>BTHU01000019.1:33596228-34238728 GCA_036184795.1 Tokudaia tokunoshimensis | reverse complement strand
ACTAGCTGTTTAAATACTGAACTGTAGTGATATATTTTATAAAATTTACTTCTTAGAGTAGACTTTAACATAGGTGATTTGTTGGAGTTAATGTTCTGAAAAAGAACAGCTTGGGGGAATTTATCAGGAATAAAGCAGGTGACAGCAGTGTCATAAAGTTCCCTTTCATGATTTTTAAATGGTGGCTGCTATGGTTTGAGTGTGACCCATCCCCAAGCTCAAATGGACCCTAATTCCCAGTGCACTGGTACTGACAGGTGTTGGGGACTAATACTTTTTCATGGAACTTGGTTAGTTCCCTGGGGGACTTGATTGTTATAAAACAAAGTTGTTTCTCCCGCTGTGTCTTATTAGACATACATGTTCCTGTCCTTTCTGTTATAAGCCGAAATCTCCCAAGGCTTTAATCAGTAACCAAGTGCATTGCTTCCTCACACTCTGGGACTTCCCAGCCTCCAGAAACATGAACTAAAAAAGTCTCTACTTCCTGGATCCAGTATTGTTACAGCAATAGAAAATAGACCAAGACAACTTCAAAGCCTAAAGGAGAGATCTGAAATGTTTTTGAACAAAGTGTCTGCTTATTTGGTAATCATTAGTACATTATTTATTGTATTCAGTGAAGTTCTATATTTATTATATATTGTCTTAGTTAGGGTTGCTATTGTTGTGATAAAACACCATGACTTGGAGAAGGGGAAAGTTATATTTCAAATTATAGCCTGTAGTTCATCATCCAGGGAACAGGGCAGGAACTGGAAGCAGAAACTGATGCACAGGCCACAGAGGAAGGTTGCTTCCTGGCTTGCTTCTCATGACTTGTTTAGCCTGCTTTCTTATAACATCCAGGAAAGCCAACCCAGGGCTGGAACCATCCGCAGCAATCTGAGCCCTCCCCCGTCAATCATCAACAAAGAAGATGCAACACAGGGTAGTCTATAGTAAGATTCCCTCTTTACGACTGATTCTACTTGTGTCACGGTGACATGAACTAACCAGAACACATGCAAACTAGCCTATCCATAACCACGCAGTAGAAAGGGTTTTTATCATGTCTACTTTATATGTGAGAAAATAAAATCACAAACAATTTAAGAGGCTAATGGCACAAACTAGGAAGGGGAGGTGGGCTGTAGCCCTACGTCCACATCCTTCACCAATGACATTGAATACCATCAAGGACATTGTGAGCATTATAAACTTTCCACTTAGGAAGTCACAACTATTCTTTTTATTTTATTTTCTAAGTTTTTTTATTTACATTCAAAATCATTTCCCCTTTTCTGTTTCCTCCCTCCCTGAAAGTCCCATAAGCCCCCTTCCTTCCCTCTTTTCCCCATTCAACCCCCTCTTGCTTCTCTGTCCTGGCAATCCCCTACATTCAGTCTTTCCAGGACCAGGGGTCTCTCCTTCCATCTTCTTAGAAATCTATTGATATGCAGATTGTGTCTAGGGTATTCCGAGATTCTGGGTTAATATCCCCTTATCAGTGACTGCATACCATGTGTGTTCTTTTGTGATTGGGTTACCTCACTAAGGATGATATTTTCAAATTCTGACCATTTGCCTAGGAATTTCATGAATTCATTGTTTTTAATTGCAGAGTAGTATTCCATTGTGTAAATATACCACATCTTCTGAATCCATTCCTCCGTTGAGGGACATCTGGGTTCTTTCCAGCTTCTGGCTATTATAAATAAGGCTGCTATGAACATAGTGGAGCATGTGTCCTTATTGCATGCAGGTAAAGCCTCTGGGTATATGCCCAGGAGTGGTATAGCTGGATCCTTCGGGAGTGTCATGCCCAACTTTCTGAGGAACCGCCAGACTGCTTTCCAGAGTGGTTGTACCAGCTTGCAATTCCACCAGCAGTGGAGGAGTGTTCCTCTTTGTCCACATCCTCGCCAACAACTGCTGTCTCCTGTGTTTTTGATCTTAACCATTCTGACTGGTGTGAGATGGAATCTCAGAGTTGTTTTGATTTGCATTTCCCTAATGACTAAGGATGATGAACATCTCTTTAGGTGCTTCTCAGCCATTAGATATTCTTCAGGTGAGAACTCTTTGTTCAGCTCTGTACCCCATTTTTTAATAGGGTTACTTGCTTCTCTGGTGTTTAACTTCTTGAGTTCTTTGTATATCTTGGATATTAGCCCTCTGTCGGATGTAGGGTTGGTAAAGATCATTTCCCAGTTAGTTGGTTGCCGCTTTGTCTTTTTGACAGTGTCTTTTGCCTTGCAAAAACTTTGTAATTTAATGAGGTCCCATTTGTCAATTCTTGATCTTAGAGCATAAGCTATTGGAGTTCTATTCAGGAAATTCTCCCCTGTGCCCATATGTTCAAGGTTCTTCCCTAGTTTCCTTTCTATTAGTTTCAGTGTGTCTGGTTTTATGTGGAGGTCCTTGATCCACTTAGAATTGAGCTTAGTGCAAGGAGATAAGAATGGATCAATTTGCATTCTTCTGAATGTTGACCTCCAGTTGAGCCAGCACCATTTGTTGAAAAGGCTATCTTTTTTCCACTGGATGATTTTAGCTCCTTTGTCGAAGATCAAGTGACCATAGGAGTGTGGATTCATTTCTGGGTCTTCAATTCTGTTCCATTGATCTACATGCCTGTCACTGTACCAATACCATGCGGCTTTTAACACTATTGCTCTCTAGTACAGCTTGAGGTCCGGGATACTGATTCCCCTAGAGGTTCTTTTACTCTTGAGAATAGTTTTAGCTATCCTGGGTTTTCTGTTATTCCATATGAATTTTTGAATTGCTCTTTCTAACTCTACGAAGAATTGAGTTGGGATTTTGATGGGGATTGCATTGAATCTGTATATTGCTTTTGGCAAGATGGTCATTTTGACTATATTAATCCTGCCAATCCATGAACATGGCAGATTTTTCCATCTTCTGAAGTCTTCTTCAATTTCTTTCTTCAGAGACTTGAAGTTCTTGTCATACAGATCTTTCACTTGTTTGGTTAGAGTCACACCAAGATTCTTTATATGGTTTGTGGCTATCGTGAAGGGTATCATTTCTCTTACTTCTTTCTCAGCCTGCTTATCCTTTGAGTATAGGAAGGCTACTGACTTGCTTGAGTTGATTTTATATCCGGCCACTTTGCTGAAGTTGTTTATCAGCTGTAGGAGTTCTCTGGTGGAGTTCTTTGGTTCGCTTAAGTATACTATCATATCGTCTGCAAATAGTGATAGTTTGACTTCTTCTTTTCCAATTTGTATCCCTTTGACCTCTTTTTGTTGTCTAATTGCTCTAGCTAGAACTTCAAGTACTATATTGAAAAGATATGGAGAGAGAGGGCAGCCTTGTCTAGTCCCTGATTTTAGTGGGATTGCTTCAAGTTTCTCTCCATTTAGATTGATGTTGGCTACAGGTTTGCTGTAAATTGCTTTTACTATGTTTAGATATAGGCCTCGAATTCGTGATCTTTCCAAGACCTTTAGCATGAAAGGATGCTGACTTTTGTCAAATGCTTTCTCAGCATCTAATGAGATGACCATGTGGTTTTTTTCTTTGAGATTGTTTATATAGTGGATTACATTGATGCATTTCCTTATATTGCACCATCCCTGCATCCATGGGATGAAGTCTACTTGATCGTGGTGAATGACTGTTTTGATGTGTTCTTGGATTCTGTTGGCAAGAATTTTATTGAGCATTTTTGCATTGATATTCATAAGAGAGATTGGCCTGAGATTCTCTTTCTTTGTCGGATCTTTGTGTGCTTTTGGTATTAGCGTAATTGTGGCTTCATAGAACGAGTTGGGTAGTGTTCCTTCTGTTTCTATTTTGTGGAATAATTTGACGAGTATTGGTGTTAGGTCTTCTTTGAAGGTCTGGTAGAATTCTGCACTAAAACCATCTGGACCTGTGCTTTTTTTGGTTGGAAGACTTCCAATGACAACTTCTATTTCTTCAGGGGTTATAGGACAGTTTAGATGGTCTATTTGATCCTGATTTAATTTTGGTATTTGGTATCTGTCAAGGAAATTGTCCATTTCCTCAAGATTTTCTAGTTGTGTTGAATACAGGCTTTTGTAGTGGGATCTGATGATTTTTTGAATTTCCTCAGATTCTGTTGTTATCTTTCCCTTTTCGTTTCTGATTATATTAATTTGGATACTGTCTCTGTGCCCTCTGGTTAGTCTGGCTAAGGGCTTATCTATCTTGTTGATTTTCTCAAAGAACCAACTCCTCGTTTTGTTGATTCTTTGTATGGTTTTATTTGTTTCTACTTGATTGATTTCAGCCCTAAGTTTGATGATTTCCTGCCTTCTACTCCTCTTTGATGTATTTGCTTCTTTTTGTTCCAGGGCTTTCAGGTGTGCCATTAAGCTGTTAGCGTATGCTCTCTCCCGTTTCTTTTTGGCGGCATTTAGGGCTATGAATTTTCCTCTTAGCACTGCTTTCATTGTGTCCCATAAATTAGGGTATGTTGTGCCTTCATTTTCATTAACTTTCAAAACGTCTTTGATTTCTTTCTTTATTTCCACCTTGACCAAGTTATCATTGAGTAGAGCATTGTTCAGCCTCCATGTGTATGTGGGTTTTCTGTTGTTTTTGTTGCCATTGAAGACCACCCTTATTCCATAGTGATCTGATAGGAGGCATGGGATTAGTTTTATCTTCTTATATCTGTTGAGGTCTGATTTGTGAACAATTATATGGTCGATTTTGGAGAAGGTACTATGAGGTGCTGAGAAGAAGGTGTATTCTTTAGCTCTAGGATGAAATGTTCTATATATATCTGTTAGTTCCATTTGGTCCAAAGCTTCAATTAGATTCACTGTGTCCCTGTTTAGTTTCTGATTTCCTGAACGATCCATTTCAGAGAGCGGGGTGTTGAAGTCACCCACTATTATTGTGTGAGGTGCGATGTGTGCTTTGAGCTTTAGTAAAGTTTCTTTTATGAATGAGGGTGCCCTTGCATTTGTAGCATAGATATTCAGAATTGAGAGTTCTTCTTGGTGGATTTTTCCCTTGATCAGTATGTAGTGTCCTTCTGTGTCTTTTTTTTTGGTTTTTCGAGACAGGGTTTCTCTGTGTAGCCCTGGCTGTCCTGGAACTCACTTTGTAGACCAGGCTGGCCTCGAACTCAGAAATTCACCTGCCTCTGCCTCCCAAGTGCTGGGATTAAAGGCGTGAGCCACTAGCGCCCGCTTCTGTGTCTTTTTTTATGACTTCAGGTTGAAAATCAATTTTATCTGATATTAGGATGGCTACTCCACCTCGTTTCTTGGGGCCATTTGCTTGTAAAATTGTTTTCCAGCCTTTTACTCTGAGGTAGTGTTTGTCTTTGACACTGAGGTGCATTTCCTCCATGCAGCAAAATGCTGGGTCCTGTTTACGTATCCAGTCTGCTAGTCTATGTCTTTTTATTGGGGAATTGAGACCATTGATATTGAGAGAGATTAAGGCATAGTGATTATTGCCACCTGCCATTCTTGACGCTATCTTTATGTTTGAGTGGTTATCTACTTTTGGGTTTGACTGAAGAAGGTTATTATCTCATTTTTTCCAGGGTGTTGTTTCTCTCCCTGTATTGCCAGTTTCCACCTATTATCCGTTGCAGGGCTGGATTTGTGGAAAGATATTGTGAAAATTTGGTTTTATCATGGAATATCTTGATCTCTCCAACTATGGTGATTGAGAGTTTTGCTGGGTATAGTAGTCTAGGCTGGCATTTGTGTTCTCTTAGTGTCTGCATGAGATCTGCCCAGGATCTTCTGGCTTTCATAGTCTCTGGTGAGAAGTCTGATGTGATTCGGATAGGTCTTCCTTTGTATGTTACTTGGCCCTTTTCTCTTACTGCTTTTAATATTCTTTCTTTGTTTAGAACATTTGGTGTTTTGATTATTATGTGACAGGAGGTATTTCTGTTCTGGTCCAGTCTGTTTGGAGTTCTGTAGGCTTCTTGTACGTTCATCGGCATCTCTCTCTTTAGGTTAGGAAAGTTTTCCTCCATAATTTTGTTGAAGATGTTTACTGGCCCTTTAAGTTGCAAATCTTCACTCTCATCTATACCTATAATCCTTAGGTTTGGTCTTCTCATTGTGTCCTGGATTTTCTGGATGTTTTGGGTTACACGTTTTTTGCATTTTGCATTTTCTTTGACTGTTGAGTTGATGCTTTCTATGGTATCTTCAGCACCTGAGATTCTTTCTTCCATCTCTTGTATTCTATTATTGATGTTTGCATCTATGACTCCTGATTTCTTCCCAAGGTTTTCTATCTCCAAAGTTGTCTCCCTTTGTGATTACTTAGTTGTTTCTACTTCCTTTTTTAGATCCTGGATGGATTTGCTGAGATCCTTCACTTGTTTGTTTGTATTTTTCTGTATTTCTTTAAGGTATTTTTGCATTTCCTCTTTCAGGATTTCTGCCTGTTGACCCAAGTTCTCCTGTATTTCTCTAAGCGATTTGTGTGTTTCCTCCTCATGGGAATCCATCTGTTGATCCATTGTCTCCTGCATTTCTTTAAGCAGTTCTCGTGTTTCCTTTGTAAGGGCATCTGTCCGTTGATTCATTTCTTTAAGCAATTTTTGTGTTGCCTCCCTATGGGCATCCGTCTGTTGACCCATATTCTTCTGCATTTCTTTATGCAATTTTTCTGATTCTTTTGAAAGTGCATCTACCCGCTGATTCATTTCTTTAAGCGATTTTTGTGTTGTCTCCTTGTGGCCCTCCATCTTTTGATCCATGTTCTCCTGTATTTCTCTAAGCGATTTTTGTGTTTCCTTTGTAAGGGCTTCTAACCATTGATTCATGGTCTCCTGTAATTCTTTATTAGATTTATTTGTGTCCTTCTTGTGATCCTCTAATAGCATCATGAGAAGTGATTTTAAATCCAGATCTTGTCTTTCGGGTGTGGTGGGGTATCCAGGACTTGCTGCTGTTGGAGAGTTGGGTTTGGATGGTGCCATATTACTTTGATTTCTGTTAGTAACGTTCCTAAGTTTGCCTTTTGCCATCTGGTTACCTCTGGTGTTAGTTGGTCCTGCTGTCACTGGCTGTTGGTTGGACCTCCTGTGAGCCTGCAAAGCTATTTCTGGCTACCCTGGATTACCAGGATTCCCCTGGCACCGATTTCTGGGGCCTGCCCTGCTCCTGAGTGACTTTGGAGCCCTGATGTGCCTTGCCCCAAGTGATGTTATATTGGGGAGTCCCTGCACATCTAAAGGCTCAGCGTAGTGGATTCCTGGAGCAGAGGTCGCCAAAGGGAGGCTGGTAGGCTCCTGCCCTGTGCAGGAGTGTGTGATCTCTCCCAGAAGGAGGGGAGGGGGCGTCCCTCTGCAGGGCAGAAGTCCCACCGCAGGGCTAGCATGTCGATTACTGCAGACCTGCCCAGCTCTTGGGAGCAGGGTACACACAAACTGCCTGAGACCCAAGCGATATTATGCCTGTCTGTCTCTGAGCCTGGCAGTCCCAGGTGCTCTGGTGCTGGAGCAAAGATGTTGGAGTGCACTCTGCACTCTCTCGGCAGCGCACAGCAGAGTTGGCGCCCAGAGGACCACAGCACTGTCCCGTTCTTGGGAGCAGATGGAAGCCCCAACAGGCCCAAGAGATGTTATATTGGGAAGAACCTGGGTACCTGTCTCCTCAGTGCAGTCGATACCGGAACAGAGGTCGCCAAAGGGAAGCTGGTCGTGACAACTATTCTTATCAACCACATCCAGCCACATGTCTCCCAGTTTTGCCATTGTCTATGAATACCTCTTTTTGGTGTTTGAGGAAAAAAAGGAGGGGCTGGAGAAATGGCCCAGTGGTTAAGAGCATGCACTGATTTTGCAGAGGATTTGAACTCAGTTCGTAGCAACCACATCTGGCCCTCAAACTCCAGGGGATCTAAGGGTCTATTCTAATCTCCGATGGTACTGCACTCACATGTGTAAACCCATGTTCTCACTCATACATACACACAGAATTAAAAGGCATAACTAGAATGTTTTTCAAAAGAGAAAGAAGAAGGATATATTATGATGACTGAAAATTATCTGGATTTGTAAGTATAGGGCTGCCAGCTTTCTTACCACAGACTCACATGCACTCTGCCTTGACATATGCTTCTCTTCTACAGTGAAAGGCATAATTGAGAACAGGAAACACAAATCACACAATAATGCTTACCTAATTCTTTATGGAAAAAAATGTCGGCCCTAACATACAAAATAGTAATTGCCTGGGTGACTATGTCATGTTATCTCTTTCAAAAGAGATGCCATTTCCAGTAGTTTGTAATATAGTGATCTGATTTTATGTTCCTTATTTTACTTTAAATTTATTTCACACATATAACATGTATCCATTCATTTATGCCAGACATTATTTGCAGAAAAAGTTAAAGGAAAAGAAAATATCAAGAGTAAAATTTTAAAAAATTTTATCATGATTTTTAGTCAATTCTAAATATTCTCCAAGGCATCTATCTATATTGTGATTTACATATCAAAAGTAATCATATCATCCTTAGTGAGGTAACCCAATCACAAAAGAACACACATGGTATGCAGTCACTGATAAGGGGATATTAACCCAGAATCTTGGAATACCCTAGACACAATTCACATATCAATAGATTTCCAAGAAGATGGAAGGAGAGACTCCTGGTCCTGGAAAGACTGGATGTAAGGGAATGCCAAGACAGAGAAGTGTGAGGGGGTTGAATGGGGAAAAGAGGGAGGGAAGGGGGCTTATGGGACTTTCAGGGAGGGAGGAAACGGGAAAGGGGAAATGATTTTGAATGTAAATAAAAAAAACTTAGAAAATAAAATAAAATTTTAAAAAAAAGGTAATCATTAAATCTCACTTTAATTAATTTCAGTGTATTTGATACATACAATGTATTTTTATTATGGTTTGAAGGACTCTATAAGTTAATATATTATATATACATAATATACATATATACACAAATATGTATATTCATACATATATTAATATATGTATATATAACACACACATATATATCTTTATACATAAAAGTCTTTCTCAGGAACATGATAGACAAAAACCACAGTACATACATTTTACTTGAAAATTAGTCATTTTTTAATGTATAGTTTTCATATCTCATATAATATGATTCTTCTTGCTTAGCTGTTCTTGTTAACGCTGACTATATTGTCCTAAAACATGGCTAGAAGAGGTGATGACCCATTAGGCTAGAAACCAGGCAGGTTAGAAGTCAAGCCATGGGAGACCTGCCCCAAGAGGAAGGAAAGATAGATGGATGGTCAGGGTATTTAGTTACTGTGGTTTGTGCAAATGTCACTTACAGGCCTATATATTAAAACCTGTTGTACTATTGGGACCTGGGGGACTCTTTAGAAGGTGCAGTCCAATGGAAGAAATAGTTTGTTAGGGCAACAAGATTCCCTACTTCCTCCTCAGCAGCTGCTGTGTACTGAGCATCTTCCTCTGCCACAGTCCAGCCATAATGTCACACCTTTCTGTGGATCTTGAAACAAGGGGTCAGTGGATTATGAACTATAATTTCAAATCTGTGAGCCCAAGTAACTATTTAAGTTGATTATCTCTGGCATTTTGTCATAGAAATAAAAAGCTAATACACGGATTCTCTTAGGAACACCTTTCTTTTATCTACAATGTAGAGTTTTTTGTGAGTCAGAAAAGAAAATATGCTTGAATTCAAAACCACAAAAGATCTCATGGCTATCACTCTGTGTTTTTGTAGCAAAAGGACTTTTCTTCCAGCACCTATGACCCTAGGTTGTATTCTGTACCCTAGAAGTAGATGTCATAGCTGTTGGTTTATGTGACGATGGTTGAAGTAAACTATGTTATGGGTGTCTTTTGCCTCTCCACCAATATCTGCTTTTCCATGTCAACTTTTGGGTTCTCCCCTCCAGGTATTTTGAGTCTGTAATTGGCTGTGCTCTATCCTTTGAGACTTCAACACGATGTTTACTGTGTAGTATATAACCACATTCCCTAGGACTTTGCTTGGCTAATTCCTATTGATTAACATTTCTACCCTTGACGTAGTTGCTTGCACCTTTGATATATGAACTTCTTTTTAGGCTTTGTTTAGCTAAAACATTTTTCAAGAGCCACGAGAACTGGTTAGATGCTCTTACCAACACCCACAGCAGCTTTCACATCTCCTATCACAGTCTTTAACCTGCTGCATAATCCTAAACCTTTGGTAATTTTGTTATCTTACAAGCTTGACATTGGGTACAGATAGAAGATAATCAGTTCACCCTCTTTGCTTTTGTCTATTTCTAGTATCCAGTACTGTATCTGGAAATAAGTAGGTGTTGAAATGAGTGGATGGTAACATTAATTACTAAGGTTATTTAAAAAAATAGTTTGTATAAAGACAGGATTCTCTTAGCAGTTAAAAATTTCAGTGTGGACTGAAATTCATTTATGTAGGATACTCATTAGCTTGTTTTGGTTGAAAGAAAATCATTGATCTTACACAAAAGAGTGGTTTTGTTTTACTTTTTTTTGGGTGTGCTCATTTTTGAATGCCAAACTTTCTTAACTCATTGGCAAAGTTCAGATACATGGAAAGAAAAAAAATGTTCCAGATTAATCAGTGTTATGGTTTCAAATGGAATAACAAGAGGGCAACCCTAAGGACCTTGATATTATCACATTGCTGTATGGGTGATTAAAATCATGCTAAATTCTAGAACTCAATAACTGCCATATAGGAAAAATAGCCCACATGTTCAAAAGATTACAATTATATTTCGGTTGGCTTTTTTACTGGAACTTGATAGATGTAAACAGTTTATCCTCACAGAAAACAGTGCATTCTGTTATCATCTATCTCCATCACTGTGGGATGTATAATAAGACATCATGAACTGGGTGGATGAGACAAAGGACTTCTTTTCTCATGTGTTTGTAAGTTGGGAATCTATGACCAAGAGACAATAATTCAGTGTTCAGTGAAAGCCCTTTCTCTGACCTACAGAAGCTCACCCTTGTCTGCATCTAATTTCCTGGGAATGTGGTCCAAGGTGCTGAGCAGAGCACTGGTATCTCTTCATAACTAATCTATCGTATCAGGGTCCTCCCTTAAGGCTTCATTGAAACTTATATCCACACTCAAACTCAAGTCATGTGGCAGGGGAGGGCTTTAGTATATGCATTATGGGAGGAATCATGTTATAATAACAAAAACTGTGTGTGTGTGTGTGTGTGTGTGTGTGTGTGTGTGTGTGTGCAGGCACGTGCCAGAGGTCAATGTTGGGTGTCTTTCCACAAGGCTTGTCACTGAACCTACAGCTCATCCATTTGGCTAGGCTGGCTGGTCAATGGGCCACCTTTTAACCATTAGGCCATCTTTCCAGTCTCTAGAATAACATTTTGGGAGATTCTACTCAAAACAAAAGGCTATTATTTTTGGTATCTGTAAAACAAACTAGTACTGACCAATTGAAAAATTATATTTTTAAGTGTTCATCTAAGCACTTTTGTGCTGACGGAAAGGAAGCTGTTTTTCTAAAAGCTGGAATAGTCACTGACTTGGCATTATCTTTATAGGAACTGATATCATCTAGCTGGTTTCCACATGGCCATTTCCTCTTGAATTTTTAGCGTAATCTTATTTAGACTTTTAGACCTAGTCCTGAACTCAGAAGCTGTCCAGTTCAACCCTCCTTTTAAAGACATTCCATTGCAAAGATCCAGAATTATTTAGACTCCTCAGCAAGGCAGTGCTACACAAGTTGTACCATTGTTTTTGTTTTAGCCAAATTGTCTCTCCTTTTCCTGTACCACATATTCCCACTGTGCGAATTACATGCCAGTTATATTTCAATGTTTAGCCATTTCTGCTGACATGCCGCCAAAGAGACTTCTTTATTCCTCTTCCATTTCTTCGGTATTTTCCTTAAGGCTTGTATTATACTTTCCAAAGTCATAGTCATAGTCAGTTTTAAAAGTTTTTTTTGTATGTATACATGTATGTATGTATGTATGTATGTATGTATGTGTGTATATATATACACACACATATATATATATATATGTATGTATGCATGCATGTGAAAATTTGGTGTGAATATGGAGGTCAAGGGAGTTAGTTCTCTCTACTATGTGAAGCCCAGGACTAGAACTCAGATTGTCAGTCTCAGTGGTAAGCACCCTTATCTGCTGAGCCATCTTGCTAGGATTTACAGTTAAGTTTTATGCTCATAATCTCTATTACATTTACAGCTTCTATATTGTAAGGTGTGGAACAGCTTTAATACAGCAATTGTCCAGTATTGATAGTCATTTGTACTAGACCCACATGATAGTTTTAATTTTTAAGTGAACCAATAATTTAGATTTATTTTAGAAGATCATGAGACCAGCAATGATTTTCTCAAAGACCACACTTGAGTCTTAAAGCGCTAGTTCCAGAAAGTTATCTTGGACAAAGCATTCATGGTCATAAGCCAGAGTGGTTACAGACAATTCCGCATAGATACAAAATTCATGTCCTCATCCACTGTCTGACACCCACATGCTTCAAATAGAGCATGTCAGAGGAAACTAGTTCATTTGTTATCGGGTCAATTGATCCCAACTATTCAGTACCAAAAGCCAATTCTTACTGGTTAAATACCGGTTTTCAAATGGAGCATGTGAAGGGTGAATATGGTCACGTTGTGGGATGCTTTATTTAGTAGCCAATGATGACCTAAGCAGATTATAGGTCATGGAGCTCAACCCAGAGCAATTGTTCCCCAAACCCTGGCACATTCTTATTGTGTTTCTGTACTTTATTGCTTTTGGCAGTTTCCTTATGGTGTAGCAAGAATTGTGAAATTCAGACTAAAGTTATAAGACAGAATGACTCTCCTTTCATGAGTCAAATCCCCATTCTTTGCATTTTCAGAATTTTCTTCTTTGACAGTTACAATAATTGAGAGGTTAGCAATAGATATGTCAACCACTTAATGAAAGTCCAGACAGATGATAAACATCTGGACCTCCCAAAGCTGCATGAATATCTGTAGTTAATAATCGGACATTTTGCAATTTGTTGAAAACATCTTCAAGCAATCAGAAACATCCAATATAAAATATATAAATTCTGTTTGTGGTCCACATTTCATAAGATACAGACACATTATCATAAATTATATATCTCATTTTATGATTCACTTTAATTTTCAAAATGACATAAAATTGTATACTATCTTCAATGAGATGAAAATTTCTGAAAGTTTTTAGGCAGAAACCTGAAATGTTAATCTTACTGTAACATTTTTATTAATAACAAATGTTTTCACATTTACCTAAAATTCTTCTGGAATAAACAGTTGTAAATTAGTTTCTAAATTACTATTTATTTGAAGCCAGTGATATCAGAAGCCTTTGTCCATTCTACACATATTTGGAAACAGGCAGCCTGAAGAATTTCATGAGTACTCAGACTGTGGTCTGAGAATATCCATTTTGTTGTCTACAAATAGGTGAAGCTACCGAGGTTCCAGTATACAGTTTCTTGGTAAAGCAATAGGGTAGGAGTAGTATTTGGTATTTTTACTTAGAACCAAAATTCCTTTGTTATTCTGGGTAGATAGTTTTTTCTTTTCTTTCTGCTTATCAGAACATGCAAATTATTAATAAATTTCCTCCTATATTTTCTTATAGTATATGTATATACATGCATATTGAAATATATTAATAAACATGTATGTGTTACATTCATAAATGTTTACATAATATATATATACACACACTCATATATATCAAAATATTCTTCCATTTTGTCTATCAGCTCTTCTTTCCCAAGTAACCCCATCAGAAAACACAGGATGACAATGCCCTGAAGATCAGAGTATAACACTGCTATGAAGAGGGAGCCAAATACAGATGTTAACAAAAAGAAAGGAAGGCAGAGAGAAATGAAAGTTTCAAAAAATTTTCCTTTCAGTCTAACCCAGTCACTGAAGAAACATCATGTCCTTCTCATTTTCTTTACATGAGCACTTCCTGCCAAAGTTACTAAAATTCATGGTATGTGACACCACAAGCTTGTGAATTTTCAAAGATACTCGTTGACAAAATTATTTGAAAGGTAAAGAATCTATTTTGTCATATAAAACCAAAACAGTTACAGATCATATTTTAAAACATTACTTCTTTTCCTTCCTCTCTTCTTTGTTACAAAGCTTTCCTCATAAGGTGACTGGGAATTCCTGGCAATTGCAATGGCTTGTTTTGTATCCTCAACCCATCAATTTGGCTTTATCGGATAATGTTACACTCAGGGAACACTATGCAAACCTGGCAGAAGGGACTTAGTTCAAAGATGTGGGGCTAAAGTTATAAACAAAAGGCTCAGTTCTACTGACATTGCACACCTGCAGCTCAGCTTGAGGTCTGTGGGAATCTTGACTATCAGGAGAGAGTGAAGTTTGCTGCAAAACACAGCTCCCGAGGAAGCCCCAGCCAGAGCCTCAGTGTTGAAATCTGCCTGTAACAGCACTGCTAAGGCAGGTGTTGGGACACTCAAGACTATTTCCAGTTATTCAAGGATTTTTGCAAAATTCTTCAAGGAATTTTTTAAAATATAATTAACTATTTATTAAAGCAAAAATTTTTACATAACATTAAAATGAATGTTGCCATGATTTGGGGGAGAGAAATAGAGAGTGTAAATTTAAGTAATGAGACACTATTGTGCTTTTGAATGAGTGAAGGGAAGGAAGAAGGCATTTCCTGAAACCATCCAACCAACCAACCAACCCACCAACCAACCAACCAATCAACCAACCAACCAACCAACCAACCCACCAACCAACCAACCAACCAACCAATCAAAAACCAGAGCTTAAGAGCAGTTGGATTCAATGATTGTCAATCAGTAAAGAGTTTAGAGAATAGTGGTACTTTTCAGCTTCATGATCTGAAGGAGGACAGCGGCTTAATTTGCATCTACTACATTCAGTAGTAGAATGTAGCCTAAGTATGCCTAGGAAGTTGAGACAAAGAATGTAGACAGTGACTGCAATACCTCTTTATAGGCTGTAGAGCAGTGGCTCTAAAACTTCCTAATGCTATGACCCTTTAACACAGTTGCTCATGATATGGTGACTCCCAACCATTAAATTCTTCATAACTGTAATTTTGCTACTGTTATGAATCGTAATGTAAATATTTTTGGAGATAAATGTTTTCCAAAGGAGTTGCAATCCATAGTTGAAAATCGGTGGTGTAGAGGCTGAACAGGAAAACTCCTGTGGCTTTCTAGGTGCTGTCTAGCTAAACTGGAGGCTCACAGTATCACAAAATCTCGTTTAGGAAAATTTTCTTAGTGGGGGATGAGAGCATGAAATTAGCACACTTGACATGGTGCAGTTAACCTCTGGACAGGCTATAACATGTGGTGTCAGATTTAGCTGTTTAATAATGTCAGGGATGAGTCAGGAATTTGAGGTGAATGCTGATCTTGGTTAACCTTGGTTATTAGCTTACATTCTTTCCACTTCTGAGCACGGACATATATTGTTCATAACATAAGATTAAATTATCTCTTCCCCAATACTGCTGCCTAATTATCAAATGGATGTTAACAGAGTTAAAAGAACTAAGATATCAACAGGAGGGATGTGGAAGAAGAAAAAGGAACTTGCACAGTGCTGAGAATAAAACTCACACTTAATTTCTGTCTCCATATGTGTGTGATTTGGCTGTTACTCTGTGGACCACACTGACCCCATTCTATTGCTAAAGCATTCTATGGTCTTTCCTGTCTCATGGTCTTTGCCCTGGATATTTCCTGTCTGAAATTCTCTTCTCTTGGCTCTTTTCATCCGTGAAGTTGGCTTCTCATCAGATAAGCATTCCAAGGTTCCAGAAAGCCTTTGTAGATTGTCCTATCATAGGCTTAGTTAGTTCATGTCTACTTTCTCCAGTAGATGCTTCTGTTTTTCCCTTCTTAGGACCCTGGTGTCCTTTATTCAGCACTATGCAAACCAGTCCCACACTATTCAAGGCATGGTCTCAGCCATGATGGTGAGCTCTTACTTTTTATGTAGGACCTAAACATTAACCAGACCATCTTATAGGCAATTCTGAGTCCTAATTTTGTTAAAAGCTACAATGACAACCTACACAGCTAACCCACACCTTGATGTTTCAATTTGAGTTTCTTTTGTAGTTGGGGGATTTGCTCCCTGGAATACTTGCCCACTGAGGGCAGTGCCCTTGTTTCCTGACTGCTTCCACACTGTGTTCTCTAAGGAAGTGCTGCTCAACCTGTGTCGTCCACAAAAGGAATGTTTTGCATTTACGTTTATTCTTCAGACTTCTTTCGGACCTTGAAGCTACCTAGTATACAATTACCCCTACTTGACGGATTAATGCGCTGACACTCAGGTAATTAATTCTGCCCCAGATCATAAAACTGAAGTGGAAATTGACCCTAGCTCTTCTTCTAAAAAAACATCCCTCTTTCTATTATACTAAAAGCCCAGGAGAGGTGAAGAGTAAATTAATGTGAATTCTTTTGCTATGATACTGAATCTAAGGTCATTGGTTAAAGTATTTTCACATGCTCTCCCTGAGAAACAAAAATAAAATAGCAAACCAAACAAACACCAGCAACTACTAAACACCATGCAAAAGACTCTTAGAACTTTGTATTCCAATAGCCTTGCAGAACTGTTTCTGTCTAGCCTGCCAAGTGAGTGCAAACATTTCTCAATATTCAGCGATTGCAACATGAATTTTGCTTGGAACTCTTCACATTTGGCAGCAAAGCTACAACTTGAACAGTCAAGAACAAAGATGCATGCTTGTGTGGCTTTGCTTTACTTGGCTAAAGACAATCAGGTACAAAGGTGCATCCTGCCTTAACCCTTTCTGGGCACCAAGAAGCTCTTCAAAAATGGAAAGGAATTCCTGCAGTAGTGTCTTTCTTACTTCTGACTTGAGAGTTATAGGGAGGTGTGCCTGTGTGTATATATACTCATGTTTGTGTGATTGTATGTATTTTGACCACATCTCTGTTCCTGTCCCTGCCCTTTGCCCCAGTAGCCCTCAGTCAGGATCTTGGGCAATTTCCTGTTGGACTTTAGCTTCAGAGGAAAGAGAAAGTAAGAGAAGGAGAAAGAAGTAAAACTTTTGGAAGAGTTAGCAGTCTCTCAACCATCGAGTCATCTCTCTAGCCGCTACAAGAGAAGAGAGAGAACAGACAGTAAGGTCAAGGTTTCTGTCCTGGCTTCTTGGACGACATGCCAACCTCTGCTGAAAGTCAGGGCACTGACCTCCTCTTTGGATTGATTTCCCTACTCTGCTCTTCTATCTCAGTCAACTGGTTGCTTTCAGCTTCCATTTGTATAATGCTACTTCTAACCCTTTTGCTTTGTAGCCCTGAGGACTGCTACAGAAATCTCTATGCTTGTGCTCTTTGGATTAGGGGCAGGTGATTTTAAAAATTGTCATATGCTATTTGGCTTCTTTGAAAACTTCAAGAATTAACCAAAATCTGTCATTTCCCTACTCTAATTTTATGTAAACAACTCATATATTAAGAAAAAGAAAACATCTCATATTTCTAATTCATCTACTTTTATCTAATTCTCATTCATTTACATTTTATCTTGTCAAAAGACTAATTATTATCTGAGACTCTCTTCAGTTTCCTAAATAAGAATTGTCAAATTCCCCATGTTTAAAATGAACCTTATAGTTTTTCTAGGATTAAACTCTTACCACATTTGGATGCACACAATAAATCTGTGTCCAGACACTTTCAACATTTTCTTCAACTGGGACAGATGTCTTCCTGTTTCGATAATGAGTTTATATTGATTAAATCTGCATTTCATTTTGTATAATCCTTAGCAAACTAATTCTCATTTCAATTTCCGTTTCACAACTCCAGTCCTCTTGCTACTCCTCCCAGAGGTCCAGAAAATACCCTGTAGGAACCATCCCGATGACACATTGTGAAAGAAATACTTTGATTCAGATTGATGATATCTTCCTTTTGGGAGAGAAGTATACTAGACTGCAGGATGCGGTGGGTCAGGGTCAGTCTACTCGGTATTTAGGGCTCTGTGTGAAAAGTTGGTCCATCCCTTCAGTGCCCACTCACAGTGAGCTCTCCATGAGGAGGATTTACTGGCCACAATTCATCTCAATATACTCTATTTCCAAAATGCTCTGGAAAGTGGGGTGGTTCTGTTACAGGTGTGATCAGGGCACACAAAAAAAGAAACTTGGAAGTTTTATGGGGACCCATGCCAGAGGCTTCGGGTGTCACAGGTCTCGTTTTAGTTCAGATCTGGGAGTCTGCCTTCCTCAGTTAACCACATACAACACCTTCATTGTGTACTCCCTGATCAGCAGCCTCTCCTTCTAGGCTTCCAGACATGTGTCATTTCCACCTACTATTTAGTAGCACACAACCGCCTGCAGTGGGAAGACCGGAATGTTAGGCATGTCTCACTGAGGAGTAGAATTCTTATTTTGTAAGAAATGATTCAACTGTTCATGGAAACATCTACGTCCCAGTCCTATTCTTAAAAATAAATAATTATCAGGAGTTCCCCATGCAAGATGCACACGAAGACTCAGGTTATTCATTTCCATGAAGTCACTCACAGCAAGTCTGTCTGGAAAAACACTTTCACCTCCTGCAAAGAGAAGGGGGAGGGAACAGACTATTGAGAAGCCTTAAAGACCAGGACTTTAAAACGCATGGTAAATCAGGAAAAACAACCTTTCAGTCAGGTGAATTTCCAAACCCAGATCAGTTTCTATACTTCAGCTGAATGTAGACTATATGGAAGCCATAGAAGTACAGACTTGCAGAGGAGACATCTCTATAGCTAGTCCAAAGAGCCGCTTGGAACCAGGCTTACCGTAATCCCAGTTTTCTAACAGGAGCAGCTAGAACACTTAGGTTCCATAGTGCTCTGTCTAGAACAGCTCTGAGCTTATCTACTTTGTGGAGTCAGTGTACTTTAATTTATTCAGCACACCTATTAAGCACCTACAGCAAGCTGGGCAGTGCCTAAGCATGTTGATCCAGTGGTCAAGTTCATCATGGTGGTTCTAAAGGCCATAGAGTCAATAGTCTCAGGATGGAGTTTTGGAGGCTGGTCATGAATGGTGGTCCAATCATTGTAGATGAATACTCTAAAACCCAGGAAGACAATGCCTTTGGAGGAGGCAAATAAAGAGATATGGATGGAGGGCATCGTCTTTACCTAACTTTTGTGTTCTTCTGCCCACGTTCAGGCAAGAAAATCAGAGAGTTCATGTAGAGGGGATGCAATTTGTAAGCCCTAGACTTTGTCTTGGCAAGGTGCTGACTCCACAAGACTCAAAACTTTCAAGACCAAAGTCTTTTGCTTCTTGACTAGGTCACAAGGTTCTTGACTGGAGTTTATCTGAGGAATCTTTCACTCTTTTGTGTGAAGTCTCTTCTGCAGGCTCCCATTGGTAACCGTGACTATGCTGTGAGATTGCTTTATTCTTGGTTCTCATTCACATATGAATTCTTACTAAAACATAAATACCTAGAGACCTGAACCATGTGCTAAATGTCCATGTCCTATTGTGCTGGGTGCATGGAATAGATCTGTAGATTTAATGAGCTTCTAATAAGTTTATTATATTTATTTAAGCTAACCATAAATTTTGTCATAGTGTTGCACACCCAACACTTATTTTGGGGTGGAGCTTGGCCAATAATTAATAAAAAAATAAACAAATAAATATTGTAATTGTTTTCACCAAAATCATCAAAGGGTGTTTTTCCCCCCTATTGTTATTTGCTAAATCAAATGGGCAATTTTTGGTCCTTGTCTTATTCATGTTTGCTTTTTATTTTTTTTTTTTTAGCTTTTAAAAGCACAAAGAATGCTTTCAAGCACTGTGGCGTTTTAGTTCTCTGCAACAACACATTCCTTTAATTTATGGCGTTTTGATTCCATTTTCTTGGAGGTTTTCTTTCTTTCTTTTCTTTTTTTTTTTTAGGAGCTCCAGAAGAAACCTGGAAGTCATCCAACTTCTTTCTCTTATAGACTATAGTTGACCTTGTTCCTTGTTTCCCCACTGGCCCCATTAAAAATTGTATCTAGCATGTCAGCAACATTGGTCTAGTCTCTGATCTCTCTGGACTGCATTATTTGTCTGCTAACTCGTCTCATGCTTGTCATCATTGCTTGTACCTGTGGATTGGTTCTTCTACACTGTCTACTGGAGATGCAAGTAAGATCACGTGCTATTTCTATTTAGAACTCTCTCCTGGCCTCTCATTGCATGCAGAATCGAAGCCAATGCCCTTGATCTGTGAGGGTGGCAGACAAAGAGGTAAGTGATGCATATTATTAAAATGCCATCATGAAACTTATAAATAATCATGTAATGAAAATAATTACAAAGCTGAGAGTGGAAGAATAGGAAGAAGCTATTGATGGTCCATGGGGCCTTAGATGGTTTGTGTTCTTGACTCTTGCCCTTCTTGTTGTTTTATTCAGCACACCTGCTTTTTACTTCCCAGGTAAACAAATAGATAGAATTTCCCAATCCTTTCTAATCTCTATCTAAAATATTGATGTCAACTTCTCAGTGAAGCTCATTTTGGTTATTCTATCTAAATATAGAAGAATACATATCATCCATTCTTCTGAGGCAATCCAATTATTAAACACACTGAATTTTATCCTAATTTGAATGGTTTGGTATCTTCTATCTACTATGGGCTCTAAAATACCAGGAATTCGTGGTCTCATTTATTGTTATTGTGGTCAACCTTACACACTGATATACTACTTGACATAGAACAGAAGTTTAACAGGCACTTGCTATCTGTAGTGGCTATTCCTGGTTGTCAGATTGACCATATCTGTAATGAACTACAATGCAGAATTGGAAGGCTCACCTATGATCCCAATCTGGAGGTTCAGAGACACAAGTTTCTGACCTGGATCTTGGCATGGAGATCTTGAAGCATAGTGACTATGAATTCCAGAAGATTAAGATAGGGAGATCTCTGAGTTCAAGGTCATCTGAGATTAAAGGCACGGTGGTGCACACCTTTAATCTGGGCCACACCCTCTACTGGAGACCTATAGAAGAACACTGGATGAATGAAGACTCACTCTTCTTTGCCTGCTTTCCTTGTGGGACTGAGCAACTGCTAGATCCTTGGACTTCCATCCTCAGCTGCTGCTGACCATTGTTGGGGAGTTGTATAAAAAAACAGGATGAGCGAGCTGGGGGAGCAAGCCAGTAAGGAGTGTTTCTCTATGGTCTCTCAGTTCCTGCTTCCAGGTTCCTGCCTTGAGTTCCTGTCTTGACTTCTTTTCAGGACAGACTGTGATTGTGTTGCATAAGTCAAATTAACCCTTTCCTCACCAAGATGATATTGGTCATGGTGTTTTATCACAGCAACAGAAAGAAAACTAGGACAGGCTCCTGAAATGAAAGTTGAAGATAGTTTTCAATAGGGAAAAGAAAGAGGAAAGACATTTGCTATCTTGAAAGCATTGTTTTCCAGTTCCTCAGTCATTGAGCATTCTCGGTTGCCCTCCTTTACTTTATAGATCAATAATTACTTCATTATAGAGACAGTAATCCTTAAATGTATTTTTGGATCTATCTATACTTCTTCTGTACTACTCAAAATTTAATTAAGACATCATCATTTTGTACTTAGATTATTGAAACCACCTTCAAATCAATCTATTTCTCCAGAATCTCCATTTCCATGTATTCTGTCCCATTCAAATGAGATTTTTCACAAAATGCCTTACCTTTGTTTCTTATCTTTCTGTGTATGTTTGTGTCTGTCTCTGTCTTTCTCCCTCCTTCCCTATCTTCTTCCCTCCCTCTCTTCTTCCCTCTCTCCCCCTTTCCTTCCCTCTCTCTCTCCCTTTCTATCTGTCATGGTTAGGAGACACACTGATGCTAATGAACTGAACTACTGCTATTCCCTAAAGGTGCAGCAGGTGAGCTTTCCCATTTCTACTGCTTTGCTCACACAAATCTTTTTGCCTGGAACTGTCTTTCCTTGGTTCTCTATATAGTAGATTCATCTGACAGTAACTAGTCAGCACATGGTTTTGTGTATCATTTTCCCTTGATTCTTTCAGTGCTGAGTTAGGTATCACACATACACTTTCCCTAGTGAGAGCTGTATAGCAGCTTTTCCACTTTCTACCTATCCCCAAGGAGACCTGTTCCATCTCTGGCCTCTTGAGCAATACTTGCATACAATAGGTATAAAGTAAGTGATTATCAATAAATAAATGCAGTATTTGATTTATAATGCATTATCATTACTAAGCAAGCACTCCATAAAGAAGGTAAATAAAAGTACGACACCAGAAACTGCCGACCTGGGAATGGTGGGATCAGATACAAAGAATATAAGAGCTGTCTAGGAGCTCATCTCTCTGCAGCTTTGTGGATTTTACTTGTGGAAAAGAATCCTGCATCATTGCCATGTAGATTTCCCTTGGTACTTCTTTTTGAAAATAGTGTGTGTGTGTGTGTGTGTGTGTGTGTGTGTGTGTGTGTGTGTATGTATGTATGTGTGAGTGTGTGAATGTGTGAGTGCATGTATGGGTAAGTGTGTGCATCTATGTGTGTATGCATGCATGTGTATGTGTGCGTGTATGTACTAGTGTGTGGGTATATCTATATGTGTGTGCATGTATGTGAGTGTATGTGTGAATGTGTGTGTGAGTGTATGTGTGAGTATGTGTGAATATATGTGTGTGAATATATGTGTGTATATGTGAATATGTATGTGTGATGTGTGTACATGTATGCATATGCATGTATGATGTATATGTACATGTGAGTGTATGTGTTATGTATGTGCATGTATGTGGGAATGTGTAAGTATGTATATGAGTGTGTGCATTATGCATGTGCATGCATGTGTATGCATGTGTATATGTATGTGCATGCATGTATGAGTATGTCCTGTGTGTGTGTGCATGTATGTGTGAGTGTGTATGTGTGTGCATGTATGTGTATGTGTGTATGTGTATGCAAGTCTGTGCATGTGTATATGCATGCATGCATGTGTGAGTATGTGTGTTATGTGTGTGCATGTATGTGGGAATGTGTAAGTGTGTGTATGTGTGTGTGCATCATGTGTGTGCATGTATGTGTATGTATGTGTATAAGTAAGTGCATGCATGTTTGAGTATGTCCTATGTGTGTGTGCATGCATGTGTGAGTGTGTGTGTTTGATAATGGAAAATAGGATACTAAGTGTCCAAAAAAATGTGATCAAATGAGGACAAATGACTTTGCTAGAGATTACTTTTATAGCTTCAGAAAAGTCTAAGGTTCAAAATTATGCTTTCTTCAATACCTGTCAATAAAAACTAAATATTTGTAGTAAGAACTTCTATCATTATGAGTCATTTGCTCTTTGTGGCTGTTTCCATACACAAGCCTTAGCTTTGCTTGTGGGTTGGTGGTCAGTTTACCACATTTCAAGAAAACATGCAAACACATTCCTCAGTGCTGATGAGGAGGACCACACATTTCAGACACCAAATAGAGGGAGGAAAGCCTCCTCTAGGTGTGTTTCTGTCACTCATGGGAAGCTGGCACTTACTCATTATAATGTCACCATACATGGTTCAGTAACGCTCTTCATGTTTTGACTGCATGCTCAAGTATGTCTTCATCATTTGGAGGAGAAAAGAATACGCCACCAACAGAGGAAAGTTAACTGAGATAAACAAGATGTTTATCTTACGGGAACCTGTCATATTTAATCATTTTAATATTCTATTTAACACAAAAACTTTTGCTTCAGTAGAAAAGGGTCCATGTGGTGAGCTATTGAGAAACCAGGGAAGCAAACATTACAGGAATGTATATATTTATATACTATGATGTGTTCTTTGGAATATTCCTAATGAGGCACGATTGTCAGAATATATCTAGCACCATCCCAGGCAGACACCATGGGTGGGCTCAGGCCAAGCAACAGGAAAGCACACCCTCTGAAAACCACAAGGACAGCTGGGGCCCAAACCCAAATGACAGCTATTAAGTGGAGGGCAGAGAGAGGTGACTGAATTATTAATCTCCACAGGCCTCATCTCAGATAATGGCCGCATTCACGAGTGTCGTATTGAACACAGTCATGTATTGTGGGGATTTCCATGCTCATGAAAGGCCTCTTCATCTTTCAGTCTTCCCTGAGGTCGAATATTCCAGTCCTTCTGAGAATTCCACCCAGTACATTGTTCCTTATCTCATTGTAGGACCTGGCAGACAAGGATGCCCTTTCTGGGGCATGGACAATCTCACCTCACTTAACCCAATTGTCCTGGTTGGGCAATTTCTCAATTGTTTGTGTGTTTCTCCTTAGTACAGAAAACACACACAGAATGTGAATCAGCTTAAAGAAAAAAATATGTTGCAGGATTTAGGTAACACACACAAATATTATGCAAAGCAGTCGATCCACCAGAAGGATTTTCATGTCTTACTCTCAAGGGACACATTGACTATGTAGATTGAGGCAGAAAAAATGTCTTATCCTAGAAAGCTCTCTGTCTTGTTCGGAGAGTTACTTCCATAAACTCACCAAACCTTTATAAATCTCTTTAAAAAGGTTTTAGTTTGATGAAAATAAAAAGGATTTTAAAACTGACTTAGTTAAATCCTGAATGAGAGAACACATAGCCTTGTACACTTTGCAGTCATAAATAAAGCATACCTATATTTATAAAATGTTAGGAGTGATTTATAAATGTGCGGTGTTTTGTTTTATGGAAGCAGCATACATTCTAGACTTCTGTTGTTTTTCAAAACTTAATCTAAGTGCAGCACTATAATAAAATAGAATTAAATAGAGCAAATGTGAAGAAAAGACAAACTATGTGGACATATAAGGTATCGCTTTCTGCACGACCAGGTATATATGGAAACCCGAGAGCTATAAGTTTTTTGTTTAAATTAGCCCTGTGCAATTTGTCTCAGTTTGGAAGCGAAATGCATGGTCAGTGGTTTTGTAGCTTTTTGTAGGGGACTCCACCTTCTGACATAGCTTGGCAAAGGTCAGGCTGAGTCCATTTGAACTTTCTCAAATCTTCTATCAAAACTGGAAGTTTCCTCCTCAACCCCACCATCATCACTCATGATGAGCATTAAATAGGAATTTATGCACTCTGTACCTTGTCCACTCGACCAACTCAAAGAAAGCAAAGAGCTTGCAGCTTTTTATGGAGTAATAATTCATCAAAGTATTGGATAACAAAGGGGGAAAACAGGAGGAAAATTTAGTGGACATCAGCAGCAAAGTGTCTGAAAAAGGTTTACACTATACTGCTTTTAATTCCTGCCCCAAGACTTAAAGACGGATGCTTGTCTACCGTCTTGACATCTTCCAACTGAAAAAGAGCGAGCTCTGCCTTTTACTGTGCATTATAGACCAATTTGCTCTGAACATTCTTCAATAATGCTTGTGACCATTCACTTGTTTTCTTCAGTAATAGGGAAAGAGTTGGATGCTGCAGGTGAATGGTGCCAGATTCCGAGGATTTGCCGCAGACAAGCATCTTCCTTCCTGTATTTGTCTAAGCCTGTACTTCCTGGAGTACTGGCTCAGCAATGTATGGAAGCAGAGCTGCTGCCTGGAATCACACACAGGGTGAAGCTCCACGCTCCTTCCTTCAGTCTAGTGCTTCTCAGCCTTCCCAATGCTGTGACCTTTAATACAGTTCTTCATGTTGTGGTGACCCCCAACCATAAAATCATTTTTTGTTACTACATTATAACAGTATTTTGCCACTGTTATGAATCATAATGTAAATATTTGTGTTTTCAGATGATCTTAGGTGACCCCATGAAAGGCTTGGGAACCCTTGATGGGTTCTAATCTCTGCCCAGGACTCTTTTAAACGGCTAGTCTTTGAATATTGAGAAAGACATGGTTAGTGTAGAACATGTGAGATCAGAGTTAGCAATGTTAAGTAATTGAGAAAGTAGACACACTGGTGTATGTAGGAATAGGCAAGAGCTGTTTGATGGATTCACAGCTATCAATGGGAGGGTGAGGACACCCATTTATTCCATTTTCCTTCTTTCTTTAAGATTATGCTTCGTGGCATCCTTTCAAAGCACTGCATAAGTAACATCCTGCTTTAATCTGTGTAAGTCATGCATGATAAAGCAGGCTCTTTCTAGCCAACAGCTGATCCTAAAACTTAGTAAAAGAATCAATCTGGTGAAGGGGAATCTCATTGTGCAAAATCTTTTCACCTGTTCAATCTTGATGACTGGCCATTTAGCAAGAAGTGTATGTATCGGTAGATTCTACATATTAAAGAAGACAGAAGAAAAAACTCGATGGAAACCATCAGGGACAAAAGTAGCCAAGGAGCTGCACAGAGCTTTCACACACTTGCCCCATGACTTGCTAGTTTTTGGTTTCTTTAAACTAAAGTATTTTTGTTGGGGGTAAGTTAGGAAGAAGAATACAACTCAGATTTCCTAGGCTTGACCAAAAAATCTACTTATTTGCACCCACAGTTTCACGTCTGGGACAGCATTTTGTTTCTATTTGATATTTTTTGTGCCTTGCACAGAAGCCTGAAGCATGATAAGATGTCTATTTTTGTCCCATAAATAAATGACTTGGAATTATACTTGAGGGAGTAAGGAGTAATCACACTTTTACATAGCAAATCCAGCCATTGGAAGATGCACAGTGTTTAAAAATAACCTCCCAAAAATGTATAATATGAACAGTTGTATGGGCAGATGAAAGATGCCAGACACAAGGAGCCTACTTCATTGAAGGGGGACATTTATGTGGTAAGCATTTTTGCAAAGCACTAAGTCTTCTGAGATGACCAATTTTAAAAAGGAAGTATATATAAATAATAACAAGTTAATAGTAAATGAATTCATTAATTTTTTTTCTATGAATTCTGAAACATATGAAACAAAGTCACATATTCCTGGAGGTCTTGCCTTGTCTGTCCCTTGGTTCACATTTTCTGGGCAACACACACTGCGTGTCCTGAATGTTCTGTGTATTTGACTTCTTACACTTCTGAGGACTCACTTCAGTCTTCTTAGGCTTGGCACATCAGAGTGGCAAACTCAACTGGGTCATTCCTAAGGACAAATTCTGAGTTTGGAGAAAGCAAATTCGCCTGACATTGTGACCCTTTTGTACGCATGAAGTGATATAATTTGACCAGAAGATGGCAGCATTTGGAAAGAAAAAAATAATAAACAAACGACCAGAAGGCAAGACCCTGTTTTTTAAGTTAGTGGGACAGGAAGGAATTAAATGTGTTAGAATTTCCACAAAAACAGGAATGAAGGGCAGCAACATTATTGTGAACTGTAAAATACTTAATTATACATTACAAAATTTTAACAAGAAGTCAAGAAGGTTCTTTGGTAGAAAGTAGTTGCACATACATCTTACAAATATTATTTTACTGATTTTTGGACATTTGAAAGCTATGTATTATTTTTAAGATAAACCATCTGATTGCATGTATTTGTTTTATTTTCAACAATACTGAACGTCTCTCACCATCCTGAGACAGTAACAGAACACTCTTTTATGTACCAAATCTTGTAACTTTAATTTAAAAAATGCACAGGGTAGCCGATAGCTCTAGTCTTTGCAATATTTCTTCCAATCATACAGTGGATATAATTACCCATAGTTCACTGTAATTTTGTTTCCTTTGTGAAACTGAGAAACAAATTAGGAAAATAATGACGAAAATCACAGGCACAGAGAGGACCAGTAATGAAAAATTGAAATAGTTTTAAGTTGTATGCTTCTTGTTTTTAAATACATGCAATCACGATTTTCTGGCTTCAAGACAATATTTTTATTTATTATCTGTCTGTCTGTCTGTCTATTCATTCACTTTACATCCCAATCACCACACTTCCCTTCTTCCAGTTTCCTTCTCACAAACCCCTCCTCCTGTGCCTCCTCCCCCTCCCCTCTGAGAAACAGGGAGGTCTGTCCAGTGGAACCAACCTACCCTGTCAGTCAAGTCACTGAAGGACTAAGCACATCTCAAAACAATATTTTAATGACAAATACTTGTAGGTACTCTCTAAGAAAATATTATAGTCAATATTCTATTATTTCAACAAGTTTAAGAGAAATGTTCTTTACTCCTGAGTTTGAACATAGACAGTATCCATGGGGCCATTCTTGCTGCCCATGCTGCTGCTAAGACGGTTATCTTTATCCATCTGAGCCAGCCTGACCTAATTCTCTTGCCTGCTGCTGATCTGGCCACTAGAGATTCAGTAAGATACTTAGCATGTAGAGCTCTCCCTAAAGCTTTCAGATCAGCTCCCAAACTGAACCTGCCCTGAGCTATCTTCCTCGTCTCTGTGCATAAGATTGTCTGACCAGGATGAAAGGAACATCATGAGCTCTCCTTAGAGCTGACAGAAATCAGACCAGACAACAGACAGACAAGCTGAGCATGCTAATGCACACCTTTAAGCCCAGCTTTTGGGAAGTCGAAACAGGAGATTTTACAAGTTGGAGACCAACCTGGGGTACATTATGGGCTGTAGTGCAGCTCAGTGGTGCAAGGCTTGCTTAGCATGTGTAATGCCTTGGGTTTGATCCCTGCTATTGCCCTTTCCGTGAGTCTAGGCAAACCGATGTACAATTGTAGTTATTATTCCTGGAGTAATACTATGACCTGTTTTAAACCAGTCGTCACACATGTGTTTTATTGTATCCACATTTGGTATGTGTAACAGGGTCAGGTGTAAGTCATTATACAAACGATGCTGAAATATTTTGACATGCTACCTGATAACTATGCACTCTGACACTATTTTTTAAAAAACTTCTTTCATATTTTCTCACTCTTCTGGCAATTATAAATCAACATACATCTTTGGAATACCTGCATTTATTTTTACTTCTGGTTGTATACAGTTTTAGGAATGCCAAAAGGACAGCATTATGATCTTGAGGTTTTAATATCCCTCCCAAGTGTCCTAGACCCTTGATGGTGTCATCGAGGTAATGTGTTCCTGGTGCTCATATTACAGTTCAGGACAGATCTGTGCAAAATTAAAATTGTGCTCAAGCCTGAAGATGACAGGTTTACTATGGAGGTGAATTATGATGTGGATGAAATCGTAGAACTTGAAAACATAGATGGATAGAATGACCTCCTTCAAGGATATAATAGAATGAAGAATCAGTGTTAGAATATAGTCCAGGGGTTGAGTACTTGGCTACCAGGAAGGTGGGTGTATGTTCAGTCTCTAATGTGAACAGAACAGTTTGTGACAAAGGAAATACATCCATTTATTTATTTATTTATTTATTTATTTATTTATGCTGGAAATGTAGCTTAGTGGTGGGAAGCTCAAGGCACCAGGCTCATTTCTCAGTATAGGGAAGAAAGAGTAATTCCGAAGATCTGGGAAAGAATGGCTTTGAAATAAGAGCTAAAATATCAAATCAAATCAACTCTTGCCCTAACAATACGGGTTTGTAGGGTACCAGTCCTCATTTCAAGACTGATGGAAGGAATTTAAGAGGGAAATGATAGACAAGGAGGGCCCAGTGAATGGTGAATTCCCCTTGTAGTGGGAGGAACACAGGGCCATTTTTGATTTGAGCCATAGGTGGTTACCAAAGGAAGCAACTCTATTGATCCCAGTTGGAGTCTGGAGTCTGGCAGGAAAACGCAATTGTCATAGATTGGATTACAGGAGACAGTGATCTATCCACAAAAACTAAACAGAACTATAGCCAGACCTCAGAGAGGACGCTAAGAGTGTCATATAGTCCTTGTGGCTGTACTAGAAGTAAGTGACCTGCAAACATAGGGCCACAAAGGCCACATTAAGAGAACTACAGATGAGGTCACTAATGTCATCCCTAATTGCCCCAGGCATAGTCGCCCTGCTTAGTTGCCCTGAACATTTCCTAGAATTGGTTTGCTTGGTCAGTAAAGCACAGTAAACAATATGGAATTAAAGCCTCACAGTACCTGATTGGTCTCGATAAGGTTGCTCACTCTTGCAGGAGGGGAGTGCTAGGTCTGAGGGACATTCAGCTGCCTCACAGAGAGAGAGGTACAAGTGGTAACTGAGTCAGCCATTTTGGAAATGGATGCTCTATATCAGTGGTTGTCAACTTTCTTAATGCTGTGATGCTTTAATACAGTTCAGCATATTGTGGTAGCCCCAATAAAACTATTTTCATTGTTATTTCATAACTGTAATTTTGCTACTGTTATGAATTCAATCATAATGTAAATATCTGTATTTTTGATGGTCTTAGATAACCCCTGTGAAAGCCTCATTTGACCCTTTCCAAAGGGGTCATAGCTTAAGAACTACTGTTCTAGATAACCTGGTACCTGGCTGCAACCACTTGTGGGACCCTACCCTAGAATTAACTGTCTGAACAATATGTTCCTCAGTTCTTCAATCTGCAAACCACAGCAAATAGATGAATAATGGCCCTCTAAGCCACCAAATTAATAGTAAAGATTTGTAATTTTGCTATGTAACCAAAACAGACTTCATTACCAGGAACTTGGTGCCTCTTTAAGACACCAAACAAAATAAAGTCTTAAAAAGTGACAAAATGTGAGAGAATCTGTCTGTTGGCAGCAGGTGGATGCTGACACACCAGAGGAGGGTGCTAGTAACCAGGGAAACAGTGTGATGAGTACCATTAGTGATTGCTACAAGCTTTAAAAAAACTGAATCCAGTGTTGCTTAACAAAGCAAAGGTCTTGGAAAGATCAGGAATGCGAGGCCCATATCTAAACATAGTAAAAGCAATTTACAGCAAACCGGTAGCCAACATCAATCTAAATGGAGAGAAACTTGAAGCAATCCCACTAAAATCAGGGACTAGACAAGGCTGCCCTCTCTCTCCATATCTTTTCAATATAGTACTTGAAGTTCTAGCTAGAGCAATTAGACAACAAAAAGAGGTCAAAGGGATACAAATTGGAAAGGAAGAAGTCAAACTATCACTATTTGCAGACGATATGATAGTATACTTAAGCGACCCAAAGAACTCCACCAGAGAACTCCTACAGCTGATAAACGACTTCAGCAAAGTGGCCGGATATAAAATCAACTCAAGCAAGTCAGTAGCCTTCCTATACTCAAAGGATAAGCAGGCTGAGAAAGAAGTAAGAGAAATAATACCCTTCACAATAGCCACAAACCATATAAAGTATCTTGGTGTGACTCTAACCAAACAAGTGAAAGATCTGTATGACAAGAACTTCAAGTCTCTGAAGAAAGAAATTGAAGAAGACCTCAGAAGATGGAAAAATCTGCCATGTTCATGGATTGGCAGGATTAATATAGTCAAAATGACCATTTTGCCAAAAGCAATATACAGATTAAATACAATTACCATCAAAATCCCAATGCAATTCTTCATAGAGTTAGAGCAATTCAAAAATTCATCTGGAATAACAGAAAACCAAGGATAGCTAAAACTATTCTCAAGAGTAAAAGAACTTCTGGGGGAATCAGTATCCCAGACCTCAAGCTGTACTACAGAGCAATAGTGTTAAAAACTGCATGGTATTGGTACAGTGACAGGCGTGTAGATCAATGGAACAGAATTGAAGACCCAGAAATGAATCCACACTCCTATGGTCACTTGATCTTTGACAAAGGAGCTAAAACCATCCAGTGGAAAAAAAGATAGCCTTTTCAACAAATGATGTTGGTTCAACTGGAGATCAACATGCAGAAGAACGCAAATTGACCCATTCTTATCTCTTTGCACTAAGCTCAATTTCAAGTGGATCAAGGACCTCCACATAAAACCAGACACACTGAAACTAATAGAAAGGAAACTAGGGAAGAACCTTGAACATATGGGCACAGGGGAGAATTTCCTGAACAGAACTCCAATAGCTTATGCTCTAAGATCAAGAATTGACAAATGGGACCTCATAAAATTACAAAGTTTCTGTAAGGCAAAGGATACTGTCAAAAGGACAAAGCAGCAACCAACAAACTGGGAAATGATCTTTACCAACCCTACATCCAACAGAGGGCTAATATCCAATATATACAAAGAACTCAAGAAGTTAGATTCCAGAGAGCCAAGTAACCCTATTAAAAGATGGGGTACAGAGCTAAACAAAGAGTTCTCACCTGAAGAATATCTAGTGGCTGAGACGCACCTAAAGAGATGTTCAATATCCTTAGTCATTAGGGAAATGCAAATCAAAACAACCTTGAGATTCCATCTCACACCAGTCAGAATGGTTAAGATCAAAAACACAGGAGACGGCATTTGTTGGAGAGGATGTGGAGAAAGAGGAACACTCCTCCACTGCTGGTGGGATTGCAAGCTGGTACAATCACTCTGGAAAGCAGTTTGGCGGTTCCTCAGAAAACTGGGCATGACACTTCCGGAGGATCCTGCTATATCACTCCTGGGCATATACCCAGAGGCTTTACCTGCATGCAATAAGGACACATGCTCCACTATGTTCATAGCAGCCTTATTTATAATAGCCAGAAGCTGGAAAGAACCCAGATGTCCCTCAACGGAGGAATGGATTCAGAAGATGTGGTATATTTACACAATGGAATACTACTCTGCAATTAAAAACAATGAATTCAAGAAATTCCTAGGCAAATGGTCAGAAATGGAAAATATTATCCTTAGTGAGGTAACCCAATCACAAAAGAACACACCTGTTATGCCGTCACTGATAAGGGGTTATTAACCCAGAATCTCGGAATACCCTAGACAAAATTCACATATCAATAGATGTCCAACAAGATGGAAGGAGAGACCCCTTGTTCTGGAAAGACTGGATGTAGGGGAATGCCAGGACAGAGAAGCGAGAGAGGTTTGAACGGGGAACAGAGGGAGGGAAGGGGGCTTATGGGACTTTCGGGGAGGGAGGAAACGGGAAAGGGGAAATGTTTTGGAATGTAAATAAAAAAACTTAGATAATAAAAAAAACCCTATTCATCCCCCCCAAAAAAAAACCAAAAAAAAAAAAAAGAAACAAACTAAACAAAACAAAACAAAAAAGCCAAAGCAAACCCTTTTGGGATAATGGTAAAAGTTTAGCAACATTGTTGCCTGTAGTGAGCTAGAAAGTATAGGAAATGTACCCAACCAGCTTAGTGACTTAGCCAAGGGGCTTTCCAGGAGAAAGGACTGAATGCTCATCAAACAACTTACTTGTTTTAAACTTGTATTAAAAATGAAAGGCAAGAGGTAAACTAGAGTGGGTGTTCTTCAACTCTTCCTTCTGGGATGTTTAATTCCCCAGGCATCTTTACAAGGTTGTAAGTATATAATCGGCATGCAAATTAATATTTACTAATAGTAGATCATACATTTTTTAAAAAAATATAATAGATTTGTGCTCACTTGTTGGCACACATACTAAAAAAATAATAGTTTGTCATTCATATAATATTAACATTTGTTAAAGAGGGAAGTAATTTGCATATTAATGAGACGGCCTTGCCTTTGCTTTTATACAAAGAATTAGGGCACTCTTGCTGAATATTTGATACTGCAGGACACGGAGTGTGAGTAATTTTTCTGTCTCAGGTTTCCATATCAGTGTTGGCATTGTAGACATGTGACCCCAACAGCTCTTTACACAGGTACTGGCGATCTGAACCCAGCTCCTCATGTTTGCAGAGTAAATGCTCTTACCAACTGACTCATTTCCCCAACCTAATATTTTTATTTCTAATCATCAATGGTGTATTCACTGCTTAGCATGAGTATGGAGCTAAGAAATGAAAAACACATGTTTAAGGCCATTTTAGAAATTCTTAGAAATTCTGCTCTAATCCAAAGCCAAGCTTCATTTAAGATTAAATACAAAACAAAACTCAAGCAAACAACTCATACAGTAATTTTTAAAATCAAACAGTCTAACACAATATAATCCAAACATATGGTGATTTGAAATTTACATGCTGAGAAATGACAAGTTTAGTCCTTGCTCTCTGTTAGTTAACTGACATGTTTCTGTATAAGCACACAGCTTTGTATGGACAGTTCTAACTGAAGATTTAACAGTAGTCTAGATTCTAAAGCAAGGTGTTGCCACAGTATCCCTTGGTTACATGGTATAATGTCATAGTCAGTGCACACAAGTTGCAGTGCGCATGTGTGTTCAAAAGGCTGCAGTGGTGCTGTGAAATGTAACAAAGCCAAGGGATGCCAAAACCATCACTTATTCATTGACACACTTGATTCTGAATTTACTCTTGGTGGTTGTGTATTTGAGACCTTCTACTGTTGCCAAATTGTTTATGCCCCTCTACATTGAACCTCTGTGCATGCCTGTGGGGATTATCTTGATTGGATTGAGGTGGGCAGATCCACCCACGTGTAGTTAGTTCCTGGCTGAGATCAGGGAATGTGTTAGTGACAGAGGGGGTGGGAATGGGAAAGGCATCAGAGTCTCCATTCTCTCTCCCTGCTTCTTCATTGACAATACAATGTGAGCAGCTGCCCATCTTCAAATCTTGATATAGAAGAAACCCTTTCTTCTTTAAGTTGCTTTTACCAGGATATTTTATCAGGACAACAGGAAATGTAACTATGACATCATGTTATTTCAGTCTTCGGTGATAGTACTGGGAGTCTAAGATTTAAGTGGGCTGTGAAGAAGATGATATAGGATGCTAAGAGTGACAGACAGAAGAAGGTCTTTGTGATCAGTTAACATAAGGTGGCATTCCTAGAGAATCAGTAAGACATAACGGCTGGGTATCAGATGAAAAATCTTCCTTCGTACATCTTTGTCTTTTCATGGCTAGTCTTACTAGAATTGTGCACACTTAAAATTGGTATGTTGCAATAAGAACCAACTAGTACCCCCAGAGCTCCCAGGGACTAAACCACCAACCGAAGAGTACACATGGAAGGACCCATATCCAGCTGCATATGTAGCAGAGGATGACCTTGTTGGACATCAGTGAGAGGGCCTTGGTCCTGTGAAGGCTCAATGCCCTGGTGTAGGGGAATTCCAGGGTGGGGAAGCGGGAGTGGGTGGGTTGGTAAGCAGGGTGAGGAGGATGGGTTTTTTTGTGGGGGGAGGGAAATGAGGAAAGGGAATAACATTTGAAATATAAATAAAGAAAATATCAAAAAAATTAGTATGTTGAATTCTATGTACATCATCAGTTTCATACATTCAGTTATCATTACTTTTTCTTTTCATTCTTGCTCCTGATCCTTGTTGTCCATCTTACTCAGTGACTCTACTCTTTGTTTCCCAGGTCATGCGTCTTGGCTACCTTTGAACTCTATCAGTTCTACTTCCGCTCATGTGACTGATTTGTATATTCCTTGTTCCCTGTCCTTGTCATCTTTGTCCTTCTTGCTCTATGGCCTGAATTTATATACCTGTCCTTCCCTTAGCTGTCTATGACAACATTCTCCAAATTTTGGATGAATCCTCCTACACTGCTTATAAGATTTAAGTTCTTAAAGATAGAAATGGATTTGTTTTCTGGTTTAAAGACCATCCCCACATGTCCATTAAAATAATGTTCTGTTTCTGTCTTTTGTCAGTCTTTCTTGTTTGCTTTGAAAGATATTCCAGCTACATTGTTATAACCACAGGTACCATATTTTAATGACACTAGGTTATTTACAAATGCCCTGTCCAACTAGCTCTTGGAGGTTTTTACATGAGCTTCCCCGATTCTTCCGCACGAGAAATCTTGGTGATTGTTCCATTGCTATTTCCTCTCAGAAGTCTTAAGTAAAGGTTTTCCTAAGTAAATTTGAGAATAACATCCATTTGTTATAAATTACAAACTTTTTTCAAAACCAAAAGTTCAGGTAACTGCCATTTGCGTCAGCCTACACAGTCCCTGAAAAAGTCATGGTGTGAGTATCGGTTGATATTCTGAAATTCCCACCTCAGATCCCATGGCTGAATTCCATGGTACAGGGGAATAGTGGCTGCCAACAGCTGCAGCTGGCTGCCCTGTTGGGAAATATCCTTGACCTGGAGAGATTGCCTCATTCAAGGTTACATGATTTCCTAGGGGCTGCCAAGGACCAAGAGTAGACTGGTGCAGGAATGGACAGCAAGAGCCCTATGGCTTTAGTGTGTGACAAGACTGAAGAGCTCCCCAAGCCCCAGAGTCAATGCTGACTCTGCTGAGGCTGCAGTCTAATGCAGAGCTACTCAGCCTCCCTCCTGCCCATGCATGTCTGTGTCTTAGAACACTCATCGGCAGCCATCTCTAGGCAATTTCTGGCCTTGGGGTTTGACTCCGAAGATTCTGAAAAAGTCTTGTCTTTACTGGCTCATGATTTCTACGGCAGCGGCTCATGTGTAGATTCCTTAACTTTATAGCTTTTGTAGAAAAAATAGCTTGCTTTTGTAATATTAGTAGCACTAGAGTTCAACTACATCAGAAATTAAAAGGGCATTTGCTTAATTAAAAATATGGGATGATTTTGTACATAGATTGATTATATAGGCATATCCATGGCTAATAATTTGATCTTTTACCTTTTAATTAAGATAATATGTTCAATTACCTTAGTGTGAAAAATTAAACAGTATTAGTAAAACCCTTTTCTTTGACAAACATGCTATTTTTGTTCTATATAACTATCTGAGAAATATTTAAAATGAAAATAAAATATATAGAGAGCTTCCAACTATAGTAATATCTAATGATATATTTAATACAGACAGAAAGCTATAAATATGTTACCAGTGGGGGAATGATCACACAGTTATGATGTATGATTAAATATCAAATACAAAATTAAATACTTGGTTAACATTTATTTGTACAATCATTTTAAATCAAGATTCTCTTTGTTCTGAGGTCGACATTTTTGGGTGGATGTGATCAAGATACACTCTGTACATGTACGAAAATTTCTAAGATTACAGTGAAGAAAACAATTAAATATTTTTTAAACTCTGCTTTGTTCCTTTATTTATACAAAGCACTGTGAAGTATCAAGAATTATATCTAAAATAGAGGTCAGAAGTGTTGACTTATTCAGAGCAGCAGCAGCATAGGCGGGGGTTAAGTGTGACCACTCTGGTGCAGTGGGCTCTCTCATGTTTTGGCTTGGTTATAGTCCCTCCAGGGTTTTTGGCTCAGTGGTCTAGGAGCCAAGGGATGCATACAGTGTGCTGCCTATAGGGAGCTTCCATGTTAGAGATTTCCAGAACTCACACAAAAATCCTTCTCTCCTGTTTGTTTAGTCTGAGCTTTAAATGAAATTTGTGCTATGGATGGTTCAAAGGCCAATGCTTAAAAAAGATAAAAATAAATCCTACTAGGGTAGAGGGAAGAAAGCCATGCTATGCTGCCTCGGTGCACACGGTGTGAACAGCACTGAACTGTTGGTATGACTCTGCACTTCAAGAACTTGAGCAAATGCTCATTTAGTAAATTATCATGGTCAAAACAGACTGGCATAACACCCACAGGAAGTGTATCTAGCTGTCCATAGGACAGGGGTAGTTGGTTTCATGAACATCAGTGGATTTTCTCTGAGGATCCATTAACCTGGTAGATCTGAATTGCAGCACCTTGCTAACACAGTGGGAACTCAGAGACATGCCCATAACAGCAGGGACAGCATCCAACTACAGAGCACACAATATTGATTTTAAAACTGAGCACTTGGTATAGAAAATGCTCAGTAAATATCAAGAATAGCTCCAGTTTTCTCTTCCTCCTGTCCCTTCTTCCCTTTTATCTCCTCTCTTCTCTTCTCTCCCCACCTCCCCTCCCCTCTTCTCTCCCCTCCTCTCTTGTCTCCTCTCCCTTCTCTCCTCTCCTCTTCTTTCTCTCCCACCTCTTTCAATAGACTTTTGAAATGTTTCCCAGGTTGCTCTTGAATTTATCATGTACTCCACTCAGTCTTTTCCTAGCAACTCTCCTGCCTCACTTTCTCCAGTGCTAGTACCGCAGGCATGCACTATCAAGGGCACAGCAAGGATAAATAGCATACATTTTCGTGCTTTCATAGTATGGTATGATTTGAACTGTTTAGATTTATGACCTTCGGGACACTGAAATGTCTGGTAGATATTTTCATTTTTTTTTATTTCTTCACTTAGAAATTGGGTACGTGGTAGATCCTGCCCACAGCTAGTCAAGAAGGACCTCTGTGTCAACTTTGTCTACTTGGTATCGAATATTCACATGGAATTGCTGGTTAAACATTTCAAATAGCTTCCACTGTCTTGCAGAAGTAAGGCAAAGGACAAGAGTGGAAATATTATCAACCTGTAAGCATCAGAGTAAAAAAAAATATGGGAAGATACTACATGTATATTTAAAAAGTTGGGACAAGGTTGGCAAGGGAGGCAGAAAAGACTGTGAGGATGGTTTAGAGGTCATTATTTCTGCTCAGAATTTTGAGTTATGCTCCTGGTTTCTGTGATGTGGTATCCTGGTGGCTTGCCATTCCATAGCACAGAAATAACTGGAAACTATTATTTCTCTTGGGTGAAAATATGAACTGGATTCAAGAACTCACACGGGCATCCAGGGCACCATTTCTTAGTTATAAGATCATGCATGGTGCAGTTTATCCGATCACATCTTGGGCTGTAGAAATGACTCTGCAATGCTGCTTACTTGTAAAGGTAAGACGTGTGCTTATTTTTTCTTGACCTAATAAAATCTATGCAGTTCATACCATTTTCCACTTTGGGCCTTTCGTTTGATGTGGGGAGTTTTCTTTCTGTCACCTTGTGCCCAGACCAATGTCATCAAAGCAGGAAAGGGAGAAATGCTCCATTTTAACCCGTGAAGTTCTAAAATGTTTGAATTCGAAGTTTGGTATTAAGGACCAGGATAATCAGGCACAAATTCAACTCACTCTTGGCAGACAGAAACCCCTAGATCAAAAGTGAAAAGATACCTATAAGGAGGTGCTGGTGGAAGCAAGAAACACACTCCAAAACAGCTTTTCCTGTATAACTTGGAAACCCACAGGAAACATGTCATTTCTTACAGCTCACACACAGAATAGAAGAATTTTGAATTGATTTTTAAATATAAAAGCAATGGCTATGGAAAATGTGCTTCTCAAAGTCCCATATTAATGAGATACATATTTAATTTTATTTACAAATACAAAATATGTGAGTGGAATCCATGATGCTTTTAAATTGTAGAATTCTAAGGAACTCCTCATAGTGATCAATGACTAATGTCATATTTAGGAAAAATTTCTAGCTCTCTGTTGGAACGGTTTCTCTTTCAACAAAGCTCCAAATTTTGCTGTTTTACTTTTTCATAAACAATAATGATTTTCGAGGACATAGGCAAATATTTCTTTAAAACTCCATGTGCTTTACATTATTGCATTGCTATGTCAGAGCAGAATCGCCACATTAAAAAGCAAACACATCAAAGGCACTTTTATAAGATGATTACATTTTTTTCTGAAATTGTAAACTGTACTAATTCAAATTTCTTCATGTTTGAAATGACTAACCTTTCTTTAAAAATATGTGTGTCGGGAGATGAAACGGTTGAGCAAGCAAAGATTTCCTCATTGAGCCTGGGGACCTGAGCTTGATCCTCAGAGCCACATGGGAGGAGGGAACTCACTCCTGATAGTTGCTCTTTAACCTTGCATGTTCACCTGGGTACACACACTTCCATGTGCAAGTGAGTTCATGTGCACACACACACACACACACACACACACACACACACGCTATTTTCTAAGTGTACCAAAACTAATGATGTGTGACATTTGAAGTGGTATTCAAATTGATGCCAGTTTTTAATGCCATTGTAAGATTTTTCCTATAAAACGTCAGTAAAAGGAATGCTGGCAGGTGTCATAGACAGAACTATGTCTTCTGCTTCAACTTTAGATTAAACCATGGATACCACTACACAAAATTACCAGTCTTGTTAAAAATTCTGCATGATAATTGATAGTATAAGATATATTATAGGGAATGTATATCACATATTATATAGTATAACAAAATATAGATGTTGATAAAATAGCTTGGGGTTTAAGTTAATATTTTATAATTTCAACCATGGAATTTGCTTCTCCTGTCATTGTGAGTTCCTTTCCTTCCTTCCAAGCATTGTAGATAACAAGAACATCTATCACTGAACTGCTCTGAGGCAATGCATTTGAAGAACAATTTGTGGTTCTACAGAAATGGCTAAAATATAAATTGGAGAACAACATAGTTGTTTTTTGTTTTTTTTTTTTCGAGACAGGGTTTCTCTGTGTAGCCCTGGCTGTCCTGGAACTCACTTTGTAGACCAGGCTGGCCTCGAACTCAGAAATCCTCCTGCCTCTCAACATAGTTGTTTTAAGTCTTTTTAAGTGAAGAAAAGAAAATAAGAGTATCTGTTTAGTTGGTTAATGTGTGTGGGTCTATGTGTGCATGTGTACAATGCATGTGTGTGTGTGTGTGCATGGGTGTGTGTGTGTGTGTGTGTGTGTGTGAATGTGGACACATTTTACCTACAGAACTATCATCTGAACCAATTTTATAGCTATCTGTCTATTTATCTATCTATCTATCTATCTATCTATCTATCTATCTATCTATCTATCTATCTATCTATCTATCTATTTTTGAATCTCTCTATGCAGGCCAGGTTACTCTTGAACTCACTATCCCCCTGTCTCAGGCTCCTAAGTGCTGGCCTTACTGGCAAGTACCACCTTGCTTGAATTAAGACAATGTTTCTAAGTGCCTTAAACTTTAGTAGCATTCATTAAGAAATGGGTTGATGAAATGAACCAACAGTTTCCAAAGAAGAAAGGCAGTGGTCAGTAAGTATTCTGAAAGCAACAGGTGGAGTGATGGCTTAGAGGATAAGAACACTATTGTTCTAGCAGAGGACCTGAGTTTGGTTTCTAGTAGCCACATCAAATGGTTCACAATTGACTGTGAATACAGTTTGAGGGGATCTGGCACTTTCTGCTTCTGCAGGCACGCGTATGGATGTGCATACTACACACACACACACACACACACAGATACACCACCACACCATACACATACCACACAAACACATAAACACACATAAACACACACACACACACATCTTTAAAAACAGTATCTAACATCCACAGCCATCATGGAAGTGTAAATTTAAATCACTTTGAATCCCATCTTTCTTGATTCAGAACAGCTATCTTGAAGAAAACTGATAGCAAAAGTTGCCTACTGTTGGGACAAAAAAAAGTTTTTTCTGTCTATAGAAGGAGTGTTTTTTCCACTCCTTCTATAAGGGTGGGGATATAAACTCGTACAGCCATTATGGAAATCAGTATGGAAGGTTCTCAAATATTTGAAATTAAAGTTACCAGATGATTCAGTTGTACCATTCCTGGGCATCTTCCCAAACTCGCAGTTTACCACAGAGATACACATAATATACTCATGTTATTGCTGTACATTCCACAATAGCAAAGGAGTGAGACCAGTCATCAACAGATGAAGGGGTAATGAAATTGTGGTACATATACCCAGTTGATTTTACTAAGCTCTAAAGAAAAAGGAAAGTTTCAGGAAATTGGATGGATCTAGAAATGGTTATACTAAGCAAGGCAACCCAAATTTAGAAAACAAACAACAACAACAAAAACACATTCTCTATCATATACAGATTCTGGTTTGTAGTATATATGCACATATATGTGAATATATGTATGGAAGATCAAGGAAAAGGTGGAAAGTTGTGTTGAGAAAGTAGGGTAGGAAGAGGAAGGAGGCAAAAGAATCCATATGACATAGGGTGCACAAATGATAGAAGGGGTGGGAAGGGATACAAGCAGAAGAATCTACCAAATAAACTTGTGTGAAAATGGCACAACAAAACTTAATACTTTGTATGCTAATTACAAAATCAAGCTAACAAAAAACAATGAAAGAAATAAAATTAAGACACAAAATCTAACCAAACAATAAAGCAATGTCAAAAATATTACATATATTCCCATCCTTTCTCTCTTTCTTCCTCAAAACATGGATGATTTCTAGAAAGGACAGCTCTATTGACAACTGAGTGTCAGACTGGAAACGCTATTGCCCGATTCTATCATGCTAACAGTGGGAAAATGAATAGGGTATATGGACCAGCTTCTCTCATTTGACCCCAGAGTAAACAGCTCTGCACTGTGATCATGGCAGACCATTTCCCCTTCAGGAAAAACTTAAACTGAGAAAAGAAATTCTATAACTGTGAGCTAAGTAGTTTAAAAATATGACAAAACCAAAATGGGTTGGAGGAGAGAAAACGAGAGCGTTTCCTGGAACAAATTAAGTTCTCCCTTTGATCATTCTTATTTATGTAGCCCTGGAAATCTTTATCAGAGGTATTAGGCCAGAGAGAGAAACAAAGACAACCAGATAGAGAAAGAGAAAGTGAAGTTATCCTTGTTTGAGGATCATTCTTTATGGGTAAAATACTACAAAACCCACCAAAATCACTGGAATGGATAAATGAATTCAGTAAAGATCTAGAAAATCAGCAAGCATTTCTGTGTATCAATAATAAAGGAGTGAATTTTTAAAAAGGAAAACTCTTTGAGGAGGGGTGGGGACTGCACTTCTTTATTGGTATAATGAAAAACACTTAAAGTGTAGTTAAGGGATTTAGGTTCTTCTCCAAGATTCATGACTTCATTACCTTTGGGCAGTTCTTTAGGTTTTTAGATCAGGTACAGTTTTCCTCTTGTTGAGTGGGTCACAAATTCAATTAGAGATCTGTTTGTTACTACCAAAGTGTGTGTGCCAGGACTGAACCTTTAGAATTATCATGTTATAAGGCAATAGGCATCATACTGGGGTAGGCTTTTTGGTGAAATTCCATTTAGAACAAGTATATTTAAAGTCTTACAGAAATACATTATTTAGAACTAAATTTTATTAAAGAAGTAAATGAGAACCAGCGAGATTGTTCATGGGGTAAGGGTACTGCCACCAAGGTTGCATGAATACCTGAGTTCAATACCTAGGACATACTTGGGAGAAAGAGAGAACTGATCCTCGAAATCTGTCTTTTGACCTCCACATGTGCACACAAAATAGAGAAATAAATGAAATTAAAGCATTTCAAGAAAGAAATAAAATATCTTCCCAATGGAAAATTTAAATCAATGGAAAAATTATAGAGCTCACCTACATGAAAATAGAATCATCCCACACTCATAAACCAGAAGTCTTGGTAAGTTGTTCATGCAAACCAACACTACAGATTATAGAGACACTGCAATCAACCCCAAAACAAAAATGAGAGTTTTCATAGATCAAAAAGAAAGAAAGAAGGAAATGAAAAGAAAAAGACAAAATGTGTGAGCTCTCCTAAGCAAGTAGTGAAAAGCTATGATGCTGAAGTCATGATACTTGACTTCAAAATGTACTGCAAAGCTGGCATGATCAAACTACCATGATTCTGACATAAACAGACACTAACCAATGAAACAGAATAGACTATTTCCCTTTATAATCAACTCATAGTTACAGCTAACTGATTTTGGTAAGTGACCAATTATATATATTAGAGAAGGAATATTCTCTTCAAGTTATTCTTCTATGAAAACTGAACAGGGAGGTAGAATAATGTTACTAGATTCTTGTATCCAAAGATATAAAAAAATTGACTCAAAGTGAACAAATGGTCTAATACTTTATTCCTGTAAATTAATTGAAGAAAATATAAAGAAAACACTTTATGACATATTGGAGGTGAAACAAAGGTGATGTGGTGGTTTGAGTAGAAATGGCCCCAACAGGTTCATGTATTTGAATGCTTGGTCTCAGTTGGTAGAATTGCTTGGGAAGGAACAGGAAGTGTGGCCTTTTTAGAGGAGGTGCTTTACTAGGAGTTGTATCTGAGGTTTCAAAACACACAAGCCATTCTCAGTTCGCTCTTTCTACATTATGTTTGTTCTCTCAATATGCAAGCTCTCAGACAAATATCAATTATACTGATTTGATCATGGCCTAAGACATGCATTATATTATAATAATATACCTTATAAATAAGCACACATTTAAAGAAAATGTGAAATGAGTTAAAAATGGCTGTAAGCAGTACCTGCTTTTAATCATGGTGAAACATGTGATAGGAGAGTATCCAATTCAGAGTCAACAATTTGTCTTTTCCTTGGTGGTAGCCACATGGACATACAAATGCACAAGACACTAGATTTGCACAGATGTGAAAACCCATTAAGTGGAAAACCTAAAGTTAGTACATGTTAAGCCATAAATTCTGTCTTTCAACCAAAACACAAGAAGAATAAATCCCATCAAAACTGAACCACAAGAGCTTGTAGTGTTCAGATTGAAAATTTTTCATATAGCATCTTTATATTAAATTATAGATGATGGACTTAAGCTACCAAAGACATAAAGACAATGTGACATCCCACAGGGCTCCACAGGTTCTTAAAAATCTTCTATATAATGGTAGGCCAAGAAAGTTTATCCTCAATAAAAGAACAACATTCCAGTAGAGTCTGCCTATTAATACTTGTTGTTATTGACAGTCCTTTTTACTGAATTCCCCAAACAATCTTATACATGTCTTTTATTATGCTCACCTAGCACTCTTACAGTGTTGTAGTCTTTACTTGCCTTTTACTGTTTAAATGCCTACCCTCTTTGATAAAATGGAAGACATTTAAAGACTTGGCTAGCATATTGTTCCTCTGAGTTTTTTGTTGCTGTTGTTTGTTTTTTTCTTGTTTTAAATTTGGCATAATGCATGGTATATGTAGATATGAATAGATGTTTAGAAACAAATGGATCTGTATATAAATGACAAGGGGCAATTTAAGTCCGGCTTAGGTAAATACTAAAGTCAGGCCCATCTGCTATTTCAACAGTGTGCTTTGATTCTTCTTAAATCCCAGCGAATCTACCATGTCTCAAACTCAGAGTATTCTTTTAGTCCCATTTTAGAAATTCCTTTATTTTAAAGACAGGAAAACAAACAGTACAAACTCACTTCCCCATGTTAAGCTAACATGGGGATTAAAAAAATAATACAGCTCTGTGATTTTCACAGAATCAGGAGAGGTTATTTTGGAACTGTGTGGACTTTAGATATTTGAAGCAGTAATTACTTCCCCATAAACGTTACCTTTTAGAGTCAAATTCTGTTTTGCCATTGTAATTCAGATTTTGCTTAAAGGGAAATGTTTTTCTTCGGAATTTACTGTGCTATGCTAGTCTGTGTGGCATTGTAAAATCATCAGGGCAACAAGGGCAGTAACTTATACTGCATTGAATTTTAGGCTTTGAATGTTCTATGTCATTGAGTGTCAACAAAATATGATGTATATAATATACAAAATATAATATTATGTCATCTCAGACAGCATCTTACCCATCTATCCATTTAGCTATCATCAAATCTTAGAGGTTTCCTAGTGAGTATGTGGTATGGTTGTGACAACAGGTCCTGACAACCCGCATTTCACACTCTTGGTTCTTTAAAGCTCTGCAACAGAATTTATGGACCATATTTTACATAATTCTGGATTCATTAGTGAACTAAAGTACCCATTTTAAAAAATAAGCAGCATACATTTTTAGGGTGATACTTCAGTAAATAGTATCAAATATCAATTTGACTCCAATAGTCTTTCCACACCGAATAGAAGGCTATCAATGCTTACCTCATGTTTGACAACATTGACTGTTGAATCTGGGATTGCGTACAACTTACCATGGCTTTGGGTTTGGTTCCGGAATTGCTCACTGGAGTGGATGATGGCTCGGTGGACTCTGAAGACAGATTCACCTGTGTCTGATTTACTGCGATACTGTCTGTTCCGCTTTCAGATCCTGATTCCAGATCCTGTTAAAAGACAAATAAACAACCATGGGAAAAGGTACACAAGTGTCTCCTCCATGCCCATTTCCTCCCACCAGCTGCTTTCATTTCTATTTGACCTCCAGTAACTCAGTATCACATAGGTAACAAAATGCCTTCTAGACTTCCTCACAGAGCCTTGTGAATGGCAAGTGAAAAAAAATCTTTCCAGTCTTAGTTCAAAAAGGACTGAAGCCCTGAGGGCCAGCAGAAAGAATGGAAACAGGCAACCTCAGGAGATAGGAGGTTGGGGGGGCCTTCAGAATGTACCAGAGACCTAGGAGGTAAGAGACTCTCAGGACTCAAAGGGAGGGACCTTGATGAAATGATGTACAGTAGGAAGAAGGAACTTAATGAGCCCACCTCCAGCAGAAAAACAGGACATCAAATGAGGGAGAGGGGGGCAGTCCCACAGTCACAACTCTGACCCATAATTGTATCTCTTTGAAAGAATTATAGGGATGGAAATGGAGAGGAGCCTGAGGAAAAGAAGGCCCAGAGACAGACCGAAAGTGGTATCCAGCTCAAGGGGAGATCCCAAGTCCTGACCTTATTTCTGAGGCTATGGAACACTCACAGAAAGGGACTGAGCATGACTGCACTATAGAAGACCCAACAAGCAGCTGAAATGCAGATATTTGCACCCAACCAATGGACAAAAGAAGCTGACCTCTGTTGTTGAATTAGGGAAGGCTGAAAGAAGCTGATGAGAAGGGCAATCCTGTAGGAGGAAAAGCAGTCTCATTTAATCTGGACCTCCGAGATCTCTCAATCACTGGACCACCAAACAGGAGGCATACACCAGTTGATAAGTCCCCCAACACACATACAGTAGAGGACTGCCAGGTCTGTGCTCATTCAGAGATGGTGCACCTAAACCTCAAGAGACTGGAGGCTCCAGTGAGTTTAGAGGTCAGGGGATGGTGGGTGGGGACATCCACGCAAAGACAGGGGTTAGGGAGGAGGTAAGGGATGTGGAACAGTCAGAGGGTGGACAGGGGTGGTGGGGGAAATAAAATATGAAGTGTAAAAAATTAATTAATAAGAAAAACAAAAGTGAGTAATGAATTTTTCCTTTTATTATAACTCATCAGAGTATTGAAAATTATTTTCCATAGATAGACTGTTATAAGAGATATATAGCTTGTAAATGAATATGGATAATGACACTGCTTTAATAGGTGTATGCATTTATGCATGTGTGCATGTATGTGTGTCCACACATGCATGTGTGAAGTACATAATTGCAACCAAATTTCTTGTGCCTAGTAACTTCAGAACTATTTTTTATGTCTTTTCATGGGAAACAAACAAAAACCTCCCATATTATTCTAAAAAATATAGCTCACTTACAAACTGAATTAATATGAAGTGGATAGGAGCAAAAAACAGTTTATAAACATTAAATGTATAACTACAAGTAATAAGCAACTCATTTCATCTGCCTCTTTTTAAAATATTTGTACAATTGGCTCTTTGTTTTCATTTTGCCTTCCTATTCATAACTTCATAAAGTAGTTAACATGGTAATCTTTTCATTTTTGTAACCATACAATAATAAGTATGAGGTGAAATGACAATCTTTTTTTCAATTTATTAGTCTTATATTGTTCTGCACAGAGCACACTTCACAACTTGTATCTGTTTTCAACTTGATCTTCCTGTGAGGAAGAGATTATTATAATCATCAAAGAGACAATGACACCCAGAAGCGAGGCAGATCTGAATTACACTGACAGTCCATGGCAGAAGTGGCATTGAATCTCAGGTCCTGACCTCAAAGGTCAACCTCCTAAAGTAGCTACTCTGTTGTTTGGGTGAGTGCCTGAAACACAACTAAAGAAATTTTACAAGGCTGTGGATATGAAACTATGTAGAAATCCTTCTTTCACCAGTGATAAATCCACTCTGAGAAATCTCAGGTGAACTCTTTCATGATCACTCACTCATTTCCTCCTTATTTAATTATCTTCAGCTAACTAAATGATGACCAAGACCTGAATCATCACTACACTGCCTACTTTTGCTGTGGTAATGAATGCATCTGATGCCCTATAGTACCATCAGATTCTTCAGTATCATAGTTACCCTGTGTTTTTCCATGTCAGGTAGATGGAATATAAATGATAAGAGTGGTACAAGTCATAGGTGAAGTCTATAGACCATCCAACTATGGCACAAAATAGTAGGAATCTTGTGATTCATCCTTTACATAGTTGTTTACATCACAAAATAAGGCTTCACCATATTCACATATTCATATGGAGAAGACAATGGAGGCCAGGTGATTCCTAGGGAGAATATTAAAAGTATTTCAACAGGAAAGTTAAATCAAGAATCTGAACAGAAGCAGTAAAGGGAAAAATCAAGACGAGGGGTGTGGAGGCCCACAACATGTATCTGATGAGGAGAGAACTGGAGATGCAACAGACATCAAAAGAGTAATGAAAGTCAACGTAGGAAGCAAACTCGAATGCTAAGAACAGTGCAATTACTCCTGGGATGTCGAATAAGGGGCAGGTAGGACAGAGCTGATGCAAAGTGGCCAAGAATCAATTCAGGAAGACAGACTAGGTAAAAAGACCATGGAAATCTGAGTCAAAAAAGTTGAAACAGGATAAAGCTTGGCCAAAGATAAAGAACAGTTTTTATGTCTGACATGAAAAGGACAGTGGCAGCTCTCTCTTTCTCCTCCTTCCATACTGATATACTGTATACAGTGTATTATATATCATCTTAGGCTACAGAAGGACTTTGAGAAGCAGGAAGACTGAAAAACACTTCCCAACAGTGTCCAAACTCCATCGCAGGCACCGATTTGACATTAGCCTATGTATTTCTTAAGCTTCTCTATGGTATGGCTAAAGTGTCCCAAAAGATTATCAATATCTACTAGGTTATATATTTCAGATGAAAAGCAATTAATGGCTCAAGCTCAGAATACCTTGCTATTGAGAAGAAAAGGCCTTGGAAAGATTTACAATGTGGAAGAATGGAAGTTGACTTTTCTGAAAGACGTGAAAGAGACTCTTAAAAGCTGTGTCACATTTGGCAAACTTCTCACTTCCTGCCCGAGTGACCCTCCTAAATTCTTCATCCTTCCTGAGGCTCAAGAAGCTCATTATCAAACCAAGAGAACAAATGAAGCGACATATGCAAAGCCTACTGTGTGCCTACTACTACTGCTTTGTTCTCTAGCCCCAACTCCCTCCCATCTGCCACCCATCCTAAGAGATTGTTATCATTAGTTAGGCTTAAGGGACTGTCCACAGTGGGTGCCGTGGAGGACAGGAGCAGGTAGGAGAGAGTTGATGGAAAAGTGACCAAGAATCAATTCAAGAAGACAGACTAGGTAAAAAAAACAAAAACAATAACAAAACATGAGAAAGTCAAGATTTTGGGTGACAAAAATTCAGATCTTGGGGTTTCAGGACCAAGGTGGGATCCAGTTCAAGGGGCGGTCCCAAGGCCTGACACTATTACTGAGGCTATGGAGTGCTCTCAAAAAGGTACCTGGAGTGACAGCACTCTGGAAGACCCAACAAGAAGCTGAAAGTGTCAGATGCAGATATTTGCACCCGACCAATGGACAGAAGCAGTTGACCCCTGCTGTTGAATTAGGGAAGGCTGAATGAAGCTGAGGGCGACCCTGTAGGAAGACCATCAGTCTTAATTAATCTAAACTCCCAGGATCTCTCAAATACTGGACTACCAGACAGGCAGCATGCACCAGCTGATATGAGGCTCCTAGTACATAGACAGTAGAGGAGTGTCGGGTCTGTGCTCATTCAGAGATCATGCACCTAACCCTAAAGAGACTGGAGGCTCCAGGGAGTTTAAAGGTCAGGTGGGGTGGGGGGTGGGGGTGGAAACATTCATGTGGAGACAGGGGAAGGGGAGGAGGTATAGGATGTGGAACAGTCAGAGGGGGGACAGGAGTTGGCGGGGTGGGGAATAAAATATGGAGTGTATATAAATAATTAATAAAGAAAGAAAAGAATTTATCAAGCTATAGTCAGTTTGTTAGGTTTTCTCTAAGCAGTGTTGTCCAAATCTTTACCTCTTCCTTTTTACTTCAAATAAATGTTGTTCTTCATCATCCCAGTCTTTGCTTCTATTTATATGCTTTGTTATACAGAAAATTCATTCTGGGAATTTTGTAAGTATTTTTACATAGGGTGGGTGGGTTAGGGGAGGAGTCATTGCTTCATTGTGTTCTGTGTTCTTCCTGCTAATGTTAAATAGGCAGTAGAAGGGGGTGGGGATGAGGCAGTTTCTCCCTTGGATTAGTGCTCCTTGGTGGATGGTCAAGACATAATTATGACACCATAATCCTTTTATTCCATGGCACAGTTATCAAAAGGAATGGAAAGTGCAGATGAAAAAATGTTATCATTACCTTTAAACACCAAAAAGCAAAAGCAAAACAAAACCCTAAACAACAACAAAAAAGAGAAAAAAAAACCAAAAAAAACCTAAAAAATAACAAAGCAGAGAAAAAGACTAAGTGCGACCTAGAAAACTGTCAAGATCAAAAGGTAGTTTTGAGGCTCAGGGATGTGTATTGTTCATGCCTTGATCAGTGTCTGATGTGAGTGTAGAGGGAAATCAAAAAGAATCAACAATGGCCAAGCACATTCTGGGTTAGACACATGCACACATGCTTATGTATTTTAGTTCATCTGTCTCCACAAGAAGGCAATAGTTAAATAGTTAATCTTTGTGTATATCTGTCTGTCTTACATGAACCTGCAATTGAGAAATTAGACAAATTTCTTATGGTTTCAGCTGGGATCAAAACAGTCACTAATTGTTCAGTTACCTTCAGGCACTAACTTTCCTAATGTTTCTGCTGACCGATTTTGCTTTATTCCAACTCCATTGATAAAACTGAAAGCCTAGAAATGGATGTTATGTTTACAGTGGCAACAATTATGATAATCATTATGGTAATATTCTGTGAGATACTGTATGAAATATTAAAGTCCAGTCTACTATTTATGTAGAAGTATAAAACATAGATGTAGACAAATGATTTAATTATCATGTATATTAGTTCATGGCTTTTGATTTATCTGCATAAAAAAGATCACAGTTAGAGATGACAACAGAAACTGAGGAAATTCAAAAAATCATCAGATCCTACTACAAAAACCTGTATTCAACACAACTAGAAAATCTCGAGGAAATGGACAATTTCCTTGACAGATACCAAATACTAAAATTAAATCAGGATCAAATAGACCATCTAAACTGTCCTATAACCCCTGAAGAAATAGAAGTTGTCATTGGAAGTCTTCCAACCAAAAAAAGCACAGGTCCAGATGGTTTTAGTGCAGAATTCTATCAGACCTTCAAAGAAGACCTAACACCAATACTCTTCAAACTGTTCCACAAAATAGAAACAGAAGGAACACTACCCAACTCGTTCTATGAAGCCACAATTACACTAATACCAAAAGCACACAAAGATACGACAAAGAAAGAGAATCTCAGGCCAATCTCTCTTATGAATATCGATGCAAAAATACTCAATAAAATTCTTGCCAACCGAATCCAAGAACACATCAAAACGATCATTCACTACGATCAAGTAGGCTTCATCCCAGGGATGCAGGGATGGTTCAATATAAGGAAATCCATCAATGTAATCCACTATATAAACAATCTCAAAGAAAAAAACCACATGGTCATCTCATTAGATGCTGAGAAAGCATTTGACCAAATTTATCATCCTTTCATGCTAAAGGTCTTGGAAAGATCAGAAATTCGAGGCCCATATCTAAACATAGTAAAAGCAATTTACAGCAAACCGATAGGCAGCATCAATGTAAATGGAGAGAAACTTGAAGCAATCCCACTAAAATCAGGGACTAGACAAGGCTGCCCTCTCTCTCCATATCTTTTCAATATAGTACTTGAAGTTCTAGCTGGAGCAATTAGACAACAAAAAGAGGTCAAAGGGATACAAATTGGAAAGGAAGAAGTCAAACTATCACTATTTGCAGACGATATGATAGTATACTTTAGCGACCCAAAGAACTCCACCAGAGAACTCCTACAGCTGATAAATGACTTCAGCAAAGTGGCCGAATATAAAATCAACTCAAGCAAGTCAGTAGACTTCCTATACTCAAAGGATAAGCAGGCTGAGAAAGAAATAAGAGAAATGATACCCTTCACGATAGCCACAAACCATATAAAGTATCTTGGCGTGACTCTAACCAAACAAGTGAAAGATCTATATGACAAGAACTTCAAGTCTCTGAAGAAAGGAATTGAAAAAGACCTCAGAAGATGGAAAAATCTGCCATGCTCATGGATTGGCAGGATTAATATAGTAAAAATGACCATCTTACCAAAAGTAATATACAGATTCAATGCAATCCCCATCAAAATCCCAACTCAATTCTTCATAGAGTTAGAAAGAGCAATTCAAAAACTCATCTGGAATAACAGAAAACCCAGAATAGCTAAAACTATTCTCAAGAGTAAAAGAACCTCTGGGGGAATCAGTATTCCGGACCTCAAGCTGTACTACAGAGCAATAGTGTTAAAAACCGCTTGGTATTGGTACAATGACAGGCATGTAGATCAACGGAACAGAATTGAAGACCCAGAAATGAATCCACACTCCTATGGTCACTTGATCTTTGACAAAGGAGCTAAAACCATCCAGTGGAAAAAAGATAGCCTTTTCAACAAATGGTGCTGGCTCAACTGGAGGTCACCATGCAGAAGAATGCAAATTGACCCATTCTTATCTCCTTGCACTAAGCTCAATTCCAAGTGGATCAAAGACCTCCACATAAAACCAGACACACTGAAACTAATAGAAAGGAAACTAGGGAAGAACCTTGAACATATGGGCACAGGGGAGAATTTCCTGAACAGAACTCCAATAGCTTATGCTCTAAGATCAAGAATAGACAAATGAGACCTCATTAAATTACAAAGTTTTTGCAAGACAAAAGACACTGTCAAAAAGACAAAGCGGCAACCAACTAACTGGGAAATGATCTTTACCAACCCTACATCCGACAGAGGGCTAGTATCCAATATATACAAAGAACTCAAGAAGTTAAACTCCAGAGAGGCAAGTAACCCTATTAAAAATGGGGTACAGAGCTAAACAAAGAGTTCTCACCTGAAGAATATCTAATGGCTGAGAAGCACCTAAAGAGATGTTCATCATCCTTAGTCATTAGGGAAATGCAAATCAAAACAACCCTGAGATTCCATCTCATACCAGTCAGAATGGCTAAGATCAAAATCACAGGAGACAGCAGTTGTTGGCGAGGATGTGTAGAAAGAAGAACACTCCTCCACTGCTGGTGGAATTGCAGGCTGGTACAACCACTCTGGAAAGCAGTCTGGCGGTTCCTCAGAAAGTTGGGCATGACACTCCCAGAGGATCCAGCTATACCACTCCTGGGCATATACCCAGAGGCTTTACCTGCATTCAATAAGGACACATGCTCCACTATGTTCATAGCAGCCTTATTTATAATATCCAGAAGCTGGAAAGAACCCAGATGTCCCTCAACGGAGGAATGGATTCAGAAGGTGTGGTATATCTACATAATGGAATACTACTCTGCAATTAAAAACAATGAATTCATGAAATTCCTAGGCAAATGGTCAGAACTTGAAAATATCATCCTTAGTGAGGTAACCCAATCACAAAAGAACACACATGGTATGCAGTCACTGATAAGGGGATATTAACCCAGAATCTTGGAATACCCTAGACACAATCCACATATCAATAGATTTCTAAGAAGATGGAAGGAGAGACCCCTGGTCCTGGAAAGACTGGATGTAGGGGAACGCCAGGACAGAGAAAGGAGAGGGGCTTGAATGGAGAAAAGAGGGAGGGAATGGGGCTTTTGGGACTTTCGGGAAGGGAGGAAACGGGAAAGGGGAATGATTTGGAATGTAAATAAAAAAACAAAACTTAGAAAAAAAAAGATCACAGTTTAGTATGTAGGGGTTAGATAGCCTACTTTCTGAAATGGAGACAAAAATAGGGTGTTCAATGGAAATCTCAGCTTTGATTTCCTATTTAATACATGAGGACTGAGAAAAATTGAATGGAGCTCTAGAGAAGGTAGAGATTAAAAGCAGGCAAGATTAGCAACTCATTGCAGAAAACTTAAAAAAAAATCCACACTCCAGACCCCATGAATGTTAAAGAGGCACCCAAGACCTCATGAAAAATAAGATATTTCTGGCTTAAAGGTGCTAGAGAAAATTAATGTGAAATTTTAATTTGATTGGAATATTGGAAACAGGATTTTTCTATTATTTCTATACAAGATTCTATAGATTGCCTTTCTATTTTCTAGAATAAAACTTTTCACAAATAACTAGGGCATCTCTAGGGAGAGAGGGACTAGGGTTTTCCTAGAGATTCATTTAGGTATGCACCATGGTAAAGAACATATTTGCAATGTATCTTTAATGACAAGGAAAGTTATTAAGGTTACCAAAAATTAAAATTTCCTTTTCTGAACTTTCAAGATTGAAATGTAGTTTTGTATCAATTCTGTTTCAGAAGATGTCAAATTCGCTTATGTGATTTTCTACATTTTGGATCTCACTTAAAATTTCTTGATGTGGTTTATTTATATGCAAATTCTTGTTAATACAAAAGGAATGGCTTATTTACAGTTAGACTTTATACTGTATATGTTAGATCTACATAAACTTAAGCCATTAAACATGAAGTTAAATATGTAAAGGGTAGAGCCAATTTTAGGATTTGTTTCTTCTAACTTTTGAGTTTTGGAATATCTTTGCAACATCTGTTACAAAAACTTAATGGGATAAAATTCTTCTTTTTTCATTATTTTTCATAGTATATTTTAGAGTACTAACAAGTCATCTTCATCTGAATTATTTTTTACAGTAAGCAGGAGTAGTTCACCTGCATCTACCCATCTATCATTCAACTACTCAATTATCCACCCAACCTTCCATCCACCTAACAACCCATTTATCCACCCAACTTTCCATCCACCCATCCAACAGCCCATTCATCCTTCTATTCATCCATCCAGCCATCTACCCACCCATCTACTCATCTATCCACCCATCCTTCTGTCCATCTATCCATCTGTCCATGTGGAAAATACTAAACATATTTTTTATGCAATGTAAGTTTATATAGAATAATATAATTCATGTCTTAGAAATAATCAGTCATAACCTGAAAAACTGGAAATAAGGTAGTTATCTAAATAGACACAGTATTTGGAATAGAGTGTATCATGTCAATGAACAGTACATACAGTAGGACAAGCCACCACTACAACAAAGAAGATTTAATCCTCAAGATGCAGAATTTCCTAAGCTTGCTTTGTTTTCTTTTTAATGTTAAGAATTTTGTAGTCACCCTTGTGTCTATGGACCCTCTATGTGACATATAGAAATAACTGAGTGATCTCTATGGGATTCTATTTTATTTATTAGTGGATGACATCATCAAAGGTGTTTCACTTGTAAGAGAAACCATATGAAATAAAGGGATCCTATGCTAACTGGGCTTAGTGGGCATAGACATGTAATCCTAGCTTCCTTTTTTTATTAGATATATTTTTATTTACATCTCAAATGTTGTCCCCTTTCTGGGCCCCCCCCCATAATCCCTTAACCCCTTCCCCCTCCCCCTGTTCACCAATCTACCCACTCCCAATTCCCTGTCCTGGCATTCCCCTACACAGGGGCATCTAGCCTTCTCAGGACCAAGGGCCTCTCCTCCCTTTGATGTCCAACAAGGCCATCCTCTGCTGCATATGCATCTGGATCCATGGGTCCCTCCATGTGTACTCTTTGGTTGGTGGTTTAGTCCCTGGGAGCTCTGGGGGTAGTGGGTGGTTCATATTGTTGTTCCTCCTATGGCGCAGCAAATTCCTTCAGCTCCTTGGATCCTTTCTCTAGCTCCTTCATTGGGGACTCTGTGCTCAGTTCAATGGTTGGCTGAGAGTGTCAACCTCTGTATTTGTCATGCACTGGCAGAGCCTCCCAGGTGACAGCTATATCAGGCTCCTGTCAGCAAGCACTTGTTAACATCCACAATAGTGTCTGGGTTTTGTAACTGTATATGAGATGGATCCCTAGTTGGGGCAGTCTCTGGATGGTCTTTCCCTCAGTTTTTGTTAGACACTTTGTCTCTGTATCTCCTCCTATGGGTATTTTGTTTTCCTGTCTAAGAAGGACCAGAGTATCCATACTTTTTTCTTCCTTCTTTTTGAGCTTCATTTGGTCTGAGAATTGTGTCTTGGGTATTCCAACCTTCTGGACTAATATCCACTTATCAGTGAGTGCATACCATGTGTGTTCTTTTGTGATTGGGTTACTAATCCTAGCTTCTTGAGCAGCTAAGGCAGGAAGATAGTAGGCTCAAGGCCAGTCTGGGTTACAAAGTGAGTTTAAGGGCAGCCTGGCCAATTTATTTAGTCTGTGTCTCAAAGTAAAAACAGCGCTAGTGATATAGCAAAGTGGAAGATTGTTTGCCTAATTTGGGCCAGGGCTGAGGGTCCTCTCAAGTTTTCTGGAAAACAAAACAAAACATAACAAAACAAAACACTAATAACTACAGCAGAACAGACACAGAGGGACACTTATTCTGCTAGGAAGAAGAGTAAGGACCAAGCAGCTCACAGGGACATGCCGCCGCAGGTTCGTTGGGGTGCTGGATGGAGAGGAGGCAGTGCTGAGAGCATTCTCGATGTCTTGGTCTAGTTGGTCCAGTTTCATAATTAGCAGCACCATGGAGTCCAGCCGTGTCCTGTCTCGATCTTCTCTTGTTTCCTGAGGAACAGAACATACTGTTACTAAATCTGAAAGGTCATTTTTTGGAAAGAATGAAACATTCCCTGTTCTTCATGGTGACAAAAAGGACACTGAATAGTGGGCGGTCTTCTATTTGACAGGGAAGAGAAGGTCTTGTCTGGGTATCAATGGGCCTTTTACGGGGAAGATGCTGATTTAGTGCTAAGAGTGCAGTTTGTATGAATATTCCATGAATGAAAAAGAAATAGAATGACTCCCAGTACTTATAGACATTTCCAACTTCCTAATTAATTATTATTGGGAGAACATATTTGTGACATTTAATGTTTTAGAGTATAAAGTTAACATTTCTGTGATTCTAATATTTGTGAATTTGTACTTAAGAAGACATGTGAAAGAATATTTGCACTGGAATATTTTTAATTTAGTGAAATATTGTCAAAAAATGAAGTAAGACAAGTTTTTGGCTTGTGTGATCAGTAGTTCTCTGCAAGCAACACTTACCAGGTTATTACTGATTCTAGTTAAGACACTGCCAAGATTCTTTTTCAAAATCTCTTATTCTTCCAAACACTAAAAAATAGGCTCCCATAATAATGGCCACACACGCATGTGCGCACGCACGTGCACATACACACATATACACACACACACCAACACACATATAAATACGAGGGTGTATTTGCAGATTCTGTACTTCTTTAATGAGAATTTAAATTCATTCTGTTACTATGGTCCAAAAGGAAGAGTTTAATTGCATTAAATTATTTATTTATGAATCCTGTATATATTCATACATACATGGGATTTAGACATATAGTTGGAAAGATTTTGATGTAAAGCAGTATTTAAAGCATCTGTTGTCCTTGTAAAATTACTTGGACGCAACTCTCTAGTTCCTGTGGGATCAAACCAAGTCAGTTAATGTTAGAAATCTCAACCCCTCACGCTATGTCAGGGGCAGGGATGATTAGGATATTGAGGGAAGAAAAAAAAAGGACCATGTAAAATAGTAATTCTTTGGAAAGACACTTTGTTGAGAGATGCAGTGGACTTAGGTCTAGTACTTTGATTGTGAAGCATCATATATGACTCAAGCTGCCAACTTCCCTTATCTCTGAGATACTTGCTTGATGAGAACCAACTTTAAAAGGACTGCTCATGGCCAAACTCAAGGATGGGAAACAAGGTCATGATGGGACCTAGATGTGTCCTCAGAGGATGACAGGCTGGGGATTTGCTTCAGCAACAAGTATTAAATGATGAAAGTAATCAACACAACTCTAAATTTTGGTTTTGTTTTGGGTCCTCCTCTCCTCTCCTCTCCTCTCCTCTCCTCTCCTCTCCTCTCCTCTCCTCTCCTCTCCTCTCCTCTCCTCTCCTCTCCACTCCTTTCCTCTCCTCTCCATTTTTTGTGAATGTGTGGTGGATGTACTTGTTAATATGGGTGCGTATACACACATGTGAGGGTACATGCACACATGGGTGTAAAGAGGTCTTGGGTTCTTTGGAGACATGTTTTTTCATTGAACCTGAAGCACATCAATTTTTGTAGACAGACTGGCCAATGAATTTTAAAGGCCCACCTGTCCCTGTATTCCAGGTCTGTGGTTACAAAAGCTTGCTGCCAACTGTGGTTTTTACATGTTCTGTGGTCCCCAGGTTACTGACTGAACCAACTTTCAATCCCTGAGCATTTCTTTTACCCATTTTAAGTTTCCTAGATACTTTCCAAAACAGGGGTGCAATGAGTTAATCTAATTTTATAATCTTTAAATAGGAATCTAATTTTATAGGCTTAATTACCTAAAAGCTAAACAATGTTTTGGTTTTTTTTTTTTTTGATACAGCAACAACCTTTCAGAGGTTAAATATTTGATTTATTATTTTAAATTGGTCTAGGAATCAACTATTGATTACTTTATTTTCTAGTTACAGTGATATGTTGACATGCTCTATTTAGGAAAGAAAAGGTTCATTTTAGTTTTATAAACAATAATTGCAGGAAGTAAAAGCAGCAGACATCTGAAGCAGATAATCATGTGTATCTATAGTCAAGAGCAGATGGCAGTAATTAGTGCTGACATGCCAGTGCACAGATTATTTTTTTACTCTTACACAGTTCAGGGTCTTCTCCCTAGGGAATAGTACTACCCATGGTGGGCATGTCTTCGCCCTTCAATTAATTTAACCAAAATAATTCTCCTCAGATAATCGTAGAGTCTCTTCTCCCAGGTAATTCTGAGTTTTGTCAAATTGATGGTTAGTAATAATCATCAGTTAGCTAATAGTAGATAATTTATTTGAACATTTTCCTTATTAAGAATTTTATATACAATGAAATATGATAATACCATTCCTGCCCCCAATCCCTTCATATTACCCACAGTCCTTCCCTTTAACAATTTCATATCTTTCCTTTTTTTGAGACAAGTTTTCATTATGTAATCCTGGCTGGTCTGGAACTCAAAAATCTACCTGTGTCTGCCTACTTATGGAAGTGCTAGGGTTAAATGCATATGCCTTATTATTTAATTATTTTTATTTTTTGATAACCTATTCAGTCAAGCCAGTACTACTCAAATGTGTAGAGATGTGTGCTAATTAAAGCTAGATGATCTATTTTTTTAAAACAGAAGTTTTCCTTGGCTTAAAAGATTAATATAAAATAAAGAGGCTGCTTCTTTTTCCCTAAAAGCAATTAATGTTAAAACTAAATTGAGACTTTTGAACATCTGCTAATTTCTTCAGAAAACTATACAACTCTTATGATTTGATTTATTCTCATTACCTCTTTCTTGAGGAAAATTAAATGACTGACAGAAAACCATAAACTTTTTATTGGGCTTAAAAGTATCCACATTTGCAAAAATGAAACCTTAACCTTTATATTTTACCCAATAATGATACAGACATTTGTTAAACACAAAGCCGTTCTTTTCATAGTGTAATTTTGCTTATAACCTGAAATAAAGTTCTGGAAACATTACAAATTTTTGTATCAAATTTGCTTACAAGTGTTCCCCCCAAATGGGAACAATCTTAGTATAGAGTCATCCAATTTCTTACTTACTATTCCAATGTATTTTTTATATAATTTCCTTCTATTTTGAGCCAAAGATACATTTGGGAAGGTGAATGTTTACACATTTCTGTGTCCACATGTGGCTTTCCTTGACTGTCATTCATATCTCAGTTATGATAGCCTCAAGGACAAAGATTCAAGCTTTCTACCTGGCAGAAATAGAATCAAGTTCTACATCACAGAAGCGACACATTTTCAGGAAAAGTAGTGAGTTCAATACAGCCAAGAAATAATAACACACAGGCCTTGGAAAATAGAAGCTGATATTTTTTCCAGCTACTAAGTTAATGTTGGATGCAGCAATACATCCGCAGCCACCATGGTCCCATCGGTAATGGTCTCAAAAGCAGTTTGTCTTTGAGTTAATGTACATAGAGATTATACTCTAAAAATATTTTTATATCCATTGGCTGAGCATCAAATTATTTTAGTGATCTGCCAGAAGGGCAAAATGAAACAGTCTTGCCCCATGATATTCTTTTAGACAATTAAGTCTATTTCTCTCCTCTGCCCTCCATGGGTACCTCCTTAGTCAGCATTCATTTTAGTCACTCTGAAATGTCAGGAGTTTTTATGCCATAGATCCACAAAACCTCCCAAAATAGATTGACTAAAAACCCAATGTTTTGTATAAATATCCTAGTCCTTATTTTTAAACTCGAGTTTTAAAATCTCATGAAGTTCTACTTTTTCATATATTCAGGGACAAACTCTAGTAATAGTTCATGCCTGAAAATACAAGGGTGTATTTGTGGATTCTGGACTTTTCGACTTCTTTAATGGAATTTAATTTTATTCTTTTAATATGGTCCATTAAGAAGAGTTCTATTCTATTACATTAAATTATTTACTTATGAATCAAGTATTTCTTTCATGTCACTCTCTTAATTCAAGGCTAATGTGATAAATTTGCCTCTCTACAATCTATCTTTCCCCTTTAAATTATTATGGTCATTTTAAGTCAGGCATCATTAAAGTGGCTGGACTGGACTGAATAGCCATCAGTAAAGAAGACAAAACTCCTGTTGTCTTGAATGTTATAATCAATCTTAGGGAAATAAACAGTGAAAATTAACAGATTTATAAACATTTTCAAATAGAAACCAATGTAGGAATTAAAAATAGGATAATGAGATAAATAACTATAATGTTCCTGTCTATCATGCCCATGATATATTAGTATTTAAAACAACTATCAAATAATATATCAATTAATATACAACATGTTAATCAGTCTGGTAATTAATGTATAACATAAAATTACTATAATTATATCAATCAAATATATAGTATAGTCAGGAAAAAGCTTTCTATGGAAATTTAAGAGTCAAATTGAAATGAGAAGAGGAAGAGATGGAGAAGATGAGGGGGTAAAGAGAGAGACAGATGATAGAGGGATAAAAGGAGAGAGATGGGAAAGGAAAAGGAGGAAGAGGAGAGGCAGTGGAGAGTCAGGAAGATAGTGGTACAAGTGGAAGGAAGAGTGATACAGTGGTAGAGAGACTGCAGTGAAGTCAGCCAATGAGAGGTCAGGGTTGGGAGGATGAAGGTGGAGCTGAAACAGGAATGGGGAGCAGTTGGACAAAGCAGATTCTGCTTGGAAGTAGGAAAACTTACTCCTGGTGAAGCTGAGTCCATTAAAAGGACACAGAGAGTGATATTCTATGTTTGATAAACTCTTTGATTTAATTTAATATTAGCAAACAAAGATAATTGGAACCTTCAGCACATTTGACAGCAAATGATGCTACATGATCAATAAGTACCATTATACTAAGGTCTATGTTTTAGTTCTAGCCTTCATGTGCTGAGGTCTGACCTGTACACACAGTTTATTGATTATAAAGAGACAACAGGTTATTTATAAGAAATTCATAATACATATTTGACTTCAAAAAGTAATAAAATCAACAACTAACAAAAAAGGCCTCATGAAATTAAAAATCCAATGTACAGAGATGGGCTACAGAATGGTGGCTAACCTTGCCAGATATATATTCAGTACATAATATAGAGAATATACAAAGAAGTTAAAAACTAAGCAAGCAAACAGATATTCCAATAAAAAGGTGTGCTATGGAATTAAACTCAGACTTCTCAAAAGTAGAAATATAAATCACTAGTAAACACTTTAAAATGAATTTAGTACCCTCACCTATTAGGGCTATACAAATTCAATCTACTTGAGGTACAAAAATCACCCTAGTCTGCACAGCCATCGTCAAGAAAACAAATGACAACAAGGGCTAGTAAGGATATGAGGAAAAAGATCTCTTATTCACAGTAAGTGGGAGTGTAAATTGATTCTGTCACTATGCATATATGGGTGAAGATTTCTCAACAAGATTACAATAGAGTACTGATATGATCCAGCTATATCATTACTGGTCATATACACAAAGGAATCTATATTCTCTAACAGAAATATCACATTATATGTATATGTCTGTGCTCATATATATATATGTGTATATATATATATGTATATTTATTGCTACTCTATTTACAATACTTAGGAAATGGAATCTACACAGATGCTTATTAAAAAGTGAATAGATAATTAAAATATGGAACATATACACAGGGACATTTTATAATTTATATAATACATAAAATTTACAGGTAAATGGATGGAGTTGAAAAGTCTACTAACTGAGGTTATGCATATACACAAAAGACAGGCATTATATGTTCTCTCTTAAAAGAGAATCTTAACTTCCAATGTTTACATGTTTATTTACTAGAGAATGAGTGTGAGTGGGCTAAGAACTCAGAAACGAGACCAACAAGAGATAAAAAAAGGCTCTGGAGAAGAGGGTAGGGTAAGAAATATGTATAAAAGTGGAAGGAGGAATATTAAGAGAGATACAGAGGAGATAGGGATGAAGAATGGGAGAGGAGGAGGGTTCCAAATATAAATAAATATTTAAGAAAATGCCATAAAGAAACCTGAAAGTTTGTAACTAATTAAAAAAAAAGAGCAATGTAGTTCATATTCTTTAGACAGGGGCGGGCATACAATATATGTTGGCAAATCTTGAGCAAATGGCTCTTCAGATAAAAGCAAAGTGTAATTTGCACATTTGTCTTCCTGTAGTGTACCAGTCTCTGGATGGGTTTCAAACTATCATGTAAACATGACCTGAGGCAGAACTGAAGAAGGGAGATTGCATCCTGTTCTTGTGAGCTGATGTATTGGGTCTGCAGTAAGGGGGACTGGGGATCAACAGGAGGCAGACAGTTTTGAATGAAAACATTGATTGTGAAACGAATGAGAACAATGGTTTACCAATCTAAGGAAGCTGGAATAATGCCTTTAATTTGTTTTGCATACCTGTTTTCCATAGCACTTGCTCCTGTTTGCTAGGTAACCTTAAATTCAGTGGTTTTCTTAATTATTCTCCTTCTTGTGTCTTCCTTCCTCGCTTTATCTATTGTTTGTAAAGATCCGTATACTTTCTTAAGGCAGATTTTTATATTTATATTTTCTTACTAAGTCAAAATGTAATATTTGAATACGGAAACAGAACTTTTGAAGTCATCTTGTCTGATTTGTACTCAGTAATCACTCGGTGAAAGTTTGCAGGGTTATATCATGTGCTATTTACTTATTTTTATACAAGGTAGCCTATTTTATACTTATGCAACTAAAATCTTTAAGATGTTGTGGAGTGGATCTTTATCCCTTCTAATGTCCCAGCTTCATCTTTTAGGTCAGTGGCTCTCAACCTTCCTAACACTGTGACCCTTTAATACTGTTCCTCATGTTGTGATCTCCCATCATAAAAATTAATTTTATTGCTACTTCGCAAATGTAATTTTACTACTGTTATGAATTATAATGTGAATATCTGATATGCAGTATCTCTGACATGTGGCCCCTATGAAAGGGTCTTTGAATCCACAAAGGGGTTGTAACCCTAGATTGAGGCAGAATAAATATTATTTATTCTGTGAAGTTATCTTTCAAATATTTAGAGAATTCTGCTGTTTCCATTTTACGGTTTTTCTAGTGAAATGTCCACAATTTCCTTCTTTGAGTTGGGGAGACTATTGCCCATCAAGCTAAGGGTCAAGGGAATGCCAAGCACACACTCTGCCATTATCCCCTTATTCCTCATCTTAAGTATTTTCTCATATGACATAGATTCAAATCGTCCCATTATTTCTGTTTACACTTCTCTGGATATGGATAGTTCTCCAGATGATGATTGGTGCCAAGAATTAAATATAATGCCATATGTATTCTGGTGTCCTATTCCCGTCAGGATAGGCAAGGACATCTCCATGCTCATATAGGCTCAATAGTGTAAAATCTAGTGCATTCAGAGCACACCTATGCAGAGAGAGCCACAGTCTTTTTCTCCCATGAGGGCAAAGCACTTACTTAACTAAGCTGAACTCAAGTCAGGAGTGTGGTATATGTCACCTTTTCCCAGCACACACCCAGATAGGACAGAAACAGAAACATCCAAATGTTTTGACACTGTAAACAGTTGTTGGCAAAATATAAATAATGTGTACTGCTGTTGTGGATGTTTAATTATCTCTCTCTCAGACACAGGTCAGTAAAGACCAGGCAGATTGGATCAGGACATAACTTCTATTCGATATGTATTGCTGTACATGATAAAAACTCAGCAATGCTTTCTATTTAGGCTGGAAGAGATGTGTTGTCTGTTGGCAGGGAGGGTACTTTGATTGCAGTGGTGTCTGAGAGGATACAAATCTCCCAGAAGCTTCTGAACTGGTTATGTTTAAGTGATAGAGATCTTCCTGATGTTGTTCCTGATGTTGTTTTCCATCTACTCAGGGAAGACAACCCGGCTGGGTTTCCTTCTCCAAATGCTCTTAATTAAACAGCAGAGCTGAAAGCACTCACACATGGCAGTAGGCAGGAGGTACCCACTACCAGACATCAGACAGACTGAAGACAATATAAAGTCCAGAGAAAAATGTCTCCATCAGCCCACATTGGCTCTGTTCTAATGCCAAGCATGTGGAAAGAACAAAAAAAAAAATCAAGAAAACAGTAGATGCTTCCAAATCATAGTCGTTTGGCAGAGCAGATTCAACACTGACTGAATGCTTAGCTTGTGAGGGAGTCCCAGCCTCCTGTAGATAACCATAATCAATGCAAGCCTGGGCCAGGAATAGAACCACGACTTCCTGATTCTGAATTCAAGGCGCTAGCCCAGACACTGTCTTCAGTTTCATACGCCTCTTCCTGGCTCTTCTGGGCCAGTGATACTCCTTGTGCACCCATAAAAGAAAGGGACTTTTCAGCAATAGTCTTGGCTCTGTTTCACCCTGCACTATTTGATCTGCAGCCAGCTGGAGTAGTATGGAATCTCATATTAGGGGTATATGTTTCATTTGATAATAAATTCCTCTTTCTAGACTTTCCTTTCTTAAAATAATATCCTGTTTAAAGAAGTAGAAAGTTATTTAATCCTGTCTTTTTTTCCTTTTGGGAGCAGTGAAGATTTTCATATGAAATGACAGTCAGAAGTTGAAGATAATGTAATTCTCCTCTGTCAGCGTTTCCAGGCAAGTTAAGAATGACAGCTTTAATTTTCGTTTTGTTTTTCAGTAGGAAAAGTTGGTCGACTGTGAGGAAGTAAAGGAAAACCTCTCCTACTTGCCAGCATACTCTGTTCAATTCCCAGTTCTTTGTGTAATGTCTTTAATAACATATGTGCCAAAATCATTATGATGACAGGTGACTGGGTAGGACTAACAACTTTGCCATTTAAGGTTCACATCAGGACACTAGGTGTGCTAGTCTAACCTGGAATCCAAACACTTAGGAATCAATGGCAGATGCATTGACAGTTTTGGGCCAACTGGGCCATACTTGCAAGTTCACCCCCAAATAGGCTTAGATAGTGAGAATTTGTCAGGAACCAACCAAATTAACCAACCAACCAACCAATCAGCCAACTAACAGAAGCGAAGACACAAAAAACCCAACATTACTATGTAGAATCTTTCAACTTACAAGCACTTAGTATAACATTATCTGAATTATATAAATCATATCATAATAATTATTATAATGTTATATTATAATGCTATAACTATAGTTTATAACATTATAGGAATCATCATAGTTATGCTTTATTAATCTGCTTCTATTTATAATCAGAGTGAAAGAAACTGGCATGTCCTTAGTTTGAAGTTTGAGTTCCATCTATGGGATGGTAAAGTACAGGTAAAGCAATCGATTGCCAATGTCTACAATTACTGTTCTGGTGTGTGGATCAGATTTTCTCAGTGCAGGGCCTCCAGTAGCAATGGTGACATTATCTGAAAATTTTTTAAAAAGACAGGTATTCCATCTCCAACCAACCAGCACCCACAGAACTGGCTGTTGCTGTCACTGCAGCAACACTAATGTTTAAGAGCCCAGGAGAAGCTCAGTGTTGATAGACTGGAAGAAAGAAAGGCAGGAAGTCATGATGGTAGAATTGGAAAAACCAGTGTCCTCTGATTGCTATCTAACTATCCATCAATACTTTTAGATCAGTGAGATACTTCAATTCTGCAAGCGAACCCAAAAGTTACATTTTCCACTTAAATCTACATGTATTTGGATACCTAGAATAAATATGTCTTTATTAAAAGCAGCCCACTGACTCACATATGGGCACCATCAACTTATTATTATGATGTTACAAAGAACTGAGGAAACCACCTGGTTATTGAATTGTTTTTCTTTCTATTTCCTGTCTTCATGCCTCCTCCTGACATTGAGCTTACCTGTATAGTCCTGACAACTTCTGCCTGCTAAGAGAGTGCAGACAAGGCCAGGCTACTCTGCTTTTCCGAGCTCCAGTTATGTTCACTATATATAGTTTTATTCACTACATATATACATGTAGTGATGGTGAATGCTGTTAGAAATTGCACAGGAAGACCTTATGACAAAAATGAGGACAATTGGAATTAGATTTTAACCAGAGGAATTTCATATTAATCTGCATAATAATATATTAAAGGGAAAAGGAAACAAAGGCCAGACAGGATATTTGTAAGATTCTAAATCTGCTTTAAATCACCTGGTAGTGATTAAGAGCAGAAAATAAATAAATAAGGCTGCTTCACTAGGAGGCAAGGCTGGAGAAACTTGAAAAGCTGCTTCACAAACACAGACTCAAAGGCAGTGTTCTTACTCAACCAAGGTACCAACACTTAGGGAAGCATTGAGTCTAATGCTGAAACCATGTAGTATCTGTAAAATTGAGCAAAGTAAGAATGCTTGCTATCACAAATGCTAGACGGCATACCCCTTGAGGTCCTGGCTTTTGCAATGCCACAATAACAACAAAACAAGATGCTTCTGGTGTAAGGAAAGAGGATTTGAGCCCCAAGAACCCTGAGAATAAATAACTAGACCTTCTGATACTCTATGGTCACCAATCAAATGATTCAGCTCAGAAGGATAAACTTAAGAGCATGCTTGTCCCCTGCTGTGAGTTATTTAAAGATGGGGCAGAGGGGGGAAAATAGCAACATCACTGTAGCAACAAGGCTATAGAAAGTAACTGAAATGGAAATACAATCCCAAAGTTATTGGAAGCCAAAATCTTGAGAAAACAAGAAATGTCACTGAAGGCTAAAAGAGAAGACTGAGCAAATGGTGTTGATGTTGGTGGTGGTGGGTTAACGTCTCTGAATAGGAAGTGTGCAGCATAGTTTCCAATTTCTTTATTTTTGTCTCAGTTATTACCCTGAGTGGAATATCAAAGCTTTGCAAGGGTGGGATTCGAAACTAACATACTTTAAGTGTTCTAAGAACCACAAAGCAGTAGTCTGTACAAATTCTCATACAATAAATGTTCATCAAATTAATAGATAAAATATTAATTCTCGTATGAAATCACAGAAGTCCAAAGGGCAAAAATCCACAAGTTTTGCAGATTAAAAATATTACTTTTGTAAAGCTAATGTTTTAAGGAATTAAATACTTATTTCTATTATTTTTATCTGTATGAATGATTTGCTCTAATGTATGAATGTGTCCTGCTTGGATGCTTGGTGTCCTTGGAGGACAGAAGGTGTTGGATCCCCTGAAACTTGAGTTATAGAGTTGTGAGATACAATGTGAATGCTGGGAATCAAATCCAGGTCCTCTGAAAGAGCAACAAGTACCCTTAACTGCTAAGCCATATCTCTAGCATCTGTAAAAGCTCATTTTTAAAAACCAATCAACCAACCAACCAACCAACCAACCAACCAACCAACCAGCCAACTAAAGAAACAAACACACAGAAATACATACAAACATATAATCCAGGAAGCACATAGTTGATATTTGTCCAAAATAAGTGATAACTTATTTTAAAACAGAATAAAACAGAATTTAAAAAATGCTGCACATAAATATGTTTGGCACTTTTATCAATGATTTCTTAAACATCAACCTACCAAACTTTCTGTAGATAGCTGAATATTCTAAACAATAAAATATTAATCAGCACTAAAATGAAATAACTTATCATCCAATTAAAGACACAAATGGAACTTAAAGGCACAGTTCTAAATGAGGCAAGTCAAGCTCTGAAGGTCATATATAAGAAGATTCCAATTCTATGAATTCTGAAGTGGTCAGACTAGGAAGAACATAAAAAGAAGGTGGTCAGTAGACGTTAAAAGGAAGGAAGGAATGAAGAAGAGATAGAGTACAGAAAAGTTTTTAGAGCAATGAAATTATTCTGTATAAAACTATAACAGTGAGCACATGTATCATGTATTTGTCAAGAACCATGGTGTACACACCAATGGTAAACACTAATGAACTTGACTTGAAGTGACACTCATGTGTCACTGTGGGTTCTCTGGTTATCATGGTGTGAGGTGGAATCTCAGTGTTGTTTTGATTTACATTTCCCTGATAACTAAGGATGCTGAATATTTCTTTAGGTGCTTTAGAGTCATTCAAGTTTCCTCAGTTGAAAATTCTCTGTTTAACTCTGTACCCCATTTTTTAATAGGGTTATTTGACACTCTTGAGCCTAACTTCTTGAGTTCTTTGTATGCCTTGGATATTAACCCTCTATTAGATGTAGGATTGGTAAAGATCTTTTCCCAATTTGTTGGTTGCCGTTTTGTCTTACTGACCATGTCCTTTGCCTTACAGAAGCTTTGTGGTTTCATGAGGTCCCATTTGTTGATACTTGTAAACTAATTAATTAATGAATGAAAAATATGGATTCATAAGTAAAGAAAAAATCCTGTCCTATGATGAAGAGTAATAGAGGAAGACCCAGATCTCAACCTTTGTCCTCCACACATGCACCGACGCACCCATCACTCACACACACACACACACACACACACACACACACACACACACACACACACAAATGAAAGACAGTAAAGAAATATAGACAGAACAACATCTCCAAAGAAAGCAGTATCTCTCTTGTCTGCTTATATGAAAAAGGCTCTTCCCCTTTTTGTTTGCATTTTGTTCTCTGAGAAAGCTGGATGGATCTTTCTAGCATGGACAGATAACTAAATGAATTCCTGTCATGGTCTTAATTGCTGGTTAAATGATTTTCTATTTACTAACAATGAAAAAAAAATCACCACTTCCAAAGATCAATGACAATTTATTCCAGGACACTTATCATTTATTTTTTTACACATCCATTTCTTTCAGTAGTCTTTTAAAATGATTATTAATCACAAGAGTAAGTCACCAATCTATAGTATTGAGCTTTGGATGTACTTTGCCACCTGATCAGTTCTTAAAGTCCATTTCAGAAGTCACCAGGTCTTGATACAGAGAGTAAGTTTCAAAACTATTTTTGATTAATAATCAATGAGTTTGTAAGTTTAAATATCTAATAAACATCTAGATAATGTCTGGGAATCTTTACCCACTAAAGTTTCTATGGAAGAAAGTATAAACTTATGCCATGGAACATTTACTTCTGAATGGAAAAGAACTTTTTGTATTTACTGGATGTTGGCTAGAGGGTGGTTCATTGTAGGTGTCCTTATAGGATTCAGTGGAAGACACAAACACAATCTTTGTGGCATAATATTCTTTGGGGGAAAAGGACATTTGAAAAATGGTCTTTTGCTTGCAAAATGTTGAGGTTATCCCTCCTCCAATTACTTGAGATCATTAAGACACATTTGTTTATCTTTTTCTTGTATACAGAGAAATCAAACAATATTTTTCTTTGTTTTTTATTCAATATAATAATAACTCTTAACCCAAATTCCTGCCTAGGCATCTATCTAGAACATGGGAGAGAACTTCGTCTTTATTTGTTGATGTGCCTTGATTGTTTCCCAAGCTGGTAAATACGAAAGTTCTTATCTATCTAGAAGTAGACGTTCCATAGCAGTGGTTTATGCTTCCTTTTATATTTTATATTTATTTATTTTTCATAGATTACTAGATATTATCTAGATGATTGTTAAATATTTAAACTTACAAACTCATTTCTTGTTAATCAAAATAATTAAAAATGAATCTTACTCTCTGTATCAAGACCCAGTGACTTTCAAAATAGACTTTAAAAATTGACTTGAAGACCAAGTACAAGAAATGCTTAATATTGTAATGCAGGTGATTTCTTCTTTTGATCAATAATCATCAAAGAGAGTGCCAGAAGAAATAGATATGTCCAATGGGCAGGCACCAAACTCTGACACTATTACTGAAACTATATTTTGTTTACAGACAGGAACCTAGTATGCCTGTCCTCTGAGAGGCTCTACCAGCAGCTGACTGAGACAGATGCAGATACTTACAGCCAATCACTGGACTGAGGTTGGGTACCCTATGGAAAAGTTAGGGGAAGGATTGAAGGAGCTGAAGGTGTCTCATAGGAAGACCAACAGTATCAACTAACCTGGACCCCTAGGAGCTCCCAGAGATTAAGCCATGAACCAAACAGCATCTGTGGCCCCAGCACAGAGGACTGCCTTATCTGGCCTCAGTGGGAGGGGATGTCCCTAAACCTGTAGAAACTTGATGCCCCAGTGAAGGGAAATGCTACAGGAGTGAAGTGGGGGTGGTTGAGTGAAGGGGGTTTAGGTGGATGGGCAGGGGAACACACTCTCACAGGCAAAGGGGAGGGGGATGGGGTGAAAAACTCTGGAAGAGGGTACCAGGAAGGGGGGCAACATATGGAATGTAAATAAATAAAATAATTTAATAAAAAAGATAAATTTCTTGGAATAAAATGTCATTGATTTTTGAAAGCAGTGATTTTTTTTGCATTGCTAATAATCATAAAAGAGAGTGCTGAAATAAATAAATATGTTAATAAAAAAAGATAAAATTTCCAACTCTCCACAAACTTCCCAAGTTTGGACTAATGTTTAGCTGTGGCTCTCTGCATCTGTTTCAGTCAGCTGTTGAGTGGAGTCTCTCAGAGAGCAGTTATGCTAGTTCCTGCCTGCAAGCACACCACGACATCAATAATAGTGTTAAGGATTGGTTGTTGCCCATGGGATGGATCTCAAGAATAGGGCCATTCTCTTGGTCTCTGTGACATCTTTGTCCCTGCAGTTCTTGTAGCCAGGACAAATTTTGGGTTGGAGATATTATGGGTGGGTTGGTGTTCTTATCTCTCCACTGGAAATCCTGACACTTCAGGGTCTATATCCCTCACTCTCAGGAGGCTTAGCTAGAGTCGCCCCTGTAGACACTCTGGAGCCTCCCAAGTCTCTGGCACTTCCTAAAGACCCACACTCCCCCAGCTGATATCTATTCACTCTCCTGTTCCCCTTTCCTTAGTTCTTTTAGCTTCATTTTTTGTGACTCAGGGAGAACACAGTAGCAGAGAATAATAAATTATAACCTAGGAAACTGCATTTCCTGTACTATATTCACCAACAAATAGATGTTTTACTATTAAAGGCTTCATTTTTCTTTATGAATGTTTAACTGGATCTCGGAACAAGTTTGACCTGTTTCCTTCCTTTTGTCCTGATCTCAGAGATGGGGCTGTGATTTAATATTTTTCTTTTTTCATTGAATGAGTATTAGGTCAGTAATACTGTACTGTATAGAGAAGAATAACCAACATCTTTCTTCTTTTAAGGGGCTTATGTGTGATAGACTCATATACTACAACAGGCCAAAGTGTAATGAACCCAGAGCTAAAGTTCTACCACAACATTAGCCACAACTCCTCCAAACAAGGAAAAGGATTGTTGGTGTAATAGGCTCTTGCTTGCCCAGGTTGAGCTTTCTAGAGAAGATAACATTACACCTGAACCTTAAAATGGATGAAGTTTCATGTTATGGCATGAATATGAAGTTCTTCTCACTGGCTCAAGTGTGGACTGTGTATGCCCAGCTGCTTGTACTAGTTTGGGAGTTTGTAGAAACATGTTGGAACCAGCAGAAAAACACAGGTCACAGAGGCCTGCAAATGAAAGTTGCATATGTTGGGCCTTTCCCTTCCTCTCTTTTGCTTCCTATAAGTAGCCTCAGGCATACACTCCCACTGCCATGATCTTCCACCTAACATAGACTAAGAAACAATGCAGCTAGCCAAGATGGACCAAAGTCTCTTAACTGAGCCTCTGAACACATGATGCTCAAAAGTTCCTCGTCCCTTTAGCTGTTTTGTTAAAGGTATTATAGTACAACAATGGGAAAATTCGCACAATCAAGATGGTGGATGAAATACATAGAAATGCATGGTGTGATGGCAAGATAATAGGATGAAAAATATAAGATAGTGTTAGGATGCTGCTTCAGTGCTAGCATAACACATAGTGAAAGACCAGCATGTGGATCCCAAATTTTGATATGTTTTCTTAATGACTCTTCATATTTATAGTAGTGTAAATTCAATAGAAACTACAATTTGAAGTTTAAATTTTCATCTTCTCCTGCACTCTTTGTTGAAGCTAAGCTATATGCAGGTGCTGAGCAACAGACATGAGAAACAGCCCCAGTCAGCCATGCTCACACAAGATCAGCATCTGACTCTGCAGTTGGTGGCCCTGTTGTTATGAGGCTGAGAAGGGCACTGGCCACACATTTTATCACTGCAACATAACAGTGTAAAAGAGAAGAGACTATTCTAATTTATGATTTTAGTTAATGATATTCACCATGTTGTGGCTCATAAGCATGAGACCTTCCATCTTGGCAGTCAGAAAAAATTGGCAGGAGGGATGGAGAGAGGGGGAAGAAGTAGAGGAAGAGAGAGAAGAAGAGGGACAGGTGGAGGGAGAAAAGAGAGAAAGAAATAGAGACGAAGAAGAGGAGAGAAAGAAGAGAACATAGGATAGGGTAGGATAGGATAGACAAGGAGGGAAAGGAAGGGAAGGGAAGGGAGGGGAAGGGAAAAGAGAAGAGAAGAGAAGAGAAGAGAAGAAAAGAGAAGAGAAGAGAAGAGAACCCTAAGATAACGAGAAGGTACACAGATCCAGCCTCTGAGGCCTGCTTTCTTTCTTTTTCTAGAACCAATCTCTAAAATGATACTTGAAGCTAGCAGTGAAAATCCAACACACAAGCATATGGGTGACATTTTATATTTAAACAATGATGAGTGTGTTAAATGAACTTTCAACTTCTATTATTGTCAATTTTAGACATTTTACTCTTAGGTTGGGTTAATTGGGAGGGAACTCCATTGTAAACTGAATGCATACAAGAGAGTTGAATTGAGTCTTATAGGTATGCTCAGCTTCACTCATTTTGTTGCTTAGATCTTTTTATTTTTTTTTTCCTGGTTACTCTCCGGTTCTTTTCCAGGTCTTCATTGTCATATTTTATGAGCCAAATACATGTATTTTAGCTCCTCTGTTGAAGTCCTTCTACTGCCTCAGAGGGCCACATATTCATAAAATCTATAATGCTGGAGGGGTAAACGGATCAGACCTCTCATCTCTAACCAAGAGACTTTCTCCAATAGACATCCACCTGCAAAGAAAAAGTTAGTTTTCTCTAATGGAGTCTTACTGGGTATATAAGTCACTCTTATGGACAGGCCCTATACCCAGGAGTAGACTGTTGGCACAACATGGACCCACTGATTATTTTTGTAGACTCTTTGTCTCATGTTGCTTTGTTTGGGCATTTTCTTTTGCCTTCTGTTCTTTTGTTTATATAGTATAGTTTCTAATTCTGTGTTTCTATACGGTGTGTGTGTTTCTTGTGCTTTCTCTTTGTTACTTTTAAAAATTCTAGTTGCTTGCTTTTTTGTTTATTTGAGAGAGAGAGAGAGGGAGAGAGAGAATGAGAGAGAGAGAGAGGGAGAGGGAGAGAGAGGGAAGGGGAGGGGGAGGAAGAGGGGGAGGGGAGGGAGAAGGAGATGGGGAGGAGAGGGAGAGGGAGAGGGAGAGGGAGAGGGAGAGACTGGAGTTGGGTGGGCAGGGGTGTAAGGAGGACCCAGAAGAGGTAAGAGGAGAGAAACTGTGATTAGAATCTAGTGCATGAATAATTTTTTTTAAATAAAAACTAAAGAAAAATCCCACAATCCTGTGGTATTTCCCCTGTGAGGTTCAATATGAACCTAAATTTGTCATTTAAGTGGTTAGTAGAAGTAAGCACACAAGATAGAATGTGAGGGGCCGTTAGGAATTTGGCAAAATTTCATCTCAATGTTTGTTGTAGATAGTCATTATTGGTCCTTAGTGTTGTAGAAAGCATTGATGATCGTGCGCGTGCATGTGTGTGTGTGTGTAAATTGCTTAGTATTTCCTTATCATTCTGTGAGTCCTTACCCAGAAATGGCATATCTACACAACTTCCACTTTGCTGTCTACCATTATTTAATTTGATAAAATTCTATTTGTCCATAGATTATTTGTAGATGGCTGAAAGGTCAAATTAATGAATAGACATAGATCTGTAGCAGAACCTGACACCGATATAACAAATGATTGAAAATCCATGTTGTGTTGCAAGGAAGAACTGAGTATTTTTATACTGAATGCCTCCATGTAGACTGGAAGTGTTGATCTGTTACAGACTTAGAAAATCTATCCAAAGGGAAAATAAGAATTATGATCTCATTATTTGAAAGATTCTGTTATGTGCTAAGCAAAATATAATCCAAATGTGAATTTTACTACTGTGATAAAAATAGAAAGCAAATTAAATAATCCTAAGCAGTGCCTTTATTTTATTTAGTAGATTCTTTTTTTTATTTTATTATTTTTTTAATTTACATTCCAAATCATTTCCCCTTTCCCGTTTCCTCCCTCCCCGAAAGTCCCATAAGCCCCCTTCCCCCCCTCTTTTCTCCATTCATTTAGTAGATTCTTAAGAGGATGCTTCCTTCTGTAATTTTAAATAGAAACACAACAGAATTATTCTCACAGACATTTCTCGAAAACTTGGAAATTAAAAATAAAACAGCACAATGCATTGTCCTGCCTGGAAAGAAAGAAAAACAGTAAAGATCAAGTCAGATCTCCACCTTTTAACTGTAGTTGTTCTCTGGGCTCTTTGCTCAGGCATTGGTGACTGCACAAAACTGACCTGTAAGTGTGGATTCATCATAGTCTCTGCACATAGAAATGTGCCTGCCACACTGGTGGTAAAAGTGGCTGTAGGTACCATCACATGAATTAATTGCTAACTTCTGTCAGAGAGAATTCTTGGATTTATTTTCACATACACTGTCTCCATGAACACTATTTTTAAAAACCGTCTAAATATTCAGGGTATGTTTCTCCTTCCAAGTTCCCAGAACAAAATGTGCAGAGAGAGAGAGAAGGGTCGGTCACTATCTCTCACAGATGTGCAGGAGAAGATGTCTTTTCCCACACACTCCATGGCTCCTCCTGAGCACAGGAAGGAAAAGAAAAAAATCCTCTAAAAAATTAACCACATGTTAGTACTGAAACTCTGCCAGGAACACAGAGAGCTCTAGGGGGTTGTTTCCAACCTATATTGATAGAACCTTGGGGATGGAACAAGGAATGGTGCATCTCACTCTTCGTTTGCAGGCCTGAGTTTTTTTATTTATAAGGGAGAGTCAGAAAACAAACAGCACTGAGAGAGATATTACTAGCACCCAACCTGACTTTTATATAGTACAGAGTGTGTTCACAGTTCAGTCAGTCTTAGTGAAATCCCATGGATGCAGAGGGGCCATGTGAGTGGAAGATGATGGTGTATGTCTCAGGTTTCTGTTGCTGTGATGAAACACCATAATCAAAAGCAAGTTGGGGAGGAAGGGGTTTATTCAGCTTACACTTCTACATCACAGTTCACCACCAAAGGAAGTCAGGACAGGAATTTAAGCTGGGCAGGAAACTGACAGTAGCTGACGCAGAGGCTATGAAGGAGGACTGCTTACTAGCTTGTTCCTCAGGGCTTGCTCAGCCTGCTTTTCTATAGAATCCAGGGAAGGTTCCACCCATAATGGGCCAAGCCCTCCCCATTGATTAAGGAAATACACTACAGGGAGGCATTTTCTTAACTGAGGCTCTCTCCAGTCAGGTGATTTTAGCTTGTGTCACATTGACATAAAACTATCCAGCATAGAGGATTATGAAGTTTAGTTTGCCTGGTGAATGAAAATACAGAATTGTGCTGAAATTGGTCAGTTTCACACTCATAATATGTATAACACGAATATCATCAAACAGATTGTAGTTTAACTTGCACCAAAGACAACAACTTTCCTCCATAACCAAATCCTAAAAGACTAGACCCCCATTTGGTATGGATTGGCTTGATTATCTACAAACTAAAAGCTGTTCCACCTAATCTTTTTGAAGAAGAGCGCAGAAATGAAAGCCATTATGTATATAAACACCTCCATCATAACTGGCTATAACAAGAAATTTTTGTTTTCTTCTTTATTTTCTGAATTTACCAGTGCTCTCTAGATTGTAAACTCTATGTAAATCCACAGGATTTATTTTGTCATCTATCTCCTCTGTCTGTCTGTCTGTCTGTCTGTCTGTCTGTCTGTCTGTCTGTCTGTCTGTCTATCTATCTATCTATCTATCTATCTATCTATCTATCTATCTATCTATCTATCTATCTATCTATCTATCTATTTGAGACAGTGCCTTAACATATGACTGACTGGTCTGTAACTCCCATTGTAGATCAGGCTGTCCTTGAACTCACAGAAGTCTACTTGTTTCTGCCTCTAAGTACTAGGATTAAAGATATGCATCACCATACTCTGCTAATATGTGCTTTAAAAAATTTAGTTCTGGTAGGAACTAATGAGGTGGAAATTGGGAAGCACTGTTTTTAGCTATCTAAATATTTAAGTAAATATTTTCTTTTATCGTAGATAAAACTCATCTGATGAGTTCTTTACATTCCAGCAAAACTTATTCTAAAACTTGGGCCTCATTTTCGGTCTCCTTATCACCTTTTCTCTGAGGACCACAGAATTTAAAACTGAAGGATAACCACTTACACTATTCTTGTGTTTATTCAGATTGGAAGAAAGGTTTGCAGAGGTAACGCTGATTTAGAAACTAGCCAAGCACCCAAACAGGCCCATATGTTCCCACTTTTTCCTACCCACTGCACATCTCAGAAGGATTCTAGGTTAGTTCCTGATCTTGTCCTTAAACACTGACACAGCTGCCTCTCTAGAGATTTTGTTAATTCTTGCTGTAACTTTTGTGAGACAATGTTGGAATATCTCTTATCACATCACAGGCATTTCTTAATTTCTTTTGAGGATTAGTCTACAGCATGCCATTCATAAATATGTATCTTCCTGGCATTTGTCTAATGTAGGTATAGGACCAAACAAGAACTTGGGAGCTTCTGCTGTTTGTTCTAGCTCACTGCACCTTGAATTACTATTTTATAATTATACAAATGTATGACTGGCTCCTGGGCTCTCTCTAAGTCAACCCTGCTTAGTACCTGCTGAACAGCTATTTCAGGTGGCCAGCTATTTCTAAAACATTCTTCAGCCATCTGTGGCAGCTCTCCTTCTCAGAAGATTTTCTCACACTTGTTTATTGGCTTTGCAAGCTCTGATCTGACACTAGAATTTTCTCTTCTATTCTCACAGTCATCCTGAGGACATCAGGCTTGGCTCAAAAGCATCACTCCAGTTTTATTCACTTCTCTTTTATACATTTATATTTTCATGAGTAATTTGCAATATCCGTGTGTCTGAGGACCATTGATATATCACAAAGAGAAGATAAGTAGTCAAAGATTAGCTGTGTACCATAACTACCATGGATATAGAAACAAACAAACAAACAAACAAACAAACCACAATAAACCAGAAAGCATTCTTAGGATGACATTTGAAATAATGGAGCACATCCCACTTGAGATTCATAATCAAATCATGTCAACAGGCTGCCAAACTGGATCTACCTTGAGCTCCCATTGGCCACCACTCATGAACATCAAGAAAGGTGACCTGGAAATGAAGGCATCACACATAGGTTTCATTTGGAGACATTCTCAAATGTGGAATAGTGTGAACTGTGAGCTAATGTGAAAAAGAAAAATCACCATGAGCAACTATAGAGCAATCTATCACCAATCATTCAATGATACAGTACATACTTCTACCATGAGTGCCAGATTTCTCGTTTTAATACTAAGAAACTGCAAGTCATGTATATACAATTGGCTTCTTTAAATTCTAGTAAATGTCATTTGAGAAGTAATTTGCATTCTAAGAAAGCAAAAAAACAACAATTTTAAGATTATCTTTTGCATCTCATGCTTGGAGAAGTCTTGTCCACTCCTAGGGAAGAGATGTGTGGTGAAGACTGAATTACCTACCTCAGAAAGAAGACAGGTGAGGAAGACTCTAATGGTGTTCACTTCAGTCAACTAGCAGAGACATAGTGACTTCTGCAAGTCTGTTTCCAAGAGAGAGTTGAGAAGGTTGAAGAATGACTATACATAGAAATAGGGCTCAGGGAGATAAAGACAATAGTGTTTCCTTGTGCTTGTTAGAACACTGACTAAGGAGGACAGTGTCTGAGAATGGCGACCACATGGTGGTGTTGCTGGTGCTAGCTTCCTGTCTCTCCCGCTTCTCTCATCTCCTCCGCTCTTCTCTCCTTCCCTTTATTTTTCCATATCTACCTTTTTTCTTTGCTTCCATTATCCTATTTTTTTTCTTTTCATTTTCATAAGCAGGGAGATTAGACCTATTTAAAAGTTGAAATGTATCAATTTAGAATGAAGAAGGCATGGATGGTATGGAAAGTTGAGGCAAAGCCCTGGGAAGAGAGCAGTAGATACAGGCATAAGAGAAGGTGCTACCCACTGTAAAGAAAGCCATTTTTGAGAACTGTTTAGGAAAGGAATCCACATTTATAGAGAGCAGAATAGACTGTAAAAGGATGATCTGAACCATGGCTAATTTCTCTTTGGTTCAAATGGCTATTCCACATCTGGAAGTATGTGGGTGTGTTCTGGGTCCCAGTGCAGCTTGCCAGACAGGACAGAATTATCTATGGGACAGCCACATTCATATACTTCATATATACGGTATATATACTTCATATATATGATATATATTCATATATATATATCATATACTTTATATATACCTCCAAATAAAAGTTCGGAGTATCAAAGTCTCCATAAAATGATATGAAATATTGTTATTCCCTAAAATTGACATAGAAACATGAAATATTTCAATTACCCACTGGTTATTATCTCAATTATGTATCTTATAATTGGACTTTAGTCTCATGAATGTAATCAGACATTCTGTTGACATAAAAGTATCTTTGTTTTGGGGAAAATGGCAAAATACTGTTCCTTGTGTTCATGGGATGGAGAAAAACAAATGGGCATTCTGTATAGTCATAGATTTGATGGTAACAGTCAAGTTCTGGTCAGTTGTGTAGTTTTCCAATTAATGATGAAGTTACCATTGCACTCCAGTAACTAGCTAACAATAATACTGAGATAGAAAGTGCAAGGTGAGTTAATTCTCTAGCTGATGTTCTATATTTGTTACATACACAGTGTGGAACCATGAAAGCCAATGTCTTCTCTACCCATTCAGGTATCACATTCTGACTAGGGGCTTAATGTACAGCAGTGATCTCAAAAAAGAAAAAAAAAGTGACCTACTTCTTCTAACAGTAACTTTCCATAACCTCATGTGTTACCATTCTAGATTACTTATGTGTAAGTACATAAATCCACAAACTTACTAGCATTTTCTCTGAAGCTATAAAATGTGCAGGCACATAAGTATAGAGAATGTATATATTACTATGCACATAAAGATACATATGCACACACACATATGTAGTGACTAGTTTGTGTGTGATTAGCGGTGGATTAGTAGGAAATAGTGGGACAAGTATTCTCCTCTACACTGGGGTGGTCTACCAGTTAAATCATTAGTATTTGTGAGTATAAGAAATCATACTAGACTAAAAGTAATAAAGAAATGAATGACATTTTGAGAGTCATGGGAATTCAAGATATTCATTAAACTTCTCATAAAACCACACACGGGGAGATAAGATACAAGCAAATAAGAAACAGAAGGAAGAGAGTTTTCTAGTCTTTGAGAGGCACATTTCAGCATCAGCTGAGCCACTTTCTGAACTTATTCTTCAAACTAGGAGGAAATCTAGATCAGAGGGTAAACATTCCCAGTACAATTTTTTTAAAATAGTACTAGGTCAATGAACAGTTTATAATTCTGTTGTGAATTCAGGTTTGTTGCCCTAAAGAGATGTTAAAATGAAGCAAGCTATAATTAAGTTTGAGGCTATTGTACCTGTATATGTGGCCTCATTTGGTTTTTTTTCCCATTAATTTATTTATTCACTTTATATCCCGATCATAGCCCTCTCCCATTCCCCCCTTACACAGCCCTTCCCTTTCTCCTCTAAGAAGGGGGAGATGCCCCCACTCCCAGCCCCTGGGTATCACCCCACCCTGGCACATCATATCACAGCAGGACTAGGAGCATCCTCTTCCACTGAGACAAGATAAGGCATCCTAGTCAGCAGAATGGGATCCATAGGCAGACAACAGAGTCAGGGATAGTCCTTGCTCCAGTTGTTGGGGGACCAACATGAAGACCTCATTTGTAATAGAGGTTTGCAAATGTAACTGAGGAAGATGATACAGGATTAGGGTCAGACCAATCCAGTGACTGTCCTTTTGAACAGGGAGGACTTCTAGTCACACTGAGCCACACGGGAGAAGGGTGAAAGTGAACAGAAGAAGGCTGGATGGTACACCTGCAAACTAAGAGGCATGAAGGCCTCTTGGCACCAGAGGCAAAGGGTAGAAACAGGAGGATTTTCTTCCCTAGAGAGCCTTCTCTAGGGTGTGGCTCTCTGACACCTAGTTCTGATTTCTGGTTTCTAAGACTGTGATGGAAATCATTATTGTTGTCTTTGATCACTTGCTTCAGCCCATTTGCTCCGTAATCCTCATGAAACTGATATCCACTTTCTGAGAAACCCCAAAAATGTGAAGATTACTAAGATGGTGGTGTAGATATACACAAAGATGTTTAAATCTTTGGTATAAGTTTCTCAACGGTGACAAAAGGAATCTACTTCTACAGAGATAATAAGCACCATTGTCCCCAAATAGATCCATAGCAACCAGGTACCCAGAGAGATGGCTTCCCAGTCTGTAACTCTGAATTTTTCATATTACTCAAATGTACATAGGAATACATTTTGATCTGTAGAAATAAAGTTGTAAACTAAGTGAGTTCTATTCCTTGGTTTGCTTCACTGTGTTAGCCCAGAAGATCTTTACTTGATAATAACACCATATCAAATTTTCCTGTTTAGTGTTCAATTACCCCATTAAGATCTAATCTCCAAAATGTGAAACCATTTGTATACCCAAAGCCCTTCTGTCTCTACACCACCTTCACTATTTTCAGTGTTCCGGATTTTCCCATAAAATAGGCCCTTCCTTCCTTGTTCTTTCCTTCCTTCCTTCCTTCCTTCCTTCCTTCCTTCCTTCCTTCCTTCTTCCTGCCTACCTCCTTCTCTCCCTTCCTTTGTCTCTTCTTCCCTCCCTTCCTTCCCTCCCTCTTTTCCTCTTTTCCTCCCTCCTACCTTCTTTCCTTCCTTCTCTCCCTTTCTCCTTCCTTACCTTCCTCCCAGTCTCTCCTCCCCCTTTCTCCTCTCCCTTTTCTCTTCTCCCCTCCCTTCTCTCTCCTCCCTCCCCTTCTCCATCTTCCCTCCCTCCTTCCTTCTTTCCTTCCTTCTTTTAATGCCTTGGAATTAGATAGTTCTGAAGACATATAGGCCCAGGAAGAAATGGTAGTTTGCTACAACTCTGACTTTTAAGATAAAGTTTCATTTAAAACTTACTTCATGATATAAGCACTCATTTCTCTGAACTATTCCCAAAATGCATAGGACACTCTTTAGAAATTATGTATTTTTATAAATGATTTCATCAGCTGATATTTATAAAATTGAGGTTTCAAATAGAAGCTTGTTAGCTTTGTATATAATGTGCCAGGGTTGGGGGTAGGATCTAAAACCCAGCCCTTAATGGAAGCTGAAAACTTCTTACATTTAAAATTTTCCCATATCTGGATTTCTAAAGATGTATGTTAAAAATGAAGCCTCAGAAGAATATATTTTAACATGTAGTCATGCTATTTTAAATTTGACAATCTTAAAATATATGCTAAATAAATTTTAGGAATAAGTATAACCTTCTGCCTAATTTATAGCACCATATTCTTTCTACTTTCTTGGAACCTATCAGCTTTTTTTCTCTTTTGAGAAGAATTGGAAAAATTGTTCATAAGTCATTTTGCCTGCTTAACACTGTGGCTTTGATGTCACCATGTTCAGTAAACATTATAATAATTTTCAGCCATCTCTTAAAGATCTTGTGGAAATTCGAATGCTCCATGAATTTTAGCTTTGAATTTAACACTCATACCTTTCTCATTTCGAGTTGTTCTTTTCTTCCTGTTGTGCCATTTCTACTTTTTCTCAAGTCAACAAGCAAAAACTTGAAGAGAGTAGATTTTCTCCTAAATAATATCAATCAAGGGGAGGTGCAAACCAGGAGTGGTAGTGGAGGACCTTCATTTTGACTGTCAGTAGACTCTTGCTGGCTTGTAGGTCCACAGTGATTTCTCATATTTTTAGAATATGTCAGTTGAGCACCATTTAAAGGAGGAACGCCTTTAATTTTCAGACACTCAAAACACAAGAGTTCCGTCTCATGCATGATCTAAGCAAAGTGAATCATTTTCCCATTAAGCAATAAGGTCTCTTTTCTCATGATTAATATTATGTTTATTTCTTTCAATAGTTCACATCTGCACACATGACCTCATGAAATGACTATGCCTGCGGCTTATAAGTTCTGTCCCCATGCTTATATATAGCAAATTATGTTGTTGTATTGCTCTGGTAACTAGCTCCTGGGGACCAGAGAGGAGGCAGGCCTGCAGAAGCTAGGGATGCTATTTTTCAGGACATGTCTGGGTATAGGCTATGTGCTTTCAACTCCCAACTTATGAAAACTCCTGCCAGAGAATGTCTTCTGGTCATCAGTGAAATACAACTTGATTCAAATAACAACATTAGAAGGTTGCTTGGACTCGTTGAAGGTTATTTGATGCTGACCCAACTTCTACACAGACCTATGCCTGCTTCAGTCAGTAGGTCCCAATAGGATTTTACAGCTGTCTAGGATTCTGAATAGTTTTAATATTACTATAAAGAACAGAGGAAGGGTGAAACTATGCACAAGACATGTATATAAAGTATTTTTTATCCAGTACTACACTATTAACTAACATACACAATCCACAGTTGTATGTGGTTTTTAATACTTTTCTCCAAAACACTGATTTTTAATTCTACTTTCCCACTGAAGAAATCTTGAAAGCTTTGAGGATAGGAAGGCGACTCAGTATAGAAATGCTTGCTGCACAAGCATAAGGTCCTGAGTTTGAATCCCCACTGCCCACAAGTGTGTGCTACAGTAGAGTAATGCACGACCTTTGCAGTTTCATGGGTATTTAATCAATAGCAGTTTTGTAGTCTAATAATAACTTCCCCTTTTGGTTTTGAATTTTGAAATGATGACACTTCATTCTTAACTCATGCTGAAGTCAGTTTACAGGTAAAACAAAACAAAATGGAAAAACAAGCCTGAGTTAGGTCACATGGTTTCTAGAGCTCTAAAACAATATAGAGACTCCCCACCACGGACAATCTTCAGTTGTTGCTAAGGAACTATGCTCTGGCCTTTGGCTAAGACAGCATCAGGAGATAAGAGCTTCTCATTGGTGGCTTTACTAAATACCCTGGTCAATGAGTAGCTAGAGGAAGTGAGTTTTTCTCTCCCCATCAGTTTTCTAACCAATGCTTTGAGTACCCTTCCCAGAAGAGAAAAAAGTGACCCAGAATATAGCTCTATGGCACTCAATGTGTGAAATGGACAACATGGACAAAACGTGTCCCACTGAGCAAGGGATCTGCAAAGTGATAATGGACATTAGAAGGGAGAAAAATATTCTGACCTGGTAAATTTGGAAATCAATTTCATGACTATGGGATTTTCAGAACATTTATTTATTAGGAAAATTTCAAAAAGAAGCTGAAGTACTCATTTTCTCATCCATTTTATGTGAGAAATCCATTTTCCTTTTAGTGAATCTGGTTAAAACAATGTCCTATGGAATCCACATGAAGATAAACAATTGTCTATGCCTGATATACACTATGTGGTGATCTCTGAGGGTTGACAAGTTTCACAGACACCGTGAAAAAATTTCTCTGCTCATTGTTTTTATTCAGAAATGTGCAAATGAGTATCAATGTGTGTGTAGAGTAAACTTTCTCGTAAAACTCCCCACTCCCCAACTCACGTTGATTGAATTAACTATGTATCTCAGTACAGTGTCTAATATGTTTGGCAATTTGGCAAAATATTATAGAAGTGTTTTCTCTGATATTAAACATCCAGTTCTTTTCATGTAAGATATGAATCTGTCAAAGTGGCCATGCATGGTGTCTCAGGGATGGAAAACATAGTAAGAGTTCATGCTCCTGTAGGTGAGAAAATAAGCCAAGGCCATACGAACAGGATAAAAGGGAGTAATGCCAACGTGTAGGAGGAACAATTTTGTTTTTCAACAATGATCCTTCCATATTCCCACCTAGTACTTTGTGTTATGTCACTGTCAATGAAATTTGAGCACGCCTCTAGGTTTGTCTGTGAGATCATTTACAGTGATTAGATTACAAGGGCTCTGACCTACTAAATGGATTAGCTCCTTGAAGGATTAATAATTCTATGATAGTATTGTTGAGAGGAGTAAAAAGTAGTTGATGAGGCTTAAAACCAGGAGGTGGGGCCTAAATGGAAGAAGGAAGTCATCTCGGGAGGGTCCCTGAAGATCTCCTGACTTGTGGGCCCTTCCTGATTTAGCTGTTTCCTGTCTGCCAGGAAGACTCAGCGACCTTCTTAACATGCTTTTCAGACCATGGCATTCTGACTTTCTATGAGTCCAGAAATAAGAAGCCAAGCGACTAGGGGCAGAGCTACCTGTAATTATGTATCAGAATAAGTCTTTACTCCTTCAGGTTGTTCTGTCACACTGACAAGAAAAGTCCTACAAGCTACATTTACTTGGATGTACTATCCACATATATGCTTAAAATATTTGTTAGAACACTGCTTTATTCATACATTGTTGGGAAGCAAATTCTAATTATGACACATGATATTAATAGCCAAGCATTTCAAACATGAAATATATCCTAAAATATTTCTGCCAAAGTACTGTTATGAAGAAATCTATTCATCTCCAATATATATTTTAACTGCTGGAGTGTACGATTATGCCTGATCTGAAAGACAGAGGAAATATTTATTCTGTGCATATTTCGTTCTTCTTCAGTTTGTTCTCTAGTGAATTTATCCTGCAACCAAAGGAGGATGTTCAAGAATTGCCAAGGGTACAGAGGTGGCTTTGCTTTCTCCTCAGCTCTCAGTATCTTGTCTTTTTAGTACACTTGGAAAATACACTAAAGACCAAGTATGGGGAAGGACACTTGTAATCTCAGCATTCAGGAGGTTCATGCAAAAGGATGGTTACAGGACAAATTTCAGGCTAGCCTGGGCTATAGAGTAAGACCTTGTCAAAAATGAAAACTAAAACAAAACAAAAAACTAACCAATCAACTAACCAACCAAAACCAAAACCAACACCAAAACAAAAACAAGCAAAACAACAAAAAATGAAAGTCAAAACAAGGAAAACTATCAACTACAGCAACAAAATAAACACCACAGAATAATATGGTGAAATGTCTGACTTTGAGAATCTTAAGGGAATATGAGCTTCTAGATGAGTATTGGCCAAATGGTTAAACCAAATATTAACTTAAGTCTATTAACAGAATGTAATGAGAAGAGGATTTCTGGTAGTTTGAGTTACAGAAGCACTACGTTGAACACATGCGTATTTCTATGTTGTAATATACCTTGGGACCTTTGTATGATAATGAGCATGATGAACTTATAGAAGACAGTTGGAATTGCTTTTTAAAAATATACTTAATTTTATTTTATGATGTTGCTCTCAGGAATCTGTGTTCTTCAAGCTAATGCCAAACATTTATCATTTATCACTTTTTTTTTATTCAGGATTCACTACCAATTAAGATGTCAACTAAACCACTGATATCCGACAACCTAGCCCATCCAAAATTTTCAAAACATGACATGCCAAGTGTGCTAGCTAGTTTGATTCCAGCTTGATATAAGCTACAGTCATCTGAGAAGAGGGAACCTTCATTGAGAAAATAACACCAGAAGAATGGTTTCAAGCATATATGGCATTTTCTTAATCAGTGATCAATGGGGAAGCCAGTTTGTTTCATAGACTCCAGAAAACAGTGGTGTCTAATGTGCTTATATCTAAAGTCATGTGATATTTAAACTCTGCATCAGAAGGATGGAGAAGAAAGGAAGAAAGTGAAGTTGGGGAGGAGGATGGCAGAGTAGAAGAAGAGAAAAGAGGAGAAGGGAGAGAAGGGAGGAGGGAGGAGGTAGAAGGGAGGAGAGAGGAGGTAGGAGAGAGGAGAGAGGAGGAAGGAGAGAGGAGGGAGGAGGGAGGAGAGAGGAGGGAGGACAGAGGGAGAGATGGAGAAAAGGGTTGATTGACAGATTTGTGGTTGGATCTTACTGCTCTTCTTGGTCTCTTTCTACTTCTTCCCAAAAACGAGTTGCAGCCTACTGCAAAGAAGCCTTAAGCATAAACCAAACTATTTATAGAGAAAGGGTGAGCAAGTAAGTGGGGGTAGCCTGCAGGAAGAAGTACTAGGCATTGCAACCTATAAGCCAGTCATTTAGAGACAAAACACCGATGTACAGGACAGATATTTATAGAGCTAGCAAGTCATGGAACAGCCCACCGACTTTGGTACCTTCTACTCTCAACTCCAAGAAACCAGCAATCAGTAAGACTGTCACCTAGCAACCAAAAGGAACAGATCACCTGCTTGAATCCTCATCAGCTGCAGAAAAAGGACAGAATTAGAATCTAGGACAGGCTGGTTACTATAGACTTCACCAACCTTAATGATAGGGCACCTTCTTTTGTGTGTGTGATATCTTTGTGCCCTGAGGTGCAGCAGCTTAAAAAAGAAAGGAAAACAAAAATAACCCAGACAGCTCTTTTTCAGGTTAGTAGTTACTTAAAGACCTCAAGGAATTTGCAAACTCAGCATCTGAAAGTTGTCCAAAGAGCTAAACTTTATTAAGTATATTCGTGTGCTGGTGAGGGTGTGAGCAAGCAGATGTTTTGGGCTATTGTGCCCATATTTAGCATTCTTTGGCTTCAGGGAGACATAGTTAATCCAAAAAAGGGGTCATAGAAAGTCTGTCTTTCCTTGGTTCTACGGCTGTTGAGTGAAATAGGCATCAGCCCATTAATCTCACTGTTTATATACATGATCACTATGGAAGAGACATAGCTCCAGGTCAAGGTGTGCCGGGAAAACTGTATCAAGTTGAAGAAGTTTTGGATTATTTTCTAAAATTAAAAAAAGGAAAGATCATCATTGGCAAATTAGGTTTTACAGTATTAAGTGAAATGACTATAATATGTGCTCTGAGTCAACAGTAAAGTAATTTGGGCAAATTTCATAATTTATTCCACAGAAGGATTAAAAAAAAATCATTGCTCTCCCTTTGTACCAATGACATGTCTTCTCCTCTAATTTGGTGATGATACCACTCCCTAAGGAATATAAGATGTACAGGGTAACGTGTCTTAGTGACATTGTCAAAATCTGACAGACCACATACTACTGAATCATTTAATGAATCTGATCTTTTATTCACTTATTTGAGAATGTGTGTGTGTGTGTGTGGGGGGGTTGCCACGGCATGTGTACAGAGGCCAGGGGACAGCTGTGGGAGTGGGTTTTCCCCTTCCACTGTGTGGGCTCTGGGAATTAAACTCCGGTCACCAGGCTTGGTGGTGAGTGACGTTATCCTCTGAACCATCTCATTTGTTCCTTTTCTCCCCTTTGTAAGAATGCTCACCTTTTTCTTTCTTTCTTTCTTTCTTTCTTTCTTTCTTTCTTTCTTTCTTTCTTTCTTTCTTTCTTTCTTCCTTCCTTCCTTCCTTCCTTCCTTCCTTCCTTTCTTTCTTTCTTTCTTTCTTTCTTTCTTTCTTTCTTTCTTTCTTTCTTTCTTTCTTTCTTTCTTTCTTTCTCTTTTTCCTAAATACTCATTTTTGATCATTGTATTCTGATTTCCACAAAACCTCAATGGGGAAAACATGTTATCAGAGATCATAGCCTGGGCATGTAATTTAGTCAGAATGATATTTTAAATGCTTGCACACTGGAGTCACAAGCATTCTGCATGGTGTATATTTTTAAAAACAAAGAAGCACCCCCTAAAACCTATGTAAAGTCATGTATGTTATGACTTTTAAAATATTTCTCTAAATCTGTACTGTGTCTAAGGTTATATAGATTTCATTTCAGTAATTAACAAGAGGGCTGTGAGTATCTACTTTTTAAAAAAGTGTATTTTTATTCCTGTGTGTGTTCGCACATGTACTTGCAGAGGCTAGAAGAGGGTACTGTATCACTAGACTTGGAGTTGTGAACTGCTGGGTATAGCTTCTGAGAGCCAACTTTGGTTCCTAAGGAAGAGTCTGGAAGAGCACCGAGTTTCCTTAACCACCAAGTCTATGTTTATTAATAACTTGTTTTTTAATTTTTCATTTAAGCAGAACATACTTGATTTTCTATAGCTTTAAAATGGTCAGCCTCAAACTGTGATCCTCTATATCACCAATATTAAAATGTATAGATTTTTTTTACTAAGCCTTTTATGAATTCTTTGCTAATATTATAGAATTTCTTTCTCTTATGGTGTGACCTTGAGAGAGACCTGTTTGAAATAACCAAGAACTGGCTAAGGTGAATGCAGGTTTGTGGGAAATCAGTTTTCTATACATTGTCAAGTATTTTAGCTAACTAATCTCTTCTTTTTACTACACTTTCGTCTTTGTTTCTTTTGGTTGTTTGTTTGTTTGTTTTTGAGACAGGGTTTCTCTGAGTAGCCCTGGCTGTCCTGGAACTCACTGTGTAGACCAGGCTGGCCTCGAACTCAGAAATCCTCCTGCCTCTGCCTCCCAAGTGCTGGGATTAAAGGCGTGTGCCACCACCACCCTTTACTACACTTTCATAGTAGTTCAGAAAGAAAAGAAAAGAAAAGAAAAGAAGAGAAAATGATTCTCACTAGACAGAATGTCTTTAATTTTCCCAGGGAATAAATATTACAACAAAACATTACAAGAAAACTTCCTGATGTTATTGTTTCTTTTAGTTTGTGCAGAATAGGTCAATATTAACAATACAAGATATGAAAAAAATTTTTTCAGTATTTATTTTTCTTCCCATATAGATGTTACTAATGCTTGGTGTTTGCGTTTACCTTTTGTCTTACTTTAGACTAACGAAATCAATTTTATTAGCTCTTTGAGATTACTTTGGAAACTAAATTTTAAACAAGAAATGCTATAGAATATAGGTTGAGTTAGTTAATATTCTACTGCTATGATAATATACCATGATCAAGTTGACTTATAGAAAAAAGAGTTTATCTGATAGTTACAGAGGACTGTGAATTCATGACTGTCAAGGAGTGGGGAGGGGCATGACAGCTGGCAGGTAGGCATGGAGCTAGAGCAATAGCTGAGAGCTTACATTTGATCCACAAACATGTGAAAGAGAGAGAGAGAGAGAGAGAGAGAGAGAGAGAGAGAGAGAGAGAGAGAGAGAGAGAGAGAGAGAGAACAGCATTGGCATTTGAAAACCTCAAATCCCATTCCCAGTGACATAGTTCCTTCCACAAGGCCATGCCTCCCAGTCACCAACTGGGAACCAAGTATTCAAAGATATCAAATATATTTTATGTAACACCACATAGGTTTAACATCTTAAAGACATTATATGCATTTTAATCTGATTTTTTCAATGCTTTGAATCTCCACATGCTACATGAATCCTTGATGTATCTGGAAGACTCAAGGATTCAGACATGTGGCAACATGGATTATTGAATTTTAATAAATAGATAGAATATGCATAAAAGTACAACTTTGAAAGAAATCTCATCTTGCCCAGCACTTTTAGTAGACTTTGTAAACATTATTCATGTCCCTCAGCAATTGCTCAGCCATGTTGTGTCACCGTGGACTTCCACTTCTACTCACATGGAGAAAAGGCCAATCATGACTCATAGAGTCCTGCAATACAATTGTATTTCAGAGAGATGCTCATGGACTTTCCTAGGGTGGGAAGAAGGACTTTTTCCATGCTTTCCTGAGAACTCTCTCAGGTAGTGTCCACACCATCCTTATAAAGCCAGTCTCTTCACCTTCTTCATCCATCCTCCTCCTAGTCTCTCTGAACTTTAGAAATGACTTATCTTTGTTTGGAACATTTTTATTAAAGATGATGTAATTTAAATGCACTATTATGGCAGTGTAAGGGCATACTTGAAAAAGAGGAAATGTTCCTGTCTTCTTGGAGCTACAGGAGTTTTGAGGCAACTGTTTTCTGGAGCCAATTTAGCCATTTTACTTGGAGATCTCAGTGGACTTTGCCCACTGATGCCAGTTTGCAGACATTTCATGAATTACTGAAGAAGGCAATTTAACGAACACATTGTACCTTACAAGCCACAACCATTCTAGAGGTTGACCTTATAAAGCAATTTTAAGAAAAATAATCCCAGTATTGTGAAATGACCCAAATTCAGAGGTTGCTGGACTTGACAATGACTCTTTTTATGCAGAAAGTTAAGTATACCTTTGGGCTGGAGTAAATCATAGTCTTTGGAGATGTGGAGGTTGGCATATGGCTTGACTCCAGTGGAGTCAATATTATAGGGAAATGAGGAAGACTCTGTCTTATATAACAGGAAGGGAAAGAAAAAAATCATTGCAGAATTCATGGAGCAAATTCTCAGTGTCACCTGAGTAGTAATTGCCCTGTTTAACTAGCACATGGTGGTCACACCTATTTTAGTCATGCTAAGAAGTGGGCCTTTTTGCCTTTTGCTTTATTATACCAAAGTAATATACTTTCTGCACTGCCATGTATTACAACTAGATATTGTATGCACTACTGTCAATCACGGAAGAACATTTAGGAATGTGTCATGGGAGTTCAATCCTATGTCACCTTTTCAGAAGCTAGTAGTGACAGGTGGTGATGTGATATGAAACAAAGCAAAAATAAAAAACTGGATCAAGAAGATGAGAGAATAATTTTGTATTGAGGAAAGTATTTCAGTTTGGTGACAGCTACTACTCTACATTTATAATCACGTTCCTCCAACTATTATTATTATATAATTGATGATCAAAGATGTTGTTATGACTGTTGATTGTTGTCCTTGAACTTTAGAATAACTTGTAACTCCATTCATGCCATTTTTATATAGACTTCTCTTAAAGGTTGAAAGAGAACATTTACATTGAAGTGTTGGGAGATGAAATAGAAGGCTTATTCTGAAATGAAAATAAACTTTGAATGGTAAGTGCACTTTGCCCTGAAATTATGAAGCTTACTTTCTGATTTTCTTAATGACTTTTACCTTAAAACTGAAAAAGTCTTATGCAAGTTATTCTTACGACATTAGTGGCCATGAACAAATTTTCCAAGTGAAATTATTATCTTGGGAATAAACAATAAATCTTAGCCAAACTTTCATAACATAGCAATGGGATAAAGGCAGATTGGGAATAAATGAACTTGCAAAAAAGATGCATAATTACTTTTGCCTAAATGTGATTTTTAAAAATTAGTTCATTGGGTATTTATTAATTTTTGAAAATTAATTTGTATTGATTATCCACATTAATGGATTTTATTGCTATTTCCAAATATGCAAGTATGATCTGTCCTGTTTGGTTTTCTTTTGTGGCAGCTCGACACAAGCTGTAGTCATTTTGGGAGATGGATTGTTGATTAGGAGAACATCACCACCACAGTGATGTATGGGCATGTCTATAAGGTAGTTTCATGATTAATGGTTGATGTGGGAGGGCCCATACCATTATGGGGGGTGCCAACCCTGGCAGACGGTCCTGAATTATACAAGAAATCAGGCTGAGCAAGCCTTGAGTACCAAGCCAGTAAGCAGCACCACTCCATGTCTTTTGTATAAGTTCCTGCCTCCAGGTTCTTGATTTGAGTTCCTGTCCCTGACTCTCCTCAGTGATGGAAGTGCAAGCTGGAAGCATAAGATGGAATAAACACTTTCTTCACCAAAGTTGCTGTTGGTCAAGGTGTTTTTATCACAGAGATATAAAGACAACACAGAGTCTGACTTTCCATTGAATCTAGAATTCAGTTTTGTGAGGGCTTTAAAATATTTTATATGAAAAACTGCAGTAACCTGTAAGAGTGGTCTAAGGAAAAATGTTTAGTGAATTTTATTTGGAGTAAATATTTTTATATCTGCCCATGACTTGCTTGATCTGAGTAAATTAACTTCAAAAATGATAACACAATAGAAAGTGAGATTTCTGTCTTCTTACATGTAGCTAGAAATGAGACTGGAATACTTCAAACTTGTCAGCAAGATGTCTAGGTATCCTCACGCCCAAATTAATTATGTGATTGCCATAACTCAGCGAGTTTTTATTTTTCACCTCTTTCCTGATACACACTCGACAATACAGTAATTAGGAGGAGATAAATGGCCTGTTGAATTTGTTGCTTTCTTCTCCAGCAATATCTTTTAAATTCCTCACAATGCTTCCAGAAGGAAAATATCCTTTGACTGGTACCACAGATATAGCAGAAATGACAACCATGACCAAGGAACAGTTACTGCCCTGCATATCTGACCAACCCATATTATTATGAGCAAATCTGCTAACATTTTTAGTTGTTGATTAGTCTACACACACTCCTACCCTTGGAGCTTGGTGGCTCTAATGCTGGTGAGTGGCAGCAATTTCCAGATGACAATGGCCATGCCTGAGGGGTGACAGAAATACCATTGACAGCTTACTGTTTCTTGTGCTTTGCACCTCTCAGAAGGAATTCACTGCTGTTATCTTACAATATCCTCATACTAACCTTTAATGCTTATTTTATAGAAGAAATAGCAAATAGCTAAGTGATTGTCCAAACCACAGAGTCTGGCAAGCATTTTTGCTAAGATAAGAAATATTCAAAAAATATTTTTAAATTTAAATAAAATGTTTTAAAAGAATATTTAAAAGAAATATTTTTTAAATTACAATTAAAATTGTAATTATTTATCAAAATTAAGAAAAAGATAATAGGACTACAGACAAGCATTAAGAAAACTCAAGATCCTCTGTATGAGTGAAATGTGTGTGGGCCAAAGCCTAGTTATATGCAAGTCAGCCCTTGCCTTTGCTTTGTCTAAAGTTAGGATTGTTGGCTAGTCAGCTGTGCTGGCTGGCCCTTTAACTTCTGGGGGTTCACTCAGCTTTGCTTCCCTTCACTGTAGGAACACTGGATTACAGGTGTTTGGTTGCAGCTTGCTTTTATGTGGGTTCTGGGGATCCAGACTCAGACCCTCAAACTTGTACATCAAGCACCTTATCCACTGAGTCACCTCCCTAGGCTCTGAAGAGTTAATTGGTCAAAAAGTATTAGGGAAAGAGCACATCCTTTCTAAGTATTCAGTCTTTGTTTGTTTGTTCATAGTAATTACAAAAGTAGACAAATTTCTCGGATGACAATTAAGAGGGTAGATGGGCCAGGATATTATCTTTTATGAAATGTTTACTGAGTCTGAAATGGACAACCAATTCATTTGTCTGGCTCAAGGAAGCAATCTGTCACAGGAGACCACATGACTATTCCCAAAGGAATTTGTAGAAATGCCACTCGTCTGCCTGGGTTTTCTATTTATTTAATTACTTATGATTTGAAACCATACTGTGGTCTCCTTAGTTACCATTGCAGAACTACTAAAGTTTAACATAGTAACAAAGATGCCTCGTTTGAGAGATCTTAAGATATATGAGTTGCCGATTTATGCTATTGAAGCAAATAAATACATCCCAAGGCTGTAAAATATGATTGTCTTCTTAATGACAATCCCCCCACCCCAAATGAGAACATGCTGTGTAAACTTCTAAAATAAAAGTTCCAAGCTTAAAGAGTTTCTCCTGGTCAAATGGTAATACTAAAATACTTTCATAACCTCTGCACTAGGATTCCTTGAATCAAAAAAAATTTTTTTATAAAGAGAGTAATGAAAAAGACAGAATTATATTTTTCGACTACGTGCAGTTTGACTTGTTCATGTAGTTACAAAAAAAAAAAACCCAAATGTTTATCCAACAAAATGCTGAGAATCATGTCTCCTGGGAAATTTACACAAGGTCACAGTTTTATGAGCATTAAAAAAGAATCCTGTAAAGCAAACTAGTATGTAATATGAGAAGGCAAAGAAGCTGAGAGAGAAAAATTTAGATTTTGTTGGCTAAAACATCTATTCAGACAAAAGGTTACTGTTTTGCTAAAATACTATATTTCATTTGCAAAAACAGATATTTGAATAGCACATTATTTTCTTTATACATATACTCACATACATCACACACACACACACACACATATTTCTGAGAAGCAAAAGAGTAATGATCAAATTTCAACACTATTACAAAGAGTTAAAGGTTTAAACAAAATTGTCTGATGGGTATTTAATAAATAGAGTTGTTAAAAGTTTTATAAACTTTGTAGGATATAAGGCACTGAGACAACTTGCTACAGATAAAAGGTTATAAAGGTGTAGTTGTCTTCAAGCAGACAGTATGGCTGTACCTCCTCTGAATTCTGGGAGATGTTTCTTTTGTGCATTACTGAATCCCCACATTCCAGCGCATGGTCCATGGAAGACTTATGCTAATCATTTGTTGAATAACTGTGAGATCATGACATGCTCACAGAAAATATGTGAGAACTGATTTGATACCAGAACCTAGAGTACTTAGTTTGAAGTGGCACCTTTGTTTATAAATAATTCCTTGTGACTTCTTTACTTACAAAAGCAAATATGATAAACAGATACAAGCAGAATGAAAATATTTGCCTTTGGAGGAGACAGTAGATGGTTGTACATGAGACTCATAGATGTATACAGTATACATATTGTGCATGTTCTGTCCAGAACATACATGACTGTGCTCTTAGAGTTCCGCACCATACAAACTTCCCAAAGGCCTCCATGACATTGAGGATAAGAGCTTAGGATCCTCTGAGCCCCTCAGCGTCCTGCCAGATCGCTGTTCACTCCTGTGCCTTACTCTGCTTGAGCCATCCCTGCCTCCCCGTTCCTATCTTAAGCTCTGGAACCTGCAGATCTTGGGATTCCAGTTTCTTCCTCTCACCTACACCTAGGAATCATACTCTTTCCCTGATTAAAGTCATTCCTTCAATGTTACCTTTCCAGTGTCTCTTCCTTGGGCCACACTTTGAACACCACATTCCCACTTCCCTTCCTTGCCTCTCTATCCGTCCATTCTGTTTCCAGATGTTTTTATGGTACCTGCCTCCTCCAGAACAATGTACTTTGTGAGAACAGGTGGTCAGTTTTGTAGTTTTTACTTAAAAAAAAAATTCCCTCTGCTTATTTCCCTAGCATTCAGAACCGTTTCCAGAAGGAAACATTCTTTGAATCAATGAATGAACATGGAAATGAGTGAACCAAATTAATATAGCGTTAGGCCTTTCAGATTGAAGTTTATCTCTTTTTTTTCATTTCTGAATTTTTAAAGGATGCCAAGTGATTGATATGACAACTAATAAATGAAATAGCAACACTGGAAGACAGGGAATAAGAAAGTTTTGTGTCTAAAAGGGGATGGGGAATGGGGGAGGAAGTGGAAGACCTTGAGAAGGGGTAGCATTGGATGTAAATAAAAATTTTAAAATAAATACAATTAAAAAATAAAAGAGGAAAGAATATTCTTCTCAGATAAACAAGGGTTATTTTGTTTGTTTTTGTGATAGTAAAATTTTAGATTAAATATTGTTTTTTAAAAAAGATTCATTTATTTATTATATGTAAGTACACTGTAGTTGTCTTCAGACACACCAGAAAAGGGTGTCAGATCTCATTACGGATGGTTGTGAGCCACCATGTGGTTGCTGGGATTTGAACTCAGTACCTTTGGAAGAGCAGTCAGTGCTCTTAACTGCTGAGCCATCTCTCCAGCCCCTAGATTAAGAATTCTTAAGGTATCCACAGCTTCCTAAAAATTTAAGGAGTCCTTGGACATTTTATAGGTATTTTTTAATCTCTGTACCTTTTCTTTTTGTGATTAATATATCTACACACATATGTATTATATACATTATATATATAAATGTATGTATACACATACACATATATCATATGCAGTAATACATAAAAGTAAAGCCATAAACTGAGATAGTAAATGTACTAGTTCTGAAAGAGTCTGCACCTATACACACTTATTCCTCTTAGTATAATGCAGATGTTTATTATGCACAACTAGCAGTACCTTTTGTTAGTTGCTCAAGGCCACCTTTAAGAAAGTATAACCAGAGTGTAGAATGCTGGTCAAATTATCCATTCTTGATCCCCTCTTTGGAGATACCAGACCCTCCTGATGGATGCTTCTAGACTTTATAGTAAAATTTCCAGTTTTTTTTATCAGAACGTTAAAATACAGTCTTCAGCATCTGTGATCTCTACCATGTAAATGGCTAACAACCCCACATCATCTCTAAGTCTGTACAGGAGCCTCTTAGAAGGCAAGTGACATTGCCATATGAAGGGGGAGTGGCCTGGAGGAAGCTGACTGTAAGAGAAGATTGAACTCAGTTCTCATATTAAACCCTGTGAGTTTGTTTTTTTTTCCACTCTGTCACTTTGCTTTGCACTACAAACGATGAAATCCAAGACCTCACAAGCACCAGGCACATTTCCTACCCCATTTCTCTGAGAGAAACCTCTTCCACCAATCATTATCAAGGCTCTCAATACAAAACTCAAGGTGCTTCCAGGAACTCCCTAGTCATCGACTGAAATCTCCGGTGCTACTAAGTAAACACATTGATCAATGCACTCATCAACACAGATGGAAGTTGAAAAGCTTGTCTTCGTATCTATATTTATGTCCAGATTTGGCTCTTCCATCTATAATCAGTTATTTAATGTTGCAATTCTCTGCTCTTCCTGTCCACTGCCTGGGCTTTATTTCTTTTCAACTATGCCTGCTTTCGTGTGCAGGATCATGTTCTGCACCATATAACACTACAGTTTCATATGCATAACTGTTCTGCTTTGACCATAGGGCCCTCAACAGCAGGAGTCATGTGACACATTTATTTCAACAGCAGGAGTCAGGTGCTATGTTTAGTTTATTTCTTTTATTTGACTCAGGAGAAGTAATAGACCTCCCAGTTCATGCCACTTTTGCATCTTCTCAGATCTGAAAGCTGAGGTCTGCTTCAACAACAGGGTCTATTGCCACAGAAGGAGATCCCAGGGCAGTGTTGTTCTGATACTGTTGCAAAGTTCTCCAGTGCTGTTGCAGAGTACTCTTGCTGTCCATTAAACTGCAGAGGATGAAGGCAGCATGTCCACATTTGTGGCTTTGAACGGCCTTACCACCACTGTATCTGTAGCTGCCATAATTGAAAGCATTGTCCATGTTTAGAACACAACCTCAACTGTGGCTTAGGAAGTCAGCTATTAAATTTAAGAAATCAATTAAAGAAATCTTAATGGACTCCCTGGTTATCTGAAGTGGTAAGATGGCATTTGAGAAAACTCTAAAATAAGAATTTATTCTCTGTTGCCTCCGAAATGACACTGTAGTATATTTGAAAAGGGCTATTTAAGTCATTGGCACAATTTTGAAATCGCAAATCTTACCAGCCCTTGGTATGCCCACAGAGGAAAGGGCTTTGAGGGAGCTTTGGGAATCTCCCAGTCTAGAATAGAAATCTTTTCCTTCTGGCAACCTTTCACACACATCTGACCACATCATGAGTTTGATGAGTTCTCCGTGGGTGGTGTTGGGCGGGGGGGAGAAGCCCCTGATTTTATTTCACTTAGAAAAGGTATGCTGTAGCTTTTGGGGAAAAAATCTCTATATACTTATATACTATAACTTAGTGTTGATTCTATACATTGGTATGTAGATCAGTTTCCCTGTGGTGTGGAAATGTAGACTTTTCCTTTAGAGGAATGAATCAAACTAATTTGCTACTCAGTCGAGGATATTAAACTTCCATTCAATTCTCTTACAATGGATCAATTTCTTCTATCCAGCTAGTGAATAATCATCCTTTTCTAATAAGAAATGGTTTCTAAACATCCCTACAAACAATGGTTTTGATTTTCTAAAAGTAGAATTTCTACTGGTCTCTACAGTTCAAGTCCTCCCCACCCGCCTTGCTCCCTGGGGGACTCTCTGAGCTCTGTGAAGTCCTGTGTTTTTCAGCTTTCCTGCTTCCCCTCCTGCTCCTCCCCCCTTTTTTCTCTTTCTTTAGGACAGGAAGTAGAGGTTGTTGACCTCCTCTGGACGCATCCCAATGCCAGAAGGTGGTCCTTAAAAAAAAACAAAAAAAACAAAAAAACAAAACGATTCCAAGCCCAGAAAATTCTTCCTGATTTTATTTTTCAGATAACTGTGTCAATAAATAAATTGTAAACGTTTTTCCTTTCTCTGCTCACAGCTGTATAATGACTGGACTCGTACGAGGCTAATGACTGAGCTCTTTGGTTTTTCTCTTAGAGAAATCTGTGTTATCTGCCTGCGCTCCTGGAGCTGTGCTGTGTTTTCCTGACAGGGTCCGGGTGGGGGTGGAGGTGGAGGTGGGGAAGGCACAGGGAATCCTGGGCCTGAGGATACTCCCCCATTAGTGTGCTGTGTGGAAACTCTGGCCATAGCACTTAGGCATAGGCAAGTTCTGAAGAGAGGCTGGAATGACTTTCCTTGCTCTTGCTCCTCCGCCTTAAGTATTACCCTTTTAATTTTTAGAAAAAAAAAAGAAGTCAAGTTGTGAGAAAATTGCTTCCTGTAAATAAGTATAATGGAAGTGGAAGGATTCAAAAGCCATACAAAATACTCTATAAAAAGAGTTTTATGCATAATCCCTTTCATAAATTGCTGTGTGGGAGGATGTCCTGGAGAGTCCACACCCGACTCACCCAGGGTTTCCTTGGGTGCCTTGGGCACGGAAGGCCCCCAGATTCTTCTCTGCTTGTTCCTGAACCATATTCCAGTTCCACTGAGTTGACTTCCTAGTGGCCTTCTGAGCTCTCCTCCATCCCAAAGCATAGAGCTCAGGGTCTGGGCTAGTTCTTGAGCATTCCACTAAGAACTGCCTAATGTGAAAAATGAAGCCAAGGAGGTAACCTTGGGTGGAGTGGTGTGTGTCGATAACCTAAGGGCTGCGCAAAGGATGCTGCTCTGAATTGCATCTCTTTGAAAGGCCCGTCCGTCTACCTGGTTCAGAAAAGTTAAAGTTCTGTTTCTTCTCTTCTAAAAACTTCCAGTTCCCAAAGTAAAGTGCTTTCTTTGTGGCTGACAAAAAGCTGAGTGACTGTTGTCTGATTAACACTTGCACAGGATTATCCTGAAGTTCTCTGTGAGTGTTCTATCCAGATACCTTATATAAATTTTTGAAACAAATTTTGCTAAGGTAGTACAAACGCATTTTGCAATAAATGCAAAACAAAACAAACAAACAAAAAACCAAACAATAACAAAAAGCAAATCTGTGGCTTCTACCCCAGAGGATTTCCTAGGTCTGAAAAAAGTTAATGAAAACTACACAGTCCTGTGTGGGATGCAGCTTAGTTGTCTGGCTATGCTTAGCAAGTGTACCCCCAGTTCAATCCCCAGAACCACAAAACCAAACAGAAAGAATAAACACCCAACTATGAGCAGTTCAGGATAATGAATCACCTGAAGACTATAAATGTAAGGCTACAGGAACACAAGGCCTTGGTAAGGCATGGATGAAATGTTTGGGGAGGTGATAGGTAAAGATCAAATTCAAGGGGTACAAGGAGAAACCTTCCTCCCACCTTTCCTCTAAGCATTTCTGCTAGTCCAGGCTTAAAGGGCTCCTGTACATGAAGAGTTTACATGGGGCACTAAAGCTAGGCACCCTGAAAAATCCCTGCATAGATAGCAAACTCCAGTACCATATGCCAACTCTGAAGACAGATGTCTTGCTTGGTGGGTTTAAAGATGGTTTATTTCTCAATGTATTTGTAAGAGAAAACGGGGCCCTATGGATAAAGTGTGTGTGTGTGTGTGCCTGTGTGTGTGTGTGTGTGTGTGTGTGTTTGCATGTGTGTTTGTGTGTGTGTGTGTGTGTGTGTGTATAAGAATATATAAGAATGATAGAAACTATATAAGAATGATAGAAATTAACATATCAGGGAATTGACCTTGTCCCATGGCAATTTTTCCTGAGATAATTTCTTTATATCTTCATGTGAGGATTCAACATCTCTGTCCTCACAGTGTTTCTCAACATTCAGTTGCACACCCAGGAATTTCCCTCCACCCACTTAACTAATATGAACAGTTTTGTCCTCTCTCCATCCTTTCCCTTCTGTCTTTGCCTTGCCAAGGACATAGCCATGCTTTGAGGTCATCCTACTGCGTGATTATCACTCTCTATTAGATGAGGAATTTTTTGTTGGTTTTTATTTTTTTGGTACAGTTTATGTTCTATCACTTTGATGATAAGACAGTAACAAATGATAGTTGTTTGTCCTATTTAATAGTGTTTATCACTGATTTTAAACTGTACATGGTCTTTTAAGAAAGGATATTTCTTCTTTCCTTTTCTCTATCCTCTGTGGAAAATACAATCTATTTCTGATTTCTACAGAGTAGAGCTCTTTGAAGGACTCACCTGAGATTGCAGAGTTTATAGTGGAGAGGCTGGTCGGAGCCTCATCTCTCCTCTCTGTCATCATTGCTCCTTCTATGACCTCAGTGTCTTGCTTCGCTATACCTAGGTTATTATACATGATGTGTAAGGATACTGCCCAAGCTACATTATGTGGCACTTTTGTGTACTTAGCAGCAACCTTGAGTGAGGGGTTTGCATATCTGCTGGTATCTAACTTGCTTTGCTCTGGAGATAGTGGGGAGAATGCATAGTTTTAGTATCTTTTGTCTTTTTCATTCTGGCCAGAATCTGTACTACAAAGAATAAAGCCACATCATTTGGAGGATGAGACTTACAGTTCCACTTTAGCCCTAGTAGGGCTATTGTTTGAAGGCCATAGGACACACAAGCCATCATTTGGCCACCGTATCTTCAATTTAGTCTATGCCAATTCTATCTACACTTATTCAACAAAGATTTTATTAGAATTCACAGTTTTCTTCTGTCCTTTCATCCAATAGTCTATAGTACCATGTACTGTAAATGCTAAGAATATTGGGGGGATAGTGTTAGGTTTTGTTGGGAACTTTGATAACCTTGTGTAAAATTTATCCTGAACAAAAGGGATAAAATGTCTTTCCCTTTCATACCTCTGATCACTCTTACTGTAAATGTTCTAATTCTGCATATCTAATTCCAGTACCCAGTAGGAACTTGCCCAATTTCGATCAGGTCAACTCTAAGGTGCAGGGCTCACTATGCATCCATGGTCTTCAGAGAAGGGCACACGTGTTCAGGTTGCTACGGCTCCTCTTGGAGCCCCTGGGATGTCATGGATTTGTTGTCACTCACTGGGATGCATGGGTATCATTAGCACAAAGAATGAAAACAAGTTAGAAGTAAACAGCATTTTCCTTTGTCATCACAGACCACATGAGTCTGGCATTTTCTCACGGAAAAGAGCTGGACTTCTGAGACAGCCTCTTATATGTCCTTAGAAAAACAAACAAGGGAGTTAAAGAGATGCTCCTTATCTGGTGGCTAGCATTCAGGGAACGTTATCTAGTGTGGTAACTTGGTGTAACTGAATACATATGGGTTTGCCCTGATTGTGGGAAGAGGAGCCTGGAAATCGGGTCTCAGTTGTGACTCAGTGTTTCAGAGTCTGTCTGTTAGCTGCTAAGAGGAGCTGCTGGGCGGTGCAGATGTCCTTCCCATAAAGTAGCAGAGCAGTCTGGGAAAGTTAGTACTCAAATAGTTAGATCCGACAGAATGCAGATAAGGTGCCTCAGATTGATTCAAGGCCTCACAGAGAATCACTGATGCACATTCCAATTAAATGCTATCAACTGTCTTGCTTCTCCCCTCCCCTGCATCCCTTACCAATTCTTATTTAGGAAAAAGCTTCACCTTTGTCTACCTATGAATTAGGTCTGTGGAAACTGTCCTGTGAGTTTGGTAAAGACTTCATAGCAAATTGACAGACTCAAGAGTTTTTTTTGTATCTTGATCTTCTTCACATTAAGACTGGTCATTTCTGGCCATGAGGAAGCAACATTGTTCTAATGGCTACTCAGAGCTATTATTTTTGGCTTATTGTTCTCTGATGAGGAAACAGGAACCTGACATTTTGCTGGATTCCCAGGACCCATGTCTTTAAAGACTGGAATGATTAACCTTCCCTAGAGACTTGTCCACTAGGGAAAGGAGACCATCTGGGGTTGGAGTGGCAGTTCTATTTGTGGGGACATGAAAACTTAGACAAGCTAGAGGGAGAATGTAGTAACTAACCTACTTCCTTCTTTGCAGTCCCATGAATTAAATAAATAATTGAGATAAACTAAAAAAGTTGGACATAGTGAAGAGGTTCAGTCTTGGAAAACCCAGGATCTAGGTTGAGTATGTAAAAAACCACAGAGCACTTGAGTGTGAGCTGAAACCTGGGCAGATTTGTAGAGCAAGTGCTAGATTTTGTGGGGACACTGACAAAGAATATTCTTAAAACTGCTAGGCAGATAGATGTTAAGTTCATAATCTAGAGGCTTATCTGTGTAACGGAGACATGCTACATGTCACATGCAGTCACGTATCCTGGTCACTGAATATGACTTAGAGTTCTAAATCCCTGTTCCTGTCTTTAAGCATGTCACAATCTATTTACAGAAAGTAAATCTCAAAAATAATAGTTTGAAGCCCAGCAATAATATAACTCATCTGAATCTTTATGGTTAAACACATACAAATCCATTCCTGTAAAAGTTTACCCTATTTTAGTTAAGTACATCAATGGATCCAGGGAACATATTTCAATCACCTAAGTTATAAGACACAATATTTAAATGTGATTCTCTGAATCTCCAGGTGTTGTGTAATGAGTGGCTGACAGGGGATTCACATCTTCTTTTATGGTTCCCCTCCTACCCCACCCACCTCCTACTGAGATATTATGTTCCTCTAAGTAGTGTTGCTTTGCTCTTTATTCTTTCCTTTTCTATAATGTAGACATTTAAGTTGCACATACAGATGTTAAGCTGTTGTGTTTATCCGTCAAGCACCTGTGGTCCTCTATGTGATTCCATTTTTGCTCTGCAATACTATTTTACAAAAGCTTAGTGCTGTGAGTTAACTACACACTGGTATAATGTTACTACATGAAACGTACACACTTTCTTCATTCTCTTGTCAGTGGTTATTTGGATCATTTCTAATTTGTAATTATAAAGATCATTAAATTCTTACATACTCATCCAGGAGAGCACATTCAATAGTGATCTCACATGCCCAGGGTAAGACTTTCTGATTTTTAGGAGAAATAGTGCTAAAATGGGTCCTTTAGCTCAGGTCTATAATCTTAGCACTAGGCAGGCTAAGACAAGAGAATTATATGTTCTCAGGTAACCTGGACTAGAGAGCAAACTTACTTAAAAACCCAAGCAAATTGATCCTTAGCTACAGCCTACCTGACTCACCACAAGGCCTCGCACACACAAGGCACACTGGTGTAGACAGCCTAAATGAGCTGTAATGAGCAACCTTCTGTTGCTCCATCACTCTCCAGGGCTCCCCTGCAGTTTGCTTTCAACTTATGCATTACAGTTTCCCATAGTGAATGGACTTGGGGTCACATACTGCACTACTGCAAAGGTTTTATTTACTCTTGGGTCCCTGGCTTTCTCTCTCTTTTCTTCCACATCCTTGGTTAAGTTCTCAGACTGAGCTACCTCTAGTCCCTGAGTGTCACCTAAGTTATAAGACACAATATTTAAATGTGATTCTCTGAATCTCCAGGTGTTGTGTAATGAGTGGCTGACAGGGGATTCACATCTTCTTTGAGTGGATAGCTCCACTCTGCTGGCTATAGGGACCGCTGCTCTGAGATCTGTGACATTGCATTTCACCTGTTACCAAGAGCTGCTTCATCTGTGTGTCATCATTCAAATCTCCTCCTGGTCAGGTAGTCCTAGAAAGTGGCTATCCTGGATGAATTAAACCGGACAGAGAATACTCATGAAACCTCAGAACATCTGCTTATATAAACAGGTTTCCTGAGAGAGGGATGCATGGTCACAGGGAAGATACCTGGGCATCAGGCTGCTGTCTGGAAAATAGGCAGAGTGGAAACACCAGGGATGACTATAACTGGAACTTCATTATTATTCTCTCCTGAAAGAGAGAGAGCTCAAGGTCGAACTCTTGGAAATAATTACATCTTCTTTCTCTTACTGAGTCTTCAGAACATGGCTGTGAAATAACTCATCTTCTGGAGATTTCCAAGTGTGCTAATCCTTTCTAGTATTTACAATCATATGTCTGGCTACTCTGTGTGGGGATTTCTGTGTGAACAATCATCTACAAGTATTCTACCAGGGTGGAGGTGAGGTTTAGGTTAAACAGATACTGTGATTGGAGCATCACGCATTGTGAATGCTATTTGCCTTAGACTTCTACAGTTCTCACAGTGTCAAATTAGGCAATTTCCACAATTCTCTCTTCAAAGAAATAAAATGATATTGAATTTTCTAAGTGTTCTTTCAGCATCCATTGAGAGGAGCAAACAGCGTTTCCTTGAGCTTATTAATAAACGCTCTGCAGACTTAATACTGGACATATAGACTTCTGAATACTAAATTCTTCTTCTATTCCCAGGATGAAATTAGTTTGATTGACATTTCTTCCCTTGTTTTACACTGCTTTCTTCTTCAGCCATCACATTAACAATAATTATATATTTTTATTCATAATATTATTTATTTTTCTCTTTCTTGACTTGAAAGAGTTTCACGTGCTTTCTTTTTAGGTCTTCAGGGAATCAGTTTGCTATTGATTCTCCCAAATTTATGACTGCTTTTTATTTTCTTAGCATTTAATTTAATCCTAATTATTTCCTTTCCTTAATTGAATTTGCACCATTCTTTTTCTAAGTAATACTTTCCTTATCAGGAAGCTCTGAGCTTTCTATATTAAACAAAAATAAATTATGAACCCAATACTGCTTAGAAAAATCCCCAGACATGGGAACTATAAACTCTATGAAGTGCTCACTGGTGTGAGGCAGCCCGGCCCTGGACAGCATTTACAAGAGCCTGTATTCAATCCCCAGCACCACATAAAACCCCAGCCCTGCATATCCTATGGGATGGGGATTTTACGGTCATGTTTGCTCCTGGGCCAGGGTGAATTTGGGACACTGATTCCATGAGCTCAGAGTGACAATTTCTTTGGACCTGGATTTGCCACTTTCTCATTTGTCAGGATCTCAATTCTTTTCATCTATTTGTATCGACTTTATAAGTTTTTGTGCTTATTAAATGAGAGAGCCCTGATAAAGAACCCAGGCATACCCGTAGCATATACTTAGTGCACAAGTATCATGAATTACAGGCATTTGCCAAGGTAATGTTTAGATAGATTGTTTAAGAATTCACATTCTAAAAGTTGCACTCAAACCTACATTTGAATCTTAAGACTAACATAAAATTTACAATAATAAAAGACTTGAAAATGACATTGAAACATAAACCCTACATAATTTAATTGTGACTTTCTACTAGTTTGGAAAAATGTCTCTCTAGAAATCTGTGATATTTGCTTCGCTGAAGTCCATGAAGATATCCAGATGCCACAAGGCTCTTGAGTCTTCAGGAAGGAGTACAAAATATTTGAAGAGAAGCAAACACATAGGCAGGTTTAGTCTAATGAGATCATCACCTTGCTGTGGGAAACATCCAGGCAGGGCAGCCAATTTTGCTTAAAATGTGGCAATTGGATTCCCTTTGATTTTTCTGTGGTTTATATAAAGCCCTGCCTAACAATAAATTCACTTGTGAGCTACCACCCACTTAACCTTATTTTCCCTCTCACTGAACAGAGTTACTTCCTCCCATGGAAGAATTTAATAAAACCCTTGAATAAAATAATCCTTTGATACAGCTGGAAAAACACATTTGTCTCATCTGATTACATAAGTTAAAAGCGTTTCACACAAAAAGGCATTTTATTGCCTATGGGATTTTTGTGGTTTTTTTTTTTGTTTAATTTTATTCTTTACTTTGTGTTGTGGTGTGTTTTTGGGTGTATGTGGAGTGTGTGTGTGTGTATGGTGCATATGTGTTTATATGAGGTGTGCTTGCAAGTATGGGGGTGATATGTGTATGTATGTGTATATATAATATTTGTGGATGATGTGTGCGTGTGATGTGTGTACATGATGTGTGTGCATGGGTGTTTGTGTGTATGTATGTGTGTGAAGTGTATGTATGATGTATGTGTGATGTGTGTGTGTATGTGTGAATGTGTGTGTGATGTGTGTGCATGAGTGTGTATGATGTGTGTGCACATGTGTGTATGTGTGTGTATGTAAGTGTGGGTGTACATGTAGTGTGGTGCATGTGTAATAGAGTTACAGCACAATCTTCGAGCGACATTCCTTGCCTTCCTACCCTGTTTGTGATGAGGTTTCTTAGACGTGGCCGCTGTGTCTGTAAGGTAGTTGGCTCCTGAGTTTCAGGAGACTCTTGGATCCTCCTCCCATTTCTAGCACTCATGCTAGAATTATAGATTATTATGTCACTGTGTCTCTCTTTTATGTGGGATCTTGGCATCTGAACTCAGGTTCCCAGGCTTGTTCTGATGAGCCAACTCCTTAGGCCCTCACTTCATTTTAAATCATAATATTCCAAATAACTATAACAGATTGGGAACATTTGTACGTCACATATCTAAAAAAAAGGATTAATATCGGGAACCTAGCCAAAATCAAAAACCATAAAAAATGAATCAAAAAATCCAACAGTAATAACATACATGGCAACAATACCCCAATAACCCATTTAAAATAAAATGAAAGATCTAAAAATGTATTTTGACAAAGGAGATACACAGATTACAGACAACTATATGAAAAAATTATTCAACATGACCAGCCATCAAAGAAAGTGCATGTTGAAGTCATACCAATACATCCTCAGGCAAGGGTGGTATCTGACTCTAGTCCCAGAACTCTGGAGGTAGAGGCAGGAAGATCTCTTAGTTTGAGGACAGCCTGGTTTACAGAGCAAGTTACAGAATAGCCAGGGCTACACAGAAAACCCTGTTTCAAAAACCCAACAAAACAAACAATTATATCAGTACAGGTGAGAGCACCATCAATCTTAAAACAGTTTTTGATGCTCAGATAGGTGAATCCGGAGAGGAGACGATCTATACAATAGAAAATTATTTAGTACTAGGAAGGAAATATTGGCATTTTTGTACAACTAATTGAGATTGGTGGCTGCTGTATTAAGTGGAATGAGTCATATTCAGAAAGGCAGACACTATGTACATGCTCTCACTTCTCTGTGGAGTCTATATCAGGCATAATAATAGAAACAGAGTAGAGCAGGAGAGAAGCACTAGGAGCTGGGAACCTGGAAAAGGAGGAGGCATTGATACAGGGTATAGCTTTTCAATTAGTCAAGGTAAAAACCTTTCTGAAGACCTAATAAACAACTGTCAGCAAATATCTATCAAGTTATATGCCTAAAATTTGCTGAAAAGTTTTTGATTAAACATTTAAAAACAGTGATGATACTACTACTACTACTACTACTACTACTACTACTAATTCCCATAAAAATCCAACAACAAAAACCAATAACTAAGTAAGGTGATGGATATATTAATTAGCTTGTTTGGGGCCATTATTTCTCAATGAATAGGAATGAGCATATATTGTAGTATCATTTAAAGATTATATATTTATGTATATATGTGTGTATATTATATATTTTATATGTATATGTGTGTGTGTGTGTGTGTGTGTGTGTGTATGTCACAGAGGAAGAGGGGAGGAAAAGAAAAGAAGAGAAGAGAAAAGGAGAATTACTTTTTCATACAGTCTATTGGTACCCACCCAAGACCTAACCCCTCCCAGTGTCTCTAGATGATGTCAGTGTAGGCTCTCTCCTGGAAGATCTCGGGACTAAGGGGTGGTCATGCAGAGTTACCACTTTGTGGAGCTTGAAAATCTCCAAAGCTTTTTTAGTTGACACTCTTTAAAACTGGAGGCTCTATACACAGAGGGTCTGTTTCTATTTCAGCTGTGTATCCGTTAAGACGGAAAAATTTTAAAGTCTACACAGATGGTAAATAAATTTCTGCTACATGAGGCAGTTCCTGGAATAAAGCAATTTTCTCAAATAACAAGTGCCAACTTATTTTTTCAGCAGGATTTATTTTTAACTTTCCCAGGGAAGGGGAGAGACTGGGAACAGTATCCTTCAATTTAGGAATCCCAGTGGCCCTCCAGAAGAAACGAGTGTGCTCTAACTATAGATTTACATGCACATTCATGTGTGCATGCACACATTCAGATACACACACACAGAATGAAGGTAGTGGTTGTTCTCTTTCTTGGGGAGGTGAATAGTGAGGGAATGAGAACATGGAAACTTTTGTAGAAATATTTATGCTTTCATCCAACATTTAGTTTTCTATAACTTACTCCAAACAGTATAAAAATGACTCATATTCTTGCTTAGGAATTCATTAAGTCTCAGACAAGTGATCATTAATCTTTGGACATTCTTTACACACTGTGAATCTTGGCCTGTGTCCCTAGATGTCTTCTGTAATAGTCTCCAGAGACATAGCTGAACCCCCTAATGCTTTGCTAGGTCATTGGGAAGAGCCATCCATGGTCTGCAGTTGGCAGGGAATGTTGGTATCTTGAACAAAATCATTCCATGTGCCAAATCAGGGTGATTCAAACCCTTCTTATTCTAGCAGGGATTCCCTCTCCTTAACAAACCCAGCGACTGAGCATTAAACATTTAAATTGTGTTGCTAACACAAATGACTTTGAAGAGGAAATATGGCATGGTATCTTTACAGACCATTTCATAGCTCTACAGTCTGTTAATCGCCTTATAAATATTTATTTACTGAGCCACTGTAGGAGTAAGAAAAACAGAAATTTTTATTTTGCCTTAGAGAGGTTATAGTTTAAAAAATAAGGAACTCACTGGGAGTCAGACCAAGTGATGCTGGCCAATGCTGTATAAATCAGTAGTGATGTGCTCGTGTGACCTGTCAGGAAAGCCCACAGTGCTCCGCAGCTGATATCTGAGAGTGAAACCTTTGCACAGACAGACAGATTTTCCATAGAGAGTTCCCAAGTCCACTTTCTAGAGCTATTATTGTAACCTTGTGCTTGTGGTGGCAACTTTTGTTGTGCTTCTGTAACAAATTCTTGTACCTGATGGCAAAGAACAACAAAGCCCTCATTAACCACAGAGCAAATAAATGCATTGGCTAAAATGAGAGAAGTGGAGAGCTCCAAGGGACATCCAGGGTTCCTAATGGGACACTGTCATTTGAGAAGGTGACTGGCATGTTCCAGGTCCATCCATTGGAGAGATGGACCAGAAAAACAACAATACTCTTCTACAGTGCACTTTGTCCTTACAAAAAGAGGTACAAATTCAGTTGTCATGTCATATGTCCCTAATCCAAGAACTTGCATGGTAGAACCAGGAAGAGAATGAGTTTAAGGTTAGTCTGCCACATATTAGATTCCCTTTAAAACACATCGTCATATCATCAGCAACAACAATAATATCATCATTATTAGCATCATCATCAACAACAAGATCAACCAGAAAAAGAACAACAGAAACAAGAACAAGAACAACAGTAGCAGCAGCAGCAGCAGCAAAAGGGCCAGGAAATATGCCTTCCATTATATGGAATTTAAATATGCCATCCATGATCAGGGAAATAGATCACTGGCAAACCTCAAATCTTCTGCTTCTTCTGGATTGCTTAGCCTTTAACATAATGAGAGGTGAACCACTGTTTTTTGTTTTTTTTTATAAACTTCCCAGACTGTACTAGTTTATTACAGCAACCTAAATGACTAAGAGAAATTCTAATTTTTTCTTTGTTTTCTTTTACTAAGCCACTATTTTCCACAAAATTTTCTACTCAAAGAAAGTATAGGCATTAATTAAATGAGAGCATATCTTGATGAAGATATGTACAAATAGCATTCTTTTATTTAGAATTGTTACACATAGCATATTTTAATCCTGTTTTTCCCTCCCTTTAACCCCTCTCACAGTCTTCCCACCTTTTTCCTACTCACCCAACAGTCTGTCTGTCTGTCTGTCTGTCTCTGTCAAAATAAGCAAGCAAGAAAGCAAAGAAAAACAAAACTCAAAACAAACAAAACCTATTAAGTCAAACGGCAATTTTTAGAGACAAAATTATTAAAACTAGAATTACAGTTTTAGAACAAAGAACACTTAAAAATCTTTATAGATGATTTTCTTTGTTTCTCTTAATGTTTCATATTAGGAATAAAATATGATAAAGAATCCTTTTAAATAGGGCACATGCTATGAACTAATATAGATATTTTTTTCCCTGAAAATCTTTACTTTGAAGAAAACCTCCATTTGTAATTTTAGTTCAAAAGGACCTTGTAATGTTGAAGTGAAAAGTCATTTTTTTTTCTATCAGTCCTTTGATGAACACCACGCTTAAAATAATGAGCTTCCTGTTATTCTTAGTGCGTGCTCAGAAGCCAAGAGGATTTTTTGATTCAGTAGATTAAAAAAAGTGAATAAAAGATCATATTATGAGCAACAACCATAGAAAACAAATTTTATAAACTGTGTAAAGAAAGATATAACTATAACCACAAATTTTTAGCTCTTTGGTGAATTTGGGGACTATGAAACCTGTGGCTGCCACTCAGATGGTTAGAACACATGATACAGAGAGATATATGATGTTACCAAAAAGTGTGAGTGATTTACATGTATTTGAAGTATGATACCAAGAACTGAGCCTATGAGTTAAGGTGATCACAGCTGTCATCTTGAAAAGCTAATTAGAGCCGAGTGACATCATAAAGCTCTTCTAAACAGAATGAATCATCACCTTTTCCATCACCATGTCTATCACTTCCATCATGTCCATCATCAAGTCCATCATCACATCCATCACTATGTCCACCACATCCATCATCAAGTCTATCACCATGTCCATTATCATTTCCAAATCCATCACTTCCATCACGTCCATCATCATGTCCATTATCACTTCCACCATGTTCATCATGTCCATCATCACATTCATCACTTCCATTATGTTCATCATGTTCATCATCACGTCCATCACTTCCATCAAGTTCATCACATCTATCATCACATCCATCACTTCTGTCAAGTTTGTCACATCCATCATCACGTCCATTATCACATCTATCACATCCATCACTTTCATCTTGTTCATCATGTCCATCATCACGTCCATCACTTTCATCAAGTCCATCACATCCATCATCACGTCCATTATCATGTCTATCACATCCATCACTTCCATTATGTTCATCAGGTCCATCATCACGTTCATCATCACATCCATCACCATTTCCATCACTTCCATTACTTCCACCACATCTATCATGCCCAATACATCTATCATGTCCACCAAGTCCATCACCACATCCATCACTTCCATCACTTCCATCAGTCCATGACATTCATCATGTCCATCACTTCCATCAAGTCCATCATGCCCATCACATCCATCATGTCCATCATCATGTCTATCACTTCCATCACGTCCATCATATCCATCACTAACATCACGTCCATCACTTCCATCATGTCCATCATCATGCTCATCACTTCCAACATGTCTATTATTCCATCAGGTCTATCACATCCATCACGTCCATCATTTCCATCGCATCCATCATTTCCATCACATCCATCACTTCCATCACATCCATCATTTCCATCACATCCATCATGTCTATCACTTCCATCATGTCCATCACATCTATCACTTTCATCAGTTCATCCCATCCAGCATGTATATGACTTCCATCATATCCAGCACATCCATCATGTCCATTACCATGTCCATCATCACATCCATCATGTCCATCACATCCATCACCACATCCATCTTGCCCGTCATCACGTCTATCACTTCCATCATGTGCATCTGTATTTTCTATAGTACTCAAATTTGACTCTTTTTTTATGATCAGTTCTTCAATGAACCCTGAATAAATGTTATAAAATTTCCTCTGAATAATCAGCTTAATAGATGCACGCACATGAACACACACACACATACACACACACACCATACAGATAATTCCAGGCAGTCCAACAGAGACATAGTAACAACAGCTATAGCCATATTATTTCTGACAAAGATGCTCTAACTACTCATTGGAAAAAAGACAGTGTCTTTAACAAATGATGCTGGAAAACTGGATATGCTTATGTAGGAGAATGAAAGTAGATCCTTATCCCCTCCCCTCTTCAAATGGAAACTGACTCTAAATTGATAAAAAATCTTAACAAAAGTTGTGCCACTCTGAAACTGCTAGAGGAGTATGGAGACCATCTCATAAACACAGGTGTGAACGTTCTTGATAGGATTCTAGCCACTGAGGAATTGAGTCCAATAACTGACAAAAGAGACCTATGAAATTATAAGGCTTCTATGTAAAAAAGGAATTGTTAATTGGGGTAAGAGACAGTCTAAACAATGACAAACATGTAATAGAGGATTAATATCTAGAATATATAAAAAACTCAAGTCACTAAACAAGAAGTAACTCAATCAAAAAAAAAAAAAACTGGGACAATGATCTGACTAGAGAAGTCTCAAAAGAAAATTCTTAAAAGACCAGTAAATAGATGGAAAAGTTTTCAAAATTACCAGTTATCAGAAAAAGCAAATTCAAACTATTCTGTGGTTCTACCTCACCCCATCAGAAAGGATATCAACGGAAAACAAGTAACAGTAAATGCTGGAGAGGGCATGAGAAAAGAGGAGCATCGCTTACTGCTGGAGTATTTGTGAACTGGTGCAGCTGTCATGAAAATCCATGTGGATGTTGCTCAAAAAAATCTTTTTTTTTTATTTTCTAAGTTTTTTTTTTATTTACATTCAAAATCATTTCCCCTTTCCCGTTTCCTCCCTCCCCGAAAGTCCCATAAGCCCTCTTCCCTCCCACTTTTTCACATTCAACCCCCTCTCGCTTCTCTGTCCTGGTATTCCCCTACATCCAGTCTTTCCAGGACCAGGGGTCTCTCCTTCCATCTTCTTAGAAATCTATTGATATGCGAATTGTGTCCAGGGTATTCCGAGATTCTGGGTTAATATCCCCTTATCAGTGACTGCATACCATGTGTGTTCTTTTGTGGTTGGGTTACCTAACTAAGGATGATATTTTCCATTTCTGACCATTTGCCTAGGAATTTCGTGAATTCATTGTTTTTAATTGCAGAGTAGTATTCCATTGTGTAGATATACCACATCTTCTGAATCCATTCCTCCGTTGAGGGACATCTGGGTTCTTTCCAGCTTCTGGCTATTATAAATAAGGCTGCTATGAACATAGTGGAGCATGTGTCCTTATTGCATGCAGGTAAAGCCTCTGGGTATATGCCCAGGAGTGGTATAGCCGGATCCTCTGGGAGTGTCATGCCCAGTTTTCTGAGGAACCGCCAGACTGCGTTCCAGAGTGGTTGTACCAGCTTGCAATTCCACCAGCAGTGGAGGAGTGTTCCTCTTTCTCCACATCCTCGCCAGAACTGCTGTCTCCTGTGTTTTTGATCTTAGCCATCCTGACTGGTGTGAGATGGAATCTCAGGGTTGTTTTGATTTGCATTTCCCTAATGACTAAGGATGATGAACATCTCTTTAGGTGCTTCTCAGCCATTAGATATTCTTCAGGTGAGAACACTTTGTTTAGCTCTGTACCCCATTTTTTAATAGGGTTACTTGCCTCTCTGGAGTTTAACTTCTTGAGTTCTTCGTATATATTGGATATTAGCCCTCTGTCGGATGTAAGGTTGGTAAAGATCATTTCCCAGTTAGTTGGTTGCCGCTTTGTCTTTTTGACAGTGTCTTTTGCCTTGCAAAAACTTTGTAATTTAATGAGGTCCCATTTGTCTATTCTTGATCTTAGAGCATAAGCAATTGGAGTTCTGTTCAGGAAATTCTCCCCTGTGCCCATATGTTCAAGGTTCTTCCCTAGTTTCCCTTCTATTAGTTTCAGTGTGTCTGGTTTTATGTGGAGATCTTTGATCCACTTAGAATTGAGCTTAGTGCAAGGAGATAAGAATGGGTCAATTTGCATTCTTCTGCATGTTGACCTCCAGCTGAGCCAGCACCATTTGTTGAAAAGGCTATCTTTTTTCCACTGGATGGTTTTAGCTCTTTTGTCAAAGATCAAGTGACCATAGGAGTGTGGATTCATTTCTGGGTATTCAATTCTGTTCCATTGATCTACATGCCTGTCACTGTACCAATACCATGTGGTTTTTTTTTTTTATTTTATTTTTTTAATTTACATTCCAAATCACTTCCCCTTTCCCGTTTCCTCCCTCCCCGAAAGTCCCATAAGCCCCCTTCCCTCCCTCTTTTCTCCATTCAACCCCCTCTCGTTTCTCTGTCCTGGTGTTCCCCTACATCCAGTCTTTCCAGGACCAGGGGTCTCTCCTTCCATCTTTTTAGAAATCTATTGATATGCTGATTGTGTCTAGGGTATTCTGAGATTCTGGGTCAATATCCCCTTATCAGTGACTGCATACTATGTGTGATCTTTTGTGATTGGGTTACCTCACTAAGGATGATATTTTCAAGTTCTGACCATTTGCCTAGGAATTTCGTGAATTCATTGTTTTTAATTGTAGAGTAGTATTCCATTGTGTAAATATACCACATCTTCTGAATCCATTCCTCCGTTGAGGGACATCTGGGTTCTTTCCAGCATCTGGCTATTATAAATAAGGCTGCTATGAACATAGTGGAGCATGTGTCCTTATTGCATGCAGGTAAAGTCTCTGGGTATATGCCCAGGAGTGGTATAGCCGGATCCTCCGGAAGTGTCATGCCCAGTTTTCTGAGGAACCGCCAGACTGCGTTCCAGAGTGGTTGTACCAGCTTGCAATTCCACCAGCAGTGGAGGAGTGTTCCTCTTTCTCCACATCCTCGCCAGAACTGCTGTCTCCTGTGTTTTTGATCTTAGCCATCCTGACTGGTGTGAGATGGAATCTCAGGGTTGTTTTGATTTGCATTTCCCTAATGACTAAGGATGATGAACATCTCTTTAGGTGCTTCTCAGCCATTAGATATTCTTCAGGTGAGAACACTTTGTTTAGCTCTGTACCCCATTTTTTAATAGGGTTACTTGCCTCTCTGGAGTTTAACTTCTTGAGTTCTTCGTATATATTGGATATTAGCCCTCTGTCGGATGTAAGGTTGGTAAAGATCATTTCCCAGTTAGTTGGTTGCCGCTTTGTCTTTTTGACAGTGTCTTTTGCCTTGCAAAAACTTTGTAATTTAATGAGGTCCCATTTGTCAATTCTTGATCTTAGAGCATAAGCTATTGGAGTTCTGTTCAGGAAATTCTCCCCTGTGCCCATATGTTCAAGGTTCTTCCCTAGTTTCCCTTCTATTAGTTTCAGTGTGTCTGGTTTTATGTGGAGATCTTTGATCCACTTAGAATTGAGCTTAGTGCAAGGAGATAAGAATGGGTCAATTTGTATTCTTCTGCATGTTGACCTCCAGCTGAGCCAGCACCATTTGTTGAAAAGGCTATCTTTTTTCCACTGGATGGTTTTAGCTCCTTTGTCAAAGATCAAGTGACCATAGGAGTGTGGATTCATTTCTGGGTCTTCAATTCTGTTCCATTGATCTACATGCCTGTCACTGTACCAATGCCATGCGGTTTTTAACACTATTGCTCTGTAGTACAACTTGAAGTCCGGGATACTGATTCCCCCAGAGGTTCTTTTACTCTTGAGAATAGTTTTAGCTATTCTGGGTTTTCTGTTATTCCAGATGAATTTTTGAATTGCTCTTTCTAACTCTATGAAGAATTGAGTTGGGATTTTGATGGGGATTGCATTGAATCTGTATATTACTTTTGGTAAGATGGTCATTTTTACTATATTAATCCTACCAATCCATGAGCATGGCAGATTTTTCCATCTTCTGAGGTCTTCTTCAATTTCTTTCTTCAGAGACTTGAAGTTCTTGTCATACAGATCTTTCACTTGTTTGGTTAGAGTCACGCCAAGACACTTTATATGGTTTGTGGCTATCGTGAAGGGTATCATTTCTCTTACTTCTTTCTCAGCCTGCTTATCCTTTGAGTATAGGAAGTCTACTGACTTGCTTGAGTTGATTTTATATCCGGCCACTTTGCTGAAGTCGTTTATCAGCTGTAGGAGTTCTCTGGTGGAGTTCTTTGGGTCGCTTAAGTATACTATCATATCGTCTGCAAATAGTGATAGTTTGACTTCTTCCTTTCCAATTTGTATCCCTTTGACCTCTTTTTGTTGTCTAATTGTTCTAGCTAGAACTTCAAGTACTATATTGAAAAGATATGGAGAGAGAGGGCAGCCTTGTCTAGTCCCTGATTTTAGTGGGATTGCTTCAAGTTTCTCTCCATTTACATTGATGCTGCCTACTAGTTTGCTGTAAATTGCTTTTACTATGTTTAGATATGGGCCTTGAATTCCTGATCTTTCCAAGACCTTTAGCATGAAAGGATGCTGAATTTTGTCAAATGCTTTCTCAGCATCTAATGAGATGACCATGTGGTTTTTTTCTTTGAGATTGTTTATATAGTGGATTACATTGATGGATTTCCTTATATTGAACCATCCCTGCATCCCTGGGATGAAGCCTACTTGATCGTAGTGAATGATCATTTTGATGTGTCCTTGGATTCGGTTAGCGAGCATTTTATTGAGTATTTTTGCATCGATATTCATAAGAGAGATTGGCCTGAGATTCCCTTTCTTTGTCGGATCTTTGTGTGCTTTTGGTATTAGTGTAATTGTGGCTTCATAGAACGAGTTGGGTAGTGTTCCTTCTGTTTCTATTTTGTGGAACAGTTTGAAGAGTATTGGTGTTAGGTCTTCTTTGAAGGTCTGATAGAATTCTGCACTAAAACCATCTGGACCTGTGCTTTTTTTGGTTGGAAGACTTCCAATGACAACTTCTATTTCTTCAGGGCTTATAGGACGGTTTAGATGGTCTATTTGATCCTGATTTAATTTTGGTATTTGGCATCTGTCAAGGAAATTGTCCATTTCCTCAAGATTTTCTAGTTGTGTTGAATACAGTTTTTGTAGTAGGATCTGATGATTTTTTGAATTTCCTCAGTTTCTGTTGTTATCTCTCCCTTTTCGTTTCTGATTTTATTAATTTGGATACTATCTTGGTGCCCTCTGGTTAGTCTGGCTAAGGGCTTATCTATCTTGTTGATTTTCTCAAAGAACCAACTCCTCGTTTTGTTGATTCTTTGTATGGTTTTATTTGTTTCTACTTGATTGATTTCAGCCCTGAGTTTGATGATTTCCTGCCTTCTACTCCTCTTTGGTGTATTTGCTTCTTTTTGTTCCAGGGCTTTCTGGTGTGCCATTAAGCTGTTAGTGTATGCTGTCTCCCGTTTCTTTTTGGCGGCACTCAGGGCTATGAATTTTCCTCTTAGCACTGCTTTCATTGTGTCCCATAAATTAGGGTATGTTGTGCCTTCATTGTCATTAACTTTCAAAAAGTCTTTGATTTCTTTCTTTATTTGCACCTTGACCAAGTTATCATTGAGTAGAACATTGTTCAGCTTCCATGTGTATGTGGGTTTTCTGTTGTTTTTGTTGCCATTGAAGACCACCCTTATTCCATAGTGATCTAATAGGAGGCATGGGATTAGTTCTATCTTCTTATATCTGTTGAGGTCTGATTTGTGACCAATTATATGGTCAATTTTGGAGAAGGTACCATGAGGTGCTGAGAAGAAGGTGTATTCTTTAGCTCTAGGATGAAATATTCTATATATATCTGTTAGTTCCAGTTGGTCCAAGGCTTCAATTAGATTCACTGTGTCCCTGTTTAGTTTCTGCTTTCCTGAACGATCCATTTCAGAGAGCGGGGTGTTGAAGTCACCCACTATTATTGTGTGAGGTGTGATGTGTGCTTTGAGCTTTAGTAAAGTTTCTTTTACGAATGAGGGTGCCCTTGCATTTGGAGCATAGATATTCAGAATTGAGAGTTCTTGATGGTGGATTTTTCCCTTGATCAGTATGTAGTGTCCTTCTGTGTCTTTTTTGATGACTTTAGGTTGAAAATCAATTTTATCTGATATTAGGATGGCTACTCCGGCTCGTTTCTTGGGGGCATTTGCTTGTAAAATTGTTTTCCAGCCTTTTACTCTGAGGTAGTGTTTGTCTTTGATACTGAGGTGCGTTTCCTGCATGCAGCAAAATGCTGGGTCCTGTTTACGTATCCAGTCTGCTAGTCTATGTCTTTTCATTGGGGAATTGAGACCATTGATATTAAGAGGGATTAAGGCATAGTGATTATTGCCACCTGCCATTCTTGACGCTATCTTTATGTTTGAGTGGTTATCTACTTTTGGGTTTGAAGCAAGAAGGTTGCTATTTCATTTTGTCCAGGGTGTTGTTTCTCTCCCTGTATTGGAGGTTTCCACCTATTATCCGTTGCAGGTCTGGATTTGTGGAAAGATATTGTGAAAATTTGATTTTATCATGGAATATCTTGGTCTCTCCATCTATGGTGATTGAGAGTTTTGCTTGGTATAGTAGTCTAGGCTGGCATTTGTGCTCTCTTAGTGTCTGCATGAGATCTGCCCAGGATCTTCTGGCTTTCATAGTCTCTGGTGAGAAGTCTGATGTGATTCGGATAGGTCTTCCTTTGTATGTTACTTGGCCCTTTTTTCTTACTGCTTTTAATATTCTTTCTTTGTTTAGAACATTTGGTGTTTTGATTATTATGTGACGGGAGGTATTTCTGTTCTGGTCCAGTCTGTTTGGAGTTCTGTAGGCTTCTTGTACGTTCATCGGCATCTCTCTCTTTAGCTTAGGGAAGTTTTCCTCCATAATTTTGTTGAAGATGTTTACTGGCCCTTTAAGTTGCAAATCTTCACTCTCATCTATACCTATAATCCTTAGGTTTGGTCTTCTCATTGTGTCCTGGATTTCCTGGATGTTTTGGGTTACACGTTTTTTGCATTTTGCAGTTTCTATGACTGTTGAGTCGATGCTTTCTATGGAGTCTTCAGCACCTGAGATTCTTTCTTCCATTTCTTGTATTCTATTGTTGATATTTGCATCTATGACTCCTGATTTCTTCCCAAGGTTTTCTATCTCCAAAGTTGTCTCCCTTTGTGATTTCTTAGTTGTTTCTATTTCCTTTTTTAGTTCCTGGATGGATTTGCTGAGATCCTTCACTTGTTTGTTTGTATTTTCCTGTATTTCTTTAAGGTATTTTTGCATTACCTCTTTCAGGATTTCTGCCTGTTGACCCACGTTCTCCTTCATTTCTCTGAGCGATATTTGTGTTTCCTCCTCATGGGAATCCATCTGTTGATCCATCGTCTCCTGCATTTCTTTAAGCAGTTCTCATGTTTCCTTTGTAAGGGCATCTAACCGTTGATTCATTTCTTTAAGCAATTTTTGTGTTGCCTCCCTATGGGCATCCGTCTGTTGACCCATATTCTTCTGCATTTATGCATTTTTTGTGATTCCTTTGTGAGTTCATCTACCCGTTGATTCATCTCATTAAGCGATTTTTGTGTTGTCTCCTTGCGCCGCTATCTTTGATCCATGTTCTCCTGCATTTCTCTAAGCGATTTTTGTGTTTCCTTTGTAAGGGCTTCTAACCGTTGATTCATGTTCTCCTGTAATTCTTTATTAGATTTATTTGTGTCCTTCTTGTGATCCTCTAATAGCATCATGAGAAGTGATTTTAAATCCAGATCTTGTCTTTCGGGTGTGGTGGGGTATCCAGGACTTGCTGCTGTTGGAGAGTTGGGTTCGGATGGTGCCATATTACTTTGATTTCCGTTAGTAATGTTCCTATGTTTGCCTTTTGCCATCTGGTTACCTCTGATGTTAGTTGGTCCTGCTGTCACTGGCTGTTGGTTGGACCTCATGTGAGCCTGCAAAGCTATTTCTGCCCCGCCTGGTTTACCAGGATTCCCCTGGCACCGATTTCTGGGGCCTGCCGTGCTCCTGAGTGACTTTGGAGCCCTGATGTGCCTTGCCCCAAGTGATGTTATATTGGGGAGTCCTTGCACATCCAAAGGCTCAGCGTAGTGGATTCCTGGAGCAGAGGTCGCCAAAGGGAGGCGGGTAGGCTCCTGCCCTGTACAGGGGTGTGTGATCTCTCCTAGAGTCGGGGGTGGAGGGGGCGTCCCTCTGCCAGGCAGAAGTCCCACAGCAGAGCTGGCACGCTGGTTACTGCAGATCTGCCCAGCACTTGGGAGCCACGTACACACAAGCCGCCCGAGACCCAAGCGACATTATGCCTGTCTGTCTCTGAGCCTGGCAGTCCCAACTTTCCAGCCACTGGACAAAGGTGGCGGAGTGCACTCTGCACTCTCTCCGTGGCACTGGTCACCCTGCAGAGGCGATGGCCTACAGTAGATCTGGCACCCAGACGACCACAGCGCTGTCCCGTTCTTGGGAGAAGGCGGAAGCCCCAACAGGCCGTGACCCAAGCGATGTTATATTGGGGAGAACCTGGGTACCTGTCTCTTCAGTGCAGTCTACCGGAACCCAAAAAAATCTTAAATTAGAATTATCACGTGACCTAGCTCTATGATGGCTGGGCACACCCCCAAAGAACTTTAAATCCCAACTCAGATACTTACACATCCATGGTCATTGTTAATCTTTTTACACTTGGGAAATGGGATCTGCCTAGACAGCTCTCCATAGACAAATAGATAATAAGAATGCAGTTCACGTATAAAATGGATTTTCACTTAGCTGTAAAAGAATAAAATAATGCAGTTTTCAGAAAATGAGTGGAAGTTGAAATGTAGTAAGTGAGGCAACCTAGGCTCAGGAGTTTAGCTTCTAGCTTTTATATATGTATGTCTACGTGAGGATGACAGAAGGAATGTGCAAGGAAACATGACAGAGAGAGAAGCTATTTCAGTAGGCAATTATCCTACAATGAAATCTCAGTAAATGCTATTTCGGCTATACTTAAAATGTAAGACATCATGATTAATTGGATTGGCACCAGATCATTTATGAAATATTTTGAGTGCCCGATTTTGTTCTGTTAGAATTCCTGTTTAAATTGTCTTCCAGATGTGTAGTTTGTCCTCTGGTTGCCAATGCGAGGAACAATGCTGTGATCTTTTAATTTTGGCACTTTCTACACTTTACCTGTTTCCACTGATTTTCAGTTTGGTTTTGATTTTGATGCCTTCAATCTTTTGGTAGTTCTCTTTATGTAAATGTAAAAATCATGTTCTAACAACTAGGGAATATGATTTACTCTTGAATAAAATGAAGAGATGGGTTAGTTGTACATTTAAGGGGAATAGCAATCCCTTAGGAAGATGCAATGGGACCATACTGTGTAGAGTAAGCTGATGGAACACCCTGCAGAGGAAGTGGGGAGGGTGGCAGAGAAGTGGAAAAAAGATCAGAGGAGGGGGTATATAAATAATATTAATATTTATATGTTGCATTCTTAGAGGTTTGAAAATGTTCCATCTATAAAACATGAGAGCTTTCTATTGAAGGATACATAGAGAACACCCCATAGTACATTCTCTTTTAGCTCTCTCTCCTGTTTCAAGGATGAGATACTAGAGATAAGATTTTTTTTAAAGAGAAATATTTTATTTTTATTTTCAGTGTGTGTGTGTGTGTGTGTGTGTGTGTGTGTGTGTGTGAGTGTCTGTGTATCTGTGCCTACATATGCATATCCACATGTGTGCAGGTACCTGATGTTAGTGTTTGGAAATGAACTTTAGTTTTCTGCAACAATAGCAAGGGCTCTTGATCTCTGAATCTCTTGCTCTATCCCCTTAGCTAGAACTGTCTTCAGATGCATCCTTTGTTCCGTGGGACCTCTCCCATCTCATCAGCTTGAGGACAGCACCTAAAAAGCTGCCGCCGTTTGTGTACAAACGTTTCCTCTATTGGATTACACCTAACAGCAAATACTCTTTTCTAGCTTCTGTTATCTTTGTTTCCTTTCCTAGTACATATTTAAATAGTCACTTATTAAGCAGTTCTGCTTATTTTCTCAATTCCTATCCTCTCTTCTAATTCTGAACTCACTGGAAGCCACTGAGCCTATTAAGCACAAGCCCTGATACCAAAGATCACTGCAGACAGCTGTTCCTTGCTGGTTGTTTTCTTCATCCACCTTGTCTTACACACAGAATTCAGAATTGTGGACACTACCTGGATGTTCACCAATCTTGAAACTATCTATTGCATTTTTGAAATTGTGAAGTTACAGAAGAAAGAGGGTCAAACAGGTACTGTGTTAAGGTAATTTGGGCTGCAATGGGAACAGCAGTGAGTTATGGGGCAAAGGTGGTGATGAGGAACAACCGGATGGATATGATAGGTACTGGCAATTTGACATGATCATTTCTTTAATCATTAAGCCCACTCAGCTCACAGGTATACTTCTAAAATTCAACATGGATTCCAAACATCTGGGTCTGACTCTCAACTTTCTATAATGACGCCTATCACTCTACAGGTGTACATGGACATGCAGCAATATGATGTTAATAGACAACTTTATAAATCTCAAAAACTGGTTCTGGGAAATAAAGCCGGAATTCTGGGCACACTCCACATGTGCTCTACCACAGAGCTCTGTTCCCAACACTTAAGAAACATTTGAATATCTGAAGCAAGCATTTTCGATGTGAAATGATTTCATTTTTGGAGCTATGTGTGAATTTTAATTTGAATTGCTTCAAACTCATTTCAGCTCTTTACAGATCTTCTCTAAGTGAAAAGGTGGAATCGTCTACACAGTTGACAGATAGGTGTTGGTTTTGGCCTGCTCTTAGTGGGTTCTGTTCATTTCAAATAGTTTCACAACAGCCCTGGATAAAAAGGTGAGGAGGGTAGACATGTCTTACAAATGTGATGATGGAATTCCACAAAGAAAAAACTATAGTTTGGATAGTGAGAGAAGGTAAATATGTCACTATGAACATAAGCAGTCCCTGAAGGCCAACGGTGATGCATGCCAGGGAATACATCTGCACCTTCTCACCTGGGTGCCCATGAACTGTTACATGGATATGCAAAGTGACAGATGTACAAAGGAAAGCTTCTCATGATCCTCTAGTGGGCTTAGAAACTTTTATGGAGAACATTTCCTTGTGTGCTAACTAGTCTTAAGAAGCAGGTACTTCATATATGCTGAAAACTGGAAACGTTATTTTAAAATGTACAACTCCTCAGATTTTGACATGGAGCCCAATAAGAGATAACTTATACATGGTCATTTCTCACCTTGCAGGACTCTTTCCATCACCGATGAAAAGCAGACTCTGGGTGGTGCCAACACACTTCTAGTGTATCTTTTATTTATCTCCCCTGAATCTTCACACTAGGAAGGAAACTCATGTGTTGCCATTGCCCTATTTGGTTTTACTCTCTTCTCATTAAAATGAGTTCAAAAGGTGAAAATAGGTAGCACTATAAAAGCAATCATCCTTTGTGGCTGTAACTATCTGTCTCACATGAATCTCCATGCCCTCCTTTTCCCACCTCAAGGGACTTTGTGTATGCTCAGCTTTGATGTGACAGTCTGTGCAGCACTTGGCTTTAGGAAGGAAAACAAAGGGCTCAAACACAGGGAGCAGTCCCTGTGCGTGGCTCTCTGGACCAATGTGCTGACTTATGAATAATGTTTCCGGAGGAGAATGGGCATTTCAGAATAGTGGAGAGATTTATGTAGAAATTAGAAATTAAGTTTCATAAACAACTGATTACCAAGAGGCAACACAATTATCACCCGTTTATTCTCTTTCAGCAAACAGTCAGTGTCAAGGTTGGCAACTTATGGTTACAATAGCCGTAATGTATTAGATATATAAAACATTTTTTTTCTATTCCATGTTGCCCAATACAGACTCAAACACTTCTAAGCATGCATTTTATTTCCAGGATATATATATATATATATATGTGTGTGTGTGTGTGTGTGTGTGTGTGGTGTGTGTGTGTGTGTATTATGTAATGTATATGTATATGGGTATATATATATATATATATATGAAGTTTGCATGAGAATATATTAAAATACATGGTCAGCTAAGAATCTTTGTCCCTTGACTTCTTAATGATGGTTCCCAGGATGGACCTTGTTAGAAATACTATTCAGCTTGTTTAAAATTTATCATACCTCAATCCAAACACTGTGAACATCTGAGAGAAAGTACTTTGTAAGTTTTAAGTAGACAGAAAAAATATTTAGATAAAAGTTTATGTTCATTGTAGAGGGAAAATGCAGATAAATTGAATTTAGGGAAAAGTCATACATTAGAAGAGAGTGACTTTTTATTATTGAACTACAAGCCAGTAGAAGCTCAGGGAAACAAATACTATATTAGATGCCATTTTCAACTAAATTTATTTTGTCAACATATACCTGAAAGACAACAAAATCTTCAAGGCTATCTTTTTTCCCCCTCCTGCACACAAAGTGAACAGTTGTCTAAAATAGAGGAATAAGACATTTATTTTCATCATTCAAAGGAAAAAAAACCTTTAATATTAGGTTTGTGTTACATTTTGATGTGGGCCAATTCTTTCTGATTACTTTTAAATTATAGCTCTTCTATAATAATATGCAACGCAGCACCTTCTATGTGGGGCCAGCAGCTTTGCATTGGTAGCAGGGCACACCACTATTAATGCTCTAAATTATAGTCTCTTGATCTTGTCAACACAGGCTCATTATTCTGATTATAGTGTAGTAGAGGGATGCTTAAAGTTCCTTCCATTTGTGACATTTCTAGGAACCCATGAAAAGAAAATTCTCTTTCACTTCATATATGGTAAGCGGATGTTTCTTGCACTGGTCTAGTCAAAGAAACTATTGCTTAATGAGTAAATGAACATGGAAAACCCATTAAACAGTGCACCCTTCACAACAAAATGGAGTCAAAATACAAGGAATATCTTTAAGGAAAGGGGAGAAAATTAAAATCCCACCCACATAATGGCAAACACATGCTGTGAGAATGACTGCTGTATACACAAGAGCTAGGTCTTGCATTTCTAAATGTAGGTGTTGGTCGGCCATATTGATTCATTCTTCCATTTCCTGTGTTAGGGAACCTGTCCACAGGACCTCAAAGGTGAACATGCTTCCTGTTTGCTTTTGTACTTCCATGGGAAACAGGAAAGCAGACCACATTAAGCCCACTTACTAACGTCCTTGTGTAAGTCACAACTTCAATCACTTTTTGTCAACTCTTCTACCACAAGTTTTGAAAAAGACTTTTTATTGTAAGGAGCCAAATGTGAAATCTCAGATCATAACTGCTTGTTATACATACAGACCATAAACTTATTATAAACCACAAACTACCCACTTGGTGTAGGTCTCTAACAAGAGAAGATAAAAGTTAAGTCATTGCATTTCTATTTTCTGAACATAGTCATCTGCCAGTGTTCATAATAGGCATAGAGCCCATGAGTTTTTATATCCTGTCCACTGCACACACAGTTATCCATCAGAAGTACATAGCATGCACAGAGCCTATAGGAACCCATGCTCTGTTCTTAATGTAAAATGTCTTTATTTACACTAAGAGGAAAGTTGGAATTTTACATTTCTTGTCTTTTCCACTCCTATTAGCATACCCTTGCGTGGCCTCCTCCAAGTGATTCTAAAGAAAATTTCCCATTATATGTTATTCTCTTGACTTTTGGCTGTCTCACTTTGATAGACTTTTAAATTACAGGTTTAAATCACCCCCATGGTTAGAGTAAGCAATCATATTTCCAATGTCACTCTTAGGGCTCCAGGAGTGTGTGAAATCTGGCAGGAATGGGTACCTCAGAGCATCCTGTTTTGTGGTTAGTTTATCTACTGACCATATCCAATCATCAAACCAGTTTTCATGATCTGTATTTACTGTTCTGCTTATAATCAATTACAGTTGAATCACTAATGAACAAACTAACCTGAATGTAATGCCAGCACCTTCTTGGTATTCACTACTACATAGAAACATAGATTTATTTTTATTTTTGTAAACAAATTTCCAAACTACTTAGTTAAAAAACCTAATTCTGAAAAGAGGAAAATGATTTGCTTCAGGTCAAGCCTGGGGTATCTAATCTCACCAGCCTCTTCTATTTTCATAATACTCTAAAATAACTGAAGAAAAAAACCTTATTATTTAAAAGTGTTTGTTCACATGGCTTCATGGCTTCAGTGAAATATTTGTTTCTTGAGACTTTATGTCTGTGTCCTTTTTTAATACTGCTCTTCTTAAGAACAATTAAAATAGCCCAGAGACAGACCTATTCCCCAATCCTACAAGTAAAAAATCCAGGATGCACCCTTCAAACCTCAAGTAAGGTGCAACAAAAAGAAATCCCCTATTTGGAATGGGATTCTTACCTAACATTGTTGATCAGACATATTTATGCTTTCTATCTTGAATTATGCTGAACCACGGAATTATTACCCTGGTACTTCAGCGCATAATATTGTATGAGGTTCCAATATTGACTATTGCAGTATAATTTATGACTGAAGTTACTTATTTATCCATTATATTGCTATAAACAAGGCATAAACTCCTTTGAGTTAAGAGAATTTGTAAGTTTGGCAAAAAATATAAAAGTCATGGGAAAGAGGAGGTACCTAGTAAAAACTCAACTGACAAATGCAAGTAGGCTGAAGGGAATAATGATAAAGTTATATAGCTGATGTTGATGGTCTACATTTGTTATTTCAAATGTTTTTCACCCTTCAGTTATTCCCAGACATTTCAGCTTACTCTCAAATATGCAACTAGATCAATTTAGTAAAACAATTTAAAAAAAATCACTGTAGATACTAATGATAATTAGAGGTACATGGTGTTTACTCTCCATCAGGCTCTGTTTTAATGACATGTGTCTATTCATATATGTGAACACATATGCTCTTCTTCATAACAGAGCGACACTGTATTAGACATATGCAAACCTGAAGCACAGACAGATTAAATGATATGCCACATAACCACGCTAGAAGTGAGAGACCCGGGCAGCTTGGCTTCAGCATCTGCTGGCCTAATTCCTGAGTTCCACATCTGCCACTGGAGAAGGAAGCTGCTGAATCTTCCCATGGACCATGTGGTCCTCCAGAATTTTCTGGATGAAAATCTATAGTCTGGTGTACATAGATGGTGCAAACTCAGGCTACATTAGCATTTGGCTGACTGGAAGCCAAAATAATTTTGCAAATTCTTCATTTATTTGACAGCCAGATTTTCACCTCAATTTTTCAATGAAAAATTATTCTAGCTCTACCATCTGTACCTATTCAATCACATTTTATGACTCTTTTAATGTTCATAAGAATATCATAAAGGAAAGACAATTGTCCCTAAATTCAGAGACATATATAAATCACAGAGTTTAAATCACATCCCTGATTTAAGTTGGACTCATTCCCTTATCATGGCTTACTTTCCTGGCAAGAAAAATCAAGCTCAGACTAAGCTATTCATTTTCTAGAGCAAATAGTAATGCTAATTCAACATTTCTAAAACCTCTTGGTTAATTTTCAATGCACATAAAATGCAATAAACCCTTTTGAAGTTTTCACTGGCTTAAGGAATGGACCTGAAATCCAAGAAGTTCATTAATCATCTGATTCATTCCTAAGCCAATATAAAACTAGAACAGGAAGAGAAAAAAGAGGAAAGATGCATGTTTTCTATTTGTTTAGTTAATTCTAATTGTTCCTAAGAAAATTCCTGAGCTTATTTCAGAAAGGGACAGAGATGTTGTGGGCAGCGAAGGGTGTTGTTCCTTCTAGGAACACAAGCCAGAAGACAAGCAGATCCTCTTGGCATCATTGAGTTTGGTGCCCAGATATCAGCGGCAGGGTTCTGCTGCATGGGTTATGCAAGATCTTTGTCAACTCCTGTGGATATTGGCATTTTTTTTCCACAGAGGCAGCCAAAAGATCTGGTGGTTTTCTTTGGTATTAGAAGATTAATAAATTAGTTTCGGTTTATGGTAACAAATCCATGAGGAGGAAACACAATCAACATCTCTATTAGCATCATCTATAGTGTGGAGTTGGCTCTGAAGCAACCATTCATTCCCTGAAATAACACCACACAAGCATTTCAATTCTCACTCCAATAAAAGCTGCTGCAGAACAAATGTGAACTTATTAATGATTGCATTAATAAAGAGTACAAGCTGGCAGTCAGGTGCACGCATTAGATCAGAGGCCTATAACACATTATAGCTAGGCTTTTTGGAAGCTACTCAGAAGTAGAAACTCTCAGACCTAATTGCTTCCTTTCAGAATATATAGGTTACATATATGTGTGCATGGACATTTATATATAACCTTTTCCCCATTGACATCTGGCAGCAAAGCTCACTTTCTATGGTATTCTCTATAATAGATGTTACAGAGAAACTTGCTGGGGTCTGAAATGTGCTAAACACATTTTCCTTCCTCTTTCTGTTTCTTTTCCTGACATTCTCATCACACCCACTCTTCTCTCTCTTCGTATTCTCCTCTGTCCTCTTCCTCTTCCTCTTCCTCTTCCTCTTTCTTACTACACTTTCCACTGTTCACTGACAGCCTTGTATGCTAGTAAGCAGAAGAGCTGCTTCACTTTTACTCGGGGATGTAGGAAACGCGAGGGCCTCTGCTGTGTACCAACTGCTGCTGGAGTTCCTAGCATATAAATCCTTCCCATACCATCCCTTGCTTTCTCAAAGTGACATTAGCTAAAAACAACGTGGAATTCCTAGCCTAGTGGCCTTACAACCTGCCTAACTGTGTGCTTCTCTTTCAGCATGTCTTAGTTAACTATAAATATAGCAATAAACTTTTGTAGAAGTATACATGCATACATGCATAGATACATACATATCTATGTATGTAGAATCAGTTTCATGTATATAAATATGCATGTGTGCTCATGAAGCTGATATAAGTATGCTATATATATTACTTTAGCATGTAATGTATGCTAAAGTAATATATATGTATATACATATGCATTCTAAAGAAAATGTTAATGGATTTTCTATCATTTTGCATTTCCATCCTATTCACTCCTCTCCAAAGGCAAGTAATCATATTCTAAATACTATTTACATTTCACATGTTGTTATGTGATTAATAAGTTCTGATCATGCCTTTTCAACCTGAGATGTACTCAGGACCATGTCTTACATTGTATCTTTCTTTCCCTGCTTCTCGCAAGTCCTGTTATAAAAAAGAGATGGTGGTATAAAGTGTAGGTTATGGTCCCTGATCAATGATCAATGATTTGCTACATTTGACTTAACTCTCTTTATTCTGTTGTTGGCTCACATAATTATTTAGGGCTTTAGAACGAGATCTTGCTGATCTTGTAGTCTCCCGAAGATAGCTTCAAAGTGTTATCTATGATCTTCCTGCCTCAGTTTTCCAAGGATTACCATAGAAGATATGTGACACAGAGACTGGCTATTTGATTTAATTTTTTCAGGCTTTTTATTGGGTGGGCATTTCAACAATAACATCATTTTTCTGAAGAATCATTATAACCATAAGAAATTCACCTGATCTAGCATTTATGGGCAGGTTCTAAGAACTGGGTAGATGCTACAAACATAAGCTTGCATATATACCTCAAATGAGCGTATTCTGTAGTCAACAATGATGAATTAGATGAAAATTCAGTGAATTTGTCCATTATATGTTATAATGCAAAAGTATAAGAAGGGTATATGTAATTATGTTAAGAAAGAATCACTATATCATTGTGGACAGAATGGAATAACTAACTACACCCAAAATTAGAAATTAGGGTCTGTTTCTTCATTCAAAAAGATATCAAATGGTCAGTTATGGAATCATATATACAAGTAACATAGAGATTGAGCACATTGTACTATGTATTTAGGAAAATATATATGACACACATATATTTATGTGGCAACAATCAATGGGAAAAAGAGGATACGAGTTTGAAAGGTAGCAAGAGGAGGGGGTATATTGGAGACTGTGAAGGAAGGGTAAAAAGGAGTAAATAACATAATTATATCATAATATACAAATATTTTAAAAGACTCCAGTGTATGTTGAGTGCAAGTTTACCGGAGTCTTTAGCCTGAGAGAGATGCAGCCTATGAGAGCTGGCTGTGGGCATCAGGGAACCTGGGGTAGAATGACATGTTATTTATCTCTCTCTGCTCTGTTGTTAGTGGGATCAGCTTCATGTTCTTGTTGCCTTGGTAAACTTCTGCTGATGATCGCCATGGCTGTGTGTTGACATGTGTTGACATCAGCTCAGCCTTCTGAAAATGAATGCCTTTTCTTTTTTGTTTGTGAATGAAGAACTTTCATGCAATGGACCAACGTTTCTTTTACTCTCCTGTTTTAGCTTATCCTCCTGTTTTATCTCCTCTCCCAACCCACTCTCCATTTTTGGCCATCTCTATCCACTTTTCCTTCCTCTTCTTTTACTTTTCTGTGTTCAGTGACCACTTTGTATGGTTGCAAACAGAAGCCATGCTTGAACTTTCCCCAGGGATTTAAGGAACTATATGTTATGTAGCATCAGGACTCTACTCTGTGGCTGTAGATGGTATAACTTAGTATATACATCCATACTCTGCCAAATATTGATTATTCATGGAGTTCACCAGGCTGTATTTGGTATTTTTATCATGTACTTGTTTTCACAAGTAGAGTAGGTTTTACAGTCAAATGTGTAATGAGCCAAAACATTTGAACCCCAACTATCTGCAAATATATTCAACTTTCTAGTTGTTTATTTGCACAGAGTTGCTTGACAGTCTAACACAGCTCCACAAAACACAAAACCAACTGGACACAACAGAACCAGAAGAATTCTCACAGGAATATTTCATTCTTCTGAACCCAATTGACCTTAGCAATGTCATCGCATTATCAATTGTAAGCCTTTGACGTAGAGTACATTCAAGGTTTTAAGTCACAAAGGCTGATAGAAAACAACCCGATCAACAGACCTCTCCTTCAAGACAGCATGGCTTTAGTGTAAAATCATACTGGTATTATGACTTTGCCTACTGCATACCCTTCCTTGCTCCTTTGTCCATTGAGTTAAAATTCATCCACGCATACTAATTCTTGCCCTGGTCTTCCTGTCACCCATCTTGTCTCCTTGACTTAGACCTTGGTTTAACCATCTTTGTGGTTTTAATTATTTCCTTAATTTTCCATTTCTTTCAATTTGTGTGGCTACCCTCATATTTTGGTCCATCCCATGACTTGCATAATTCACTGTTCTCTTTCCATCACTTGTCAGTCTATGCGACATTTATATTATTGAAAATATCTCATAAGAGCACTCAGGAGACAGGGGAAAACAAGGATGAGATGTGAGAAATAGATATGCTTTAGCAAAATATATGCATATTAAAAAGATAGAATAATAACAGAACATTTCTTTTTTTATTAACCAAAATTAATTTATTTATCAAATTTCACTAAATGTTTAAAGCACAGTATGTGTAGTGTTTTGCTCTTGAATAGATTTTTCTACAAGAAATTCTGTGGCATTTGATCAATATCACTTTAATATATGACATAGTTTTCTGACATGGAAATGTAGGATGTAGTACAAAGTTAAAGTGCCACTCATATATGTAGAATGCAGTAGAACACATAGCTAAGCTGTTATTCTGTTTGCAATGCATTGTGATATACCGTACTATATTAATATTAGGTGATATTCCTTGATATGACTGTGGTTGTCTCTCAATCTAAATATTCCTATTCTTTCTTGGTAATAGAAAGTTTTAGGTACACACGTTTTTCTATAGCACAGCTTCTAATTCTCAGGCCCCTGATAGCTTAGTATAGAGATGTAACTAAATTTCAGCCTACAAACTCCGAGACAAAAATCATGAGTTTGTTTTCTAGGTTCTTCTGTATATTGAGGTATAGCCACCCTTTATTATTTCCTGTCATCATGATCTAAATATGATGAAAATTCAAGAGAAGGAAGAAGATTGATAAAAGCGGCCTGGAAAATATAGAGCCAATATATCTGCTCATTCCTGCTGATACCCAGCCATCATGGACAAGTGAAAGAGATGTCCAAGCCATCATTGTGCTGACTTTAATGACAGTGGTCAAGTCTAACCTCTCAATATTAGAGGTTAAAATATTAGATCCTATAATTAGCTTGTATTTCTGTTCTTTATCTTTTATGTTTGTATGTGAATGTGACTATATCTGTTCATGTAGGTTAATGTGTCTGTAAACATATGCACACATAAGTGTGTGTGAGAGAGTGTGTGCAGGTTAGAGATCATTTACAGGCATTCTCAGATGTCATTTTATGAGCAACTGTCCACTTTTTTATTTAAATTAATTTAATTTTACATTTTTGTATATATGAATGTATGTGTGTGAGTGTACACATATAAGAGTGTGTGTATGTGTGTGTGTGTGTGTGTGTGTGTGTGTGTTTGTGGACATAGGTGTACCATGGCCCATGTAGGACAGTCAGAGGACAACTTGTAGGAGTTGAATTTCTCCTTCTCCTTCTGCCTCATAGCACAGGGGTATAAACCTTAGCTTGTCAGACTTTTCCTACCTAACCATCTTGCCAGCTTCTACCTTGCTGTTTTTAGATAAGGTGTTTTACAGGCCTGAAGTTCAGTGAGTATGCAAGGCTGACCAGCTCTGAGTCCCTGTGAGCTGCCCGTCTGCCTACCCTAGCACTGAGAGAATACCCCAGGTTTTTAGGGATGGAACCCAGATCTGCTTGCTTCTGCAGCAACCACTTCACTGACTGACCTACCTCTCCGGTATCTCTGTAGCCCAGGGTGACTCAGAACTCATAATGTAGCCCATAGCAGTCTTTCTGCCTCAGTCTATAAAGTGTTGAGATTAGAGGCATAAGTCATCATACACACCGAGACTTATTTGTTTTTACATTGAGGGAGTTTCTTGGAAGTGGGTATTGGTGTCTTGGTAAAGTTATTATTTTTGCAAAGTTTTTGGAGTTTATCCTGTTGTACCATATATATAGTTTTATGTCTCATCTAAGTGTGCTAATTAAAAACACATTCAAACATTTCTTTAATTATAATATTATTTAAAAGCTTGGCAAATGCTTGAATGCTCTTTACAGCAGATGGAAGTTGGGACTCTTTAATTAGTAAACCACCATCAATGACAAATCACACTAGTTTTCCCCAAACCTCCAACCTTAAGTCTTTACTCTTTTCCATCTTCACATTGCTTCTGGTTAAAGAGACCACTTCTTAAGCTCACTCCCACCTCCAGAAGTCTGTGGAATGTGTCTCCGAGAACTGCTTTTAAGGTGCTGCCTCAGCCCAGGGATTCACCAAGACCATAAGGGTACTCGTCCTATGCCACACGGCCATCTTGCCCATTCACTAGCGTCTGCTTACGATTCTCTTGGTTTTACTTTGATTTTTGTGGTTTTAATTTCAATTCCATGAACTATTTTTAACATATCCAAGCTAAAACCATATTATTAGCTCAAAAGCTTATTGGTTGGGTATGCTACACAGTCCTCTATAATGGAGACTCTTCAGAAATATGCGTCTTTTTTTGTGTCTTTCCCAGATTGTCAAAAGTATTACTGGACAAAGAAAGTCATGTAAAATAAGTGTCTCCCAAACTTTATAGGTCCCAAAGAGAGACAATGTAGATAAAAAGCACACTATGTCTAAAGGAGTACCAGGCAACATAATCAGGAGATGACTCATTTTTTTGTTCCTTGAGACAGGATCTTATTGTATAATCCAAACTATCTCCATATGTATTTTATAATGAAAGGTACCTTCATATGTTCCAGCCTTCTGCATCAGCCTCCACAAGTGGGGAGGGGCTTTCAGGCCTGAACTGCCATCCCCGCAGATGGACGAATCTTGTTCCCTCTGTTTTACTCTTTTATTTTGTTTTATCTATTTTATTTCAGTCTTAGAACATTGATTATATCCCAATGAAAGAAAAATCTATGCTTGAAAATTTTATGAAGGATTTGGTATTCTTATTTGGCATTCAGTCAATGAGTTGAATAAAGTTCTCAGTTTCAGATTGTCTCACAGTCTACTTCCTGTTTCTAACCTCTCTTCTCATGTTAGTTCATGACTAAGAAATAGTTTCAACTAAACAGAGGGTTTAACAAACTCTGGTATCTGGCACCTAACATTGTACAGACATGAAAACGTGGCTCGCATGTGTCTCGGAAGACACTGTTCACATGGTGGCATGGATTCCTAATCTCAGCTATCAAGAAGGCTAAGCAGAAAGATTGCAAGTTTGAGGCCTGATAGAAAGCAACATAGTGATTTCTAGGTCAGCCATGGGACAGCTCAGAAAGACTTGTCTCAAAATAAAAAGTTAAAAAAAACAAAGGTTGGGAATATAGGCCAGGTACTTGCCTAGTGTTCCCTCCCCCCACCCAAGACTTCTCTCTTTTAAACTAGCATCACTGAGCACTGACATTACAATTCAAGTTTCAATTAAAATTCTTATTGCCAGTTTGAAAAGCTATAAACACTTGCTTTCATTTTTCACAAGATAATTGTTACAGTGTATATACATAACATATTTCAAATATTTATATTTATAATACTATTTTATTTTTGTACTTTATTGTATTCATTTCACCCATAAATTTATCATTTATGAGAAATATATAGACGACAAAGTGAAAAATTTCTTTTATCTCTTGAATTCCATTCTAATATCTGATGCCACCTTGTACCTGGCTAGAAGATAGTCAACATATTCTGAAAGTTACAGAGTTTATTATCCTGTTTATAGTATGGAGTTTAAATAACAATGGCACACATAGACTCATGAATTTGAATACTCAGTTACCAGGGAGTGACACTATTTGAAAGGATTAGGGAGATTAGGAGATGTGGCCTCATTGGAGGGAGAATAATCACTGAGGTTGGGCTTTGAGGTATCAAAAGCCCAAGCCAACCCCAACTCCATTCTGTCTCATTCATTCATATTCTCTCTCTCTCTCTCTCTCTCTCTCTCTCTCTCTCTCTCTCTCTCTCTCTGCCTCAACTACTATAATGTTAGTATAATATTAGGGTATAGCTCTCAGTTTCTGCTCCAAGGCTTGCTTGTATGCCACCATGCTCCCCAACATGATGATAATTCACTGAACCACTGAAATTGTAAGCAAGACCCTCCCTGTTAAAGGCTTTCTTTCATAAGAGTTAACTTGATCATTTATCTCTTCACAGCAACAGAATAGTGACCAAGACAGAATTGGTACAAGGGACTGGGGTATTGCTGTTATAGCCCTGATTGTGCCCCTTGTTGGCAGGATGTGAACTTTGAGACTTTAGACTAGAAAAGCAGTTGGCATTTTGAGTGTGGCTTAATGGGCCATTCCAGAAGGAGCAAGGAGAAGGGCAGAGAGGGAACAATGGGGTCCCAACACAACAAGTTTCAGAGCCTAGAGGTCATTCTTGTGATAGTTTGGCAGGGAGTGTGGCTGCTTTTTGTTCTTGTCCTAAAAATATGCCTGGGGCTAAATTGAAGAGTTTTGGATTAATGAGAGTGGCAGAGTAGATTTGAAGGCAGCCTAGTACTGACTGTCTCCTGTGGTTATTAGTAATCGCTCATATTCAGATCTATACTGAAAAGGAGCAAGCTGGACAAAGAGAAATACACAAAGTTCAGTTTGAGGAAAAAAGGAAGTAAAAAGTTTAAAGAAAACCCTGACTTTAAAAGGAATGAAGGGAATGGTGATCTCAGGGCAAGACCTCCCCTGTAAAGCTTCCAACTTGTGAAAAAGAATTAAAGAAAAGCTTCAGCAATGAAGGAAATCATCAGCTATAGAAAGCTGATACAAATGTATTTGGATAGAGGGCCAAATTCCAGCCCCATCAAGCAGCAGAATTTAGCAGATTCGCCATATGGTTCTGCCTTCAGAGTCAAGAATGCAAGAAAAAGGTTGTGGAATTTTTCTCCAAGCCTAAAAAAGTCACCAAGGCCAGGTACATGTCAGAGGTATCCTTGCACAAAGGCCCAGAGAGGTCATTGCACAAAGCTATGAAGATGAAGCCTGGATTTCATGGAAGACTGTTGGAGATGCCAGAGTCTTGGAATAGCAGGTATGAAACCAGCCCAAGAGAGGAAAGTGTGTTGCAGTCAACAAGATGTTGTACATCTGAAGAGTGCTTTGATATCACACACAGAGATGCAGAATTTGGAGTTTTTCTTGATGTTTGTTTATTTGTTTTGGTCTTGCTTCAGTCCAATATCTTCTCAAGATGCACCCATTCTTCCTTTCTGGAATAGTAATGTTCATTCTATGCCATTGTTCATTGGAAGTGTATGATATTCTTTTTTATTTTTATTTTACAGGGGTTACAGTTAAGAGATTGCCGTGAATCTCAGAAGAGACCATGAACTTTGGAATTTTAAGGTACTGAGACTGTTAAAGACTATGAGAACTTTGAAGACCCAGAAATGAATCCACACTCCTATGGTCACTTGATCTTTGACAAAGGAGCTAAAACCATCCAGTGGAAAAAAGATAGCCTTTTCAACAAATGGTGCTGGCTCAGCTGGAGGTCAACATGCAGGAGAATGCAAATTGACCCATTCTTATCTCCTTGCACTAAGCTCAATTCTAAGTGGATCAAAGATCTCCACATAAAACCAGACACACTGAAACTAATAGAAGGGAAACTAGGGAAGAACCTTGAACATATGGGCACAGGGGAGAATTTCCTGAACAGAACTCCAATAGCTTATGCTCTAAGATCAAGAACAGACAAATGGGACCTCATTAAATTACAAAGTTTTTGCAAGGCAAAAGGCACTGTCAAAAAGACAAAGCGGCAACCAACTAACTGGGAAATGATCTTTACCAACCTTACATCCGACAGAGGGCTAATATCCAAGATATACAAAGAACTCAAGAAATTAAACTCCAGAGAGGCAAGTAACCCTATTAAAAAATGGGGTACAGAGCTACACAAAGAGTTCTCACCTGAAGAATATCTAATGGCTGAGAAGCACCTAAAGAGATGTTCATCATCCTTAGTCATTAGGGAAATGCAAATCAAAACAACCCTGAGATTCCATCTCACACCAGTCAGGATGGCTAAGATCAAAAACACAGGAGATAGCAGTTGTTGGCAAGGATGTGGAGAAAGAAGAACACTCCTCCACTGCTGGTGGAATTGCAAGCTGGTACAACCACTCTGGAAAGCAGTCTGGTGGTTCCTCAGAAAACTGGGCATGACACTCCCGGAGGATCTGGCTATACCACTCCTGGGCATATACCCAGAGGCTTTACCTGCATGCAATAAGGACACATGCTCCACTATGTTCATAGCAGCCTTATTTATAATAGCCAGAAGCTGGAAAGAACCCAGATGTCCCTCAACGGAGGAATGGATTCAGAAGATGTGGTATATCTACACAATGGAATACTACTCTGCAATTAAAAACAATGAATTCACGAAATTCCTAGGCAAATGGTCAGATCTTGAAAATATCATCCTTAGTGAGGTAACCCAATCACAAAAGAACACACATGGTATGCAGTCACTGATAAGGGGATATTGACCCAGAATCTCGGAATACCCTAGACACAATCCGCATATCAATAGATTTCTAAGAAGATGGAAGGAGAGACCCCTGGTCCTGGAAAGACTGGATGTAGGGGAACGCCAGGACAGAGTAATGAGAGGGGGTTGAATGGAGAAAAGAGGGAGGGAAGGGGGCTTATGGGACTTTCGGGGAGGGAGGAAATGGGAAAGGGGAAATGATTTGGAATGTAAATTAAAAAAAAATAAAATAAATAATAAAAAAAAAGAATGGCCTACACAGGCTAATACATTTAAATGTTTAGTCGTCACCAGGAAATGACACTATTTGAAGGGATTAGAAGAGTTTGGAGGTGTGTCCGTGTTAGAGGAAGTTTGTGACTGGGGATGGGCTTTAAGGTTTTAAAAGCCTGTGCTATCCCAGGTTCTCTCTGCCTATTGATCAGGATTAACTCTCTGCCCATGCTCTAGCGCCTGCAGGTCTGCTGGCCTGTTTTCTACCATGATGCTAATAGACTAAATCTCTGAAACTGTATGCAAGCCCACAATTAAATGCTTTCTTTCATAAGAATTGCCTTGGTTATGTTGTCTCTTCACAGAAATGGAACAATGTCTAAAATAAAAATATAGTTTTATTAATTTCTCTATATACAAATATATTTTTTACTCAAGCCAGATTATGCTATACTTACAAATTTGCCACTATTTTCTTCCAGATGAACATGGATATCTTTTAAGATGAGCAGCATGATTTTCACTTTATTGTATGTACATGTGTATGTGTATATGTGTGTACATGTATGTGCATGTATGGTTATATGTGTGTGTGTGTCTGTCTGTCTGTCTCTCTCTCTCTCTCTCTCTCTCTCTCTCTCTCTCTGTGTGTGTGTGTGTGTACTTGTATCTATATGTTCCTGGTATGCATAGGACTGTCAGGGCATACATGTGTGTTGAGGTGAGGTTAGAGATTTACACTGAGTACTTTCTTCTGTCACTCTCCATCTTTAATTTTTCTTTTAATTTCAACTTTATTTTGTGTATGAGCCTGCATGTTTGTATGTGTACCAAGTACATGTTTGGTGTCCATGGAGGTTGAAAAAGCATTGGTTCCACTAGAACTGGAGTTAAAGATGGTTGTAAGTCACCATGTGGGTGCTTGGAATTGAACCCAGGTCCCCTGAATAAAAACATTCAGTGCTCTTAACCATTGAACAATGTCTCCAGCCACAATTCCCCATCTTAGTTTTTGAGTCAGGATCTCTCATTGACCCTGGAGCTTAGCCTTTGGCCAGCAAGTTCAGGGACCCCACTGTCTCTGGACCTTGATTACTAGGGGTACAGGGATGCCTTGCCACACTTAGATTTTTATTTGTGATCTGGGAAACCAAATTTGATTCTTCCTGCTTAAATAGCAAACACTTTACTGACTGAGCTATCTCTACAAGTCCCTATGTCCAAGTTCCTAATGGCTGTATAGCATTCCATATAATTCGTGATAGTTAAATATATGTTGATCAAAATTAGGCTGTTTCTTTCAGTTTTTAGTTACATGTAGCAAAGAATATTTCTGTATATGTTGGTCATATGTATACAATTGATTATTTTGGTACAATTTGAGCTAATTTTCAATCTATAGTTATTTAACACTCATTAGTAACAGACAAAACAAAAGTTATTACCCATTTTAATATTGATGATTTATACCTTAACCACATTTTCTATAACAAATTTTGAACCTAAATGTTTGCATTTAGTCTACTCATTCCAAGGCATGCCAAAGGTTGTAATGTCAAAGGAAGTATTTCAACCAATAATCCGGCAACATGTTGGGGTGTTGAAATGCTTAAAATAGAACTTTTAAATTAGAACTTGCAAATGAGATACAACTACAACTTTCCAAGGGCAGCCTTTGGCAGTATGCTGAAGAGCAGATCCCTTCCAGCATTCTTCATATTGATATTAATGTCCAACCATGAGCATATGTTGCAGGAATGTTTAATGTGTCTGTAGGCAGTTGGGTCAGATTTGTCTCATTTTAGAGAGCCCTGTCATAAGTCAGTTAGTATTTCCTTGTGTCATTATTGCATTCTCTCCAACAGATTTGATAGGACATATGGAAACTTCTGGAAATGTGATGTGAGCATTCCAATCATAGTAACTTCATGTGGCCCTGACATTTGAATACAACTTACATAAGGAAGAGAGTATTTGCCAGAAGCACAGACTATTCTCTTGGAATATAGTCTGAGCATATTGATTTTTTGCTGTAATGTCTTTGAATTCATTTCATGTAGTTGAAACGACTACATCCAGTTTAATGATCTAGTTTGTTAAAAAAACCACAGTGTTAATAAGTGGAAATAAGAGAGATTTGGAAAGGTTCCCCTCCCCCCTTCAACAGCGGGCGAATGGCCCCAGTTAAACAGAACTAAGAATAACTATCTTCTGTTTCACAAAAGCTTCTTCACAATTTCTTCAACTGCCATGGGAATGTGATCAAAGAAGAAACTATCCCTTAGAGTTACATTAGTTTATGTAGTACTATGTTCTCAGAGAAAAATGTAAAGGAAACCTGAAATCATGAATAAGAGTTCAGCGCTAACCCACAGTCATGTAGAGCCACCCTGTATTTTTTTTTCTTCTCAAGGGGAATCTGTAGAATAATTCAAAAGGCCTTGGTATAAAATAATGATATCATGTATTGGCCCCTTTCAAGCCAAAGACATAATGGTACCTCTGCTGATAGTAGATGTACCAGTATGACATTTAAAGTAATATTAACACATGCAAAGTACTGCCTTTCTATATTGAAAATGTTACTTTGAATTAAGGTTTATTTTATTTTCAGTTCCATGTACATTGTGTATCTGTATGTGGGGTGCATACACACAAGTGCAGGGGCCCACAGAGGCAGAGGCCATGCATGGGTCTCCTGGAGGAGGAATTACAGGGCAGCTGTGAGCCACTCCACATGAATACTGAGAACTGACCTCTGCTCCTTTGGAAGAGAACTACACACCCCTAACCTCTGAGCCATCCCACTAGTCTCCAGTTGATTTTGTTTTGGCTTTAAATAGGTGACTGTCAAGGACTAAATGTGATCTGTGAAAGGAAAAGAAAACAAGCCCAAGCACATGAGACAAGATTAAACACACTGATGCTTTTCTTATAAAAATTACATGTCCCTTTTCAGAAGGCCATGAACTGCAGAGTGTCGCTGTGGTGAGTACTAAATTCCAAGGAGACTGAGCCACTCTATCTTACCACACTTTTAAAGAGCCACAAACCATCGTAACCTTGTTAGTGAAGCTGTAAGATTACTGTATGTCAACTCTCGCATAGTTTCATGGTTTTATCAAGTGAACAGCTTTAACTTATACTAGCTACATGACAGGGTAAAAACAACAAAACCAAACAAAACATCTGTGCATCCTTTTCAGCCCAAGCATACATGAAAATAAAGATATTTACAACATTTCAAAAACCAGATAATCTACGTGTGAGGCTTACCTTTCTCTTACGCAGTCTGACTTGATTGTCTACAGTCTCCTGGGTGGTCACTGGGTCCCTTAAGTGTAAACACTGCATGCCATCTTCCCTACTGACCCTGAGAGGGCTTTTGTTTTGATATTCTGAGAACCCACTCTTCTCCAGGTCATTTTCTGCTGACATTCCACCAGGGCAGTAAGCAGGCTGCAGAAGGCAGCTTCCGCAATCTGCTTTTAATAATGGCAGCCTTCTGTCTGCATAAGGAGCTGCTAAGAAGTCTTCTTCTACTACAAGGTGCCGATTATTTTCCTGGTCATCTTTAGGGAAGTCAGGTTTCCTGCATTGTTGAACGATTACTGCAGAATCAAACAGTTGTGTCTCAGGTGTGATGTCTTTCACGAGTACTGAAGAATCAAGCAGTTGTGTCTTAGGAGTGATGTCATCTTCCACATTCAAAGACTGGAATGTATTTACTTTGGGCACTTCTTTCGTTTCACTTGCACTTGTATTCTTACAAAGCTCCAGGCTTTTACTTATAGCCTCAGCATCTTTCCTTTCTCCACTTCCTTCTGCTGGAGACATATCAGCTTCACCAGCCATCCTCCAGGTGTTATGAGAATCTTGGCTCCTTTGCATGGTTGATAGTGTCTTCAGGAAGGAGCCTGCTCCTCTGACACTATCATGGCTGTCTCTTTCATGTCTTTGCGGAGTTAAAATCTGTGAGTCATTGATAAGGTGTAGATCAGACGCGGTATCCTCATCAGAAATGTGCACTAGTGTTTCTGTGCTGGCCTCTAGCGATAGAAACTGCTCTTCCCCTTCTTGGCTGTCACTTTCATCTACCTCCTGTGAAATGTGACCCATTGGCCTCCCAGGAAAGTCTCTTGTCTCTGCCCCACAACAGCAGTCTGGTGGAGAGGCATGCTTCTCTTTATGGTCCACATTTAAGGTTGCATCTTTTTCCATCCTTACCTCCAAGCTGTCGGATGCCAGTCCGTGATGACATGCTATGTCATACTCATTAGAATTAAAAGGCTGTTCAGTCTGCTGGGTCACATGTTCTTCCCAGCTCCTCTTTCTGATAGCTACAGACATGTCATCATAATTTGACAGCAGACAAGGGGATGCATTCCATTTGACACTCAAAGGGATGGAAGTCGGGGAAAGAAGATTTCGAATTCATGGGTCAAGGAAAAGAGTATGATCTGCCATGCTGTCAACTGTGAAAGAATTGAAAATATGCTGTTATAGATACATTTCCAATATAACTATATTTTATGGCAAAGAATCTAAGCTGTGCTGTGAAGTAGAAGTAAGAAATGATGCAAAGCTTTTGCTTCATAGCATTAATGGTTTTATTTCTCAGAGGCAGTCTAATATTACAGAAAATTTTGCACTTAGTATTTTTAGTAAAATTTTATCAGTACTTCCAAAACCAATTGGACTGGTTTATTAATGAAGAAAGATATAAGTACCCAAACATTTTAAATTCCATTAAGAAAATATTTGGACTGCGATGCTTAATAAAATTCGCTGGAAAAACTAACTTGTTGCTCTGACTTCAAGTGCCTTCCTGATTTACTTTTGTGTACAAAAGCCATTAAGGAAATTGATTTGCTGCTTGGTTTGAATTGAAACAAAGGCCACCAGGGAACCAGTCCTGCAAAACTTGAGCAATGGAGACAGCATGTGCAATGCATTAGTGTATGAACTCATTAGTAAAAGAACTCATACCGGTCAAGTCCCAGTGACCAGGATGTCTCTACCCCAGGGAGTGACAAAGAAGCAGAACAATTCACTGTAGTTCACATTAAATCACAATTCATGGATAAGAAAGCATGATGTATCCCACTAAAGCCTTATTGTTAGAACAGATACTTCTATCCCTATATTTATTTTCTGCCATTACTAATATCATTGCAATGTTGCGGAAGCCTAAAATAGTGTGTAACATGTTCAAAACAATTGATCTAGAATTTTTAAATTAGGTAAGTGACTAAGAACAAGGTTTGAATAACCACAGGAGTTCATTGTCTCCACAGAATTGTGATAGTAACACTTCATCATCTTTCCTTATGTCCTTACTGTGTATGAACTCTAACCTCCTGAAGGAATTCAAGTGTACCACAAAGGAGATGTGAGCATCCTCAGACAACTAGGACTAGTTTTCAAATGCTCAAGACTCATCTTCTTTCTTCCTTCCTTCCTTTCTTTCTTCCTTCCTTCCTTCCTTCCTTCCTTCCTTCCTTTCTTTCTTTCTTTCTTTCTTTCTTTCTTTCTTTCTTTCTTTCTTTCTTTCTTTCTTTCTTTCTTTCTTTCTTTCTTTTTTCTTTTTGTAAAGCTGTTAGTCAATTTCTGCTAGGATTTGGACCATATGAATTTAAGCAACAAAATCACATGTAAGATAGGTAAGGTCAGAATATAAGAACTTGCCAGATCTCCATCCTTCTACCTTGAATTGTTTAAACTAGTTAAAGCAAACAAGTTCTATCCATGTTAAAGTCAATCTTCGAAAGTTGACTAGCCCAAATGTCAATCTACAGTGAAAACAAACCACTAGACTGTGAATGAAGACTCCCATTGAAAGAGCAGACATTTTTCAGTTTCTGCTCTGCATGGGAACTGCCAGCATATAATGTTGCTCTTAGCCATAAACCAGATTAACTGCTGGACTGGCTTCAATTCCATCTTTTGCAAAGGACTCTGACTCCCCACCAGAAATTTCAAGTTATTCCTGCTAAGCACATGCTTGAAAGGTAAATAGCCCCACCCTGTAAGGATGGGTGGGATGAAGTTGCTCTAGCATTTTGGTACCCAGGTCAGACCAAATATCCTTCTAGATACTTTCTGGTTCCTTCAGAGGTCTGTGGCCATGTTTGAAATTGGCCATCACATTTTCCATGTTGGCATTCACCTTGCACTGAGAAGAAAAATATAAAGCTTCTGAATTCCATGCATAAGTTATTATAGTGTGGGAGGCTATGGAAAGTGGGAAAAATGCTGAGATGCAAGCCAGAACATTTCTGCTTTCATGGGCAAATTGGGGTTGTAATAGGGTGGTTCTGTCTTAGATGCTTTCTTTTCTTTATTTTTATCCAGTGTAGAAGGAACAGGCTAACTTAAATGCCAAGTGGTATTACTGTGTCATTCCTAAGCCCCACTTATGTTTAGGTTGAGCCTGAATTCTGGCTTTACTTCTTTTTCTAAGGAGAAAACCAGTTCTCTGAGCTCCTTAGAAACTTTGAGCTAAATCTGAAAAAAATCAATACACAGTTTTTTTTTTCCTCTGAAGAGCTTATGATAGTGTTAACTTATTTTACTCATCCAGGGGCAAGTAGGTAAGTATCCTTATCATGTCGAAGGATAGTAGTTCAACAAATTCCAAGATGATTTATCAGCACACAGAGATTCTAAATTAGTTAGGTTCATTTCTAATTCAGGTTTTTTGGGCATTTAAAAAAATCGTTCTTATGACCCTATTCTATCTATTTTAGGACAAAATATTTCCTACGTATCATTCTGATGATCATCATTAGATTTTCAACACCTGTTCCATAGTCTGTGGCCTGGTAGGTGTTAAAACATTTCATCTCCATCATCTTTCTACACACACTCCTCATTTAAATTCATTTTTAATTCATAGTTAAATAAATATTCCACCTAAAACCTGAGAAATTATTAGTAAATAGAAACATTGCAATATTGGCACTGTGTCAGAGCATACCAGCCTGATTTTCTAAATAATCTGAATCGACTAACATCCATACTATAAGATGTATTCTTTCTAAAAGGCCTGACTTCCCCCTAAGGGATTCCACATCAAGCTGTCTTATTTAAAATTATCATTCAAACTATAGAGCATTATTCTACATATTTCTGTTATATTTTTCCCCAATCCTGTCATGCAGTCTTATTTAAAAATAAAAAAAAGAAAAAGAAAAGAAAAGCTCAGGTGCTGAGATTTCAGATTGGAAGGTCTGGAAAAGTGTAGGTCATTTCTAGGGTGTTGATTTTATGAAGTGAATTTCCATATGGATTTTTACTTCTGAAATGTATGTGTTCAAACACCAATGTGTTCATGTTACTGGAGACTTTAAGCATCTCTAGTCATGTAGATATCCTAGAAAATCATTGTGAAATGTGTAAAGCCACTTTTTGTGATATTAGTGCATAGGATATCTAGACAGAAAGTGATTTAAAATTTGTCATTGGCATAATTTTGTACTACTACTCCTTAACATAAACATCTCATTGCAGGCAACACATATTTCAGAATCAAACACCATTGACCATTACAGCATTTAAAAATGAGAAATGTAGAAAGTCCAGTTGGAGAGCGACTGGCTAATTGGTCATATATGTCATGCAGTAAACACTGTAGTTTATACTTACTTTTGAAATACACACACCACTTATCATTTCCTCTACCAACTAAAAGACATTTCACTGATTATTGTCAACTCTGCATCATGCAAAAAGACATAAGTAAAGCATTGTGGCTAGATGAGTGTATCCAGCAGACAATAGTGCAAGCGCAATCACTATTAAAACTTCATTCAGTATTTAAAGAATGATAGACATTATGTTGGACATGGAGGCTAGAAATGTAAATATCGTATTCTGTCTTTCTGGTTGCACCTTTAGATTTTATGTAAGATAATTATATAAACAAAACAGCACCACCATTGATAAATATAAATACTATGAAAAATTTATATTTCAAGCTTCATCTTCTTGCCCCTCCCCATTTCCTTTGTGCTCTCTTCTTTCTTTAATAGAAAGTGATGTTGGGTGGAAGATGTGCTAGAGAAGTCCTCACAGAGAGAAATATTTCCTGGATCATTTCTTTTTTTGCCTCTACAACATCTAAGTCTAATGGAAAGTTTGGTAGTTTCCTAATTGATGGAAGAAATCTTTCTTCTGCTTTCAGAGACTTACTATCATTGGATACTCTTTGGAAAAGATAATAGATTCAGTAACAAATGCTAGAATATCATTTTAATTTCAAAATTCATTAGTCCGGAAATAAATTTCAATCTTCTGGAGCATTTCATAACAATTGAAGGAGATCTTTTCTTCAAATACAAATATGACCCAAGTCCATCATACTACAAATCTGTGAATAGTGTATAATAAAGTCAGCTACTCTATGTGCTACTTTTTAAAGATTTTTTTAAAAAAATTAAGTGTGTGCATGTGTGTGTGTGTGTGTGTGTGAGAGAGAGAGAGAGAGGGAGAGAAAGAGAGAGAGAGAGAGAGAGAGAGAGAGAGAGAGAGAGAGAGAGAGAGAGAGAGCTTGTGCAAGCGCCCATAGAGGCCAGAGGCTTAGATTCCACCAGAAATACAGTTAACCATGAGTCACCTAATGTGGGCACTGGGTATCAAAGTTGAGCACTCTGAAAGAATGGTACCTACTTTTAACTCCTGAGTTACCTCTGCAATCCTCTGTTTGCTGATTTTAAATCAAACAACCTCCTGGGACTGATGGTTAAGTCTTTAGAGCGGAGAGAATCATGGACTACACAGTAGAACAAAAGAATAAAATCTGGCTAAGTTCAGAAGCATTACTATGAAATTTCAGAAAACACAAGATTCTTAATGCTTTCAGAGAAATAGAAGATTATACTTTGGAAATTCTGAATGAAGATGGTGTTAGATTTCTCAGAATTAACACTGGAGATAAGATGGCACACAAGTATGCTTTTAAAATCTTCCATAGGAATTTGTTTCTGCTCTAAAACATATTTTTGGAATTGACCAGCGTGATAGACTGGCAAGACGAAAGCCAAGAATTCAGTGTAAATGCCTGTGTAACAGAGTTTCTATGATGGAAATTCATATAGTGAGTTTCTGTAAGAGATATAGCTAAGAAAAACATCTTTCAAAGGAAATATAAATGTGCACACTGAGAATGTATAGTGTTGAGAGATAATTTAGGTGGAAGAATTATTAATAGAATTACAGAGAATATTAGAGGAACCAGTTATCAACTCTATGAAAAATAATTTTATCAGAAAGGAAATACAATTCATGGTACCTATATAATGTGTATATTGTTTATACAGTGAAAATAATCAATATTGATGCAAAAAAAGTGGGAAATTGCCATTTTCAAATCATGGTGTTTTGTGAAACCCATACTGGCACTGCTATTTAGTCCAAGAACCCGTGCCTAGGTAGGTCATGGGCCCTAGTAGAGAACCTAATACCATTATACTGCTAAATGGCTTTAGTATTAAACTGATTTATTACTGTTTTAAAAGATTCCCAACACTCATCAGTGAAGGAGTTTGTTTTCTTACACTAAATCCTAACTAAGACTGCAAACAGCAATTGGTCTTGGCTCATAGAATAAAATCTAAAGACTGTGGCACGCTCAGGCCTAAAGGAGACATCTATATATACATTCCTTCCTGACAAGGCCAGAGGTCATCTGAGAAGAGGTTGTATAATTATGAGAGGCAGAGGGGTGGTCAGCTATAAGGAAGCAGTGTTTTCCAGACACAGCAGGGCAGTTGGACATTTGAATCTCTAGCATCTGTGGCAGCAAGCATACCTTTGCAAGCTCAAACCAGAGACAGTTCTAGCATGGAGGGTGGAGGTGAGATAGTATTCACATTTGTGACCAGTCCGTGTTCCCTGCAGACTTACTCAAATCAAATTAGAAAAGTCAGTAGACATCTGTTTAGAAACAGATGTAATTGCACTATAAATCACTCCTTCCAGTGCACACTGACTAATGTCAGAAAGTTACTACTTCAGCACAGTGAGCTAGTGTGGAGAACAGGGGTTTATTTATTTATTTATTTACGAACATATCAACACATAAATTATCCAGATTGTGACTTTTGGAACACATACTCAGTGATAAAATGAAGAGTAATGCTTTTTAGGACCAAACTGAGATAATTTAGACAAAATGTTTATATGCATAGAGAACTCAAAGCAGGTATAATTTTATTTTTTAAAGTTCTTTCTGTGAGTACACAAACAGCAAAAGTAATAGGACACCCCTAAACAGAATTTCTAGGAGTCTCGCAAGGCAGCCAACTTCTAGGAAAAAAAAATTAATGCTTTCCCCATAGACATTCATGTCACTGAATCCAATGTAGAGAAAGGTAAAAATAGCTGTAGGAGAGAAAATTTCAATATAGGATGCAGGAACTTATGTCCAAATAATGTTGTGAAGCTCGTTCTTTCTTTAGCAGAAGTGTATGTCTTAATCTCTCACAGAATAATTGTCCACATCCTTTCACATAATAATAATTACTATTTTAAAATTGTGTTATTGGAATTACATTCCTCCCCCCTCCTTCCCCGCTTCTGGCTCATCCCTCACATCCCTCCCATGCCCCCCCCACAACTCTCAAGTCGATGGCCTCTATTTCTTTGACAGTATTTATGGTGTCAGTCCATAAATATATAAATACAACCCGCTGAGTCCATACTAGTTGTTGACGTGTATGCGTTTTCAAAGCTGACCACTCTGCCTGGCGAAAGTAGAATGGGATTTATCCCTGGGAGAGGTTAACTGTCCTCTTCCCAGTCAGAGCATCACGGAGAACCTCAGTTAGACACAGTGCAGAGATCAAGAGAGCACATGGAGCCCAGCCTCAATAGATGCAGCTACATCCCACCTACTGCATCAATGGCTCAGAGAACATCACTGAAAAGGGGCTAGACAGGTTCGAAGACTCAGAGCACCAGGAAGTCTGCTGTTAAACAGTCTCTCCTAGAAATGGCTGTGTAAGCTATACTGGAAAAATAGAATTATCAATGTATATGCCACCATAAAGGGGAGAAACTTCATGGGTACACCCTCATCAAAAAATTGCAGGCAAATACTCGCATACTTTATGCAGAGTGTATTCATTATGCTTCATTAGCTGTTAGTAAGAAATATCAACTCTTGTTAAGATTCTTTATTGGTAAATTACTCCATAAAGTTAAAAATAGTATATATGAAATAGCTTCCATGTCTCCATGTCTGGAGATCCTCAAAAATTTAACTTTAGTAAATTATAAAATAAGCCACCTATGACAGGTTTAAATAGCCCACCACTCTTTCCAAGAGATGTTTTGTCATGGCTGTTAATTTTGGTTTTTAGAAGGAAAATGAAGTAGGCACCAAAATGAAAACTAGCTCTTCAATGGTAACTTATTTAATACATGCCTTGGAGCTTCTCCTAGATTTGGAAAGGCTTTTTTACATCCTCTGCTTTCAGAATAGAATTACTCCAGGAACTAGGGAAATTTCAAAATTAACCCTTTCGATCGACTAGAAGTCTACTCACGGGAAAAGAACAGGTTGTTGCACAATGGCAAGCTATTATTGTGGGAGTGCCCTATTTTTACCTCCCCACTCCTGAGCAGGGTCTAATTTCCTTGCAGGGAGGAGCAACACTGACCTCACACCCACTTTACAGCTCAGGGCAGCCAGCTTTGCAGACTCTCCTAACATTTTTCATAAGCATCCCACATGGAATTTGAGGAAATCTCCGAACATTCCATGTTTTTTTACTTGCTATCAGGAAGATAGTTCCGGGAGCATGTGGCTTCAAAGAGATCCCAGAATTAAACTTCAGGAGGAACAGTACATCTTATGGAAATAGCACTTCCTTGACCCCAGTAATTTTGTAGATTTCTATGGATTTTCCTCCCTATGTAGATGTTTAGAAGCACACAGTGCCTTAGTTGATTTTTGAAATTCAACGTGTTAATGAATAGTAACTTTACATGACTCTTTTTCTCTAAAACAGTGGTTCTCAATTATACTAATGCTGTGACCCTTTAATACAGTTCATGTTGTAGGGACTCCCAATCATAACTGCATAGCTGTAATTTTCCGGCTGCTACAGTTCAGTTCATAATCTAAATATCTGTGTTTTCCGATGGCCTTAGGCTACTCCTGTGAAAAGGTCTTTTGACCCCTTGCAGTAGGTAGCAGCCCACAGGTTGAGAACCACTGTTCTAAAATATCTCAGTTAGTGTCTTTACTCTGAACTTGTTTCAGGTGGAAATTTTCACGTAACAAAGAACTTATAAAGAGTTAAGCTTTATGTTGTAAACTTGCTCCTCCTCACCTTTAGCTATTATACATGAGTGATACATGGTTTTGCCTCTTTATAAAAAGATATTTCTGTCCAGCAAGGAACAAGGATTATAAAGCTTTATCCTCATCATAGTGAGATGTGGCTTTGCTTTAAGTGGTCACTTTATTTTTAGCTTGCTTATCATTTCTAGGAACTCTCTTGCAGTAGAAATAGCCATCACTCAGTGTGAATGGTGGATGTGGCACCATTGACACGGGTGCTTAGATGGCCAGGTAACTACAGGAAACTGTTAGCTGTTCCTTAAGCCCAAGCACAGCATACACTGAAATCAAGAAGAAATTCCTTGAATTTATCTCCTTCTGTCAGCTCACTGTCCTGTCAGAGGCCAACACTTTAGATTTCAACTTCAGTCTTTCATGCGTAGTCTGCATGATTTCATTGTAGTTACTACGATGAAATCATAGTAACTATGAATAGACATTTGAGCCAATATTTGTCACTGGATAGCTTTCTAGATAGTGAAGCAGTATTATGAACATTAAAACTTTTGATGATAATGATAATGGTAATTACAAAAAAAGCTTCCATTTATCAAACACATAAAATGGACCAGGTACAGAACTAAGTATCTAGCCCAATGTTAAGTACCTTTGGTTAAGAACCTTTGAGTAGACAAGGATCTCTGTCTCTCTCTGTCTCTCTGTCTCTCTCTCTCTGTCTCTCTCTCTCTCTCTCTCTCTCTCTCTCTCTCTCTCTCTCTCTCTCTCTCTCTCTCTCTCTGTGTGTGTGTGTCTATGTATAGGCAAGATATCTGTTAAAGCATACTTTCACCCTGGAAATTTCAGTTGTTTCTTAAAATGAAAAATTGACAAGAACACAATAATTCATTAATGTAACAGTATTTAAAAGAATGGAAAGGGTGCTTAATTGAGGGCACATTTCAGGCACTCACCGGATGCTCAGGGATGATGTGGGTTGAGGAGGACCAGAAGGAGATGATTTCATGAGGACTCCTCCAGCTGATATTAGCTGCAGAATCAGAGCTGAGTATGAACTGGAATCACCCTTGCTGGCTCATGCTATTTCAGTATGGATGTGATACATCTAAGTGTGAATCATGCTGACTCAAATCAGGGAGCATTGAGTAGTAGAGATGGAATCAGTCAGTGTTCTGAATCTATGATTCCTTTAGTATGGTGTCCTATGTAAACTGGGAAGCTCCTAGACCCTTCTTGCTGCCTCACATAAGCGTTCATTTCTATTTCTGGAAGTGTGTGCTTCTGGTTCTTTGTGAATCGTAATGTCATCTTACAAGAGTGTTATTAACCCCTGGCCTTAGCTTCTGATGGCTTCTGCCAACCACTTATTTTTCTTCCTCTTTAACAAGTATTAGGCCATCATTCTGGGACATCCAGAGAGTAGAGTCAAAGTCCAGCTCTCACATGTTAACATTCTGCAACCCTGTTTTTTGATTCTGTCCTCTTGGCCTCCATTCATTCCACAACGTACTGACAAGCAGGTATTGATAATTCCTGATGGGTTAGAGGTGTTTTTAGTTGATGGGAATGAAAGTAAACTTTCTGAGCTCACTCTTTGATCTTCCTATTTCACTACTTCCATTTCAGTATCTCTCTAATTTACCTGAATTGCATTGCCAAGAGGCTCTGAGATTCCAATACTACAGAACTGCTTGAGATATACAACCAACTGCTGCTCATTTCTACACACTCATCTCAGCTAATGGGAAGGTTCTTATAATGAATCCCTATTGCTTCCTAGCTAGAAATTTCATTTTGCATGTGAGTCCCTGCCAACGTTTTCAAGGTCATGCATATAAAAACCTCATTCTCCACTGAATGAAATAAATTTTATTTTACTAAGCTTTCATTGTCTATAATTTGGCTTCATTTTCAAAAATAGCTTCTTTGAAAACTAACCCCATGCACTTCCCAAAACTCAAACTGACAGGCAGTTTAAAGCCAGAGAAGATCGAAGATCCATAGTAGAAATCCCTTAACATCTCAAAGCTGATCAAGAAGGACATTTCTCTGTAGGCTTTTTTGGTTTAGTTTTGGCTTCAAGAAACCTACTCTCATACAGACCTGTTGGTATTTGTTGATTATACTTAAATAATATCTTAGGAATCAATCATGTCAGCTATTTACCAAAACCTCCCTATAGTAAATAGTTTCAAAGGGTAGTTCTGATTGCAAGGCAATAGAAACGTTTTTACTTTCCAAGAAGAAACAAATAAAAACAGATGGGAGCTCAGAAGTGACTGCTTTAGATCAGTTTTCAGCCCATGAGTCCGTTTATCAGTAAATAAGATTAAGCTCATCTCAGGAATCGGCAACACAGTGTATGGTATGGAAAGGTTTGAAAGGGGTTAGGGCAGCCTCCTTTCTGCCAGTGAGAACTCCCTTCAGAATGCAGAGATGAACACTGTTCACTGCTCATTGCATTCTAGTGAGCGTGAGGCTAGATACCCAGTCCAGTGCAACCCAGTACGATGGCTGTGGGAAAGAGTTTTGAGCACTGTAGGTGTCAGTATTAGGAAGACCCCAAACTAAAAGCCAGGCAGCCCCATAGCACAAAGTCTAAGGCAGCAGCTCTCAATCTGTGGGTTGTGTCCCCAGAATGGCTGTTTCACAGGGGTCGCACATCAGATATTCTGTATAACAGCTATCTACATGACAGCTCATACCTGTAGCAAAATTACAAAGCAGTAACAAGATAATTTTATGATTGGGGGTCGCCACAACATGAGGGACTGCATTAAAAGATCACAGTAATAGGAAGGTTGAGGAGCCCTGCTCTAAGGAAAGGATACCCATTAGAAACAGGGCACATTAGTTTTATGGGAAAATCATTTGCCTTGAAAGCACACTGCTGAAGCACACATGTGCTGTGAGAAAGGATGTATGCCACAGAGGATCTAGCTAACTCTCTCATTTGATGTCTCCCTGGCCAGTCCTTACATAATGCAAAAGAGGTACCTAGTACATGACTAGAGCAGGAGTTCTCAACCTGTGGGTTACGACCCCTCTGGTGGTTCACATATCAGTTTTCTTTCATATCAGATATTTGTACTTGTAGTCATAACAGTAGCAGAATTACAGTTATGAAGTAGCAACAAATTGATTTTATGGTTGGGGGTCATCACAACATGAAGAACTCTCTTAAAGGGTCCCAGCATTAGGAAGGTTGAGGACCACTGTATTAGAGAATTTTATTGAAGCCTTAGAGTAGATCTGTGGATCAAAGGTAGAAAAAAGTTTTAGAATTTACATTTACATTTTCTTATGGACGTAAGAGCCTCTTGGCTCTTAGAATTGGAAATGGGGTGCAGAAATATCTAACTGAGATACCAGGTTGATGAGAGTCTTGAGTCAATTATCATGGAGGGTTGTAAAATAACTTCTGAAGGTCATTGGTGGGGATAATATTTTTACTATGCCAATTGAGTATAAGGCTTTGAAATGAGCACATTCCTCATTAGGTCATTTTCTTGAAAGAAATGCTGATTTTAAATGAGTATTGTTATAGCATGTAGGTTGACTGACTTGACATAAGAATAAGATTTAACAAAATAGTCATTAAAAAGCAACTACTTTAAAGTCTGAGATGGAAGCCTAACAAATTCTTTTAAGATATCTTAGCCATTGAGAAAATGGTGTTGATTTGCAAGTTTGATGTTTTTTGTTTGTTTGTTTGTTTGTTTGTTTTAGAAGGAGAATTCTAATTTTCTTTTTGAAAGTTAGTTTCCTGTTAAGTGGACAAGATGATACTTTATTATGCATAGTTATTATTTGATAGCAAGGTCTATGGTATAAAGACCATAACACATGAGGCAGGGGACTTTGGTTCCCCTGTCATCTCCTGTCCTAGCCAGCAGTATGATCTCAGACAGGACACTTTTGAATGTTATTCCCTGTTGGTGATCCCTGGCAACACCAGAGAGTGACATTTAATGCTCCTTCTTTCCCTGGCATTCTACTTGGCTATTATCGTGAAATATTTCAGACCAGGGCCTTGCTCTGCCATGGGTCCATTCTCCTAAAACCCCAGAATTTCACTTTCTACATATTAAAATCTGGTTTTCCTCATTTTTAAAAGCTTTGACAAAGGTTAAATTGTTAGCAACATTGTCAAAGCATCAATATAAATCATTCTAGGCTAGAAATTAAAAATTCTATTAGCTAACACAGCAAATGGTCATCTTGTCCTTTATAGAAGTTTATGATTAACATCCTTATTGATTTCTTATGATGTAATTGGCAAACCTGTTCTCCATCCTTCACTTACTGCCTAGATTTGTAGATAGGTACGAATGTTCTCTTTTCATACTATTCCATGCAGTTTTCCAAAAATAATTTCCTTCTAAATATAACACCATCATTGTTATTGTAACTCTGGGTTATATCAGCCATTGCTACATTTATTTACTCCTGGACCATACATTTAACCATTAAGGCAATTTAGAAGGTTGAATCATGGTGACAATATGACTTTGCAAGGATATGAAATACAAATGTATGGTCAGCTATGTTTTCCCATGACTGATGTGACTGTATAGCCCTGCTTCAGCAACACAGAGTATTCATACAACATGAGATCTGAGTGGAGAATCCAAGTTTAATGTAAACAAAACACAATTCAGACACTTAAATTCCCGAGCTGAAATTAAACATGCAGAAACAGAAATAGCTGGTAAATTTGTATGTCATTACTTCTCTTAAAGTAACAATTTAAGTTGTGTATTAGTAATTGGATATATTTGCTGAAACTAGTTGGGGGAAATGCTAAAGAATTTGATCTTCAGAGTTTTCAGTAAGACACCAATTATTGTTTGAAAGCTCATTATTAAGAAAAAAAAGTTATAATGTTATGTACTCTTTTTGTTGGGAAAACAGAGAGGAAGAAGGATTTCCTAAAGTTTCCCACTTCAATATGAGAAGATTCATTGGCCTCAAGATATGCTACACCCATAAGCAGCGGCGCGTTATAGATGGATTGGTCAGTAAGTTAAGAATAAAAAGAAATCAGAATAAAACATTTCTGTATGGGGAAAGAGACTCTAGTTACGTGGAACATATTTTAGAAATGACATTTTGCTAAAAAGATTTTGACTCACAGCTTTCTACTGACTACACATTTCCCCTTCTGCTTTTCAGGGCTCATCTCTGAAAGCCATCAACAGCTGGCTGAAGATGCCAAGGTTTCTCAGTTCTGTCTCCTACATGACAGTCGCAGTAGCCTCTTACCTGGATCAAGAGTTGCTGTTACCACCAAGGCATGATGCTGTTTCAGCCAGGCTAGGAGAAGAATCTGTCCGGTTAGCGTCTCCAAAATCTAAGTTCACATTTCTGGCTGAGGTCACAGCTCTATTCTAAGCAGTTCTCCTTAAAGCAGTGTGCGGATTCTAACAAAAACACCCTCCGCAGCTGGAGGGAGCCTCAGCTAACGCCGGATCCTGTCAAGGCGTTCCTAGTGACTTCCAGGCGTTCCTAGTGACTTCTGTCTTCTAAATGCAGACTGATGTTTTGCGAGAGGGGCCTCCACAAGCAGGCCCAGATTGCCTGCAAAGTATTTCCTGCCTCTGAGAAGTTGCATGTGAGAAAGCCTGCACGAAGCCGAGGGGAGGGGCAGAGCGGAGCCGCCTGGGCGTTGAAGCTCTGATTTTACACAGAACTGAAGTGAGTTTGTCAAAGCTCTTGAGATGATTAGCTAGCGTCAGAAAGTCCTAGAGTCATTCCTATCCCACAGGGCTCATGGAAAACAAGGAAGAAAAAAAGAGCAGCTCTCCTCTCCCCACAGAGCCTTTCTACTGTGTTAAATGGAGAACACTTCTCCTAACTATGATTTCAAAAGTTTTCTAAGACAGATGAAGTCTGAGCCTTTTAATACCGTAATTCTTCTAAAGTTTAGAACCTTTAAAAAGTAACTTAAAAATTTACATCCTGGACTTGAGGAAAAAACCTGTAAGTGAAATCCTGAGAATCCAGGAAGCAGAGCATTTTCTTCTCTCTCTTTCATTCCCAGAATTCTGAACAGAGCACAGTGGTTTGTGTTACAGCACACGAAGCCTTCTTACCTCCAATCAGGGATCCTCCAGTTACGGACAACCACGACTGGAAAGGGTGGAAAGGCTGGAAAAGCAGAAGGCAGACTCCATTTTGATCAAGTTAGAGTCCTGCTGACATTAAACATTTGCGATGCTTCCTCCGGCGTGGAGGAGTCTCTCAATCACATCTCTGAAGTGGCTAGCAGAGTGTGTGCATCCTTCCACCGACAGCCTGTGAACTCTCATCTGTTTATCTTTTCTGCTTTTGTGCCTCCACTGCATGACTTCCTCCTAGCTGCTCCAGCCTGGGAGCTTGGACTACCATTTGGTTTTGATTAAAACCAGACAGCCAACTCTGGAGAATTTAGGGAATAAGCTAATGGAAACTGCGAATATGGCTTTAATTAGTGCATCAATTAATAATAGATGTTAGCTTGTCTTATAATAAGATGTCACAAATGCAGAGCTCAAATCATTTCTGGAAAGAATTCATACCGAGTTTCTTTTATGACCCAGAATTCTCCCTCAGGGAAAGTGCAAGGGTAAAATGGACTGTGGCCTTGGGACATGTAGGTTGTGGCCAGGCCAATGGGACAGCTTCCTTGTTTACACAAGAGAAACAGGAAACAGCATCTGTCCATTTATCTTTTTTGGTTGAAACTACTCAGTAATCATTCCCTTTCATTTTAGTTAACATTAAAAGGAGTTCATTCTATAGCTCTTGGTGACTTAACTAGCCCCTTAAAAAGATGATTAGTGATTAGATGAATCTAATTATTGACTCTGTGTGAGGATTGTACATTTTTTTAGCTTGTTAATAATGTAAGATGTAAGAATAATTCCAAAATCCAAGTAAGAAATAAGTACAACACTGCATAACAAGATGTAGGAGATATTAAGCCTGCATGTCTCAACAGCTGTCCTCTTATCTGAAATTTAAGTGGTTTTTCATTGTTTACATATATTCTCAGGTGGTCTTGATTTCTACAAATGCATGCAGGTCCTCCGCTATCATAATGGCCATCTTTTATTTTCCCTGACAACATCGTGCAGGTGATAACTTGACTTGACGTATGATGTTATAGCTACCATATCTTTCTTTACTAGACAACTGATATATCTTAAAAGTAATAGAAAACAAAATTTAGAGAAAAACCAAATAGCAAAAACAGATTTAAGCTGTGCACAAACTGGAACATGAGATGTGTTCTAGCATAAATATGCAAGCAGGGCTTTCCATGGTGACAAAGGTCTGGAACCCTAGCTCTTGGGAGACAAGATAAGAGTACAAGGTTAGCTTCTTATTCAAAGACCCTGCCAACAAGAAAAAAAAAAGGGTTGCTGAGATATCCCACATATTGAAGTACTTGCCACACTGAATGATTCAAGGTTCTGAGTGCAATATCCAGAACCCACCTAAAAATAGTTGGGTGTGGGGGTGCCTACTTGTAATATCAGCACAGGCAAGGCAGACACAGCTGAATTCTAGAAGTTCACTGGCTAGCCCTACTTAATGAGTTTGAGGGGTGTGTGTGTGTGGAGAGAGAGAGAGAGAGAGAGAGAGAGAGAGAGAGAGAGAGACAGACAGAGACAGACAGAGAGAGAGAGACAGAGACAGAGAGGGAGAGAGAGTTTGATTAAATAAAGAAAACAGGCACCAGAACAAGGGCACAAAGGTTGTCCTAGAACATGTATACACATAAACACACACACACACACACACACACACACACACACAACACACGTTCACACACCCCTCACAAAGGCATATACACAAAATAGAGCAAAACTGGGAATAATGAACCCACCCTATGGATTTACTCTCCAAATATAATATGTTGACAGAAAGACTGAAAAATGTAGGTGAAAATCATACAAGTTAAAATATGTTTATTTAGATCATTTAAATCTAAATTAAATTTAAAAATCTATTTGTAAATTCCTTTCTTAGCCCCAATTATTTTTTCTGGTTCTACAGATTGAATTGAGGACCTCACAGTAGGCAAGCTCTCTCCCCATGAGCTATAATCCTAGTCCATCCTTCATTCATTATTTAAAATCTATTTATCCTCATATTCAGATCCTCACACTGTCAATGCTTCTCCCAGCATTCTTTGTACTTTTATTTTACAGATAAAGTACTAGGAAATAGTATTCTCCCAGCCAAGTGATGGAACGTGGCCAAGCTTACACTGGAGCCCAGTTCCTCTATGTTCTGTACTTTACTTTATCTGCATTGACTGTCTCCCTTGGCAGCCACTAATCAGTGTGTGAAACGAAAAGAGCTCTTAAACGTTCTGTGTTTCAGCTCTTCTTTTTAAAATAGCCAGGTTCCACACAACTCACAAATCGGAGAACAAGATATGTATTTATGTGCGCATGTATTTACGTGTAGGTATTTGTTTCGTTAAGGAAAAGCCTGCAGCAGAACTGAGTTGGAACGGCTAGAAGAGCTTTCCTGTGTGTCGCTCCATCTTTATCTGTCTCGGCCTCTACTCCCATGATGCTAGCTGTTGGTTTTTCAGTATCTCAAGAGCACCCCACCGGTGCTTCTAACACATGGTGTTCCTTATGATTCCCTCATCCCAGGGATGCTATCACCAAGGTGCTCTCTGTTTCTGTGCACAGTGAGAACACTACTAACTCTGAGCTACTACATCAGAGTAGTTGTCTCTACTCTTCCTGACACCCATGTCATTTACCAAGGATACCGCTCTTACTTTCTCTGTATTAGAAGCAGCAATTGACAAATATTTAATCCCATTTATTTTTCATCTTCAGTTGTCAAATGTTAAACAAATCCCAGGACCTAGGTTTTCATGAAGACTTTTGCAAACGTGTGTGTAAAGACAATGAGGTAATTTCCTAAGGACTCAGAACTGTCTCGGGCTTGCAGAAGAGGTTTAAAATATCTGTTCCCTTTCTGTTTACAAATCTAAACACTTTACTCTCCTAAGTATTTGTTCTGTTCTCTATACTAGATTAGTTGTAAGATAGGGCACAGAGGCCCCGAGAACTTGAAAACAGACTATCAGGACTATATCTGGTTCTCCAGTTAACAGCAATGACTTTGCAAAATTCAGTGCTGTTAATTTGATGGAACCTACACTCACCTCTGACTTGGACCTCTGGGCAAGCCTGTGGTGTTATCTTGATTATTGATGGGGGAAGAACCATCCCACCTCCTTTGAGGGTGGAACATCCCCCGGCAGGCAATTCTGGATCTTATAAGGAGGAAGAGGAGGCTGAGAACCCAGGAGCCTGAGCTCACTGATCTGTTTCTTGTCTACAGACATAAAGGGACCAGCTTCACCTTCCTCTGCCTTGACTTCCCTGTCATAATGAGGTAATTTGCTACCTTGAAATGTGAGCTGAGACAAACATTTCCTCTTTTCAATTGCTTTTGCTGGGGTCTTATTTATTTATTTATTTATTTACTTGACTATTTTATCCCAGTGCCTTAAGCCTGTGCAAGGATTACGTTGTGTCTCAGTAACTAGGAGTTTTCAAAATCATGGTAGCCAGACCTTAGAAAGTGTTTAGGCTTTAGGGCTGGTATAAGTGATCCTAACAGCTAGAATTTCCTTTACTATTTAAATAATTATCAACGTTGCTCATTATATCTGTCTTTTGGATGATTTTTTTCTTTTCAGAATCTCTAGCTATCCAGCAAACTTCAAGCTTTCATGGACATTTGGGACAGCTCTAGTGGCAGAAAGGTTGTGAGCTCTTGCTGAAAACAAGAAAAGCAGAAGGATTGGAAGATGTTTTAAAACTTAACATAGACCGTTATGAAGGAGTTCTTTAGGGGAGGTGCTTATTTTTACCATCAGTCTACCATGATATACATGCTGGCTGATTTTGCCGTTTCTCATCAATATTCTAACCAGTTCTCTGACCTGTAACTTACACAGGAAACTGCACTTATTTAAAATCTGCAACTGGATTGCTTTATGACTAACACACACAGCCACGATAACACCACCCCACAGACGTCACCTCTAGGCTTCTTGGTGTCTCTTTGTCATGCTTCTCTTGGGCTGCCTTTGTCTTGTTTCTCTCAGTCAAGCACTCCTTTGCTCTCTGTCACTTCAGACCAATTTATGTTTTCTATAAAAGCCACGGACAGGAAACGCACACATCTCTGACTTCTTTCCCTTAGCACAATCATTTTCAGACCCATCCTTGCTACTGCTTTGTTACATTTAGTCAGTTTCTCTTCATTGCTTAGTAGTATTTCATTGAACAGATAAACTACTGCTTGTGTACCCATTCATCTGTTGAGGGACATTGTGGGGAGTTCGATTGGGACAAAGCAATGGATATTTAAGTGCAAGATGATATATATTCCTGAGTTCTGTCATATAAGTAACTTAAGAGTAAATGGTAGATCATTTATTGGCCAGTTTTAATCTGTTTCTTAGAAACTTGTAAACTATTTTCCTAAGTAGATTTCATGTTTTATTTCCATTGGGATTCTCTGAAAATGTTTCTTCTTCACATCCATTCCAGTACCCTGCTGTAGAGAGCCTTATTGGGGTGCCAAGCCACCTGGCAGGAATTTGACATCTACCAATGTGAAGATCCTCTCCCAGCCTTTGAGCAGGAGCTCCTGTGTTAGCCATAATCCCCTCCCTGGGGTGGAGGCTCAGATCAAGGTGAAGCCCATGGTTTTTCAAGCACCTGCAGTTTCCTGAAAAACACTAGCCTCCTGTGGAGAAGTTTCCAGCCTTTGGAGGAAGGGTTTTCCCTTGCCTATATATTTGGAGTTCTCTATTAAACTTTGAGACCTTGAATAGCAATGATATTTTGGTCTTTATCTCTTTTCACCACCTTCTCATACATCCCCAGCTTCCCTTCCAGGTAACCCATTCGATGTAACTGTGGGCAGTGACACCCTGCCTAACCCTAACCATAACCCAAAGATCTATAAAATATTTCAGATACATGACTATGTTGTATGTGACGACTACGTTGTATGTGACTATAGTATTTTTGATCAGCTACTTTTGTTATAGCATTATTGCACAGTAGAGCATTTGTTCTTACAATGTTAAACACCATCCCTGGAAACAGGCATACTTGCTTTGTTTTGAATTTAATGAAAGAATATAATTATTCCTTTACCATACTAGTGCTTAACTGCAAGTTTTTAAACATTATTTGGCTAAAGAATTTCAGTTAAGTACATTTTTAAACTAAGAACAATTGTCAACTAAAGGTAATTTTTATTTTATTTTATTAGATATTTGCTTTATTTACATTTTAAATGGTATCCCCTTTTCTTGTTACCCCTCCGAAAACCCCCATCCTATCCCCCCTGCCCCTGCTTACCAACCCCTCTCCTCCCACTTTCCTGACCTGGCATTCCCCTACACAGGAGCATTGAGCTTTGACAGGACAAAAGGCCTCTCCTATCATTTATGTCTGAAAAGGCCATCCTCTGCTACATTTGCAGCTGGAGCCATGGTTCCCTCCATGTGTACTCTACGGTTGGTGGTTTAGTCCCTGGGAACTCTGTGGGGTACTGGTTGGTACATATTATTGTTTCTCCTATGGGGCTGCAAACCTCTTCAGCTCCTTGGGTCTAAAGGTAATTTTTTTTTCCTCTGGGGAAAGTCTGGCCATGTCTTGAGGCATTTCGGTTGTCACAACTATAGGAAGGTGGTTTCAAAACAGCACTGTGCTCAAACAGTTTCCCATAAGAGGTGAATTTCTGTTGCGAGGCAGAGAATCTATGCAATGATGTGTGTTGTTGGAGAATTTGTATCAGACAGGGCATTGGAATTTCACTGTTTTCATCTGCTCTGTCCTTTTTCAGTCTCTTTTCTCTCACTGCCTTCATGGCTCCTTTTATTGGTACAGTCTGCCTAGACTGAGTCAGCAAAAATGGGGATTCCCCACTTGGCTGAGAATTGGTGGTGTGAGTCAATATGCCTGGTACAGGTGTTTTTGTTTTTATGCTTTCTCATGAATATTTTGTGTCTGGCCTAATGAACTGCTCCTTCCCCAATTTACTCTGTTGACATAGTGAATTACATGGATTGACTTTTAAATATTAAGCAAATCTTGTGCTTCTCATTTAATATGGTATGGGTCTACTAAAATTTGAATGAAATTGAATGTAAAGAATATAGTTATGAACTTTTACAAAGTTGTGGGGTATTTTTGTTCTTTTTAAAGTTTGATTTCTTTTTGAATTTCAGACCACTGTGTTTCTGTAGTGAGTTTAGAGTCATTTTATTAACCTCTCCCATTTTTTATTATATGTCCTTTCATATATTATTATTTTTTTTATTTGAAACTATTTCTTTTTATTATTTTCTATATTTTTTATTTACATTCCAAATGATTTCCCCTTTCCCGTTTCCTCCCTCCCCGAAAGTCCCATAAGCCCCCTTCCCCCCCTCTGTTCCCCATTCAACCCCCTCTTGCTTCTCTGTCCTGGTATTTCCCTACATCCAGTCTTTCCAGGACCAGGGGTCTCTTCTTGGAAATTTATTGATAGTGAATTTCATCTTGGGTATTCCGAGATTCTGGGTTACTATCCCCTTATCAGTGACTGCATACCATGTGTGTTCTTTTGTGATTCAGTTACCTCACTAAGGATGATATTTTCAAGTTCTGACCATTTGCCTAAGAATTTCGTGAATTCATTGTTTTTAATTTCAGAGTAGTATTCCATTGTGTAAATATACCACATTTTCTGAATCCATTCCTCCATTGAGGGACATCTGGGTTCTTTCCAGCTTCTGGCTATTATATATAAGGCTGCTATGAACATAGTGGAGCATGTGTCCTTATTGCATGCAGAGGAAGCCTCTGGGTATATGCCCAGGAGTGGTATAGCAGGATCCTCCGGGAGTGTCATGCCCAGTTTTCTGAGGAAACGCCATACTGCTTTCCAGAGTAGTTGTACCAGCTTGCAATCCCACCATCAGTGGAGGAGTGTTCCTCTTTCTCCATATCCTTGCCAACAATTGCTGTCTCCTGTGTTTTTGATCTTAACCATTCTGACTCGTTTGAGGTGGAATCTCAGGGTTTTTTTTGATTTGCATTTCCCTAATGACTAAGGATGTTGAACATCTCTTTAGGTGCTTCTCAGCCATTAGATATTCTTCAGGCGAGAACTCTCTGTTTAGCTCTGTACCCTATTTTTAATACGGTTACTTGGCTCTCTGGAGTCTAACTTCTTGAGTTCTTTGTATATATTGGATATTAGCCCTCTGTCGGATGTAGGGTTGGTAAAGATCTTTTCCCAGTTTGTTGGTTGCCGCTTTGTCCTTTGAACAGTGTCCTTTGCCTTACAGAAACTTTGCAATTTTACGAGGTCCCATGTATCAATTCTTGATCTTAGAGCATGAGCTATTGGTGTTCTGTTCAGGAAAATTTCCCCTGTGCCCATATGTTTAAAGTTCTTTCCTAGTTTCCTTTCTATTAGTTTCAGTGTGTCTGGTTTTATGTGGAGGTCCTTGATCCACTTGGAATTGAGCTTAGTGCAAGGAGATAAGAATGGGTCAATTTGCATTTTTCTGCATGTTGACCTCCAGTTGAGCCAGCACCATTTGTTGAAAAGGCTATCTTTTTTCCACTGGATGGTTTTAGCCCCTTTGTCAAAGATCAAGTGACCATAGGAGTGTGGATTCATTTCTGAGGTCTTCAATTCTGTTCCATTGATCTACATGCCTGTCACTATACCAATACCATGCGGTTTTTAACACTATTGCTCTGTAGTACAGCTTGAGATCTGGGATACTGATTCCCCCAGAAGTTCTTTTACTCTTGAGAATAGTTTTAGCTATCCTGAATTTTCTGTTACTCCAGATGAATTTTTGAATTGCTCTTTCTAACTCTATGAAGAATTGAGTTGGGATTTTGATGGGGATTGCATTGATCCTGTATATTGCTTTTGGCAAGATGGTCATTTTTACTATATTAATCCTGCCAATCCATGAGCATGGCAGATTTTTCCATCTTCTGAGGTCTTCTTCAATTTCTTTCTTCAGAGACTTGAAGTTCTTGTCATACAGATCTTTCACTTGTTTGGTTAGAGTCACACCAAGATACTTTATATAGTTTGTGGCTATCGTGAAGGGTGTTATTTCTCCTATTTCTTTCTCAGCCTGCTTATTCTTTGAGTATAGGAAGGCTACTGATTTGCTTGAGTTGATTTTGTATCTGGCCACTTTGCTGAAGTTGTTTATCAGCTGTAGGAGTTCTCTGGTGGAGTTCTTTGGGTTGCTTAAGTATACTATCATATCGTCTGCAAATAGTGATAGTTTGACTTCTTCCTTTCCAATTTGTATCCCTTTGACCTCCTTTTGTTGTCTAATTGCTCTAGCTAGAACTTCAAGTACTATATTGAAAAGATATATATAGAGAGGGCAGCCTTGGCTAGTCCCTGATTTTAGTGGGATTGCTTCAAGTTTCTCTCCATTTAGTTTGATGTTGACTACTGGTTTGCTGTAAATTGTTTTTACTATGTTTAGATATGGGCCTCGAATTCCTCATCTTTCCAAGACCTTTAACATGAAAGGATCCTGAATTTTGTCAAATGCTTTCTCAGCATCTAATGAAATGACCATGTGGAATTTTTTCTTTGAGATTGTTTATGTAGTGCATTACATTGATGGACTTCCTTATATTGAACCATCCCTGCATCCCTGGGATGAAGCCTACTTGATCATGGTGAATGATCATTTTGATGTGTTCTTGGATTCGCTTGGCAAAAATTTTATTATTTTTGCATCGGTATTCATAAGAGAAATTGGCCTGAGATTCTCTTTGTCAGATCTTTGTGTGCTTTTGGTATTAGCGTAATTGTGGCTTCATAGAACGAGTTTGGTTGTGTTCCTTCTGTTTCTATTTTGTGGAATAGTTTGAAGAGTATTGGTGTTAGGTCTTCTTTGAAGGTCTGATAGAATTCTGCAGTAAAACCATCTGGACCTGTGATTTTTTGGTTGGAAGACTTCCTATGACCACTTCTATTTCTTTAGGGGTTATAGGACGGTTTAGATGGTCTATTTGATCCTGATTTAATGTTGGTATTTGGTATCTGTCTAGGAAATTGTCCATTTCCTCGAGATTTTCTAGTTGTGTTGAATACAGGCTTTTGTAGTAGGATCCGATGATTTTTTGAATTTCCTCAGTTTCTGTTGTTATATCTAGAACTTGAAGTTCTAGCTAGAGCAATTAGACAACAAAAGGAGGTCAAAGGGATACAAATTGGAAAGGAAGAAGTCAAACATTTCATATATTTAATCTAACTTTCTAGGATTTGTTGGTTCTTTCATCTATGTTTGGATGGGATATTGGCCTGTTGCTTACTTATTATCTTTTATTACTTTTTAATTCTGGTGTGATTGAAAAGCATTCTGTCATTGATGTGAATTCCCTGAAATAGCAAGTCTTGTGTTATTGATAACTACATTGTAAAACATCGAGTATTGTTTTATCTTACATTTCCATGATGTCTAAGGACGTTGAATGTCTACAATATTTCTCAGCCTTAACATGTTATTGTTGGAATTTTTGAGTTCTTTTTGTCTTCTAGATATTAGCGCTTGATCTGATACACAGCTAGCTGATTAGTTTTTTTTTTTTCATTGTGTAGTCTTCCTATTGGTAGTGTGCTTTGCTGGATGAAGTGTTTCAGTTTCATGAGTTTCTTGATTTTAATTTTTGTTCTTAATGACTGTGCTGTTCAGAAAATCCTTTCTAAAGTGAAACCTATTTCTTAGTTTGTTCTCTGACAGGTTAGGGTCTCAGGTTTTATGTTGAGATCCTTTATCCATTTAGGGTAGAGTTTTGTGCAAGGTGACAGATAATGACTAAGTATCATTCTTTTACATTTAGCCATCCCGTTTGACTAGAACTATCTGTCAAAATGGTTTCTTTTTTCCCTGATATTATTTTTGTTCTCTTTGTCAGAAGTCAGGCAGTATATACCATGTGGGCACTGAGTTCTATTCCATTGATGAATGAATCTGTTTGTTGGCATTACTGTGTTTTTATCACTATACCTCTGAAAGATAACTTGGAGCCAGGGATGATGAGACCTCAAACAGAGCTTTTATTGTTCAGAATAGTTTTTGTTATTCTGGGTCTTTTGTGTTTACATATGAGTATTTAGATTTATTTAAAAAGTATCTGTGAATTTAATGGGAAATGTGTTAAATCTGTAAATAGCACTTGGTCTGGCACTTTTCACAATATTTGTAAGTAGTCTTTTCATTCCCTAATCTTTTTCAACTTCTTTCTTTAGCATCTTAAAAGTTTTTATTGCACAGGTCTTTCATTTCCTTGGTTAAATCAAATTGGATTGTCTCTTTTCTTTCCGGGTATGTTTGTTGATCATATATAGGAACATAAATGATTTTCTTTTGTGAAAAGTTTATATCCTGCTACTTTGGAAAGCAGATTAGACAGCTATAGGATCTTTTTGTTAGAACCTATGTGTATATCTGTGTGTGTGTGTGTGTGTGTACACAATCTTACCCATCTCAGAATGACAAAATAGACAGCAACAAGAAATTACAAGAAATGCTGACACAGACATGGGTAGGGGAAACACTTAGTCACTGTTCATAGGAATGAGAACAGGTGAAGTAGCTAAGAAAATTAGTGTGTAAGGTCCTCAAAAATCTAAGAGTAGGTCTATCACATTATTCAGCTATACCACTCCCAGGAGTAATCCCTCAGGACTCTATGTCCTGTGATAGAAATGCTTGTTTATGAATATTCATTGCTGCTCCATTAATATCCAGGCAGTAGAAACAGCCTAGATGTCCATCAAGTGATGAATGGATAATGGAATTGTTATACAAAATACAGCTATATACAAAAACGAAATTATAAAATTTACAGGTGAATGGATGAACCTGGAAACACTTCAAGTGGAGTAACCCAGACCCACAACCAGAAATGTGGCATGGTAGGTATACGTGTGTACTTACATTAGAACACTTATAAAAATCAGTAATGGGTCATAGGTGATTTCAGGAATTGGGGTAGAATTCAGGTGATATGAAGGGGTAAAGGGAAAGGATAAAACATGAATGATTAAATGTGCTGGATCTGGGAGAGCAGGGTAAAGGAGGAAGTATGGGGAAGGAATAACCCATGTGGAAATCTACTCTAGAAGTTCTCCAAAATATATACATATGCACACATAAAAGGAGTTGGTCTATACTAAGTATAGAGGTCTATACTTAATGTCATAGGCTCTCAAAAAAGCCCTGTGGCAAATATGGGTTACTTCTTTCCAAACTGTCAATCAGTAAGTTCCGATAGACCCCTCCTCTAAAGATTATAGGCTATTGCCAATGCTCTGGTTATTCTACAGACTTTGATGATAAGACACTATAGTCGAAGTTGCCACACATATATTTGAGCCCTAGGGTATGGAGGAATTAAGTTTGCACTGGCCTGAAAGCATCAACTACTAGCTAGCCTTCACAGTACTTAAAAATCTTATGCATGCTACAGGGGAGAAACGTCATCAGTAGCCTTGCCCAGCTATGGATGCTGCAAGCTACAGTCTGGACTAGCCTGACAAGATGGGCCCACTAGTGCAATAGTGGTATGGATGTTATGGGAGCAACCAACCACTTTGTGATTGGATTTAAGAAATTTCCCACTGGATGGAACCCATGTCTGGTACCATCCTAACTGAATCAAAGCTCTGGGATTGTCTGTATCAAAGGCACCAAGGAGAATCTAATACTATTATTCTGCTAAGAAAACATGGTCTTTATCCCCAAGCCAATATCTTTATACACATAGCTTAGTGCATCTCTCAACTCTCATCAGAGAAACTTCTTTCTGAAGTGGATGATAATTACAGACAAGGAAGAACTCATCTAAATGTGACATATATATCATACTCCCTCTGTAAAGCCCAGAGATCATCATGGAAGGGGGAATAGAAAAATTTGTAATAGCTACATGTAGTGAATATTTGTGATAAAAACAATATTTGCTAGCTACAGGGCCATTGAAGACATAAATTCACTGTGCCTATGGCTGCCTGCATAAGATCTGAATCAGAACAAGGCAGCCAAAAATCTCAACATGTATAGATGAAAGGCTCAGGAAGTGCCACCCCTAGCCAAGGAGTTATAGGCAATTGATGGCTTCTGGAGTGAGGGAGAATTTTCTACAAGAATGTGGTCCCTGAGCAGCTATCTAACCCCCAGCAATAGACTATACCTGTGCACACACAGGCAGCACTAAGTGAACTTGGTGGATTCACCAAAGAGGACATAAAGTCAGGATGAAAATTGGTGAGAGGAGAGAGAAAGGCTTTGCTGTGAGAGGATGGATGGGAATGGACATAATCAGAACACTTGTTATGCATGCATGAAATTCTCATACAGCAAAAATAAACATAAATGTAACTGGGCATTTTGGTTTGCTTCATATTATGGATAAATTATCAGAGGAACTGCCTTGTGTCTACTATTGTACTCAAGTGGGTAGACAAGAGTATCCATTATACATAAATTGAAGGATGTATTTAGAGAACTCTTGGCTTCCATGGGTTTCTATGCTAAAAGGTAGTTTCACTATCAGAATAATCTTATTGTACTACAAAACAGAATTTCCTCTACTTATTACTAGTGGGCCAAAGCACAGTGTTGATCTTAGTTGCCAAGCTCTTCCGGAAGAAGAAAGAATCACAGAAACACAGTAGCTATTTTATTTGTAGCATTGCTAGACCTCAACTTTTTAATGAGTTAATATACTGCTTTGGATTTTGAGCAAAAGGTATGAACTACTATAGGAGGAATAGCAAGTTTCACTGACAAGAGTAGTTGGCTGCCTGCATGCATAAATGTTGGGGGCCAGCGCTGCTGCAGAGGCAACTTTCCCATGAGGACCTAATTGAAGACAACCTGAGAGCTTAAAGATTGGTGATGTGGACATTGCCAGCCAATTGGGAACTGCCACTTGGAAGATATGCTTGCTCGGGACCAATGGGCCTTGGGTAGAATGTATAAAGGGCACTCCCCAAGATTTAATGAATGAGCTTCCTGGCAGTATTCATACCAGCTTGCTAGAGTGTTCTCACCTGCTCCTGGAGTCTGAGCCTCCTGACCTCACCCGAACCACCAAGGGCAAGTATGGTCTGGCAGTGGGGTGTGGGCTGTGGGAGTCCAGGGTGTAAAGCGGTGAGCTACTGCAGACACAGATATTTGACTTTAAGACAAAACCAGTTCCCATCAACTTGAACAATAAGCCCAATGAACTTGGAGACAGACCATCTGGGTGATGAGCTCTTTGGTCGTCATGAGCTGTGTAGTAGTGAAATTATTCTGGAAACACTGGAATTCCCCAAAGATTGCTTGATTCCTGGCACATGTGTTCAGAAATCACCTTAGCATGTGTGTAAAAAGCCGCCTCTTCCTGATGGGAAGCCAGCAATACAGTTCAGCAAGAGCAAGAAGAAAACCAGAGAATATGCGAGCTATATCAGCAAATACAGTTAAGAGAACTGGAAAAAATTGTCTTAAAACACAGTGGGGTTATGTAGAGTTATTATTTTCAAGCTATTGTATTCACGTTCTGGTTAAGAAAAAAAAACGGGCAATTAAACTGCAAGTATTTTTGAGCACTTATGAGCAAGATGCAGCATTGGGAGGGATTCTAAAGATAGTTGTTACAGCTGCCTTATAACCTGGTTCCTTTATAAATATTTAGACATTCATGGTGTTTGAAATTCCTTTACTTTCCATTTTAGGTAAAGATCAGTTTAAGATTTCTTCTTAAATCCTTGTTGTCATAAGTTATAACCCGAACATCTGCTTTTCTCTAAATGCCTTCTCAGATGATCCAAGGCATATTTAGTCAACGCCTTTGTATCCTTCTCGCACATTATTTCAATCTGTAATCACACACAGCCTACGTACAGGAATACTGCAAGGGAGAATTGCCACAGGTGCATTCTGAATTGACATCTGAGCTCTTGGATTAAGGAAGATTATTTCGTGCACTGGGAGAGATGATGTACAGTAGAAGAAAGCAATTCAAGAAGAAAAAGAAACACCTGACCTGACAAGACAGCCAGCATCCCAATCTCTAGACACCTATGGAACAGAAATGGCTTTTACCCTGTGGTAAATACTTGCTAAGATCATGTGTATGAAATGGGATCACATTATTCCCATGGCAAGTTCAAATCCATCCTCTTGACATTGTATACCTAACATGACATAGTTAAGAGCAGAGAGTCAATGGGGGAAGGGGAAACTGTCAGTAAATATCATCAGATTTATTAGGGTCTTCTCTGTCTGTCTTTAGACTGGGAAGAACAGTAGTTTTGATTGGTGTGAGCTCTAGAGGAGGAGAGTTGGGTAGCTAGGATGTGAAACTTATCTGTCCATACATAAGCTGAGCAGCTGTGATTGTGTGCTGAGGTTTGTAAGACAAGCAAATCCTGATTGCACCCAAGGGATCAAAGGAAAAGTAAAGACGGAGATATTGTATAGCTTTATTGCAGCTGACCAGTCTATGCCTTTCCTTTTCCAATGTCACGTCTCCCAGTCATCTATGGTATTTGTCTACCAAACTTCTAGTGTCCAGAGAACATCTATTAATACACCCTGTTTTAAAAGGCAATAGAGTTATGAGATAATGCAGAAAGAAATTTACTGCTGAATTGAAGACATTCTTAAAATGCAAACCACAAAGGAAATACCAAGTCGCTTCTCTAAGGGATGGGGGTGGGTATGTGTGTGGGGAATTTGTAGCACAAGAAATTCCATTTCTGGTTTTTGACTTCATTCTCTGAAGACGCTTCTGTGATTCTTGGCTCTGTCTGTGTATGTGTGTGTGCATATGTGTAAGAGCTTATGTGGGTGGGTCTTTCCAGACACACGTAGAAGAGAGTTGAGCCAGACCACATGCCTATGAGTCAAAACTTTAGCTTGCATTTGTCTTAAGCTGTGAAGCTCTGGGTGTGACTTAACAGAACCTGGCAAGTTGTCTGAAGACTTCTTTCAACACTTGAACCAGAATGCAGTAAATCAGATGACATGTTGCCCTAGTTTTTCATTAATATTCATATTTTAATAAAAAAGGAAGAGTGTGTTCTATCATGATTGCTTTAAAATACAAACAAAATCTAGCTACAGATCCAAACTATGAGAACACTTAATATTGAGGTCGCAAAAATGTAGCTAACTTGATATTAAAAAGCTTTACATAAAATATTTTGGCATTTGCTATGGAATGAATTGTGTTCCCTCTAAAATCGATACATGGAAACTGTAGCTCTACCATGTGATACAGTTTTAAGTTGGCACTGTAAGAGGTAACTAGGCTAAAAGGAAGATGGGAAGGTGGGGGTCCCATGGTTTTACTTGTGTCTTGAGCAAAGAGACCTCCCCCAACCCCACCACCACTGTCCAAGACTTTCCTCTGCTATATAACAACAGTGAATAGGTGGTTAGATTCTTTACCATTTTGCAAAAATCTAGCAGTTTTATTCTGAAGTTTCTAGCCTTCACATTTCTGAAAAAAAAATGTCTTGTTATGAAAGCCACCCAGGCTACACTACAACTCTGTTTCTTTTTTTGTTTTGGTTTTTTTTGTTTTGTTTTTTGGGTTTTTTTTGAAGCAGCTGGAGCAACAAGTATAGCACTTTACACCAAATTTCAATTAAAGTACAGTGTTGGGAGTACAGAGCCTCTCAGTACTAACAAAAAGAATGAATAAGAATTATAGCAATAACAATGGTGGCTTAACTATACATGCTTTATTCCTAACAAATACCCAGATGATGGTCAATCGAGCTAGGGCGAAAATTCTATTCTTCATTCTAACGTTAGTGAGGCAGGGGAAGAAAGCAGCTGCCATGTTCCATTCAAGGCTCTCCAATTCAGATAACTTAAAATATTCTGCACACTTACAGGCCTCTCATAGATTACAACAGTCACACAACCAGCACTGATGTCTTCCAACTGTAGATCCTGTAAATGTTACCTTCACGTATCTTAAGTTCCTGGTCGTGTCATTCTTTCAGCTGGTGAGTGGTGAAGCTCCCTCCCTAAGGACCTAGTAACATTCCAGGTCTCAGGACAGAAGCTCAACCTTCAACCTTTGCAGATGACTTTTTTCTTGAACTTCCTTAAGCTGTATTTGAATTTGTTGGTTTAATTTGAACTGGAAAAATGTTCTTTATAATCCATAGAAGGCTTTTCCCAACTGGTGCCTCTTCCTAAGGTCATGGGTACTGGGCTACCTTGCTTATAGGGTAGAAAGAGAATAAAAGAGTGGCAAAAGCTTATGAAGTCAAGGAAGTGACCTTAAAGATGGCTTAGATCTGGTGCTCCTTTTTGTCAACTCCCTTCTTTCTACAATGGCATTCATTTCATGGTCTCCTAGACTGAGGAAGCCACCACTGAGCCCTCATGTTTGTATAATTTCTCATATTCAGATATTCATTGAGCATGTCTCTGAGGACTGTACACAATGACTGCTTCAACTTGTCAGCTACCCCAGCAGGTAGGATCTACTATGTGTGCTTTGAATGGACAAGGGCCAGAGGCTGGAATGCTCAGCGAACTTGTCAATGTTTGCCTGGGGAGGGTGTGTGTGGACCATTAGATCACCTAAACATCAGGTTCCTGTTCTTCATAGGTTAGTGTATACTCCTTTTACATCCCAACTGAAGTTTCCCTTCCTCCTCTTCATCCAGTCCCTTCCCCATCCATTTCCCTTCAGAAAAGGGCAGATATCCCATGGATACTACCCAGCCATATCAAGTTAGAGTAAAACTAGTTGCCCCCTCTTTTATTAAGGCTAGATGAGGCAACCCAATAAGAGGAAAGGGTCCCAAAGCAGGCAACAAAGTCAGAGACAGACCCTGCTCCTGCTGTTAGGAATTCTACAAGAAGACTATGCTATGTAACTGTAGCAATGTGTAGAGGGCTTAGGTCAGTCCTATGCAGGCTCCTGGTTGGTGGTTCAGTTTCTGTGAGCTCCTATGGGTCCAGGTTATTTGAGTCTGTGGTTGTCCTTGACCCCTAGGGGTCCTACCATTTCCAAGTGACTGCACTCGTTTCTCCAAATTCTTCTTTACTACTATGTAAAATCTTCCAATATAAACTGTAAGGCATGAAAGGGAATAGAAGAAATTACTTTAATGACTGGCTATTTATTAACCACACATAAAATTCTTTCTGATATGGGCTGAACCTCATGGAAAATTTAGAAATAATTTACAGAATAATTTTTACGTAAACATGGAAATGCCAAATACCATTAATAATGTTTATATTAGACTACTAACTTACATGGGCGAGAAAAAACAAAAACAAAAGGACCCAAAAGCAACCAGGCTGAAGGCAAAGAGTGATACCTGAGGTATATGTATCCTGTTATGTACCTGTTCACACACATACAGACACACACACAGATACACACAGACACAGACACACACACACACGAGAGAGAGAGAGAGAGAGAGAGAGAGAGAGAGAGAGAGAGCGCGACCACTTTAAAAGTCTTTAAAAATTTCTAGAAACACTGGAAAATATATAACTGTAATAGTTACCTTTAGTAGAACCCTGGTGATACTGTGCTATGTAGTTTCTAAATTTTCCATAGCAAGCATATAACACATCAATAATAGAAAAATAAAGTTTAATGTATTGAAAAAGGAGTTTAGGTGTACATTGTGATACAAACATTACAAAATATTACATTAAACTGAATGATATGTTTGAAGTGCTTTAATAGATACTTAAAAGTATTATTTATCCATGTGGTGGTTTCAGCGTGAATGCCCCTATAGGCCTATATATTTAAATACTTAGCCACTAAAGAGTGGAACTTTTGAAAAGGATCACTAGGCATGGCCTTGTTGGAGAGAGTGTGTCACTGGAGGTGGGCTTTGAGATTGAGGAAAGATGAAATGTGGACCTTTTAGAGAGAGAAAATAGGTCCCATCCATAGCAATTGCAAGGCCACATTAGATTACAAGATTATAAACATAAGATTATAGACCACAGAATGGAGGGTGGAGATGTATATCTTATTGATGAAAGAGTGTTTACTGCTTTAGATGGGGTGGAACCTGGAAGAATGGAGCCTAAAAATGAGGCACACTAAGATCTCATGCAATAGGCAACTTTATTCAGAACAACAGACAGTTTATACTCTGAGGGTTAAGAAGAAGTATATGAGTTAAGTGTACAGTCAAAGGATAAGCACATGTGTGGATGTGGACAAGCCACACACAGCAAAAACGTGTTTTTCCATAGAAGCACATAAACAAATAATGATATCCAGTTGTAATGAATACTCTGAAGTCATCTTACTCCTACCCACTACACCTGGGAAGAGCATGGAAACCCATTGTAAGAACAAGTCTGTACTTTTAAAGAAACTGAGGTCACAAGACTCTTGGCTTGTTTTCCTGGAGTTTTCTCACAAGCATTCAGAATTTCCCTATAGGACTCCATTCTTGGATCATGTTATGACAAAGGTAGAATGAGCATCCAAATAACAGACTTCTTTATGTTTGCTTTTTGACTGGCATATCAAAATACATCATTATTGGATATTGTTGGAGATGAGGGAATTTTATGGAAAACCCTCCAACATCCTCCTTGTAAAGAAGCCAATATAGTGCAAGAAGGATCTATAAAAACTGGGAGTGATGTAATTAATAGGATGGCATATGTCTGCTTCCTTAGGTTTCTATTTTAAACACATTAAAATATAAAAAATTCTTAGCAAATTTTAAGTAAGTATGAACAGAAACTCATGCTAGAAAAGTTCTCAGTTATTTTTAGATTAAGGAAATGATTCAAGAAAGTTAAAATTTATCTTTCTATTAGCAGATCAACAAGCATTTCTTTTTCTTTTCATGTGTGTCTTAGCTACATCAAGCATCAGGGAAATTGCTATCTTGCCTTTTTTTTAAAAAAAAAACAAACATGGTCTGACTTGAGCCCATGTGACCTTGTTTCAGGCACAAGGTCTTTCTACTCAATCATGGAACTCTTGATTTCAAAACCAGCTGTGTGCAGTGACCTGGTCTTTTTGGTGAGTTTTGACGAAATGCAGCATGCCTATACAGGATCGTCAGTCCACTCCCTTTAAGTCCTTTGCAACTGTAAAGTATTATGCCATCTGCATTTCAAACATGATCTCAGAACATTAAAAAAGGTTCTGCAATGTTTCCATATTTTTGAAAAACACATCATTATTGGATATTGTTGGAGATGAGGGAATTTTATGGAAAACCCTCCAACATCCTCCTTGTAAAGAAGCCAATATAGTGCAAGAAGGATCTATAAAAACTGGGAGTGATGTAATTAATAGGATGGCATATGTCTGCTTCCTTAGGTTTCTATTTTAAACACATTAAAATATAAAAAATTCTTAGCAAATTTTAAGTAAGTATGAACAGAAACTCATGCTAGAAAAGTTCTCAGTTATTTTTAGATTAAGGAAATGATTCAAGAAAGTTAAAATTTATCTTTCTATTAGCAGATCAACAAGCATTTCTTTTTCTTTTCATGTGTGTCTTAGGGTCTTAATTGCTGTGAAAAGACATCATTACTATGGCAACTCTTTTACAGGCAAACATTTAATTGGGGCTGGGCTACAGTTTCAGAGGTTTAGTTCATTATCATGGTGGCATACAGACAGATATGATGCTGGAAGAGGTTCTGAGAGTTCTACATCTGGATCTACAGGAAGAAGAGAGAAACACAGGGTCTGGTTTGAGCTCCTGAAACTTCAAAGCCCAACCTCAGTGACACACTTCCTCCAACAGGGCCATGCCTACTCCTAATAGTGCCACTCCCTATGGGCCAATGGGGCCATTTTGATTCAAACCACCACAATGTGTTTGTGTATGTGATGGGTGTACATATATGTGTGTTTCCTTGTGTATGTGTGTGCGTGTGCGTGTGTGTGTAGGGGTGCACAAGGGATGCATGTGGAGGCCAAAGGTAGATGTCAATTTTCTTCGTCTCAACAGTTATCTTGCTAGATTGGCAATCTCCTAGCTCTGCCATCATAAGGTTGGAATTACTGATGTCCACTCATTTCCATGGGTGCTGTGGAACCAAGCTAAGATCCTCAAGTTTGTATGGCAAGTGATTTAATTGCTGAGTTATGCCAGTCTGAGAATCCCTTTTTCTTACTTATATTTGTAGCTGTACTTTGCTTTTTTATTTTTTTTAAAGCTATTTAGTAGCAGTGCTTTGTAACTAGGTTTTTGGTTGTGTTTATAGTTGTGATTTTTAGCCATGTTCTGTGGTTGTGTTTTATGATTGTATTTATATCTGTATTGTGTAGTTACGATGTACATCATAACTATGACATAATTATGACATAATTTCTATAAGAAACTGCAATAAATATCAAATACACATTTGATATTTGTAGGATTTAATGATAACACCAAATCTCACTGATTAATATTTTGTCTTCCTCTGTGTCATAACAAAACAACGAAAGCTATTACAATTGAATGCTGAATATCCCACACTATTCCTCATATCAAAACTATTGGAGTTGATTTTTATAAGCTGTGAGCTAATTAACGTAATGGGCCAAAGTTTTAATGCACAAGCTCACTTTGAGTATGAGACTGAAACCGAGACTGACACAAAATGAGCACAGGGTAATGGCGCCGACCCACAGCGACGGTGGGAATACCATGCACAGTAAGACAGGTGGCGAAAACAGCTGATGCTCCAGAGCTTATTGTGCTCTGCATTCTGGGTCAAGCATATTAAACTATCTGTTCTACTTAGACCTCACAAAATCATGACACAATAATAAAAATACTATTTTATCATCACTATCAGATGAGAAAGGCAGGATTATTTCACCTAAATCCTCACAACCCCTTTAATAGCATGAATCCTCTTCAATGCTGGAATGTGAGAGCAGAAACACTGGAATTCCTGAGTACTGATGTTGTTTAGCACCGGTGATGTAGAAGGACACTTGCCATTTGATGTGTCTCAGGAACCTGCAGGACATTAGGTTATAAACATTCATGTACATGTGAAACATGTGTTTGGCAGAGCCATACCCTGATATTAGCGTTTTGGTAGGAAGGATACCAAAGACTTGATACTTTCTGGCTTGCACAGCTGGCGAGTGCATGATGGTTGCATGTGTGAGGCATATTGGTGAGTGTGAGAAAATTCTGTCCTCATTGCATTGGAATACAATGGCTAGATGAGATAATCTCATTTTCATACTCAGAAAGATACAATACTAAGATTCTTTGGGTGTAACTTTGAGTGTATTGACTTTCCGTTGATGATGGCAGAATACCTGAAATGATTGACTTATAAAGAGGCAATTTTTTTTTGAGTCATGGCTTCAGAGATTTGTTATATGACTGCTTGAACATGTTGTTTTAAACTTGTAACAACACAGCGTGTTATGGTGGGAGTACAGGGCAGAGCAGGCTGCTAACTTGGGAGCATCCAGGAATCAAAGACACAGAGAAGTAATTCTTTCTAGGCCATGGCTTCAAAAACCTAGCTGCCTAACACTGGTCCCACCTTCTAAAGTTTCTACCAGCTACCAATAATGCCACAGGATAGTGACAAAACCTTTCAGTTAAGTGCCTTTTGGGAACATTGTATATCGAATGGATAGTCTATGAACACAATAAAACTTTTGGGCACTATGTAGAAGAGACAGATCTCCCTTGTATCTACTGACTCCCACTCTTCGTAATCGCCTTTGTATATGGGAGTAAGTAGTGGTTGACAAAATGCCCTTTCCTATGTGTCCCAGTTATATGATAGCATCCTTTTTCATAGGCTTATAAAGGACAGGTCACCTTGTAACATGTTCCCACATTTTATGATCCTGTCTTATTTTAAAATTGTATCTCATACTCTTTGAGTATTCATTTACATTTGTTTAAATTTCATTAATAAATCTCTGATCTTTAAATCTTGGCAAAATAGTATCATTCCAAATAATTTCACAAACATCAATTACATTTAGTCATAAAGAAGTTTTTAGCTAGATTATGGCAACTCTTGAATCTGCTTTTGCATGTTGGTAAAAGTTCAGATGACATCAGAAAGTTGAGAACAAGTTCAATGGCCTCTTACTCTAATCCAACCCTTTATCTGGGTCACCTGTCCCTAGCCAGTGGCTGAAATGATGAGGTATGTCTGAGTTAACATTAAAGCTTCTGTAGGTAAGAAAGGGAATTCCTTTCTTTCCACATTTTTGTTCCTGAGGATGAAGCATTGAGCATTTTCTTGGTAATTCACAATTTTGTCTAAGATGGGAGGTGTGTGGAGGAGAGAACAAATGTTTGATGTATTTCAGATTCAGAAACTTGGTTTTCTTCTCTTGAACAAAGCTAGGATAAGCTTTGTTGAAGATAAGGAAGACACAGTTATATATGAAGATCATGGTACTTTTGACAAACTGTAGATACAGGTCACAGTCTTGAGTGCACCAACCAGTAGGCATTAATAGAGTTTACAGGTCTTCTGCTAGAAGACTTTTTTGATTCCCAGCAATCACATAGATATTGTAAATGCAACAATATCTGATGTATCAGTTCTGATATGAGGTCTTTACAATCATCATGTTGGCGGGCAAGTATGGATGTTGAGACATATGAGTATTAGAAATATGGAAATAAGGATAGCAAAAACTACTCTCTACAACAAAAGATCTCCTGGGGGACTCACCATCCCTGACCTCAAGCTCTACTACAGAGCAATAGTGATGAAAACTGTTTGGTATTGGAATGGCAACAGGCAGGAAGATCAATGGAATAGAATTGAAGACCCAGATATGAACCCACACACATATGGTCACTTGATATTTGACAAAGGAGCTAAAAACATCCAGTGGAAAAAAGACAGTGTTTTTAACAAATGGTGCTGGATCAACTGGCGGTCAGCATGCAGGAAAATGCAAATAGACCCATTCTTATCTCCTTGTAAAAAGCTCAAGTCCAAGTGGATCAAGGACCTACACATAAAACCAGACACACTGAAGCTTATAGAGGAGAAAGTGGGGAAGAATCTTTAACACATGGGCACAGGGGAAAAGTTCCTGAACAGAACACCAACAGCTTACGACCTAAGAACAAGAATCAACAAATGGGGCCTCATGAAGCTGCAAAGCTTCTGTAAGGCAAAGGACATGGTCAGTAGGACAAAACGCCAACCAACAAATTGGGAAAAGATCTTTACCAATCCTACATCTGATAGAGGGCTAATATCCAAGGTATACAAAGAACTTAAGAAGTTAGGCTCAAGAGAGTCAAATAACCTTATTAAAGAATGGGGTACAGAGTTAAGCAGGGAATTCTCAAGCAAGGAAACTCGAATGGCTCTAAAGTACCTAAAGAAATGTTCAGAATCCTTAGTTATTAGGGAAATGCAAATCAAAACAACACTGAGATTCCACCTCACACTGGTCAGAATGACTAAGATGAAAAACTCAGGGGACAGCAGATGCTGGAGAGGATGTGGGGAAAGAGGAACACTTCTCCATTGTTGGTGGGATTGCAAGCTGGTAAAACCATTCTGGAAATCAGTTTGGTTATTCCTCAGAAAATTAGACATAATACTACCGGAGGACCCAGCTATACCACTCCTGGGTATATACCCAGAAGAGGCTCCTACACTTAATAAGGACACATGCTCCACTATGTGCCTTAGCCATAATAGCCAGAAGCTGGAAAGAACCCAGATGTCCTTCAACTGAGGAATGGATACAGAAACTGTGGTATATATACACAATGGAGTACTATTCAGCTATTAAATACAATGAATTCATGAAATTCTTAGGCAAATGGATGACACTAGAAATGGATGACACTAGAAATCCTTAGGCAAATGAATGACACTAGAAAGTGTCATCCTGAGAGAGGTAACCCAATCACAAAAGAACGCACATGGTTTGCACTCACTGATGAGTAAATGTTAGCCCAAAAGCTCAAAATAAACAAGTTACAATTCACAGACCACAGGAAGCTCAAGAAGGAGGAGGACTGAAGTGAGGGTGCATGGGTTCCTCTGAGAAAGCAAACAATACACTTACAGGAGCAATAATGGAGGCAAAGTGTGGAGCAGGGACTGAAGTAAAGGCCACCCAGAGACTGCCCTTCCTGGGGATTCACCCTTTAAACAGTCCAAACCCCAACAGGACTATGGATGAAAAGAAGTGCATACCAAAAGGAGCATGCCATGGTTGTCTTCGGAGGGGCCCTGCCAGAGCCTTATACATACAGAGGCAGATGTTAGCAGCCAACCATTGGTCTGGGAGTGGTGTCTGCAATGGAGGAGTTGGAGGGCTGTCTGGAGGAGCTGAAGGGATTTATAGCCCCATGGGAAGAACAAAGATGTTGGCCACCCAGATGCCCCAGGACTCCCAGGGACTAAACCTACAACCAAAGGGTACACATGGTTCCAGCCAAAAATGTGGCAGAGGAATGCCTTGTTGGGCATCAGTGGGAGGGGTGGTCCTTGGTCAGGTGAAGGCTAAATAGATGCTCCAACAAGGGGAAATTGAGGTGGGGGAGGTGGGAGTGGGTCGGGTGGAGGGGCATATACTTGGAGGCAGGGAGTGGGAGGAGAAGTTGGGCGGTTTTGGTGAGGGGGAAACTGGGAAAGGTTTTACCACTTGAAATGTAAATGAAGATTATATTTAATAAAAATTAAAAAAAAGAAATATGGAAATAACTACATGGCCCAGAATCACAGCAATGTCTAGAGAGGATTTGTCATAATTTACTACAGTCATTGTATTAAATACCTTTGTGTTGCTAGATCAAACACCATGACCAAGCCACTTAAAGAAGGAAGGGTTTATTGGGGTGTATAGTTTCAGAGGGGTAATTGCCAATCACCACCAGAGAGGAGAACCACTGCAACAGGCATGCATGGCAGCTGGAACAGTAAGCAGAGAGCTCACATCTTGATCCACAAGCAGGACATAGAGCAATCTGACAATGGAGTGAGGCTTTTGAAACCTCAAAGCCCACCCTGAGAGACATACTTCCTCTAGCAAGGCCACATCTCCTAAACCTTCAAAAACATCTCCAATTAGAGGCCAAGGTTCAATCACCAGAGCACGTAGGGGGCATTCTCATTCAAACCATCAGTTACCTTCAAAGTTTTCACTAAGCATTTCTCTGGTGCCTTAGTAAAGTATTGCCATGGCTTAAAATGGGTTTTAAATCATTCATTGATATAAAAATGTTCTCTTTCATAAAGCATTGTTTTTGTAATCTTAATTAAAATACAGGTTTAATGAATCTGCCTAGAAATAATGAGAAACCAGGTTTAGTGAACCCTTTCAGGTATAATTAAGGAGAGGTAATTCAGTGGTTCAGTTTTTGAAAATGAAAAATCAGATAAGCACCATTCATTACAAACTATGTTAGGATATCCACAGGCTTTTGATGTTTTGATAGTTCCTCCTTTTAGAGTATTGCTTACAAGCAGACATTTAGGCCAATCAGTTTCCAATTATAATCAAAGTGCTTGCTAGGTCTTCAGTCCACTGTCAGTTATATCTGATCTCAGAAATGAGGCAGTAAAGAAAAGATAAGAAGACTAGTTAGTTAATGAAGTCTTAGCATTTCCATTATTTCCCTAGGGATTTGTCTAAATAGCAATAAACAAACATGGTTCTAAAAGTCAAGACAGACACTAAATTACAGAAAGAAACCAGAATATGATTGTTTTACTCTCCCAGGACTCTAGAAAAAAAATCTGTGCTCACACTATTCATGTAACAAATGAACTTTCTTGCTGGTTGACTATTACCCTGATTTGCTTTGGAGAGGCATAGGCTAGACATTTCACAAGATGGTGCTGTCATAGCAACTGTCAAGTAGTGAATTCTATTCTAGATCAGCTTCTACCAGTTCTAGTTTACACAGAAACAAATCTACTAGTTCTTAATGTACTAGATGTCACGTTCTGATAAACATATTGAGCCCTTTAATAACTGCCAAAATTGTATCATAAAACAGCAAGCCTATGGTTGTTCCCTTCCCTCCCCACCAGGTCCTAGCTGTCACTGATCTGTCACACCAGTGTCAATATTTATATAGTTTTTATAACTAAAATTATATGTTATGTTCTCTTTTGAACCTGAGGCTTTTAACTCAGGAAAATGTCTTTGATATTGAGCCAGATTATGACACGGTCAATATTTATTTGCTGAGTCAGAGTCCAGAGTATGGATATAACACTTTATACACATTTGGAAATTGATGCACATTTGGATAGCTTATCTTGTGGGGTTGTAGAAGATAAAATGAGTACAAAGCTACTCCAAATGGGAAAGTATTAGTGTGAAAATATGCTTTTTGTTTTAGCTAAATACGTAATTATGGAATTTCTGTGTAATTATCTAAAAATCAGTCAAACAATTCCAACATTGCTGAACAAAGTTTCATGTTCAACACTAATTTCTGAGAGATATAATTATTTTATAGCATAAACATACTTGGTAGTAATGGAATGTTTATTTCTTTTTATTTTATGGAAATGTATTTTTGCACACATATATGTATATGCACCATGTGTGTTTAGTATTTGCAGAGGTCAGAAGAAATGGCAGACCCATGGAGTGAAGATACAGAGGTTGTGGGCTTCCATTTGGATCCTGGGAACTGAATCCAGCTCTCCTGCAGGGACAGCAGTTGCTCCTAACTGCTGAACCTTCTCTTCCGCTTCCAGTGTCAGAATTATTATTTTTACTTTTGAGAATCAATGTGTAGAGAACATTATTATTTTACTTTTCATATTCATAATGATGTGGAAAAATCTTTTCATCTGATTATTTGGCGTTTATCCATACTCTTTGTTGGGAAATGCCATTTGAACGCTCTGCACAGCTTTAATGAGTCTGTATTTACTTATCAAAGCATAAGATTATTAATGAGTTCCATATACAAGTCACTTATCAGTGCAGATTTTACAGTTACATTCCTTTAGCCTGTGTCTTTCGTTTTCTTAAAAAGGGCTCTTTTCTTTTTCTGTGACCTTTTTCAGTTAACTAATGTTTTCACATTTCAGTTTTCAAATTTTCTGTATCTAATAATCAAATATCTAATAAATGATCACCTAGTCTAATTTCATGAGCATCTCCCCATGTCTTCAGTTTAATCCCATGTGCTGCTTTAGATTTCATATTAGGTCGATGTGTTTATGATGTATTTAGAGGTCATTGTTGTATATGAAACAAAATGAGAGGCAAATGTTTAGTTCTATATGTGTATGTACAAATCCTTTCAGAAATAGTTACTAAAAAGACTACCCTTTCTTCACAGGGTCTATTATTATTTTACACATTGATGGCATTAAAACTAACTGAATTTCATAACCGTATGTCAATTAACATGTGGATGGCAGCAATGATGCTATGTTTTTTCTTTCTGTCTCATACACGTGTAGGAAGTAATTTGCTGAATTGATCTTGTAACTATCAAACCCAACCATTTACAAACCAGAAGATAAATATGAATCAAAAGCCAAAAATAACCCTATGGTTTAAATTAGTGATGTTCCTCATATCATCTTGCTTATGATCTTCTTTCTCTAATTAAAAAATATATGCACATATTTGTTACATTTATACAGTCTATTCTATCATCTTCTGGGACAACTTTGGCTGTGCAGTTAATCTACATGTTATAGATTAAACACAGTACAGAGGCAATAAGCAAATGAACCTTAGGAACTGAAGATGAACCTTAGTGGCAGAGATGGAAGAATTTAAATGCAGGCAGTGTGAATGAAGGATGAGATGACAAAAATCTAGATAAAAATACTGGACAGTGCAGCAACTGGGTAGCTCCTAGATTGCTTACTGTTGTGCTTGATTTATGCTTCCGTGGATAATCCCAGAACTTCTGCACCAACCAAAGAGCACACATGGAGGGACCCATGACTCCAGCTGTATATGTAGCAGAGAATGGCCTTGTTGGACATTAGTGGGAGGAGAGGCCCTTGGTCCTGTGAAGGCTCGATGCCCCAATGTAGGGGAATGGTAGGGAAGAGGGAGTGGGTGGTTGGTGAGCAGGGGGAGGGAGGATGGGATAGGCGGTTTTCAGAGGGGAAACAGGGAAAGGGGATAACATTTGAAATGTAAGTAAAGAAAATATCTAATAAAAAAATAAATATTACAAAAGAAAAGAAATTGCATTATCTCAGTTTGAGCTTACATTAAAGACAGAAAGGAAGGAAGAAAGGAAGAAAAGTCCCTGTTCAAGATGATGGAATGGAGATTTAAGGGATATGTTAAAGTTTCTCAGTGCACGCTGCTTAATGAGATGTGGGAACCCACAGTTCATTTTGGAAAACTGCACTAACACACTTTAAAATATTTTCACAGTTTTTGTGGGTAAACTTGACTACTTTGGAAAATTCACTGGGACGGCAAATTGCAGACTCTGACCAGTAATGTTGCTCAAATGGGGAGTCTTATTTGTCTGTTCACGATTACCACAGAACAGTCACAGAGTGTGTGCTCTAGAGTTCTGCAGTATTGCAACCCACATGGCAGTGATTTATATTGTGCTTTGTTTCTTTTATTCTGACTGATGGTAAAGTAGCAACACATAGTAGGTATTTTCTAAAACATTTGTGATCTTTGAATAGGTGTGCATCCAACTAAATCTAAATATGCAACTTATAAACAAACAAACAAAAAATCATGAGTCCCTACAAGAATGGATACTGCATTTTAAATGTCTATTTTTTTCTAAGTTTTTTTTATTTACATTCAATATCATTTCCCCTTTCCCGTTTCCTCCCTCCCCAAAAGTCCAATAAGCCCCCTTCCCTCCCTCTTTTCCCCATTCAACCCCCTCTCGTTTCTCTGTCCTGGCGTTCCCCTACATCCAGTCTTTCCAGGATCAGGGGTCTCTCCTTCCATCTTCTTAGAAATCTATTGATATGCGAATTGTGTCTAGGGTATTCCGAGATTCTGGGTTAATATCACCTTATCAGTGACTGCATACCATGTGTGTTCTTTTGTGATTGGGTTACCTCACTAAGGATGATATTTTCAAGTTTTGACCATTTGCCTAGGAATTTCGTGAATTCATTTTTTTTTTTTTTTTTGGTTTTTTGAGACAGGGTTTCTCTGTATAGCCCTGGCTGTCCTGGAACTCGCTCTGTAGACCAGGCTGGCCTCGAGCTCAGAAATCCACCTGCCTCTGCCTCCCAAGTGCTAGGACTAAAGGCGTGCGCCACCACCGTCCGGCAGAATTCATTGTTTTTAATTGCAGAGTAGTATTCCATTGTGTAAATCAACCACATCTTGTGAATCCATTCCTCCGTTGAGGGACATCTGGGTTCTTTCCAGATTCTGGCTATTATAAATAAGGCTGCTATGAACATAGTGGAGCATGTGTCCTTATTGCATGCAGGTAAAGCCTCTGGGTATATGTCCAGGAGTGGTATAGCCGGATCCTCCGGGAGTGTCATGTCCAGTTTTCTGAGGAACCGCCAGACTGCTTTCCAGAGTGGATGTACCAGCTTGCAATTCCACCAGCAGTGGAGGAGTGTTCCTCTTTCTCCACATCCTCGCCAACAACTGCTGTCTCCTGTGTTTTTGATCTTAGCCATTCTGACTGGTGTGAGATGGAATCTCAGGGTTGTTTTGATTTGCATTTCCCTAATGACTAAGGATGATGAACATCTCTTTAGGTGCTTCTCAGCCATTAGATATTCTTCAGGTGAGAACTCTTTGTTTAGCTCTGTACCCCATTTTTTAATAGGGTTACTTGCTTCTCTGGAGTTTAACTTCTTGAGTTCTTTGTATATCTTGGATATTAGCCCTCTGTCGAATGTAGGGTTGGTAAAGATCATTTCCCACTTAGTTGGTTGCCGCTTTGCCTTTTTGACAGTGTCTTTTGCCTTGCAAAAACTTTGTAATTTAATGAGGTCCCATTTGTCAATTCTTGATCTTAGAGCATAAGCTATTTGAGTTCTATTCAGGAAATTCTCCCCTGTGCCCATATGTTCAAGGTTCTTCCCTAGTTTCCTTTCTATTAGTTTCAGTGTGTCTGGTTTTATGCGGAGGTCCTTGATCCACTTGGAATTGAGCTTAGTGCAAGGAGATAAGAATGGGTCAATTTGCATTCTTCTGCATGTTGACCTCCAGTTGAGCCAGCACCATTTGTTGAAAAGGCTATCTTTTTTCCACTGGATGGTTTTAGCTCCTTTGTCAAAGATTAAGTGACTATAGGAGTGTGGATTCATTCCTGGGTCTTCAATTCTGTTTCATTGATCTACATGCCTGTCACTGTACCAATAGCATGCGGTTTTTAACACTATTGCTCTGTAGTACAGCTTGAGGTCCGGGATACTGATCCCCCAGAGGTTCTTTTACTCTTGAGAATAGTTTTAGCTATCCTGGGTTTTCTGTTATTCCAGATGAATTTTTGAATTGCTCTTTCTAACTCTATGAAGAATTGAGTTGGGATTTTGATGGGGATTGCATTGAATCTGTATATTGCTTTTGATAAGATGGTCATTTTTACTATATTAATCCTGCCAATCCATGAGCATGGCAGATTTTTCCATCTTCTGAGGTCTTCTTCAATTTCTTTCTTCAGAGACTTGAAGTTCTTGTCATACAGATCTTTCACTTGTTTGGTTAGAGTCACACCAAGATACTTTATATGGTTTGTGGCTATCGTGAAGGGTATCATTTCTCTTACTTCTTTCTCAGCCTGCTTATCCTTTGAGTATAGGAAGGCTACTGACTTGCTTGAGTTGATTTTATATCCGGCCACTTTGCTGACGTTGTTTATCAGCTGTAGGAATTCTCTGGTGGAGTTCTTTGGGTCGCTTAAGTATACTATCATATCGTCTGCAAATAGTGATAGTTTGACTTCTTCCTTTCCAATTTGTATCCCTTTGACCTCTTTTTGTTGTCTAATTGTTCTAGCTAGAACTTCAAGTACTATATTGAAAAGATATGGAGAGAGAGGGCAGCCTTGTCTAGTCCCTGATTTTAGTGGGATTGCTTCAAGTTTCTCTCCATTTAGATTGATGCTGGCTACCGGTTTGCTGTAAATTGCTTTTACTATGTTTAGATATGGGCCGAGAATTCCTGATCTTTCCAAGACCTTTAGCATGAAAGGATGCTGAATTTTGTCAAATGCTTTCTCAGCATCTAATGAGATGACCATGTGGTTTTTTTCTTTGAGATTGTTTATATAGTGGATTACAGTGATGGATTTCCTTATATTGAACCATCCCTGCATCCCTGGGATGAAGCCCACTTGATCATAGTGAATGATCGATTTGATGTGTTCTTGGATTCGGTTGGCAAGAATTTTATTGAGTATTTTTGCATCGATATTCATAAGAGAGATTGGCCTGAGATTCTCTTTCTTTGTCGGATCTTTGTGTGCTTTTGGTATTAGCGTCATTGTGGCTTCATAGAACGAGTTGGGTAGTGTTCCTTCTGTTTCTATTTTGTGGAACAGTTTGAAGAGTATTGGTGTTAGGTCTTCTTTGAAGGTCTGATAGAATTCTGCACTAAAACTATCTGGACCTGTGCTTTTTTTGGTTGAAAGACTTCCAATGACGACTTCTATTTCTTCAGGGGTTATAGGACGGGTTAGATGGTCTATTTGATCCTGATTTAATTTTGGTATTTGATATCTGTCAAGGAAATTGTCCATTTCCTCAAGATTTTCTAGTTGTGTTGAATACAAGTTTTTGTAGTAGGATCTGATGATTTTTTGAATTTCCTCAGTTTCTGTTGCTATCTCTCCCTATTCGTTTCTGATTTTATTAATTTGGATACTGTCTCTGTGCCCTCTGGTTAGTCTGGCTAAGGGCTTATCTATCTTGTTGATTTTCTCAAAGAACCAACTCCTCGTTTTGTTGATTCTTTGTATGGTTTTATTTGTTTCTACTTGATTGATTTCAGCCCTGAGTTTGATGATTTCCTGCCTTCTACTCCTCTTGGGTGTATTTGCTTCTTTTTGTTCCAGGCCTTTCAGGTGTGCCATTAAGCTATTAGTGTATCCTGTCTCCCGTTTCTTTTTGGCGGCACTCAGGGCTATGAATTTTCCTCTTAGCACTGCTTTCATTGTGTCCCATAAATTAGGGTATGTTGTGCCTTCATTTTCATTACATTTCAAAAAGCCTTTGATTTCTTTCTTTATTTCCACCTTGACCAAGTTTTCATTGAGTAGAGCATTGTTCAGCCTCCATGTGTATGTGGGTTTTCTGTTGTTTTGTTGCCATTGAAGACCACCCTTATTCCATAGTGATCTGATAGGAGGCATGGGATTAGTTCTATCTTCTTATATCTGTTGAGGTCTGATTTGTGACCAATTATATGGTCAATTTTGGAGAAGGTACCATGAGGAGCTGAGAAGAAGGTGTATTCTTTAGCTCTAGGATGAAATGTTCTATATATATCTGTTAGTTCTATTTGGTCCAAGGCTTCTATTAGGTTCACTGTGTCCCTGTTTAGTTTCTGCTTTCCTGAAGAATCCATTTCAGAGAGCGGGGTGTTGAAGTCACCCACTATTATTGTGTGAGGTGCGATGTGTGCTTTGAGCTTTAGTAAAGTTTCTTTTACGAATGAGGGTGTCCTTGTATTTGGAGCATAGATATTCAGAATTGAGAGTTCTTCTTGGTGGATTTTTCCCTTGATCAGTATGTAGTGTCCTTCTGTGTCTTTTTTGATGAGTTTAGGTTGAAAGTCAATTTTATCTGATATTAGGATGGCTACTCCGGCTCGTTTCTTGGGGCCATTTGCTTGTAAAATTGTTTTCCAGCCTTTTACTCTGAGGTAGCGTTTGTCTTTGACACCGAGGTGCGTTTCCTGCATGCAGCAAAATGCTGGGTCCTGTTTCCGTATCCAGTCTGCTAGTCTATGTCTTTTTATAGGGGAATTGAGACCATTGATATTAAGAGAGATTAAGACATTGTGATTATTGTCACCTGCCATTCTTGATGCTATCATTATGTTTGAGTGGTTATCTACTTTTGGGTTTGAAGCAAGAAGGTTACTATCTCATTTTTTCCAGGGTGTTGTTTCTCTCCCTGTATTGGCGGTTTCCACCTATTATCCTTTGCAGGGCTGGGTTTGTGGAAATATATTGTGAAAATTTGGTTTTATCATGGAATATCTTGGTCTCTCCAACTATGGTGATTGAGAGTTTTGCTGGGTATAGTAGTCTAGGCTGGCATTTGTGCTCTCTTAGTGTCTGCATGAGATCTGCCCAGGATCTTCTGGTTTTCATAGTCTCTGGTGAGAAGTCTGATGTGATTCGGATAGGTCTTCCTTTGTATGTTACTTGGCCCTTTTCTCTTACTGCTTTTAATATTCTTTCTTTGTTTCGTATATTTGATGTTTTGATTATTATGTAACGGGAAGTATTTCTGTTCTGGTCCAGTCTGTTTGGAGTTCTGTAGGCTTCTTGTACATTCATCGGCATCTCTCTCTTTTGGTTAGGGAAGTTTTCCTCCATAATTTTGTTGAAGATGTTTACTGGCCCTTTAATGTGCAAATCTTCACTCTCATCTGTACCTATAATCCTTAGGTTTGGTCTTCTCATTGTGTCCTGGATTTCCTGGATGTTTTGGGTTACACGTTTTTTGCATTTTGCATTTTCTTTGACTGTTGAGTCGATGCTTTCTATGGTATCTTCAGCACCTGAGATTCTTTCTTCCATCTCTTGTATTCTATTGTTGATGTTTGCATCTATGACTCCTGATTTCTTCCCAAGGTTTTCTATCTCCAAAGTTGTCTCCCTTTGTGATTTCTTAGTTGTTTCTACTTCCTTTTTTAGATCTTGGATGGATTTGCTGAGATCCTTCACTTGTTTGTTTGTATTTTCCTGTGTTTCTTTAAGGTATTTTTGCATTACTTCTTTCAGGATTTCTGCCTGTTGACCCAAGTTCTCCTGCATTTCCCTAAGCGATTTTTGTGTTTCCTCCTCATGGGATTCCATCTGTTGATCCATCGTCTCCTGCACTTCTTTAAGCAGTTCTCGTGTTTCCTTTGTAAGGGCATCTATCCGTTGATTCATTTCTTTAAGCAATTTTTGTGTAGCCTCCCTATGGGCATCCGTCTGTTGACCCATATTCTTCTGCATTTCTTTATGCAATTTTTGTGATTCCTTTGAAAGTGCATCTACCCGTTGATTCATTTCTTTAAGTGATTTTTGTGTTGTCTCCTTGTGGGCCTCTATCTTTTGATCCATGTTCTCCTACATTTCTCTAAGCGATTTTTGTGTTTCCTTTGTAAGGGCTTCTAACCGTTGATTCATGGTCTCCTGTTATTCTTTATTAGATTTATTTGTGTCCTTCTTGTGATCCTCTAATAGCATCATGAGAAGTGATTTTAAATCCAGATCTTGTCTTTCGGGTGTGGTGGGGTATCCAGGACTTGCTGCTGTTGGAGAGTTGGGTTCGGATGGTGCCATATTACTTTGATTTCTGTTAGTAACTTTCCTACGTTTGCCTTTTGCCATCTGGTTACCTCTGGTGTTAGTTGGTCCTGCTGTCACTGGCTGTTGGTTGGACCTCCTGTGAGCCTGCAAAGCTATTTCTGCCCCCCCCCCCCGATTACCAGGATTCCCCTGGCACCGATTTCTGGGGCCTGCCCTGCTCCTGAGTGACTTTGGAGCCCTGATGTGCCTTGCCCCAAGTGATGTTATATTGGGGAGTCCCTGCACATCCAAAGGCTCAGCGTAGTGGATTCCCTGAGCAGAGGTCTCCAAAGGGAGGCTAGTAGGCTCCTGCCCTGTGCAGGGGTGTGTGATCTCTCCCAGGGGTGGAAGGGGGCATCCCTCTGCAAGGCAGAAGTCCCACAGCAGAGCTGGCGCACTGTTTACTGCAGATCTGCCCAGCTCTTGGGAGCAGGGTACACACAAGCCACCCGAGACCCAAGTGATATTATGCCTGTCTGTCTGTGAACCTGGCGGTCCCAACTACCTGGCCACTGGAGCAATGATGGTGGAGTGCACTCTACACTCTCTCGGAGGCGCAGGTCACCCCGCAGAGGGGATGGCCGACAGCAGAGCTGGCGCCGAGACAACCATAGCGTTGTCCCGTTCTTGGGAGCAGACGGAAGCCCCAACAGGCCGTGTCCCAAGCGATGTTATATTGGGGTAAACCTGGGTACCTGTCTCCTCAGTGCAGTCTACTGGAACAGAGATCGCCAAAGGGAAGCTGATAGGCTCCCGCCCAGTGCCGGGGTCCCTCTGCAAGGCAGAAGTCCTACAGCAGAGCTGGCACTCTGGTTATTGCAGATCTGCACAGCTCTTGGGAGCAGGGTACACACAAGCTGCCTGAGACCCAAGCGATATCATGCCTGTCTGTCTCTGAGCCTGGCGGTCCCAACCACCTGGTCACTGGAGCAAAGATGTCTTAAGTGCTTAAATGTCTATTTTTAATAGGACATTTTGTAGATGTCTTCTTTAAATTAGACAGTATCTTACTGGAAATGAACAGGAAGTTCTTTAAAGATGAGAAAACTTCTACTTCATGAATATAATGAAAAAAAAACTAAAATAAATTTTTTTCAAAATCTCTGTGTGTGCTAGTCTTACTTGATGCTCTGTGAGCAAAGTTGGGAATCACAGTGGCTTTCCAGATTGTATTGCGATGGATTACATCATGGTTTATCTTTTTATTCTCTGCTGTTAAGATCTTTCTCTAATGTAAATTCATTGTGTGATTCTTTTGGAGTCTGGTCAGTAACCACCATTGAGTTTGGCTTAGTGCCATAAAGAGTGAACAGTTAACCACATAATATTAGCAATGCCAGGGCATTGAGTTTGGAATGTGGGTATTAAAATTCTAAATCTGGTAGAACAATTTTTGCTAAAACATATTTTAATTGAATTATTTGCTTACTATATTTACTCATGACATTTAAAAACTTTTATAATTATTATATTGGGCCTAGCCTGGGTGAGCTGGTCTCTGCTGAGAATCCTACATGTCTATTGGAAGCAATGGTAGGAAGATTAGGAGTTCAAGGTCATGCTTAGCTATATGGGGTGAGTTCAGGGCCAGCTTTCACTATAGGTGATCCTGTCCCTCTCCTGACACACGCACATCAACTCACCCCAAACCAAATCCTTATTGGAAAGCCAGCGCTTTGATATCTTATTATATACAAAATGTCTCAAACCTTATAAGCACCTTAAACAGTTGGCCACTTTTGCAGTTTTACATTTCCTTACTGTTTATAGACATAGTGGGATCCCAGCCAAGCACAGCAGTTCACAGGTTATTAGCTGAGTGAATTGGCTTTTAGAATTTGCTGAATAAAATGAGGAATGGGAATTAAGAAGACAATGTTTATGATATCTTAGAATTTTTATCTACTCTAAAGTCAAAAATAGCTTTAAAATTCTGTAAAGCATATACTATTTATAGGGCTCAGGGCTGGCTTGATGTATAATAGTTTTCTCATATTGGTCATTAATCTTTATTTCAGCAATGATCATGGGTCACCATAAATTCTAAAGATTAATGGCGTTTTATGGTCCGAAATTATTCTGTAGTTTGATGCCCAAAGATTAAAAATAGACCAAGAATGTAAAAATTTGTTTTCTTTTAATCATTTATGATGTTAAATGTTTATGAATATCAAACTTGAAAACTATTTAAATATGATGAAGTATTTTGGATTACTTTAAAAAGTCATGGCAGATTGGATTAATTATTGTATATATGACTCAACTGGAGAACTTAAAAATATTTAGTTGAAATTCAGACAATTACATTTAAGGTGCAAATTGAAACCACCTTCCTGTTTTTTTTTTTTTTTTTTTTTTTTTGGTTTTTCGAGACAGGGTTTCTCTGTATAGCCCTGGCTGTCCTGAAACTCGCTCTGTAGACCAGGCTGGCCTCGAACTCAGAAATCCGCCTGCCTCTGCCTCCCAAGTGCTAGGATTAAAGGCGTGTGCCACCACCGCCCGGCACCTTCCTGTTTCTTATTTATGGAATATGACTGGTGTAGCACAAGTCACCAATGCACTGTTCTTAGAGAACTTGCGTGAATCTAAGAATTTGCTAGAGTCCTTTACTTTTGGCTCTAACCATTTGGTGCATCCTGGTTTTTCAACAAGAAAAGTCAGGCATGCTACAGGATGGCGTCTTAATAACTGGCTCTCTGAAATGCTATGTCCTTGATTTAGACACTTAAGTTTTCATATTTTTCATCAATTGTGGATTCTTCCATCACTTGGCAAGAATCTCTAGAATGTTTTACATTGTTAAAGCAAGTCTATATGCTTCCTGAAAAGACATACTATATATATTGAAAGTGAAGAAGTCACTGGAGTTCTTTCTACCTGAATTAAGTCGTATACGAACAATGTTCTTTCAGGTTAGTCATAATCACATACTAAATATCTACCTCATGCAATTCTTTAAATTCTCTTAATGAATCAACTCTTTGTTATTCATCAAGAGTGACTTCATCAATGTGACTGTTCAATTGACTGATAGGAAAGTTTCTATTTATATGATGGAATGCTTGTAATATAATCAAACCATTGTTTTGTATCAAAAGGTGCTTACTAGTTGAGTTTATACTTTACATAAACAATTGGTTTCAGTGTCTACTTTATGATAAACAATGAAGGAGATTTTCATTCATTTCTTGTTTTAGTTTTGGAAAAACAATATGTTATTGAGCTTACTTGCAGATCAGGGGTCCAGGACAGTTACAGACATGTTCGTGGCTCCCAAACAGTCACATCAATACAAAGAAACACCTCGTTATAAATGACAACCTCACAGAAGCTGTGTCACGGAGTCCCCAATTCTAGAGATTCTTAATAATCTATTTCACATTTCAGTAACTTTAGGAATAAGATTTCGAACACTTAGCTTTCAGATTGTATAAAAGAGTTTTTGTCCCATGAACTCACATTTTAGAAGGCCACTCATATTACAAACCATATTTGATGCATCTTTAAGAATCACATGAATGCTTTTGTATTTAGTACAGCAGAACCTGGGATCATAGATCATTCTTAGAACTATTTCTCAGACCTTGAGAAAATGATCCCTATAATTTATGCTTTCTGTCTTCCAAAGCAAGTTGAGTGCACCATACCTCTCTTGTGATTTGAAGGTTTATGGGTTTGCTTCTCCTGGCAGCAGAGTGGGCAAGTAACTTGCATTCAAAAGCTTTATATACCAAGGTTAGAAAGCAGAATGTATTTTATTAAAGGTTATTGTGACAAAGCACAAAGTCTCTAGTCTCTGCTAAAGGTCATGTGTCTCAGCCCACCATTGTGGCTGAGCTCTCTTCTCTCCTCGCTCCTTAACCTCCCACATCAGATGCTTTGCCAAGCCACACTGCAGTGTTTGCCCCTTTGCTTTCTTAAAATGTGTCTTCTCCTTTGGATGAAATTTCATCCTTTCCCAGATTTTGCTCAAATGTTAACAAGTCTAAATCTTTCTGAAGTATCTCATAGTTTAAAATTGATTAATCTAAAAATATTGTAAATTCCCATGTATTTATCAGAATATTTTTAAGTTTAAAAATTTTAAAATTCTAAGTTATTTGCAGAAAAGAATTTCTTATGAGAAATAAATCTCTACATATTTATTATTATCATTTATCTGCCTATATATTATCTATATGTATCAATATCAGTCTGTCTGTACACATCAATCTATCAATAAATATAAATTCAATGCTATCTATCTATCTATCTATCTATCTATCTATCTATCTATCTATCTGTCATCAATATTTGTGCCTAACACAGATATTTCTTATTTTTCTTCCCAGTTTTTGAGGTTAACTATATCTCTCCCACCCCATCCTCCACTTCCATAAGCTAGCTCCCAGCTTCTTAAACATCAGGCTAATATCTGAGATGATGTCGTATGTCTGAATATAGGAGGTTTGAAAAATTTGAGAATAGCAAGATTTTCAGAATGCTCAAAGAATCAATACTAACTCAAAGTCAAATGTGTAAGGATTCTGAGGTGTTTTTGGTGACTGTTAGTGTTACATCACTTGACTTCACTGCACATTGCTTTGTGCATGTGACTGTGTCATGTCACTCTTGAAGAATGCTGTCTGAAATGCCATGGCTCAGATGCAAGGCTGTTACATGTTATGAGTTAGAGTGTTTTTACTGTCCACATGGCAAGTTATTTTCTATAATGGATAATTCACACAGACTCTTACTATTTTCCTAATGACCCTCCTTGGCATGTAAGTATAAAATTAGTGTATCTGTGATTATATTCTGTTAGGATACTTGATTATACAAATTGTTGTTTGAGTTGAGGTTCTAAGAGTCTACTACCACACCTAGTTCATAGCAAACATTTTGACATTCAGAAACTTCATTATTATTTTTCTTTATATGTCATTCATGCTATAAGCTATGAATTCAGTATTGAGTACATGCTGTTGCTTCAAAAGGGGAAAAGGAGCAGAAATTAGACAGGGTGTGGTTATGAAATGTTAAAATACAAGTGTCAAATAAGACCGTGAGATTTTGAAAAGGCTTAAAGCTGTATGAAATAGGAAAAGAATATTCAGGACTACAGAAGAAAACATTGAAAACATTCTCACCAATTTTCCATAGGAATTTCTTTGAGAATGCTAAGAACTGCTAAATTAGTGGTTTCTCTCAGATGCCCATGCTTTCGTTCTAGTCCCACCATAGGTATTTAAAGGCCTTTCACCATCTGTCAAGATAGCAAAGTTGAATACCTGCTTCTTAGTTAAGAAAAGAAACTCAGTTTAAACCCTGGCTGATTCTTACTCCTATTGCCTGGCACATAATAGATGCTTAACTAACATTGTGGCATATTTATACATAATAATAAAATGATGCACAAATATTATTATGTCTTCTAACTTTGAAATAAAAATTTGTAATGGAGGCTTGGTTAGGGAGGGGTCTGCTTATCCTACTCTACAAATACTGATTTGACAAACCATGACTTTAGCTGTAGTCATATCTTAAGAGCGTATCACCTTTTGAAGGCATAGGGGAAATGCCTAGGACAATATATTAATAACCAGTACAAGTGTTGGTAAAGCAACATAATCTAGTTTATTAAAGTTTGTTCCAAGAGAGGATTTCTCTGTGTAGCCTAACTGTCCTGGATCTCACTCTGTAGACCAGGCTAGCCATACACTCTCAGAGATCCTCCTGCTTGGGTTAAAGGCATGCACCGTGACTGTCTAGCTCTGGAGTGGGTTCTATTACTAGTGAATTATTTGCTGAGGTGTGGAAAAGAGCCCGTATTTCTACCAGCAGAAAATCTTTTTAGAAAACACTAGATTTTAGGAAAATGTGAGCGGAGATTCAGAGGGTACCCAATTACAATTATCGAAATACAGGGGCAAGAGTCTTCTCGGTTATATATCCTTATAAAATATAAGGATGTTATCTTATTTTTAACTTTCACCCTTTCCTTATGTTTAGTTACAGTTGAAAAACAATTTAAATAGTCAGGAAGTGAGACTCCACCCATACAATCTCTTGTCTCTCCAGGGATAGCAGAAATAACCATGGAAAACAAAGAAGGAAATCATGTCCTAAAGAGAAACTAGTTTAAGTCAGATAGCTAGAAGGCAACATCTGTATTTGAATAATCAGCCAGCGTGAGGTGAAGAGATTTTGAGTGACCATAGTAAACCGCGAGGAGCAGGTGAAGGAATTGACTATGAGACACTTATTACTTGTAAATTAAAAGTCTTTTCTCAAGGCGCTCATCATCCCTTGGAAAATTACAATCTATTAGAAGCAATTCTATGCAAGCTGAAAATCATTTCATCACACTCTATAAAGCAGAGGATGAGGTAAGCATATTTAATTTCTTCCCCTCTACAACTATGCTTCTACCATCTGTGCATCTATATTTCCATGAACTATTCCAGAGAAGTTACACAGAAGCATTGCTCTGTGAATAACACACATAATTCATGCATATGACACAACTCATCCAAAAGAATTTGATGCGTTAAACAGCAGAGGAGTTAGATTTTTAAATCATGTTAAAGGATGCGGTAAAAACACATCTGGAAAGGACCAGTTGGTTGAAATAGGCCTTTATGGTTTCAAGAATGGAAGGTCATACTAAACCAATCTCATAAAGAACACTAATAGTACTAGTGCCAAAATAGACAAAGACAGTTCAGAGATGTAATGTGCTTGGCTTTTCTAGGATCACACAAAATACTAGAGCTTAAAGAGACAGGATAGGAATGCATTATCTTTGTTTTCATGTTTTAAACTTTTTATTGTTTATAAAAATGATTATCTGGATTCCCTTTCAAATATATATATTTGACAGAAACAGTGACATTCATTTGTATGTGTGTGTGTGTGTGTGTGAGAGAGAGAGAGAGAGAGAGAGAGAGAGAGAGAGAGAGAGAGAGAGAGAGAGAGAGACAGAGAGACAGAGAGACAGAGAGACAGAGAGACAGAGAGAGAGAGAGAGAGAGAGAGAGAGAGAGAGAGAGAGAGAGAGAGAGGGAGAAACTGACATTCATTTTAAGAAATTATTACAGTGTTAATGATGACTAAGAAGTTACTGAGCTTACAGAAAAACACAGCTTCTTCCTTTAAGGCTATCTAGAAGACAGGCAACGAACCAACCCAATGACAGCAATACACAGGTTTGAATTCAGAAGCAGAGTTTTTGCATGACATTCTTGAGATAGTTAAGGGTGATTTAAATTAAAAAAATGAATGGTAAGAACAATGTGTAAGATTTCTAGAGTGCTAAAGAAGGCATGTGATGGTCCTGGAGAACAATTAGAAGAAAGCTCTTGTGGTGGCTTGAATAGGAATGGCCCTCATAGATGTTTGAATACTTAGCCATAGTGAATGATACTATTCGAAGATGTAGTGTTGTTGTAATAGGTGTGGCATTATTGGAGGAAATATGTTACCAGGGCTAAACTTGGAGGTTCCAGATGCTCAAGTCATACTAACTGTGTCTCTTTCTCGTCCTGCTGCCTGAAGATCCAGATATAGAACTGTCAGCTCATTTTCTAGCACCACGTCTGCCTGCACACTGCCATGCCTTCCTCCATGATGACAATGGGTGAAACCTCTGAAACTGTAAGCCAGCCTCAAATTGAATATTTTCCTTTATAAGAGTGGCTGTCATCATGATGTCCCTTCACAGCAATAAAACCCTAAGACAGCTTTCTTAGGTAACAATTGCATTTTATCCAGGTGGAAACATTGGCAAGGAACATGTGGATCTATGTACAGACCAGCCCCTCTTGATATCTATGCGAGCATAGGTTGAAATTCAAGACTGAGCTGCTTGGCAAAGAAGCATCTTGTCATGTTTATCAGAATTGACCAGCGGTTGATTATGAAGACTGAAATTGCAAATAAAAGATTTTGCAGGGTACAAAGAGATGGTTATCAGGTTAAGGGCAGGTAATGTTCTTTTGGAGGACCAGAATGTACCTGTGGAAGTCAGAAGGAAACTGTGAGTTGGTTGTAACTTTATGAGGACACTTTGGATAGAATCCAGGTCACTAGGGTCTTGTTGCAAGTGTCTTTATATGCTCAGTCATCTTGTCAGCCACTGAGGGCCATTGTTCATCTGATTCCTCATGACATTGGTTCTGCTCCACCAATTTCTTTCTCCAAAACTCATTCTTCTCTGGGCTCCTAGGACACCAGTAAAATAACTGTCATCATTTCTCCCTTGATCTTCCTGCCCAGCATTTTTTAATGGCTCCTCCTCACATCTCTCCCTTGATGTTATTCAGGACTTCCTTGCTTCTCGCCTTATACTCTTGATTGACTACTTCCAGTTTAATAGCACAGTGCACCATCTGGCTGTTTATGACTTTACAAACTCCACATTGTATACAGATTGCTCCCTTGGTCTATAGACTCATCCATTAGCAAGCATACCTACTTGATACGTAGGTGTTTAAAAGGCATTTCAAAGGTGTATTCTCTGTACTACATTTCTAGTGTCTTTGCTTATTATTTTTGTATTATTTTCTAGTTCTATGAAGGGTGACTTGTTTCTTCTTGCTTCTTGTCCTCAGCTCTCATTATATCTCATTCCTAATCCTAGCAAGACATCTTTATATCTCTTTCAGGCCTCAGAGTCTCTCAGTCCTCTTTACATATGCCATTCAAACTGCTAGTGGAGGAACTTGCTACTCCTGTTCCTTAACTCTTCTCCTTAATGTCCTTTAAGGGAACCCCCCTGATCCCTGTGCATTAAATTACAGAACTCCTTAGAACTCGCTTGAAGACTTTGCTACGCATCCATGTCATTTATTTGTCATATTCATTTTCCATGCATTAGAATATAAACTCCATGAGGAAAGATTTTTCTTAGGTATTTTATATGCCGTAAGATTACACATAGGAAAAAATTAAAAGAGAGGAGAATATATATTGCAGCTTTGGGACATGAATATATTTTGAAAGAAACAAAATGGAATAAAGTTGGATAACAATGGGTAGCTTTAGTATTCTAATATGCATGTGTTAGATACATTTCTCTCTCTCTCTATCTATCTATCTATCTATCTATCTATCTATCTATCTATCTATCTATCTATCTATCTATCCATCCATCCATCCACCCACCCACCCACCCACCCACCCACCCACCCACCCACCCATCCATCCATCCATCCATCCACCCACCCACCCACCCACCCACCCACCCACCCACCCACCTACCTACCTACCTACCTACCTACCTACCTACCTACCTACCTACCATGGTAATTTAAATGAGAATACCTTCCATAGACTCATATTTTTGAAGGTTTGCTTTCCAGTTGGGACATCTGTTTTAGAAGAATTAGGAGGTGTGGCCCTGTTGGAGGTCCATCATTGTGGGGCGGGGGTGGACTTTGAGGTTTCAAGAGCCTGCACAAGTCCCAGCCTTGCCTTTTCTGCCTCCTGCTTGAAGATCAGCATGTAAGCTCTCAGCTACTGCTCCAGTGCCTTGTCTGCCTGCTGCCATGCTCCCGGCCATGATGGTCATGGACTTACCTTCTGAAACTGTAAGCAAGCCCCCAGTTATATGTCTGTTTTTATAAGCTGCTTTGTTCATGATGTTTATTCATAGCAGTAGAACAGTAACTAATATATGGTGTGTATGGGTGGGGTGGAGGTGGGCAGACAGCATGTACAGTTCATGAAACACATGGTCAGAGGACAACTTGTAGGTATCTGATCTTCTCTTCCACCATGAAGTACCTAAGGATTTAACTTAGGTTCTTAGTTTGGGGGAAATTTGCCCTCTGGGTTATATGATCAGCTAATTTTTTTAAAAATCAAAACAAGGGTCCAATGATAACTAGAGACTATTTTTGTTACATATTAAATAGACAGTATAATTTTTCTTCTGAATACTTAACATGATTTGTAATTTTATTTGTAATTTTCTAATATGCATGTGTTAGATACATTTCTCTATATCTATCTATCTATCTATCTATCTATCTATCTATCTATCTATCTATCTATCTATCTTATTCTATTAAGTTTTAATTTTTAAAGCTATAATTAAGTTATTTAAAACAATTTATGAAAGAAAGTACTCTGAGAAGCAATTGTGGGTACAGTACATAGGGGTGCAGGTGGAAAGAAGGGGGGACAGTGGCTAAAGAAAGAGGAAGGTTAAAGACATAGTATGGGACTAGGACAATCTGTGATAGGACTTTCTCATGTTCTTAAGTGGCATTTCCCAAACCTCAACCTCCACATGAGTCACGCTTGAGATTCAAGTTTTGTTCCTCCAACTCTGTGATCCTTACTCTTAAAGGGTTCTCAGGCAAGCTTATGTTTCTTTGAGCACCCAGAACAAGGTGTCTACTTTTGCTGTCCTCCGCAGCCACCATCCTAAAATATACTGTTCAGGTCCAACTCTCAGGGATTCTGATGTAATTGGTTTGGGTGTAAGCTAGTTGGATTAGCATGTTGTTCAGCAATTGACATTTTTGAAATTATTCTAATGCACAGAAAAAAATGCAGATTTCATGGTAGGGGCAAGGTCTTGCTAGTTATGATCTTTTCTGAGACTTCTTGGACCATGCTTGCCTCCTATACTGCCCTTCTCAGGGCTGGAGTCAAGTCTGAGGTGCGCCAATTGACACATTTTTCACACAAATCCTATGCAGATATGTGGAAATCTCTAAAAGATTTCTCTGAATGAGGCCATCTGGCCAGTTGCTTCTGAGGACTTATCTCACTTTGATAGGAATCACAAAAGTGAAGGAAACCATCGAAATACCCAGAGAATGCTGATAGGTCTTGATGACTCATTTGGTTAATTTATTAAGTTCAAAAATTTTAGAACTCTGCTACGTTAGTAAAAACACATAATTCAATAGGAAAGAAGAAGGGTGTTTTTAATACCGGCATGCTATCCCGATTATGAAATACAGTTACCACTGTATTACAAAATTTAGAACTTTTATGATGTGGTCATTGCTGTGTGAGTATTGTGAGTTCATGGGAAAAGGGGGGTCTAAGGAAATGTCTTTCTGAAGTCATGGAAGATAAGCCAGGTCCCATAGGGTTAGATGTCAGCTTTGAGAATTGGGTGAAGGGCAGTGGGAAGATGTTGGGAAATTCCGATTCCACTCTCATTCTCAGGGCAATTTCCTCTTGCTTAAACAGCTCATGCTCTCTAGAACATTTTTACACCTTTGTTAACGGTGCTGGTTAGAATGTTATGATGTGTTTTGTTTTCTTTTACAATCTGAAAGCAACAACCCATACCAATTAATGGCTTCAAAACAACATGATCAAAAGCAAAAGTAAGCATGGGGTAGGTAGGTAGGGTCTCCATCTAAATTGTGTTTCATTCTGCATACAGTGTGTATACTCGGTTGGAAAGAAGTTGAACAGACAGTGTAAACAAAGGATGTGCAAAGGAGAAGGCTGGGAGACTAACACAGGGATATTAGTTTCTGTGGAAGATGGCAGACTTATCCCAAGGAATCCGAGTCTCTGTGGAAGATGGTAGACCTATCCTAAGGGATCTGAGTAAGATCAAAGGAGAGGCAGCCAGGCTGGAGAGGGGTAATTAAGGTATTTTGTGACTGCTGTAGGTGTGGAGGTGAGGAGGAGGGCTGAGGAATGACTCACTAGACAGCACAGCTCATTGGTTTTGTGCTTTGCTAGATATACCACTACTCGGTTTCTTTTATAATCTAATAATCCTTTATCTTATATATGCTGATTCATCTGGTTAATAATTTCCTTAGAACCCTGTTTCCCATGAACCTACAACACTCACATAGCAATGACTGCATCATAAAATTTCTAAATTTTGAAATATGGTGGTAACTGTATTTCATAATTGGTATAGTGTATACACTGAGTATGTTGCTGCTGGGAAAACTTTCTTCTCTCCTACTGGATTATGTGTTTTCTAAAATTTTTGAAATTAATACACTAACCAAATGAATCAGCAGGAAATCAACACATATGTGCCATGCGTATCCTTATTTGTTTATCACACATAAGAAAAAGCATAGAGACTCGATCTCTGTAAGTTCAAGGTTTAGATATTTATTCTCTTGTATAGGAGATGAAGTACTATTAAGTGAAAGTATAATGCTGAGTACTCTTTTATATGATTTCATTCTGAATATCTTAAAACATGATCTTCACGAGTCAATACGCCATAGTGGTACATCCCAATATATAGGGACTTGGAAAGACACCAAATAGCTGAGAAAATATTATAAATCCAAGAGCCCAATGCCATGGCGATTTGGAACTCAAGCATCAATGACCAATGTAGTGACTGTACTGCATGCCCACATCACATGGAATTTGGTTTTAATTAATCATTTTGTTCAGACATCCTTGGGATATTTAAAGTAGGTGCTCCCTATAAAAGAGTCCACTGTCTTATGTGATTCAGGTGAAACATGGAATAATTGAGGCCCCACATGCAAATCTTTGAAAACAGGAAAGATGCATAGTTTTAGTTTTTAAATTTTTAGTTTTTAAGATTAAGATTTAATTTTTGCATAGTTTATGTGTGTGCATGTACATGTGTGTATAGTCAGTGTGTGGATGTGTGTGACTGCGCATGTGTGTGCAAGTGTCCTCAGAGACCAGCAGAGGGTGCTAGATCTCATGGAGGTTAAATATAGGCATTTGTGCACTCCCCAGTATAGGTGATGGGAACCTAACTCAAATCCTCTGGAACAGCAGCAAGCACTCTTAATGGCTGGGCCATCACTCCAACTCTCAGATATGCAGTGTCAATTGTCGATATAAATATGTTACAATTCCAAAATAGTTTTAGTTTGATATGTCATCTAAACTATTAAACAAATATTAGGGAAGGGATGGGGAAGAGGGCACCCATTATATTTCAGATACATTTTGATTCAAACTTACTGCTTTAGGGTTTAAAAAAAACCACCCTAATATAGAATAAAGAGAAGTAACTCAGCTACTATTGAAAAATGTGATAGGTCAGATTCAGATACATAGATGCTGTCTTAGTATAGACAGCATCTATGTATCTGTATACACAGATAGAAGCTGTCTTTAATTTTTATGGTTACAATAATGAATATACTATGAGTTCTTTCAAATATATGATTATATTATTATAGAACACAGACCTATGCACTAAGAACATTTTCCTTAATCAAATACTAAATAATTTCACAAAAATTAATTTTTACTTAAATAGTCAAGAAGAACGAAGGAAATTAACTGTGGATTTTTTATAATGATATACATTTATACTTAGGTAACACATTTGACATAACCATTTTTAGCTAAGGAAAGAAAAGAATCCAGCCTCTGCTTGTAAAATGAAGGTTGACATTGTGAGATCTGTTTTTCTGGTCATTGCATTCTATTAACATGTAAACTTGATAATTAAAAATTGGGGCATCAGAAACTCTGTAAGAGCATGAAGACAAAGAAAAATACTGAAATAGGGGAGCTGTGTGAGTTTGTGTGTTTTAATCACTTCACATATTCTTAAGTTGAAGAAGTAACTTGTGTTCATGTTTATAGTTACTGTTCGAAGCGTTTCATATATGCGATTTCACTAATACTTTGGATTGAGTTCATAGGCTAGCTAGAATTTAAATGTGAAACTTAGAAATCAGAAAAGTTAAATGATTTTAGAATCTATATAGCTCATAGAGGAGTACCCAGTGTACTCTGGTCTGAGTGTTTATATTCTTCAAAGTTTCCTATATTAAAATAGCACTGGCAACAGGATGGTAAAAGAAGATGAAGTTATTTGTCAAAAACTCGTAGATTTTGACGGTGACCATTATGCCAGCATTCCCTGGGAGCTGCCTTGCCTTCACTGTCTGAGGACACAGGAGGAAAGCATAACTTCTGACAGGAAGTGGGCCCTCACTGTATACTAACTCTTCTGTAACCTTGATCATGAATCCCTCAGCCTCTAGAACTGTGAGATTTCTGTTGATAAGCCTTGCTGTCTGTTTTTGATTGATTGAAGGCCTCAAATAAAAGACTCTCTATGTCAGTGGTTCTAAACCTTCCTAATGCTGGTGTGTGACCCTTGTTCCTCATGTTGTGATGACCCAACTTGTAATTTTGCTACTGTTAATAACTATAATGCAAATATCTGACATGCCGGATATCTGACATATGACCCCCTAAAAGGTTGGAGACTCTCAGGTTGAGAACGGCTGCTTTTCTTTCAGGTTCTCTATTCAAGGCTACCGAGGAATTGGGGTGACAGTAATGGTTCCAGTGACCACTAGGCTCGTTAGTAGTAAGCCGCAGCCTCTGTTATCTCAGCACTTAGCTTCACCCTGAGCATGTGGCTGATGCCTCTGCTGCATTCCAGGGCTTGATACAAATCTGCATGAGTGAGGAAACAGATCTTAATTCTCTTATCTTAGAACAACAGATTTCGATGAGCTCTTATTTAAACATTTTCTATACGTTTTTAGCTTAACTGATACTTGTGCTTTATAGATTTGATACTGATGGCTGATAGTTCTATACATCATTCATGCCAAGCATGCATTAGACCCACAATCTAATGATAGCTTAAGAAAGGAGGGGCTGAAATCCTCAAGAGAAGAGTAATATGTAAAAAATATAACAAGTGGGTGGATCCTAGTTACACTTAGGATCATGCAGCACGTGACTCTTGGTTCACCATTCTTTTCATTCTGGTCGATGTCTCTTCCTGTAGCTTGTTATGATAATGTTAACTGCATTACTCTGTTTGACACAGAAGAGTGATGTCAGAAGGGTGGAGTCTTTTACCCTAAGCCTGTTATTTCTAAGTGGTCACAACATGACAAGTTTTGGTATCTGGGAGGATGCTGTCATAAAAAAGAAACAGACAAAAGCAAAAGCAATCTTAGGAAGTACCATGAGTGTGTCTAACGACTCAGGTCTGCCCTTCTTAGTGAATCAAGGGTCTAGCATGTTTGGGGCATGAGATGTGGCCAGGGAATGGACAAGAAACAGTCTCTGCCAGTAAGAACAAAGGCTGCTATTGTGAGATCTCAGTAGCATAATATACAAGTTTGAAATCAGAGCTCTGGTTAGTGTGATATAAAGGAAGCGCTTCATTAGCTATCACAGGGCATAGCTCTCAGCCTTGTACCACATGGTGGCATGCAGCAAGGTCCTAGGCATGAAGAATGAGCTATTCACTTGGCTCTCATAATCTTGCTCTGTTTCGGCCTGTCGGGTTGACAGCTTTCACGTTAAGCCTCGCAGGCTCCAGAGAAACAGCCTTACATTCTTCAGTGATATAGTTTGTTTTTGGAAAATTCCTATCTGAAATAAGGAGATAAAATAACTTTGGCCTGCGAGCTCAATATGTTACATTATATGTCCTTTCGGAGCATGGTTCTGTTTTTATGACTACTATGAACACTTCAATAAAATGATTTTATGGAAAAGAGTGGCCTTGAATGAATAATTTGCAATTTCAGTGTTACTCAAGCCTATGCAGTCATATGAATATTCATTTTGTTGTGAAGGCTTGCTTTGTAAGTAGAAGATTATAGTAAAATGCTTTTGCAAGATATTGAGTAGTGAAGTAATTCTCCATAATAGTTTTCAGGAAAACCACTGTGAATTCTAGACCCATCATCAAGAGTCACGGGTTCCTGTAGTTCTCCCAAATATAAAAATATATAACTCAAATTCAGAGCTAAACACTGCTGCTGAATTCATTTTATAGGTCCTCTGTGCTTTGAAGGGAAAAACCATTATATTTAGATTCTCACTTATAATATTTCCTAGATTTGATGTGAAAATCAGTCTTCAATGGTATTGTGCACTCTCAGGGGCTTGACTGCCTTTCTGATCACACAAGGATGCCGAAGATCATTCTGGGCTTTAGTAACAAGGAAGCAGAGCTAAGTAAGGAAGAGATTTAGGAGCTGCAGAAGAGCTTCATCAGACATTGCCAGTCTAGAACTATTAAACATAGTAGTAAACACGATCCTGCCATTCAAACTTATACTTAGCAATGTCTGTTAGGAAGTGTATTGCTGCCCTTAGTTAAGTTATGGAGATATTACTTTCAAACAGCAATTTTGAAATTTACACTTGTATATTTTTATCTGATAATTAGGTAGAAGTATGGGAAATTATTGCCTCGATGCCTAAAATAATTAAACTTCCTGAAACATATCAATCAAAATATACTTCTACATTTTTTCCAGTGAGAAGAATGTTTTCTTAAAACAACTTATTACTTGAGTCATGAAAGTGGAGTAATCACTCTGAGGACCAGCCAATCAAGTTTCTGATAGAATCTTCCCAGAAAGGGACCACCCCACAACTCTATTTATTTATTATTTATTTTCAGTTTTGAGGATTGAACCCAGAGCATTTGGTAAATGCTCTACAACAAGCTACAGCCTCAACCCAAAGATATTCTTAATTCCAAGTTAGGCCCCTATATTTAAATATTCTTTCTCCTCTCCTCTAAGTAAAAGGTTGCTAGCAATTTTTATCCAAAACATCTACCCTAAAAATGCACTGCTTAATTAGCTTTTAATCTGATTCCCATACAACCTAAATTCTTACATTGCAGTCTTGATCTCCCGCAATTCAGAATGCAGAGTGTGACCTTATTTGGAGACAGGGTCTTTACAGAGATAATTAAGTTAAAATGAGGTCATTAGGTTGTGCTTTAATCTCATATAGCTAACATCCTTGTTAAAAGAGGAATTTGGACATGGAGCCATATATAGAGGAAAAACTATCATGTGGTCATAAAACAATGGCCATCTACAAATCAAAGAGAGGGATTTGGAACAGATCCTTTCTGTAAAGCAGTTAGAAGGAAACAGTCCTACAAATACCTCGATTTCAATAACATTTTGTTTAAAAAGAGAATTGAAATGATTCTCTGCTTCTTTTAATGAATTGTTCGTTAACACATTGGTTTGCCTTGTGCAACCGCAATAGGATGTTTTCTGATTGATCTTATATTTTATTATGTTATAATTTGTTATCTCTTAAACAAGACTAGGACATTCAGAATGCTTGGGCTCACATTTTTTATTGCTAGTTTAATCTATAATAGTAACATCAAAGTAAATTTGTTTCTAAATATTTACTTTAAAATTGGGTATCATATATTTGGGAATTATGCACAAAATAAAAGCCCGCTGTATTCTCAGAATTTTATTTACAATCACTTATTTATATTCTCTGCAGTGCTGAACAATGTACTTGGGGATTTACACATGTGAGGTGTTTCACTACTGAGCCAGATTCCTGGCCTAAATCTTAGTTTTTAAAAACGTAAACCTGAAAAAGTGAATAATACTCTGGACATATTAGAACAAGATACATGAAAAACCTGACACCTTTAGTTGGAGAGCTTTCACTAATCTACACATTTCTTTAAAAGTCTAACTATCTAATTTTGGTAGGTAGTTTATACTTATCAAAATTTCTCAGTAGTATTCAGAGGATCATTTTGTTTGATGCTGATCATCTTCACTTATTTCTCTAATGTCAAGACATTTCTAAACAATGAGAAGTTATCTGTGGACTTTACCGATCAGGACAAAGACAAATATCTAATTTAGAAAATGGGGACTCTTTTAAGTTCAAGAATGATAGGCTTATCCCTTCAGGTAATTACCAACGTTATTAGAAAGACAATGTAATTAGAAATGAAGGAAGGGGAATGAGAAGTTGGTGCCACAGCTGGTTGCTCAAATCCTGGAGAACTCAGGTTCAACAGCCAACACCCAAACACAACCAAATTGATCTTTAGGATCCTAAAAAGCAGTGGTCATTTGCAGATAATACGATTGTATATCTGAAAATTCATAGGAAAAAGAATCAATGGGGAAAAAATGTTAGAGATAGCATGGGTGGGCTGAGGGTGCGAAGGAGATGGAACAAGAATGTTTGTTCCTGGAATTGGAGGGTGCTTCCATGTGTCTGCCTGTTAAAATTCGGAGGACTGGGCACCAGTAAAAGGAAAGCCAATTAAACAAGACACTTTTAATACAATCAAAGTCTACTACAATCTAAGAACAATTGGCAAAGGACTGAAATTTTTGACACAAAATGAAAACCTTTAGAGGCTGTAAACAACACAGGTAAGATAAGTAAGGCAAACTGACAGAACATTTGGGACCCATGCCACAGAAGAATAAATAGTATTTCCAACACAGAAAGTGCTGTTTGAGTGCTTTAAAATAATTGAAAGTGAAGATAAAGGTGATATAATAAAATATAAAAAGAAATCTAAATGATCCTTATTTATATAAAAATCTGTTCAACTTTGCTCGTAATAAAAGACATTCACTTTTATATTACATAAAGAAATAATTTGAGATATAATAGATCAGCAAAGACCCACAAATATGAATAAATGAACTATAAAACATGCTCTTGGGAATAGGCATTTTTATATAGTTTCTGGCTGAAATGTCAAAGTTATACTCCTTACACAGGGCAGCAGGAAAACTGCATGTATCTTTAATCTTTGCTATAGTAATTTCACTTGTAGGAATCATCTTGCATACATGTCGCCTGAGATGCAAAGAATAACTAGAAACTGCCCATCAAAACATAGTACATCCTTATAACTGTTTATAGTACAGTTACTGAAAGAAACCAGGGAGGATACCTGTACGTTGATTCAGGGTGACCCCCACACAATATATTTTTAAAAGGAAAACAGTGTAAAAAGGGCATGGCAATGTATGCTGATTTATCTTTCCAATACCAAATGATGATAAACTAAAATTTTTGAAATTATCTCTAGTGAAGATATTGATAAGGACAGAACATGAATGTGGTTGATAGATTCCTTGTGTTGCCCTGGGAACATGGTTTTACCTTATATCTCCCATTTACAGGAGAAGGAGAGGAGGGAAACGGGAAGTGATGGAAGGTGAAATTTAACACTGGCTGAATATTTGCCTGAGTAAGACTGACAAATGTGGGACTGTCTGGAATATCACTTATTATCAAGTTAATGGTTTTCTGTAGCCACTTAGATGGATAAGAACTTGTAAGGGTGGTAACACAAAGAAGTGAAAATGTAATATTAAGAGTTTGCATAAATCTGAAGATTCTGAAGTTTGTAGATATAAGTTAAAGTATAAATAATTTTGTAATACAATTATTGAGGCACTGAAATGCTATTATTGAACTCTTTGAAAATTAAATATGTATTTCCTCTCTGTCAATTCCATGAGATTTTTTTTTATTTCCTAATTAATTCAAAATCTGTTGAATGTGATTTCTTGTGTTTTTCTCCTGTGAATTCTGGTTGAATATACATTTAGACAAGTCAGTGGAAGTAATCTGTGTCTCTCAGTTTTGTACGAAGAGTTTGGGATGGAATTGAAGGGGAAGTTGGAACTCCCTCCTCCCCTTTCCCTCTGTGCTTTCTTACCTTTTCACTCACTTGAAATGTTCAATTAATAAAAAAAAGTAATCTATGGCCAGGCAGTGTTGATGCACGCCTTTAATCCCAGCACTTGGGAGGCAGAAGCAGGTGGATTTCTGAGTTCGAGGCCAGCCTGGTCTACAGAGTGAGTTCCAGGACAGCCAAGGCTACATAGAGAAACCTGTCTCAAAAAAAACCAAACAAATAAACAAACAAAACAAAAATAATCTGTGGCATTCTTCTTGTTCACACTTTTCTTTCCATCCTCTAGGTAGCACAGCATGTCTTTTGCTGGTGCTCCAAAATGGCTTAACCTCTGTACACTCAACATTGTTGATTCTCCAGCATGGGAGTCAATAGAAACACTTGACCTTTAGTTTACAGATGAGAAACAAATGGGACTTGGGTTTTAAACAGAGACCTTGAAACTCCTCCTGCAATACACTCAAAATGTCAACAGTGATTCACATAAATCACAGCTTCTATTTCCAAACCCAAACTTTGACTTCTATCTTCATGAGCATAATCTGACAGTGATGGATAGTATGTTGCAGCTAACTTTCCTCTTAAACAGCAGTTACTAGAACGTTAAACTGTCCACAGTATCTTGCTACCTTTATGAAAAACATGATTAGTTAGACAATTTTCTATTTATATTTTCTGGCTCACAGATAAAGCTATTTTTTAAGCAGATACATTTACATTGTTAAAAGATAAAGCCTTATTAGTCTGGATATTAGTACATGGAGGTTATTAGAAGATGTACTTTAAAAGACAGATTCCTTGTTGGGGACAGGGAGAATAATGAATTACATGGAAATATGAATGGGAGAATGAGGTAAGATTTTTAAATACTTTAGAATAAAAACATGAATCCTGTTGGAAATCCCTTAGATTCACAATTATCATTCTGCTTTCTTTAATTTGGCAGAAAAGAGGAAGTTGGAAAGTCCTTATCTTTAAACAAAGGCTGATCAATTTTTTCAGATGATCTTTGAATATTTCAGACCGTTGACCTTGGCAAAGTAAGGGAGGGGATGGGGGTGTGTGAGGACATACAAGGATAGGTAGGCAGTGTTGGGAGGGATGGAGGGAAGGAAGACAAAGTCCAGTGGAATGTGTGAGTGTGTCTTAGTGTCATCAATCATCAGGTTTGTCAACATGTGCCTTTATATGCCAGACCATTTGAGTCTGAGACAATGTCTTTATTTATTTTTTATTATTTTCTATATTTTTTATTTACATTCCAAATGATTTTCCCTTTCCTGATTCCTCCCTCCCCGAAAGTCTCACAAGCTCCCTTCCCGCCCTCTGTTCCCCATTCAACCCCCTCTCGCTTCTCTGTCCTGGTATTCCCCTACATCCAGTCTTTCCAGGACCAGGGGTCTCTCCTTCCATCTTCTTGGAAATCTATTGATATGTGAATTGCGTCTTGGGTATTCCGAGATTCTGACAATGTCTTTAAAAAGCCCTGTATTAGAGGGATGTGTCAATAGGTAAGGGCTTGAGTTTGAAGATTAGATAGAATACTTAGACTTTCTTAAACTGGAATTACTCATGTCACAAAACCCACTGGCCCTTTGTAAGTGGGTATCTGACTCCAGGTATTAAGCGTACTAACAGAATTTTTGAGCAGATTGCATCTATACACTTCATCCTCAGAGATTCAGATATATAGAACTCAGAAAATGCACCCGAACCCTCCAGGTAAGCATCTTGTAGGGATAATAGCACAGCATAGAAGAGGGTACTGACCTGGCAGTTGGAGGGGACAACATCTAAGATTGTGGTTTGGGGGAAACTGCGAGGGTTTTCAGAAGCCTTGAACGACTGTGGAGAGATCTTAGAGAATAGTGTCAGTATTTCCATTTTTATACTAAGGCAAATCTACAAACAACTTCTCCCTTGACTCTAAAACAGGTACGTATTGCTGGGGACTTTAGCCAACTTTTTGTGAAAACTCGAGGCAAGACGCATTATCTCTTGTCGCAAGTCATCTGTCTGTCTCCATGGAACTCACGTATGTGCATCACCTGGTCTGACCTGGGGACTTTGCGACCTTTTCCCTTGAATTACACATAGCGTTTTAAACCGCACTGCCAGCAGCCTAAGGGCTGAATTAAAAAGCGGTTGCAAGGTTCCGGCAGGAGACAGGAATGGGGCGGGCCATCAGAGATTCCCTCACTGCGCATGACCGGCGCGCGTTGCCACGGCAACCAGGGAAAGGCATACCCGGAAGCAGAAGCTCGCGGCACCCAAGTACACCAAAGATTGTGCCCTATCGGCTCCTCTTTACCGGTTCCAGACCCATTTTTGTCCAGAGCAAAGCAGATGAGGAACTGTGTCCGAAACAATGGGGTGGCCACCTGCTCAGGAGCCGGGGGACTCAAAAGTAGAGCACAGAGACCCGGCCCAGACGGACGTCTGCGCTACGCAAGTTTCAGAAGAGTTCCTCAGGTCCTGTACTGATGAGGTACTGAGTTCTGGTTCCATCAGCTTCTCTGGAGAACCGCACTCCTGCTCACATACCCCCGAGAGCCCACTCGAGATCGAAGCGCCGACTACAAGTTCGGAAGAACAAGAGGAGCAGTCAGAACTTTCAGTCTTACAGAAGGATGAAAATAAGCTGAGGGAAAAGTGGATCAACCGCCTTAAGAGCAAAGAAATTAATTCTGAAAGATATCAGTCCGTCCGTAGACTCCCACCAGAAATCCCTAAGGAATCCGCAGAAGAACTGAGTGCCCTGCAGTCTTTTTGTACTAAAAAAGTAAACTTGATCCACCGGAGAGAGGATTCAAGAGCTAAGAAAAGCAACAGACCCAAAAGGCTGCAGCTCAGCTGGATTGCAGAGAACTCAGAGGTAGATGCTTTCAATTGTACGATCCCTGATGAACTGCTGAATAGAATCTATTTGGAAAACACGAGAGAGACACTGGCGTACATAGAGGCGATTACGCAACACATTTCTTCGCAGTGTCCCAGCTGTAATAGCAAAAGAGCAGAGCTGGCTCAGTCTGACTTCCTGAGACGAAGGAAGACTTTACTGCAGTCACTACTACTCCAAGAGAAAATAGATGAACACCTTCATACCACAGACTTTCTCACCCGTGTTGGGGAAGCACATCAGGGCTTCCCCAGGCTTTCAGATGATCCTAGGATCGTCTGGAAGCGACTGATTGAGAAAATGCAGAAGGGATGTTCTGGCTTTGGGCGGCCATATTCAGAGCAGGTGTAAGAAGGCCTTACAAGTCCTTTATCACTTCTCAACTCACATATCCAACCAGATGGGAGGTGCCAACTACTAGTGATGATATGTAATGTGTCCAGTGAGAGGATGATGACTGTTAATGATTAGTGATAATATGTGATGGGCACATATATACCTGGTGTGTATTTAAGTAATTATCATCTCTTGTAGAGGAAATTTAGAAACTAATGTAAGATTTTTTTCTGCTTCTCTCAGAGAGGTCTAAATTATTCCATCCATTAGAGTTTTCATAGTATGGAAGACAATTGGAGGGATTGCAAAACCTTTGTAATCTAGGGAATTTATATATAAAATGGAGTGGTGGTTGACAGTACAGAGAGAAAGAAGTAAACAGACATAAGACAGGAGGCAGTGACTAGAGCTGGTTGTGGTGATGGCTGTGGGGATTTAATAAAAGCTAAACATTTGAAAGGCACGAGGATTCTGACTTGTGTGCTTGCTACTTAAGTGAATAGTAATATCCTTAAGACAGAATGCTTTTTAACTTCTGTCAACTTGACAAAAACTAGAGTCTTCTGGGAAGAGGAAACCTCAACTGAGGAATAGCTTCTATCCACTGGCTTATGAGCATTTCTGAGAGAGCATTTACTTGCCTACTGATTGATGTGGGAGGGTTTGCCCCACTGCCATCTTTATAGTCTCTGGCTGTGTAACATGGCAAGCTCAGCAAGCTATTGAAAGCAAGCCAGTAAGTCACAGTTTTTTTCATGTTTTCTGTTTAGTCCTTGCTGAAAAGTTTCTGCCTTCAGTTCCTGCCTTTGCATCTCTCTATGTATGATAATAACCTATTAACTAAATAAAACTGTTTCTTCTCTAAGCTGTATTTGCTTATTTTCCTCCCAGGAACAGAAACCTAACCAATGCAGAACTTGGTACCAGAGAGTAGGATATTGCTGTGACAGCCATGACAATGTTTTGGCATGGGTGGGTGGGATGGTGTTTATGGGAGGGAGGATTTGAGAACTTTGTGCTAGGCAAGGTCTTTGCATTCTCAGAGCTCCATGACCTATTAGGAGGGCTTGTAGCATAGGAATGATGGGAAGGGGTAGATGATGGAGATCTGGCTTCTAAAGGTTTAGAGAGAAGCAAAGACCATATCAGGAATGTTTATGTCAGAATCAAGAATCTGACAAGGGGCCACTTGTGCTGGTTTCTGTCTAGCTGACACAAACTGGAATCACTTAGGAGAGGGAGTCTCAGTTGAGGGCTTGTCTCTCTCATACTGTCCTATGTCCATATATGTGGGGTACTTCTTGATTAGATCAACGTGGGAAGGCCCCGGCTACTATGGCCGGTGCTATCCTGGTGTGTGTGGGGGTGGGGGGACTGGGCTGTAAGAAAGCAAGCTGAGAAATTCATTGGAAAAACAAGTCAGTAAGCATCACTCCTCTAGTCTTTGCTTCAGTTCTTGCTTTCAAGTTGCTGCTGGGAGTTATTACCATATCATCCCTAAATAATGGGTGGTAACTTGTAAGCTGAACAAATCCTTTCCTTACCCTAGCTGGTTTTGATGGGTGTTTTTATGGTATTTCTGTATAGCAAAACACAATAATACAGATAGGAACACTACAACATGGCAAATTTGAAGTGTGATTGAATATAATTCTTTATATCTAAGTAGTGTATGGTGTATTTGAGACATGTACATTGAGACTGTAAAGAAACAGGTTGTTTATATTTACAGTCAAAAAGAAAGGTCTAGAGGTTAGACACAGAGGGACTAGTGCGGGAATCATTGGTATCTAGTTGGAAATTGAAGCCATAGATGGAACGAACTTCTCTAGAAGCTAGGAGAGAGAACAGAAGCACAATTACTGCCAGCTTCTGAGAAATGCTGACCATTAATGATGTGTGTGTGTGATAATCATGCAAGAATAAAGCAATGAAATAAAAAATATGAATATATACTTCATGAAGAGTTTAACTGACAGCAAAAAAAAGGTGAAGCTGAGGCCTTCAATATAGCATTGCATAAATAGTATATTGTATGTAACATAGACATATATATATATTGTATATAACAATATAGCATTGTTATAAAAATGCCTTTTGGTCATAACGATTTTATGTATCTTCTCTTTGTTCTAGTTTTCTGTCTAACAAAATTAGTTTCTGAAGAGCACTTTGCCATTAATTGGGAAAAACCACATGTTCCTTGATAACTTATATTTATGATTTATTTGTCCATAAAGATAAAAAAAAATGCTAGCATTGGGCATTAGCCAGAGATTGTTTTCCACATATCAGATTGTCTAACTTATTTGAGTGAAATATAATCGTGTTTCCAAAAGATGGCTCAAGAGATTCTGTAGTCATCATGATTAAGATATTGGTCTTTGAGCTAAGCCTTCATTTATGCATTAACGATCTTTCTCCTGAAAAATGTCTTCTTAGTTATCCCTAAATAAAGTGGAAAAAGTCATTGCCACCTACATAATAACTTTTCAGCCGGGGTCCAAATTACATCATATTTTACCTTCAGCCTCTCAGCAAATTCACATTTTATATAATCAAAACTCTGAACATTGCTCCACTTAGAATTCCCCATAAAAAAGGTCAAACTCTATTAGCCAATCAATCCAGAAACTTCAGAGTCAATTTTCATTTCTCCCTTTATAATCACCTCAATAGGCAGCTACTTTTCTTCAACAGTCTCAGATGGGTTCTCTTCAGTACTTTAGGCCATCACTGCTCTCCATGGGATATTTACATATCTTCTAGATTGTTTTTCTCTTCATACTATTCTCCCATTTCTGGTTATTTTTCTAACACTCAAATATTTTAAGTAATTCTGTTAGCTTAAAACAGAACAACTTGAGTCAACTCCCCTCCATTACAAAAATAGTTAGAAGTAATAGATATTATAAAGTGATTCTATTATATCTGTCCTAGAATAATCTTTCTATTCTCCTGTCTGCTATATTCAAGCTTCTCTCCAGGGCTTCCTGTCCCCAGGTTCTCCTGTTCTCTGTGCCAGTATAATTTACATGTACAAATGTGGGTCAAGTTTCTTTTTAAATAGATACAATGTTAACATGAGCCAGTAGTCAAAAGGATATAGAAAAGTTTGGTATGCAGGATCTCATCTCCATGGCTACCATTTAATCCCATTCTGGACTAGTCGCCTCCAAGATCTTTGCGCTTCCTAGGCAAATAACTGCCACCAATTTGAATATAGGGCAGCCAGCCATACCAAGATATGGTCATGAGATAGAGTGAATTCATCGAGCTTGGGCTTAATAGTTTACTAAGGAGGGCAGAAGTTTTTCCTCACTTTAATCCATAAAAAATTTAATGTGAAAAACTAGTGTGTAAGGCCTAAATAGTAATGATTAAATTGGTTTTTTATATACCCTTCCAATACTGTTTTGTGCAAATACAAACACCAAAGATGTTTTGATTTATAGTCTTGTTGTGCCTTGGGTAAGTGTTGCCTATGGGCTCTGTCTTCAGCCTGCAATACTCTAAGAAGATAAGAGAACATTTATACAAGGGCCTAGCAGGTGGAAGTTGGGTCACTGGAACTGTGTGTCCTTGAAAGGAGTACTAGGAACTTCCTACTTTTTTCCTTTCTAAGTCTGAGTCTTGAGTTAATTAGCTCCCAAGACCACCACACACTGTGCTCTGATGTATTATTGCCTCACTACAGGCTCCAAAGCCACAGGGCAGGAAATGGTCTAGGACCAGCTGGGTAATAAAGATTTTTCACTGAGCTTGAAGTGATGCTTACGGAACCAGTAAGGCACACTTGTGGTTATGTCTGCAAGAACGTTGGCATAGAGGATATTTGTATGTAGCAGAACAACAGAGGGGGCCAAACCATCCCTACAGTGGCTATCACCACTCAACAAACTGAACCACAAAACAGTGAAATAGAAAAACAGAAAGGCAGCCTGTGTGTGTCTGTGTGTCTGTGTGTGTCTGTGTGTCTGTGTGTGCGTGTGTGTGTCCATTGCTTTTGAGTGAATATGGCTGTTCTGCAGCTATTACCCATGGATAACAGGCCACATTTCCAGTCTTTCTAGGACATCTCAACAGCCATTAAACAGGAACAAAAAGATTTTTTGATAAAATTCAGACTGCCTCACTGGTCCCGTTTCTCTTGAGACATTCAGTTTCATTTATTGCAATTCTAATGGCTTATCTGTGCCTCTAGTACTCAGAGAGCCATTGTTTGCAGAGGAGGGCAATCTAATAAACTCAGTGTTAGAATTACATATGTAACCTACTGGCTATATTCTTCTGGAGAGCCCTTCCCAACTGAGCCAAAATAGAAACCCTGTTCATTCTATGGCTGAATAAATAATCTGTTGTAGGTATAGTTTTCAGTATGTTTATCTGTTTAATTGCCTATGACGCTGGTATTGTTGTCAGTCTTTGATTAATACAAATACATCTGCTGTGAACTTGTTTATTCAACCACCTATTTCTAATTTTGTTTTTTCTCTACCTAGAGGTTGTAATCAGGATCAGATGAGCTTCTGAGGGTAAGATGTCTATGACATCATTGGGACCTTTGCATAAATAGCTAGCTGGATCACTTCCTAACACTAGCTTCAACTATTGTTAGAAACTGAGAAATGATTTTTATAGAGTTGTATTTTATATTTTTTCCCAGTAATGTTCAAGTGCTCCAATTCTTCCATTCATTGGAAGTCCTTTTCTTATTTTTCTCTTAAAAAATTACAGCCATATGCAATAGGTTTGAAATGGAATTTTATTGAGTTTTGGATTTTCCTGCTCGAATATTCAATGTCATGGAACAACTTTTCATTTGCTTGGTGATCATTTGTATAGCTTCTTTGGAGAGCTGTCTGACCAAATCTTTTAATCAGTTTAAAACTGGGCTGTTTGTAAATTTTCTTGAGTTGTAGGACTTATGTATTTTGATATTAAATTACTTTTATATATATGATAAACAAATATTGTTCTTATTTTGTGAGTTATCGTTCTAGCCCCACATACCATCTGATGCATAAAACATGCAACTTTAATGAAGTCCAATTTACCTTTTTTATGAGTTTTATTTTTTGTGTTATATTTAAGAAACCATTGCCATATCTAAGGAATTAGAGTTTTCCTCTGCATTTCCTACTGATAGTTTTACAGTTTGGCATTTCATGATGAGGCTTAGAGTTACACATGTTACAGCTTCACTGTGAGTCCCAATATGTATGTGAAAAGGAATTCCCAAATTCATCTGTAAATACTATTTGAAAATGATGCTTTGGAAAGTATTTGGGATTAGATGTGCTCACAAGTTCAAGACTCCTATAACAAGCTTTGTGACCCTGTCTGTCTCAACTTCAGATGCCCTCCTGCATGTTATAATACAATAAAAATGTCCTCACCAGATGCTGATCAAATGTTATACTGTGTTGTGTACATTACAGCCTCCAGAATTGCATTAAAAAAAACTGTATACAGTCAGTCTTAGATATTTTTCTGGAATACTAAAAGGTGGACTCACATGTGCCTTTATTTCTGTTTTAGTTGCATTTGTTGTTTATGGACCCAATTTTATCATTTTACATGTACATATGTTTTCTTCTCCATTCCTTGGAGCGACTAGTCTCCACTATCAGTGATGTTGATATCATGGTTGTAATCAGTTAATCATCTGTGCAGAGGTGAAGATTTGTTTATGAACTCTAAATTATACTCCATTGGTGTCTGTCTACACTTTGTGTGTGTGTGTGTGTGTGTGTGTTAGTTCTTTCTGGTGTTGGTCCTTGTCTTACACCAGTTTTTGAGACAAGATCTCTTTGTTAGTCACTCTTGCACACACTAAGATAACTAGCCTCACAGTTTGTAGGGATTCTCCTTTCTCTACCTCCCATCTTGACATAAGAGCACTGGGACTGTAGACATGGACTTCCATACTGGCTTTACATGCATCCTGGGGATTTGAACTTCAGTCTCATACTCGCATAGCATGTGCTTTCTGCATTAAGCCATCTCTCCAATCCTGTGTCTATTCTTATATCAGTAGGACACTGCTTTATTATTATGCTTTAAGTTACCTTTTGAAATTATGGAATGTTCAAAGATTTTATAGCAAGAGGTGTAAAATAGAAACTAGATGTTATTAATAATAGTATTAGATGACTAGGTAATAATAGAGGACTGGGCCGCTCTTCTCTATAGCTCATTCTCCTTCAGGCCTCCTATCAGCTGCTCAGGTTTTCTCTTCCTCTTCTCCTCACATGGCTCAGGGTCATGTCTACTCTGGACCCTTCCAGATGTCTCTGCCTTTGGATTTCCTTTTTATCTATAATAAACCTTCTCCTCCAGCATACCCAGGAATAGTCATGTCCTTTCCTGTTTTATTTTTTCACTCAGTAGCTTGGAATAACATTATACAAATATATTATCTATATTATAGAGTAAGAAGTACATAAATGATCAAATACAAAAATAATATCATATGCCCAGAAACAAGACTGATCAGTGAGCATGTTCTGGGTAATGAAACCCTTTATAAGTGATGCTTAAGATTGTGAGAAAGAAACTTCAGCCTTGAACATCTGGCTCATTCACAGTTAAATATCTGAACTATTTTGGATCATGTGGGATGTGTAGTTCAGAGTACTTACAGTTTTAAAGATGCTGGCTTATTTCCTATGAAGCTTATCATGGTAGCTCAGATATTTCTGCAACAACATAGCTAAATAGATTGCTAATAAGTGGGAACTATCTCTCTCTAGGTGCAGCCCTTCCTTGAGTTTTATCTGGAAGTGAAAGATGAAAGGTGCTTATTGTGGACTTGACCACCAAGAAAGAAAACTGTAGTTCAACTTCTATTCTTAGCTAATAATATGCTTTAGGAAAGAGAATTAAAATATTTTACAAGTTGCAATAGACTCAAATACCAGTGAAACTGAGATGTCAGTGGCTGTGGCCTGCATAATAATAAGGCCTGATTTTGATGAAGACATTGTTTGCTGAAGTATTAATTGAGGCTTGGAGAAAGTAGGATGTGGTCCTTTCATTCAAACCTTGCTTTAGATGCCAAGATTCATGATGCCATAAATGCATTGAGAGGGTATAAAAATATTTAATAACCATATAATGGGGGTTTTGGAGTGTGTGTGTGTGTGTGTGTGTGTGTGTGTGTGTGTGTGTGTGTGTGTGTTGGGAGTGCTTGAGCTTGGTACGCTTTCAGGCAGTTCTGAAAGGAAGTCACAGAAATGGGCTTGGTTTTATTATTGCTAGCAGGTTAGTATAAGGTGATTCAATCAAGCAAGTCAAACCTCACTTGGTTTGAACCTTCTACCAGTTTTAAGAAAGGGGCATCAGGGCTTTTCCATCAGCTAGTCTAGGAATAGGGCAAAGGATGGGTCTTTAAAGTCCTCAGCTGTCAGTGCTCCAAGGAAAATGGAGTTGGGTTCTGAATACAACTTATCCCTGATCTTTGCCTGACTACAATTTCCTATGCTTAGCTTAGTTAAATTTCAACATGCTTTAATAATACTCTATGAGGCCCATAACTTGCAATTGACTCGTGGTTGATAGGAGACATTTCACTGAACATCTTATTCGTAAGCCAGAACTGTGTGTCTTGAGATGTACAATGAGTGTTGTGGTCACCATTAACAAGTGTTTCACACTCCAGGTGATTAAAGGGAAGCTTTGTGTCATTTCTAATATGTTCACAGATGTGTAAATTGAAATTAAATCTGAGGTATCTAGCCAGCAAGAGAGCCCCATTTTTTTCTCTCCCAAAGAAGGAAAGCTTGGATACATAATTATTGTTATCATCGGCTGAACTAGATAGCTAAACAGTTGGTGGTGGCTCAAGCTCAAGATACTGCAAAAATGCACAACTGGAATCAGTTTTTGGCAAGAAAGTGAATCTGGAGATAAACTAGCCACCTAAACTTAGTTTACATTTGTTCACAATTGGATCCGGTCTTTTATCAGATTTGTTTGGGTTAAGGGGCATGAAGGCAGTTCTGTGGGAAGCTCTAATATATAGATGTTTTAATGCTATCTAGAAAGTTAAAATCTTCCACAGTTGCTCATTTATAAACCCCAGGGAGTGAGGACATTTAAGACAGGGATGATATTGTCAATTAGCCTAGTAACTAATTAGGGTTTTGGAACAGAAAAGGCCACCTTACTAGTAGGTTGAATGATCTAGAAGGCTCAAACTCAGTTCCATCTCTTCTCTAATTTTTTGGTTTTATCAGCAGAGACCTTTTCATAAATTTAACTAAGCTTACAAACTGGCCTATCATGAATTGCATCTCCTACAAATAAAGGATTTAGAATTTATTCAAGTTTCAAAACAGAGCCCTATTAGTGTCTCTTTCCATACCACCAGAAATGCATTCACTGTGAGCAGTTAGAAATCTCTTCTCATATCTCCTAGGCTCTACATAGAGAGCCCCATGATTTCCACAAATTTTCCATGAGTTTCCAGTTCAAGAAAATTCCTTGCCAGGACTTATGCCATTAGTTTGGCCTGTAAGTATAGAGGTGCTCCAAGGTCTGAGCCTGCGGAACTTCCTGCTTTGTAATGGTTTTGAAAATTGCATCAAGCCTTCTAAATCATCCATCTCAACTTCCTCCCAAACCGTGATGCGTGCTATTCTGCTCTGGGACACCATTGCTGCCATGATGAACCGAAAGTTCTGAAACAGTGAGCCAAAGAACATCTCTCTTCCCTTAAATGTCTGTGTTTTATGCTTTAGCATAGCAAAGCAAAAATGAGAAATACAGTAAACTGGTACCAGAAAAATGGGACAATGGCTTTGACTAAACCTGACTATATTTCTAAGTTCTTTGGATGTGACTTCCCTATGAAACTTAAAGGAGTTATTCTATGCAGGCTAGAGAAACCCTAGAATTCTGTAAGCAGAACCTGGTGGTCAATTTGAGTGGGAGCTCAGAAGAGTAGGCAGTGAAGAGAAGTACAGAACGTAGAGTGTGTGCTCATCAGGTCTTAGATGGAAGCTAAGATTTTATGAGGAGTTTGAAGGTGACAGATTATTATGGGTTAAATTCAAAATGTTCCCAATAGTTTTGATGCTAAGATACCAGGTCATATCAGTCTTTTGAAGTTTCCAGGGTTTTGAAAAGTTCTAGTCTTGCTAGCAGAAATAGGTCAGTAAGGGCCATCATTTGAAGGTTGTACCCACCAGTGGTTCTGGTCTATCTCTCTGCTTGCTGATTCCACAGGGGGAGCCTTTACCACTTGTTACAACTTGCAAAGAGCTCTGGGCCATGCAGTCCCACCGTGGAAGACGGCAATCCTCCTGGAGCTATGAGTGCAAACAGTGTTTCCCCCCCTGAGCTTATCTTGTCTGAGATTAATCACAATGATATAGAAAGTAGGTGTTAAGGAAATTGGCTTAATAGTAAAAAACTCAGTTATTTTCAACTGCTTTTAATTAATTTTTCAGGGAGAATTAGGAGCAAAAGCAAACAAGAAAGACTTGAAAATTGCACTTTTATCCAAAAAAACCTTAACTTAGAGCCATAACAGCATTTTCTTTTTAAAAGATGCTAGAACCATTATCAAGGATCCAAAGTCTTTGCACAGTGACAGTAAGAATGAAGCTATTTCAAGAATTGTTTACACTATACACATATTACTACTGACTCCAGCATGTAAAATTACAAAATTGTAAACTCATTTCAAAAACTTTTCCTCATAGAGGGACTGAGTACCCTGCTCACACTGGGTTTCTTGGGCAAATGGTTGATGAGGTTCTGGTGCTCAAGCACTCAGAAGCCATGACTGCCACCATCCAAAGGGACCTGGGCATTTCTCAAATAGTGATCAAGGCAGGGAGGGCCCTGCACACTGTGGATGGTGCCATTGCTGGCCTGGTAATTCTGGGTTCTTCTATAAGAAAGCAAGCTGAACAAGCCAGAGGGAGCAAGTCAGTAAGCAGCACCCCTCCATGGCATCTGCATCAACTTCTACCTCCAAGTTCCTGCCCTGTGTGAGTTCCTGTCCTGACTTCCTTTGGTGATGAATAGCAATGTGAAAGTATAAGCTGAATAAACCCTTTCCTCCCCAACTTAGTCATGATATTTTGTGCAGAAATACATACCCTAAGACACTTCGAATCTGGATGATGATCTATAGGATCTATTGTTTACACTGCAGAGTGCTTGTCTTATTTTGGTATGATCTTTCCTTGCTCCTTCCCACCCCTACACCTTCTCTTGGGAATGCTTACCCTCAGCATCTGTGTATTTAGGATCTGTAACTTTATAACATTATTTCACTGTAAGAATTTGCCTTGTTTCTCAGATGAGACTTTGAATTTGGACTTCTAAGCAGTTGTTGGAACTGTTATGAGTGTGGAGATTCTTGAAGATGGGCTGAGTTTGCTTTACATCTTAATACGTACAAGAACCAAGGGTGGCTAGCGTTAGAACACAATTGTATAAACACATGTTGACAAGATTTAGAGCTGGTTAATTTTTGTGGTTGATTTTACTAGCTCTAAAATCATCGAGGAGATTGATGGGGTTCACCTTTGTGTTTGAGAGAAAGATAAAATTTCCAGAAAGAAAAAAAAATGTCTGATGGAAAAAGACTCACTTTGAACATGGCTACTTGTCCATATGGAGTAAAAAGGGAGAAAGCGATAAGGTCAGAGAGTATCAGTATTTCTTCTTCTTTATTTTCTGTTCTGCCCTGAAGGTAGCTGTTCTCTTTTGTAAGTCAAAATAAATCTTTCCTCCTTTATGTTGTTTGCCTCAGATATTCCATTCCAGTAACCAATACACTCAGCAAATTACCATTGGGATATACTAGAGCTCACTACCATAAGTCACTTCATTAGAACAAAAGATGCTCCTGTTATTCTGAATATTACAAATGTCTTAGCAATCCATATCAAAAATCAGAGTTCAAAACCTGAGCACCAAAAGAGAATGTATTTTCAGTACATCTTTCTATAACATTAAGAACTTCATATCAATAACTAGACTGAACCAGCATATAGCTGAATCCCCTCAGGGGCTCTATAGAATAAATGGTCAGTGCCTCCATAAGATACATGACTGCAGGCAGGATAGGAGTTGCCATTCTGTTCTTAGCATTAGTCACAGACAGTCCTCTACCCAACATACATGAATCAATTTGACATGCATGGTTAGACCCAAGCCAAGACACACTACTCAGAGCCATAGGGAAAGGGGCTCTCCTCCATTCCTCTTATGCCAATGGTCAACTTTTGATTTATGTCGATTAAATCTATTTCTGAAGCTTGGTGGGAGTCAGCAAGTGCAGCACAAAATAGCACAGTACAAAGCACACTTGCCAGAGGGAACAGAGCCAGTGAGCAAGCCAGAGCAAATGAAGCAAGACCCCTCAGGAGCAGCAACTATTGCCTGGACATTCTGCAAGTGGTGCCAGTTGCTGTTGTCATTGTGTAGAACTGAGATGGCCCTATTTCAAATGCTAAGACTGGTGAGTAATGCCCATGGGTCAGTGTGTGTGTGTGTGTGTGTGTTTGTGTGTGTGTATGGGGGAGAGGGGAGGAGATGACCCCTCCCTGTCTTACATGGTCATGTATAATTTGTCTCAGGCTTTCATGAACTGTTTGGCTCTCTAAAAGCTGTAACATTTCAGAGCAGGCTTAGAACTCCCTTCCTCCCTCCCAACACTAGATGGGTATGAAACAGTTTATTAGCATAAAATCAGGCATTCTGAGAAGTGCAAATATGGTTTGAAAATGACAGGAGGCTGGCTTGCTTATATTGTGAGGCACACTGATGGTGGCTGAGAGTTCCTGATCTAGTAATGCTGAAGAAGCATCCTGGTTGTTGATGCCAGCTCACCTGGGGTGTGGAGGGCGAGGGAAAGAGAATGTGGCACTGAACAATTATCAGGCATGAAAGTGTATTCAGAATCTTTAAAAGCTTTTGCCAATCCAGCAATGAACTGGTGTCTGCTTCCTGAAGGGGTCTCATTCCCTCTGACTCATATTCCTTAGTTCCTCTTTTTCTGGTTTTTGTTATCTCTCTGTTAGCTATGCATTTTCTCCATAATTGCTTATATTTAGAGCTAGTAAGCTTCAAATAGGTAAATGCATTATTTAGAGGGAAGATGAACTAGTTAGCATCTCACTGTTAGCTAATTTCAAATGCAACTCTTAAAACACCATCAAAACCCATTTCTTGTGTAGGTTTCTCCATTTCAGTAAACTCTTGGTATAAGTTCTACTTCTTTTCTTTGTTATATTTTTAAGATCTTCTCCAGCATCTAACCTTACCTTTTCTTCTAGCAAAATTTACTATTCTGACCCAGTAAATTACTTTGTATCTTCTGTTACCCACTCTCCTGTAAGCCTTGCATGTCTCCCTGGTTTTCCTTAGATTTGTAGCTCAAAGCAGTGTGAGCTCTCAGGTCTGACAGACACGACTCTTGTAACTTGACTTCTATCTACTTCTCTTTCCTCTTCTCATTTTCATTCTCTTCAATTTCCTCTGCCTAGCAAGAGAAGTATTTCTGCTTAAAGTAACTTAAATTATACATTTCAAAAATGACTAGAAGGTTATGAAATAGTGTCATATACAAATAAAACACCTCTTTTTTTTTAAAGACAGACTCTTACTTTATAGCTCAGACTGACCTTGAACTCATAATTCTCCTGCCTCTTCTGAATGCTGGGAATCACAGCCATGTGACACCATGTCCAGTGATAAATATAATGCTTTTGAAAGAATGAATATTTTCAGACACCTAGAGAAATTACTGACTGTAATTAGCCCAGGAGATTTGGTTATTAATGACATATTAAAACTACTTTGCTCTGTTAAAAATAAAGAGCACCTAGAAGAAAATAGATGCTAAAATGAAAATGTGCATGTGTTCCTGTATTTCTCTCTATAGGTGCACGAGTGTGCTTGTGTCTATGTGTCTCTCTGCGTGTGTTATTCTTAATACTATCAACACAGAGATTTAATGGAATACTTTGTCTAGCCTAGTATTTTATTCCTGGATATTTCCTAACCTATGTGCATAGCCTTCAAGGGAATTTTACTAATATGAAGTCACTTTTATGGTTATGTCCTATAGATTCTCTTGAAACTGGTATCTTAGTAGAATTCCTCAACTCAAGACAAGAGAAGTAAATGACAATCTAGCCCAGAACAAAGCTCTGGCCTTCGAGGAAGAAGTCATGATTTTTTGGATGGAGGGACTCTTAAGCAGAGAAAGTTTTCCATTGCAGGTAGTTTAACCGGGACATGGAGGCAAGTCTACTGAAGTGATAAGTGGAGATCTTCCACAGCACAACCTTCACTCAAAGGCTCTTCACTGGTTGTATCCAAACTTTCTTGCAAGTGCACAGACTCACAGTCTTCCTATCTCATTCCTTCCAGTTTCTCTCTCCACGGATTTCTGTAATGAAGTCTAATGTCTTCTCCTCCCTTCTATTTCTTTTTCTCCACCAATAATGCTCTTGTACTGCCTAACTGCATTTTAACCTCTATCTGATATACTCATATTATTCAGTATTTGATGTGAGATGCCTACACTTTTATGAAAAATAATACATGATTGAGGAACTATTATTTTGTAAGTATCAGGAATTCAGGGATTAAAGCATGTCGGTGACATCAAGGAGATTATCTGAAAAATGTAAACAAATGTGTATAATAAAATGTAGTCAGCAAAGTGATAAAATATTCTGCATGGAATCAGGGAGGTAGAAGGGATGGCAAGACAAGATGGCAGCTGAGGCACACCATGACATCCTGAAGAGACAATGCACAGGAAGAGAGGTATGGCCGTAGGTTGAATGAGAAAGCTGCCACCTTAATGAGCTCACATCTTACATTGAGAATATGTTACATTATGAGAATATATTAGTTTCCTAAAATTACTGTGCCAGAGTGTCACACACTAGTGGCTTTAAGCAATATAAATTAATTCTGTTATAGTTCTGAAACCCAAGATTCTGACGTTGAGGGGTCAGCTGGGTTGGTACCTCTGGAGGCTATGGGAAAAATTATTTTATACTTTTTAGTGGACTTCCCTCATCCTGGCAATTTTTGACATCTTTTGTTTTGCTAAAATTTTAGCCCTAAATACAATTTCATTTTGAGGAAACAAGGGGCAGAAGCTGGATATGCAAATTTTGGGGAAACATAATTTGAGTCAGAAAAGGAGGAAATCAAGGCAGAGGAGTAAAATTCCCAGCATTGCATTTTGGTGAAGTCAGTGTAAAATCTTATTTGAAGACAGATATTTAGGGCCCAAGTGTCTAGCACTGCTGTTCACTAGATTTGTCTGAGCATCTTTCAAACTTTGTCCATGTTAGGATTGTCCTTGTGGCTATTACAATTCCATTTTCCTGGGCCAGAGAATCAGACAGTCACATTTGGTAAAAGTGACTTCAGTGCATGCAATTTATAGCTGCATTACAACCCAGTTTTGTAAATGGTAATGCTTGGAAGCCAATTATAGGCTTGTTTTATATATTCTGGGACTGGGGCTGAGAGATGAGCCTGTATTTAAGAAGAAAGGGAGGAGAAGGAGGAGGAGGAGGCAGATTCTGCACTTAAGGATCATATATTACTCTCATTTTTTGCTATAGTGCCAAGTCTGTCTGCCTCCTTCCATGTCCTCCCAACCCCCGCAGTGGTCACGGACTTAACATAAGCAAGCCTCCAATTAAATACTTTCATTTATGAGTCTTGATCATAGTATCTCTTCACAACAATAGAACAGTAAGATGCACATAGACATACCAAACAGAAACACATACGCATTTTCACATAAACACCTACCTATGAACACACAAGCACACACATAACAGACATGCACACATGCACACTCATTCACACAACCAGCTGATGGTCACCTGACTACACTACAAACATTTGTAGGTATAGATAAAACGTGCATTAGAAGGGACAGAAGTTTGTGAGCAGTCATTCTATGAATCCCACGTATCTGAAGCAAGTGAGGATGTCATCATTTAAAGGCTGCACTTTCATTTTAACTACAGCCAAAAGGAAGGAAAGATTGAAAGCAGCTGGAACGTGTGTCTGTTCCACCTCCTCCATCTGGGACTTTGTTTTTGGATATCACACACATTTTCCAAACAAGCCTCAGCTGAACAAGATGATAAATGTGGGAAAGACATGGATACATGTATGGTTTTCTGTTTGTTTGAAGAAATTTATAGAACACAAAGCATTGTGTGTTCTCCAGTATAAGGCCAAGCATTGGAGGCACACAAATACAGTTGGATTTTGAAGAGCAATGTGACATTTCTTTTACATTTTAAATTGGGCTGGGCTGCTGCTACAAAGCCAGCTCTTTAATCAGTTGTCCTTATTTATCTGGAAGGCAATAATGAAAACTTTAAACCATTAGAAGAACAGTTAGACAACCAAATTTTGTCATGCGATTTGGAGTTTCTATCAGCGCTTCACTAACTTCCTTTTCCACTTTCCATTTCCCCTCTGAGCCTACTGTGCTGAGACACTTGGGTCATGTCTGGGTTGTTGACTTATTCTCTGGCTCTTCCCCTGGAGCAGGATTCTATACTGATCTATCAAAACTGCTTCAATAGCATCATTCCTATCAAGTCCCAAATCCTTGAGTCTCACTATGTAGATCTGCCCCGCTCTGGGAATTAAACCTAGGGTTTCACGCTTATTAAGCAAGCACTTTATCCATTAGCTACATCCCCAGACCTTTACCCCACTTTTCAGCAGGCATTAAGAACTCTGGTTTTAAAACCTATCTTTGGCCTAAACCCTAGTTCTCTTCCCCCTGACCCCATGGATAATTTGGATACTCTTGCCATTCTAACCTAACTGGTGAATTGCTGAAACTGGAAGTCGATATTGGCAAGGGACTTTGATAAATAGTAGGAAGATGCTGGTGGAAATCGTGGAAACAAAACAAATAAACATTGTGACAAGTCGACAAGAAAAGAAAAAAAGTGCTAAGAAGCACGCTCACTACCTTAGGCTTTTGGCTGGATGAGCCAACAAAGAGTCCAGGCAGGCCTTGGAGAATGAGAATCTGTTATTTAGAACTTTGGGTGTGTCATTGTGGTGAATACATTTGTTCTAATGTAGCTGTGACCTACAGAAACAGGGGGATAAGAAAGATGAAAGCCCCAGAGTCATCAGAAAGTAATGGACAGAGTGTAAGTGTATGGCACGTTAAAAACCATTAATTGTGCTAGATAACACGGCAATTAAATTAAAGTGCATTCCATAAAAATGACAGAAAAGGCATTGAACAAAAGTTCAAATAAAGATCTTGATATCATTTACCTTGAACTTTTGGCTCAATATAAGACAATTCAGAATTTACTGCCAATTTGATCTCAGCAGCTGCTTTCCCAAAGACTACTCGTGGTCAAGTGATATTTATTGGCTGAGAAGGGATGTGGGGGTTGGGAGAGGTCATGGCTACTCTTTGACTCTAAGTTGAGAGAAGTTTGTTTATTATGTATAGCAAGCACATGGGATTTTTTTTTTGAGGACACATAAGGAAGGATAGGTTCACCTGTTTAACCAGCTAGATTGTCCCAGAGCAGTGGAACGGGTGACAGACGGAGTCAGATTGCCCTCACATTCCTATAAATAAAGCTATTTTTCACAGTTCTGGACCATATCCACTCAACAGAAAACAGTCTGATAACAATTACGGGTTGCTAGTGCACAGTGAGAAGTCAAATACCAGAGCTAGCTCTTGCCAAGTTTTTCTTTGTGTTTTAACCATATGATCCATATTCTTCATTAGGCGATTCTTCATCTGTCTAAACAACAGCCTGCTGGCAGTTTATAAAACTTAACTATTCTTAGCCTGGGCAAGGTTATGCATGCTCTGATCATTATAATAAAATGGAGACATGTATATATCATTTTGTAAAATGCTAATTAAATTAAGCAACAAAACCATAATGAAATCCAAGATCCTTTGAATGAACTGAACAGTCATTTACTACTGTAATATAAAGGACACTGGGTCCCCATTTTTTTTTCTGGGAAGATTCTATTAAACATTTCTCAAAGATGAAACTGGCATTTTGAGGGGAAATGCATGTTCTCTCTCACAGAGACGTCAAACGAATACCCACTTGAGTTGAGTTGCTGTTTTACTGAATAACTCACGAGAAGCTGTTATTATATCATAAAATGTTTAAATTTGCACTTACTGTACTTCTGGTGATCCTGGAGACTGTTTCCCATTGATTGGCTAACTGCACATTTTTTTTTTGTCTTGTGACTTGTATTCTCCCTGGTCCTGGTAACCTGGGGAGCATTGGACTGTCTCCCAGAATGAGCAGCCTCATGTGTATTAACAGAATTGCTTATTCCTTTTTCTCTAACAGACACTTTTTTAAAACTTAAAAACTTCTACAGTATGAGTGGTGAAGAGCAATAGTTCTCAAATTGGGAAGAAATAATTGCTTATACTTAGAATTACGGATTGTATTTGTAGTGGTTTTGGGGGCAGAAAGGGCAGATTTTTTTCTTATTGAGCCTAGGGTTTTCTGTTTTGTGTAGATATATTCTTTTCAAATTTGAACAGTGGGCATCCTTGCTTGAAATCTTTTTGAATCTTATTATTGAGATCTTGTAGGCAGGACACATTTTTGGTCAAAGGTTTTGTGGACAAGTTGCTGTCCTTGTTCCTACACTGGGAATCCTGTCTGACTACAGGAAGTGGCCACTTTCTGATCTATATCCCTTACTGCTAGGAGTCTCTGCTAGAGTTACCCCTATAGACACCCTAGGGCCTCCCTCCTCCTCGATGGCATGTCCTAGAGATTGTGCCCCACCCTGTTGATCTCTATTCTTTCTCTTCAATCTGCACTTTCCACCTTCTCCACCACCTCTCCCCAGATGTTTAGGGACAAAGATAGAGCAGAGAGGGAGGGAATATACAACCAATGACTGGCACAAATTGAGACCAATTTCAAGGGCAAGAACCAATCCCTGACACTATTAATGATATTCTGTTATGCTTGCAGCCAGGAGCCTAGCATAACTGTCCCCTTAGAGACTCTATCCAGCAGCCAATGGAAAGAGATGCAGAGATCCACAGCCAAATATTAAATGGAGCTTGGGGAGTCATACAGAAGAGTCGAGATTAAGGGACCAGAAGAGGACTCAGACTCTACAAGAAGAGCAACAGAGTCAACTAATCTGGACCTTTGAGGCTCCCAGAAACTGAACCATCAATAGAGAAGCAAACACAGACTGGACCTAGGTTCCCTGCACATATGTACAGCTTGGTCCCCCAACAACTGAAGCAGGAGCTGTCCCAGGACCTGTTGCCTACCTGCCTGCTGATCTTGTTCTCCTAACTGGGCTGCCTTGTCTGGCTCAGTTGGGGAGCATGTGGCTAGTCCTTCAGTGACTTGATGTGCTTGGAGTAGTGGTAGGTATGGGAGTGTGATAACCAGAAGGGGCTTCCCCTTCTCAAAGGAGAAGGGGAGGGATAAATGGGGGAAGGATCTTTGTGATACTGGAAAGAGAAGGGGTATGGATATTGGGATATAAAGTGAATAAATAAAGAAAAATGCTGCAGGAAATTTAAATTATTGAATAATACCAAGGAAGAAATGATCAACTATGATTTGCTATGATAATATTTGTAGATATATATTTTTCTTCAGTGGTGATTCTTATCAATAATCACAGAATGTTTGCTATGAGAGTTAAATTAAAATCAGCAGAATTCCATAAGGAAAAAGTGAAAAAGGAGAAAGAAAGAAAGAAAGAAAGAAAGAAAGAAAGAAAGAAAGAAAGAAAGAAAGAAAGGAAATATTGTTGAGAGCTTCCTGAAGCAAGCCAGTAAGCAGCACCCCTCCATGACTTCTGTATCAACTCCTTTCTCCAAGTTCCTGCCCTGACTTCTTTTAATAATGAACAGTGATATGCAAGTGTAAGCTAAATAAACCATTTCCTTCCAGCTTGCTTTTTAGTCATGGAGCTTAATGTGGCAACAGAAATCCTAACTGAGACAGAGAGTTCAGTGGCTGGCATATGGAATTGAGCATCTCAGATTCTGAGAGAAAGGCACTAGAATAGCCATCCAGCTAAACCACCAACCAAAGAGTACACATGGAGGGACCCATGGCTCCAGCCGCTGTGTAGCAGAGGATGACATTGTCTGGAATCAGTAGGAGGAGAAGCCTCTGGTCCTGTGAAGGTTCAATGCCCCAGTGTAAGGGAATGCCAGAGCCCTGAGGTGGGAGTGGGTGGGTGGGAGGGGAAGCATCCTCATAGAAGCAGGGGGAGGGGGAATGGGAAAGGTGAGTTCCTGAGGGGAAACCAGGAAAGGAGATAACAGTGGAAATGCAAATATATTACGGTCTATGAACCTTAAGTAAAAAATGGTGTTGAAATTTTCTTTAAAGTGTGTTGAAAAATCTTGACATGGTACTGAAAAAGATACAAAACCAATACTATCTATGTCCTCTCAAAAAGGGATCACTGTCTTAATACCTTCCCAGTGATAGTTTTTTTTAACTCTACCAACTTGAGATAGATGATGGTAAGGTGTGTGTGTGTGTGTGTGTGTGTGTGTGTGTGTGTGTGTGTGTGTATAAAATATGTCTGTGTACATGCATGTACATGTGTGTATAAAAAAACTGGGAAAGAAATCTATGGCCCTGTTCAGTTAACACTGATCTTGTTAAGTTCAGTGTATCTTTTGAATATATGTGTGAAAATGTAAAATGCACTCATGGATATAAGCAGATATAGTATTGAGAGCTGATGTCATATCTGAATTCACTGACTTGCAGCTTTTAAGGCCTTGGACCTGGGTGACTTGACCCGTTCCAGGGGTTGGGGAAGCACATGTAAAGGAAGTATAATCTCTCGTTTCCTCACAATCTAGATTGAGAATTCCAACAGATCAGACAAGCTTGTGTCATCTTGTGTTTAGTAAAGCTCTTACACTCACTGAGGAATGTCTCCTAGGGATTTTAGCTCCATTCTTCCACTTTCATTACTTTTATCTACGTGGACATTTATGACTTTTATCAAATGTGAATATGTTCTGTGATTCCATGGAGTGGCTTCATTCGTATAGATCTTGAATTCTTTCCCTAATTTTTCCTTAATGCTTTTCCAGTCTAGATTTTACAATTTTTTCCAGTTTTGATTCTAAATCTATTGATATTTTGGTGTACTTTATAACTTATCACATTTTTTGTTGTTTTGCAAGCTTCAGAGAATTTGTAATCCAAATATTATTAACCAAATAGTTTTTGTTTTCATAAGTGTTGCTGTGGACACAACTTAATCCCATAATTTATTTTTTAATTGCCAGCATTTTGCTATTAGTTAGACTCAAAACTGACAAAAGACAAAGCTAGGAAACTGAATCTGCAGATTCCTCAGCAAAGGCAAAGAATGTCTTCCATGTGAGGACTGCCATAATTGACTGTAAACTGAGATAAGATTGAAATACCATGACAAAGGCTGAAAGATTAAGAGAAAATACTGCAGAAGACCCACAGAGTCAACTAGCCTGGGCCCATAGGGGCTCACAGAGACTGAACCACCAACCAAAGAACATGCAGGAGGTGGACCCCGGCTTCCCTATACATCTCTAGCAGTTGTGCAGCTTGGTCTTCACGTGGGTTCCCTAACAACTGTAGTAGGGGCTGCCTCAGTCTCTGTTGCCTGCCATTGGATCCTATTCCCCTAACTGGGCTGCTCGATTGGGCCTCAGTAGGATGTTCTTAGTCTTGCTGGAACTAGATGTACCAGGTCAGTTAGTACCAAAGGTGGGTGTGGGGGTATTCCCTTTTCTTTGAGGAGAGGCAGAGGGAATAATGGGGGGAAGGATTTGGAAGGGTGGAACTCAGATGAGAGGAGGGAGGGGTATCTGTGATTGGGATATAAAGTGAATTAAAAAATACATTTTTGAAAAAAAGGAGAAAATATTGTTGTGAAGATAATCCCAATGGATAATGATGATGAAATCTGAATAAAAGCAAAAGAAAACTCTAAGTGAATGTAACCTGAAAACCACAGGAAGCTGTGAAGTACAAGCCTCTGTGGACTTTGCTTGGAACTCTTTAATCCTTCCAGTTCGTTCACATTCAGTTTAGAGGCATTTTTAGTAATTGCTACTTCCAAGGGCATTGCTTTGACTTGCTTCTGAAAGGCTGTTACATCCCTGCTTCTCACATTTCACCATCTCCACTCTTTCTCTGGTTCATCACCTTATCTTTCCCTTTCCTTCCTTCCTTGCCTTTGCCTCATTCTTCAGTTTTCTGCCCAGATCTTCCCTCATGTTCCTATCGCATTTATTACATGTTATTGTCTCCTAAATCCATTGACTTTATGTCTCTACTTACTGTCTTGTCAAGGCAGTATGCCACGAACCTTCAAAATACACAATTGTAACATGGGAGTTATTACAAAGGGGTTTCAATACACTTGGAAACCATCCTCTGATTTCAAGTTGCTTTCCATCTGAAATTTTGTGCAAAGCATGCATAAGTTGATCATTTTGACATTCATTTCAGTCAGTCGTGGCTGATGTTGAAGTCACATTGTTTGACTATTGATTGAGTGCACTGGGTTTTCAGTCCCTAACTTATGGATCTGTTTACATTGTCAAATTTACTTTGTGTGTGTGTGAGAGTGAGTGTGTGTGTAGGCAGATGCATGTGTGTCCATGTGCCTTGATATATGTGTAATCAGAGGAAACCTTGTGACTTGACTTCTCTGTTTCAACCCTCTAAGTTCCGGGAATCAAAGCCAGGTTCTCAGGCTTATACCATGTGCCCTCATCTACTGAGATATCTTCCTAGCCCTGTTGTGCATTATTTTTACACACTCCAGATGGAACCGTCAATTCTGAGGAAAATGGGCTGGTTGGACTTCAGATACTGCCTTTCTATTCATGGCTGTGACATCTGAATGATTTATCAGTGTCTGGGAGGTTGTGTTCATTGCTGTTTAGTCACAATCAGAAGCATTAAGGTCACCAAGAAAAACAGATGACCCTACCTCTCTTTCCCAAACAAAGGCACATTTAGAAACTTCTTTTTCTTTAGTAAAATCATAAGAATGTTCTTTTTGAAAAACAGCAGTGTTGTGGATGTCAGGTGACATTCTCCTGACAGCTCAGTTAGAAAGTCCATTTCATGGAAGTATAGTAACCATCATAGTGACTTCAGTGACTGCAGCATCTAGAATATATAGAAACAACAGTTTCCCATAGTTTAAAATATATTTTTCTGCTCAGAATTTTGAATAAGTAGAAATTGTCCCCAAATTCTCTATTCTTGTCACATTGAATAGGCAGATCATAAATGAGATGGTTATCAAATGAATGTTGAATCTATTTTTTATGCCAAAAGCTTGGAATGTTCTTTCACTACCATTGAAGAAGCACTTAAAGAAAAAAAATTAAGTAAGATGCACACACTGAACTGGTTGAATGTCTTTGTTGTCAAGTTAAAGAAATCTGGGTCAGAGAAACACTGATAACCAGTGGAGATACATATTCAAACATAAACATACCCTCAAAAAGAGATCACTAATTGTGAAAATATGTATTGTTAACACTGTGCCAAAATCTGCCTGTGGGTTACACCATTGCAGTATCTTAAAGATCTCTGAGTAGAACAGTTGGTATTTTTGTTTGTTTAGACTAACAAATGTTAAGTAAATTTAAAGAATATGCTTATTGTAAGGCTAGGAGGAAATCCATGATCATTAGCAGTTTGGAATCCTTATGTCTAAATATATCCAGAAATAAAAATAAAATAAAGAGATGAGCCTTTCTTATTACATGCAGTCTTTACATTCATACGTATTTTTATCATCAGTAAATTGTTAGGAAAAGCTGAATGACTTCCGGAATTAAACATCTTTAATGTATGCACAATTAATGATCTACTTTGGATTTCATGTCCAAAGTGAGATGGCAATGATACAAAGTTAATATCAAATAAATAAGTTATTTAAATAAGTCAATAGCATCCCATATTCATCCAACTTTTGGTTGGTTGGGTCAAGCCAAAAATTATTTTTCTGTATAGAAGAGAAAACAGACCACCCAAAAGTGTCTGCGTACTTCATTATTAGTCTGTCTTCTTAAGTTGGCAAGGAGATGTCTTTGATCAGTATTGAAGAAAAGACAGGGGACCACCGTAGGCCCAGGTCTTGAGGGCTCATGTTTATCCTCACTCAGCCTCATGCTGGCCAGACAGTCTATGCAACTGCTCCACCCTATTCTGTTATAGTTCAGAGCCCCAGGGACCACTGTAAGGTAGCTAACGCTGTCAAGGTCAAGACACCATTAACTCTTTAGAAAGTTAGTGGAGCAGCTGGAGTCATTTTCTAGAATTCTTATGCTTGGATAATGCAAGTTTAAAGAGGGGGACAGAGAAATACTATGACAGGTATTTTACAGACATAAACAGTCCTACAGTGTTAAGTGACCATGGGGTTTGAATCATAAGATGCATTTAGAACTCAGCTTAGAAGCCTCATGATGTAGACACAGTTTTCTCTTTTTCCAATGACAAATTGTTAAAGCAAGTTGTACCACCATGTGAAAAGCATGTCTGAGGGGTCAGTGAAATTTTGGTCTGTATTTTCCAGCATAACATCAACTCTGCATGTTTTTATACCATTAAAATAAACATGTATTATTTTTATGTGGTTTATTTAAAGATGTATTAATATGTGCATCAAATATGTCATATGCAGCAGTACTTTTACATTATGATATGTATATGTATACATGAATGAATATTGGACAATGAGTGTTTGCATAGAACTGCAGGTTGAGCAAACAGATAAGGCTTTGATCAGGCAATAACACAAGATGACATGATAGTTGGAGTGTGTATACAATGGAGGAAGATTTTTTGGGGGGGCGTTTATTTAATTCAGATTTAGTATCTTATTCTTTTTCTGGTTTCCAATTAAAATACAATTCCTAACTGCATGAGACTGAGCTAAAATAAAGCTTGTAGACACATTCTGATCTATTTTTGTTTTTAGTTGTTGCATGCAATGTTTTGAAACTGCATCACGTATAAACTAAGAGATACAGGAAACAGCTAAATTCAGTCACTTTGATGTGGAATGCAACCATGAAGGCCTTATTGAGAATTAAAGGATTTTGCACAGAAAAAAAATAAAATTAGTAACTCAGAATTATTCAAAAGTAAAATAGGACTAAAATTTCATTCCTCTTACTCTCATGACTATGGAAGGGTAGTGTGGAGCATTTTCTGCAAATCAGAGCCTGTGTCTGGGGCAGCCCAGTGTGGAGCAAGCTGAGCTGAGTATACGTCATTGGTCCCACCCATCTCTGTAGGGACCACTTAGATCAAAGTTCAGCCTCTGGACAATTACTCAAGCCAACAAATATTTCCTTTGAAGAGTTTCCTGGAAAAATAAGATTCAGGAGGACTGACAAATGATTCTTAATATCCCCTTTGGAGTAACCTACTGGTTTAGTCATCTGTTGTGTTTGTGAACTCTGAAAACATAAAATTATAAAATCATTCCCTTTGTTTAACTTCAAACTATAAATTGATCAACAAAGTGCATATGGCTATGTTATTTTTTTTAAATAACTCACTATAATGCTTAGTGACACATTTGTTACTTTAAAACATGTGCTTTACTCACTAGCATATGTAAGATGTGCGTCTTTTAAGTCTTAATAATTTGGGGAGCGTCATACATGAATACTGCATCTACATCACTCTGGCCTCTTTCTACCCTCTCCAACTCCTTCCATTTTCCAAAATTCAGTATTTCCTTTAAAATTGACATTAATGTGTATGTATATGTGTGTGTTTATTATATTTGTGCATGTACATATATACAACCAGCTGAATCTATTTGATATTTTTGTATATATGTGTATGTGCAGATCTGATTATGTGATATTAGACATTTTATAGACATCTATAAATAAACATAGATATCTAGGCTTTTTGAAGACTCTTTAGATGATACATCATGCTATATCTTCTTGGTACATATTGTTTTACCAACTCCTCATATAGATCAGGTAAATTTTTGAAAATTTTTTTGTTCTCTTTTGATCTTGGCCATATAATAGTTTGAAAACTAACGCTTCATTAGTTTGAAGAAGAAGTATGAAGTTGTAAATTAAATATGAATCCTAAAATATTCTATAGCTATAATTGCTAAGGAAAGTTGAACACTTAGTTATTTCTACAACTGTGTATATTTGGGGGAAATATTGCTAAAATGTTAACTACCGAAAAATAAGGAAGTAGGAATTTGCTGAAGAAAATTAACACAAATAAATCCTGAAAATTCTGAGTTACAAAACAAATAAGCATATTGGGCTTGCTTCATTGGGAAGACAGAAAACAGAAATACCCTCGCCTTGTATCTTTGAGATAAATGGAATGAAAACATGTCAGAAGCAGTAAGATATCTTCATAGTTTCAGGAAGGATTAAAATGGACATATGATTATACTGAGCTTATATCAACAATTCTGTACATTCACAGAAAATGAGTGTGTCAAAGAACTGCAGTAAGAGTTATCTGCACACAGGAAACCAGCCAAATCAGCATTTATAGGATAGATTTGGTTAAGGATTTATTTCTGAAATGGTTTCTGGAATCATATGCGTACTGTCTGGTTTTGTGTGTCAACTTGACACAGGCTGGAGTTATCACAGAGAAAGGAGCTTCAGTTGGAGAAGTGTCTCCTTGAGATCCAGTTGTGGGGCATTTTCTCAATTAGTGATCAAGGTGGGAGGGCACCTTGTGGGTGGTACCATCTCTGGGCTGGTAGTCTTGGGTTCTATAAGAAAGCAAGCTGAGGTAGTACTATGTCCAATTTTCTGAGGAAAAGAAATACTGATTTCCACCATACTGATTTCCAGAGCGGTTTTACTAGCTTGCAATCCCACCAGCAATGGAGAAGTAGTCCTCTTTCTCCACATCCTCTCCAGCATCTTCTGTCCCCTGAACTTTTCATCTTAGCCATTTTGACTGGTGTGAGGTGGAATCTCAAGGTTGTTTTGGTTTGCATTTCCCTAATAACTAAGGATGCTGAACATTTCTTTAGGTGCTTTAGAGCCATTCGAGTTTCCTCAGTTGAAAATTCCCTGTTTAGCTCTGTACCCCATTTTTTTTAAATAGGGTTATTTGACACTCTGGAGTCTGACTTCTTGAGTTCTTTGTATACATTGGATATTAGCCCTCTATCAGATGTAGGATTGGTAAACATCTTTTACCAATCTGTTGGTTGCCTGAGGATCCAGCTATACCATTCATGAGCATATATCCAGAAGATGCTCCAACATGCAATAAGGACATATACTCCACTATGTTTATAGCAGCCTTATTTATAATAGCTAGAAGCTGGAAAGAACCCAGATGTCCTTCAACAGAGGAATGAATATAGAAATTGTGGTATATATACACAATGGAGTACTATTCAGCTATTACAATAATGAATTCATGAAATTCTTAGGCAAATGGATAGAACTAGAAAGTATCATCCTGATCGAAGTAACCCAATCACAAAAGAACACACATGGTATGCACTCACTGATGAGTGGATGTTAGCCCAAAAGCTCAAAATAAACAAGTTACAATTCACAGACTGCAGGAAGATCATGAAGAAGGCAGACCAAAGTGGGGGTGATTTGGTTCCTCTGAGAAAGGGAACAAAATAGTCACAGGAACAACTATAGAGACAAAGAGTGGAGCAGAGACTGAAGGAAAGGTCACCCAGAGGCTGTCCTACCTGGGGATTCATCCTGTAAACAGTCATCAAACCCTGAAACTACTATGGATGACAAGAAGTGTGTACTGAAAGGAGCCATTTATGGTTGTCTTTTGGAGGGGCCCTGCCAGAGCCTTACAGATACTGAGGCAAATACTAGCAGCCAACCAGAGTCTGAGAGTGGGGTTCACTATGGAGTAGTTGGAGGGCAAACTGGAGGAGCTGGAGGTGGGGGGTTGCAGCCCCATGGGAAGAATGACAATGTTGGCCAACCAGATGCCCCAGGGCTCCCAGGAACTAAGCCATCAACGAAGGGGTACATGTGGTTCCAGCCAAAAGATTGGCAGAGGAATGCCTTTTCGGGCATCGGTGGGAGGAGAGGTCTTTGGTCCTGTGAAGGCTCAAAAGAGACACCAGTGTGGGGAAATTGAGTGGGGGTCATGGGAGTGGGTTGGGTGGAGGAGCATATTCTTTGGGGCAGGAGGTGGGAGGATGGGTTGAGGGTTTTTGGGAAGGGGGGAAACCGGGAAGGAGTATAATCTTTGAAATATAAAAGAAGAATATATTCAATAAAAAAAAGAAAGAAAGAAAGCTGAGCAAGCCAGGAGTAGCAAGCCAGTAAGTAACATCCCTCCATGGCCTCTGTATCAGTTCCTGCTTCCTGACCTGCTTGAGTTCCAGTCCTGATTTCCTTTGGTGATGAACAGCAATGTGGAAGGGTAAGCTGAATAAACCCTTTCCTCCCCAACTTGCTTCTTGGTCATGATGTTTGTGCGGGAATGGAAACCTTGACTAAGACAACATGATCCCTTCTACACTAGAAATACTTACTAGTCAAAGTATTTCAGATGGTGAAAAGATTTCTCATTTCTGTTATGACTTTTTTTATATAAGTCTGATGAAGAATGCATAGGCAACGAATACACTAAGGATATATAGTATAGTGGAATGAACTACAGAAGTTGTAGAAGCCATTCAACCAGAAAAGTATAAATCAGCTTTTAGAAACATTCATAAGGATTTAAATAATATGTGTACACACACACATTCATATATGTATATACATACATATATGTGTACATACAATATATACATATATACATACATATATGTATACATACAACATATACATACATACAATATATACATACATATATGTATATGTATGTATCATATTAAATTATTAGGTACTGAGACATTTGCAGTTGTCATGGTAATGAATATATCTCATTTATATGTAAGTCTCATCCTGGGTCAGGGGGAATCTTCTCTTTCTGTGAAAAACTGATTTTAAGTAGAATGGTGGAAGCAATTCTTCAGAGGAAAGTGCAATGTAAGTCTTGATAAAATAAATACACGATCATCACTGGTGGGACTGCCTGCTTGTGCAACTACTATCAAAATCACTGTGGGGAATTTTCAGTAGACTAAAAGTCTACCATGAGACACACAGGACTCCTTGTCGTTTCATCTTCCTCTTCTATAGATACTTTTTCATTCATGTTCATTGCTGTTCTATTCACAATAGCTAGGACATAGAAAGAGCTTAAATGGTCTTCACCTGATGGATGCATAAGAACACATATATAGTACAGATACACTATGGAATAATATTCAGCTGTGAGGAAAAATTAAATCACTCAATTTGCAGGTAAATTGATGGGATAGAATATATTCAATGAGTAACTGAGACCCAAAAAGACAATACTGAGACTGAGGGAAGAGGTTTAAATAATACTACAGATGATCAAAAGGTCACAGGGAAGCATTATTTCATGTCTACTTAAAATATTATGATGGTTCTTTCCCCGAAGAAACATCTAACCAAACCACAGTAGCAATCACTGGAGACTTCCTTTGAGTCATCGGTGAGAGGAAGCCAAGAGACTCCCATAACACTATAGACCACAGATAGTGCTCTTGATTGCTTCCTAGAATTTGAGGATATGAATTTATTGCTGAAGACACAATATACTTTGGACAAGGAACTTGGAGAAGTCAAGCTGTAACTGACCTGAATGTCTCCCAGCTAAGGACTAAAACTGACAACATTCAAAGATTCTATGCAAACTGCCAAAAGAGAAAAGCAATTAAAATTTCTATCCAGCTATAAAGCTTTTGATCCTCAACAATGACAAATCTGGCAAGATTTGTTGAGAAATGTAATACTGTCACTTATATATTAGGGTAACCAGTCATCACATGTGTCTGTCCTTAGGATTGCTCTCTTGATGGGAATACACGCCCTTTATGTCAGCCACCTATGACTGGAGAGATCGTGGACTCTAGAGAACCTATAACTGCCACTTTCCTAAACCAACATAATTTCAAATTGTAGTCTAAATACTTATTCTTATATTCACATATAAGTGTAGCTCTCAGCTCTCATTTATTTATTTATTTATTTATTTATTTATTTATTTATTTTGCAAAGAAGGAGACCTAAACAGAAATCCAGGACTGCTCCAAATGCTGAGAAGAGCTGACTTTGGGATCCCCATCCACAACTGATACTATACCGTAGTTTTAGAATACCTTGTGAAAAAGGAGGCAGCAAGATTGTAGAAGACAGAGGAACAGGATACTTGGTGTAAGATAGTGGATAGTGTCTTTTACATCAGATAGAAATTTGTACTCATAAAATCTTAATGATATATATGATCATGTAAACAAGATCTTCACATTAACAACAGGAGTTAACATTCTAATGTGGATTGGGAAATCTCACAAAGCCCATCCCCTGGATAAAAAGTTACAGGCAATTGATTACTAGTTGCTAAGACAGGGAGATTTATTCTTCAGGAATGAGTCCTCTGATAATCTACCAAGTAATCATCTCTAAATACATTAAACCCATGAGCAACATAAAAAACAACTACTAACAATCTATTATATTCACTTGGTATGCAGTGCTAACTCTAAAATCATATTTTCCAGTTAAGTAGTACTTAAGCAAATGCATTATGACTTGCCTCCTGCGTGTATTTCTTTTATATTGTATATGTAGGTGGTATATGGTATGCAGATTTATGTCAGTGGATCCCCTGGATATTTGGATCCTGGATGTTGGGTATTTTGCTCTATTGCTTTCTGCTTACTGCCTTGAGACTGGGTCCATCATTGCCTCAGAAGCTTGTACATTCAATTAGGCTAGATAGTAACAAGCTCTTCAGATCCTCTTGTGTTTAAGAAGACTGAAGTTACAGGAACCAATAGCCATACCAAGCCTTTTATCTGGGTACTGGAGATATGAACTCAAATTCTCCTGCTTAACACTGCACACACTCACACCCACTGAACCATCCCCATGGTCCACTATATATTTTTAAAAGATGAATGTTTTATCTTAAGACCCTCGACTATCTAGTCTCAGGAACTTGGTCACCTGAGCAATGTCAAGGATGGGTTACATCTCATGAAGTGGGTCTTAAATCCTATCAGATATTGATTACTTCTCTGAGCTTTGAGGCACTATTGCATTAACACATCTTATAGGCAGGTCATCACTGTAGATGGGAGACTTTGCTGCTAAATAGATGTTTACCCTTTTCCTTTGGTAGCATACAGAGTACTTTCCAGTACCATGAACACCAATCACTTTGCAGAGAGCAACCAATATCCCTGGTGATAGCCTAGGTTATTGTGGGTTTCCATTGGGCCCCTTCAGCCAGCAACTCAGTTGAATGTAAATCATTCCTGGTATTGGCAGCTTCACTTGGTTACCAGCAATGTCTAGTCTGGTAAAGGAATGTAGAAGTAAAATAACATCTAATGACATTATACTACACTCATAGATCATGACTTGTGCAGCTATCAAGAGAGAAGTGTCTTTCTGCAGTAGATGAGAACAGATACACCCACAGGCATACAGTGTGTAGAGAGTGAGAGATCTTGGAACATTCAGTCCTAAGTTGGATGTTTCCATCAAATCTTTCTCTTCAGAGCTCAAGTAACCTGGCAGAAGAGGATGTGGAACTTATATTCTGGAATATGGTTTTGTGTTTTTGTGGGATTCCTGCGTATTCAAATATATCTGTGCAACTGTGTGTGTGTGTGTTGCTTTTACTTTAGCTCTTTTCCTCTGTTTGTTTGGTTTGTTCATCTGTTTCTATTTTATTACTATTATTATTATTATATGTTTGCTTTCTAACAAAAGACAGAAAGAGTGTATTCTATGGGAGGGGGAAAGGGAAAGACCCAGGGAATCTGTAATTGGAACATGTTGTATGAAAACCATCTATTTTCAATAAAGGAAGAGAAAAAAAAAGTAGGTGTTGAGGGCTGGTCAGATGGTTGAGCAAGTAAAAATACTTGTTACTAAGCTTCATCACCTGAGTTCGATTCCTAAAACCTACTGAGACCAGGAGAAAACTGACTTAGGCAAGTTGTCCTCTGACCTCCCCATGTGTATTATGATATATGCATGCAATACCTCCCCACCAAAAAATAGAAGTAACGTCTATATTTCATGCATTTTCTGTTTTTTTCCTATGTGCCTTCAATGAACTGAATATTTTTTTCAGAATAAATTGTATTTTAGCTTTACATGGCACAGAATTACAATGACTGTTGACCTCTCACACAAGAAAAAAGCCACGTGCTCAGTGGCTCCTTGTGGCAGAAGAGGAAGCCAGAGCTAGGTTTACAGCCCAAAATACAAGCCAGCACAAGTAATTCTCCAGCTCTGAACAAAGAAAAAAGAATAAAGAAACCAGAAGAATGTGATAAATTTTACCCCAGTTCCACAGTCAGCAACCTTTAGTCAGGAAACCTATAAGACCTTGCTTTTATTTCCTTTCACATGACAAAATGCAGAGGGATGGAGAGAGAGAGAGAGAGAGAGAGAGAGAGAGAGAGAGCGAGCGAGCGAGCGAGAGAGAGAGAGAGAGAGAGAGAGAGAGAGAGAGAGAGAGAGAAGAGTGGGAGGGAGGGAGGGAGAGAGGGGGAGAGAGAACTTTAAAATTAAAATAATCATCAAATTAATAATCATCTGGTGTGAGAACTCATCGCCAATTCTGATTTTAGTGAATGTTTAAAAGGAGAGACTAATGATTGCATGAAGTACCAAGAGAATGAACATGTCCTATTCCGGGTTTTGGTAAAATCAAGGCCAGCATTTGTCAAACTGCTGTTCTATACTGCAATGTTTTACAGGTGAGAACTGAATCGCTAGAGAGGCGAAGTAAAATATTCATTAATGAAACAACACAATGTCTGGAATAACTTCAAAACATGCAAACCAAGACAAGTTGTCCCTGGGACAAGGCAACCTTATCTCGTGTGATAACACTGCTCGTAGGTGCCAGAACTTTCTTACAGCTGTCCTTTACACTTTTCCCCATGTTTAAAATTTCATATATTCTTAGAATTTAGATATATTCCTAAGTTACCAAGCAAAAATAATTTGGGGGTTCTGTACCTCATAATTTTGTGAAACTATTAAAAGAATGGTTTTAGAATTTCTTCTTAAGAAAATGCGTCCAGAGAAAAGTTTCCTCTGGTACTGCTCTTAGTTTGTCGTATCAGGCTGTCTGCATACATAGTTCCATTGCTTATAATACTATGCTAAAGATTTAATTTAACCATAGTGAAAATAATAGTTCTTAAAATTTTTTAAAGAAACATTGGATAGATAATACATTGGATAACACATTTTTCAATATAGCAAGAAGAAAGTATTAATTTAGTTAAGGGTAATAAATGTGTTAAATTTTTCACATGGTGTGTACTTTAGCTGATCAAATTCATACTTCCTGATGACAATTAAATAATATTTGTAGCCTTGTGTTCCTGATGCTGACGGAAATACTGTCCTTGTTTTTCTCAGTGAGGAGTTAGGGTGAGCTTCAGTTGCCCTAGTTCTGTGGAAGCATTCATGTATTAGTAATATTAGGCAACATCCATTCATTCAGTTGGTGATACCAGGCAAAGTTTATTTATTCATCCATTCATGTTAGCCACCAATTTTTTTCTCATTAGAAATACTACATAAACATCTTCATTCATTGCAAGCTTTGGAATGTTAAAATAGCAATTCATATACTCAATTTACTGATTTGGATAGTTTGATTAATGGTTATCACTAACTTTGACCTTTAATATTTCATGTAAGATTTCCTATAGGGTGTAGAAACCAAGGAAAAGTCATTGCATGAGGATTCAATACTTTAATAGCCAGAATATTGCATTAATTTGTACTAATATTATATTTTGTGCTAATATTACATTTTGAATACTCAGATAGTTAAACACCTTGATTAGTAAAACTCATTGTTTATATTTTAAAAGTTTGTTTAGAATTGACTGGTGATTTGGAAACAGAATGGTTATGGATAAAGGGCAGAGACAGAGCATCATAAAGATTAACTTGCTGCACAATTGTCTTACATACAAACACCAACAGATAAGGTGTTCACTATAAATAAAGGAAGACACTGGGCCAATTTTAATTAGTTATTCTGAAGGTTTCTTGACAATTTGAACCTCCCTAGGATAAATGTTCAAGACCTTTGCCCCGTTTGAGAACAGCTAACCAAGTAAATGCAAGTGATTTTAAATTAAGGTCTGTGCAATTACTTTAGGGAAGGAAAATTAGCTTATCCATTAGTGGTATAGGTTGGTGTAAGGAAAAACATGCTGTCTGTTCATTCAATTAGCAAGCAGTCTCCAGGATGACCAGTCATTTCATTCAGTCTCGATTAAGCAGTTTTGAGTTTTAAGAAAGCTAAGCAACGTATTTCTCTGCAATTCTGTGACTCTATTTGGAGTACTTCTTTATTGTCAGAGGAAGCAAATGACAAGTGGAATAAAGATGAACATATTCTATGAAGAAGTTATGACAAGAAGAATAATTTAAAATTACTTTTCTAGATCGCAGTAACTACAAGCCTATATAAGGTTTGCTTCAAAAAAGAATGAATCTCAAAATGTTCAAAGTCAAATTCTATAATAAAATAAGGGCCATGAAAACAAAAAGCCAAAACCAAAATCTAAATGTCATCATCATTTAAACCAAATAAATATTTTCACAGTGAACTGCAAAGCAGACATCATCTTTTCAAATTATTTATGAAAGAGCATCACACCAAGGTAATTTTTAAAATTTCCTATTTCTGTGTGAAATCCTTACATATTTTAGATAAATGTAGTTTCAGCCAATGTCAGATAATGACATTGAATATATCAATTGTATATATTTGTACATATAGAGTTTCTTATCTGCAGACCTTATTTTCGTGAATCAGATATTTTGATCATAATCTCAGAAATATTTCAACATGTAAATCTCTCACTTGGTCATGTCCTGTGACTGCTATTTAAAATGAGAAAAAGAAAGATTTTACCTGGTTGATTCCATGTGTTGGTCTGTAGCTGAACAGAACAAGTAAACTCCCTGGCAATGCAAAGACAGTCATGAGTGAGCACAGGAACCCTTTGAAAGGGTGGGGCTTGTCTCCAGTAAGGAATTCTCAAGGGATTCTTTGCAATCAGAAAATGTTATTGCAGACAATGTGACCATTCTCTGTTTGCAGACCCTAGTTTTGTATTTACCATCAGCTGTGGGTGTATTCATACATCAGTAGAGACTGACATATAGTTCACTGAAGTTTATGCTTTCAAGAAACCCTAAGATATTCCCAGCTTAAATGTGAGTATTTATATACAGCACAAATAACATATCTTTCCCTCAAAAAATAAATGAAATATGCTGAAGCCATTATTACATGAGAATAAGATTAATCTTCATTTTTAAAGAGGTTTTCACACTGTTTATTTCTTACCAATTCCACCCCCCCACTTCCCATTCAGCTGACAATCAGAAAAAGGCTTAATTCTAAACAGTACAGACACCATCTGACAGTCTTGGGACTTCCTGAAGGAATGTTGTGGATAGAGACATGCAGATTTTGCCTTGAAGGTATAGGGGAAAGATTGTTCAGTAGTTTGGATCCACCTTATGCAACTCAGGGCAGTGAGTTAGCATTTTCCTTCATATGATGATTAAATTTTGCATTATATTTTCATTAAAATTGTCTATGAACTCATTTTATATTCCTATATTCCAAATCAGAAAATTTCACTTGATTGCCTAGTAGTGTTCATGTCTAGCATCTGTACTGTTCCTTTTGGCTGTTGTGACAGATATGACACTTTAATGCCTTAGGAGTCGAAATTTATCTCCTTACCCTTCTCAGTGCTGAAGGTCTAGGGTCAGGGTATCAGCACCATCTTTCTGAGTGCTGTGACCTAGAATTTCTTCCAGGTTCTTTCTGCCTTTGGTGGTTTTCTTGCAATTTTGATATCCTTTGACATGAAGTAGGACATCTGATCTCTACCTTTATTTTTATGTGGGATTCTCCTCCTATGAATTTTTCTCTTTCTATAAGACACTGGACACTCTACCCTGGTGAACTTATTTTAACTTGGTTACTTCTGCAGACTGCTTTTGGATAGGGATACTTTTGCAGTATCAGAAATTTGAATCTGTTGGGGTGAGTTGTGGGGAGGACACAAGTCCCATAAATAATAGTATTATCTTATTCTTGTCTGCACATAAAAATGTGCACTACATATAGAAAGGGTATTCCCCTATGCATGTAACAGCTGGAATAGCTCTCTCCTGACTCCTTTAATTTTAGCTCTTAGTTGCTCAAGGCAGTCTGCTCTGTTCAAATGACGTACTCAAAGAATAAAGCTTTTAATGTAATTTTGCAGCATCATCCACAAAACAGAAATGCAAATGCTGATACTCTCAGCTGGCTTTTCTGCCTAACCTTTTCTTTAAGGCATAAATGAAGAATCATCTTTCTTGGTATGCATTTCATGACTATCCGTTTCAGATTGAGAATGACTGAGCATTTACCATTCTGCATATCTTTATTTTAAATCTTCTAATCTCCATTAGAGTAAATGCTGTCATGTTGATTTTGTTGACCAAGTGCTCATCTTGTTAGAACAATATTAAATGGAAGAACCTTCAGGAGAACACGAAGAATAGTTTTACTTTAATCAAGTGAAAAAAAAATCGACATTTAGGGCTGGCTATCAGGGTGATAATCTGACAATATTAGGAGAAACCAAATGCAGAAAAGTAATGTTGAACTGACCAAATAGTCAGGTGAAGCATCATTGAAGATGAACTGTGGGATTTATCCTATGGAGGATAAATGTAAAAGCCAAGTCAAACCAAAACCAAAATGTTAGCAAAAAATCTTATCTCATTCTAGTGAGAAGACACCAGAGGTAAACTGCACAAAGTTGTAGGTGTATAAAAAAATAAAGCTGTGGAATGGTCCAGAAGGGACATATTTCATTAATACATTTATGCATTGCATTAATCATACATGACAGAAATGCATTTACATGTATGGAATGTGTACCTTAGAGTACAACATAATATTTTCAAGAAAATAGAAAAATATGTATATAAGGATGTATATAAAAATATACATCTTTAGTAAATGCCAAGCTAACAGGAAATATGGAAATATTTCTATATGAAAAGTTTGTTGTTACTGGGAATGGTGGTGCATACCTGAATTCCCAGCACTTGGGAAGTAGAGGTAGGAGGATCATGAGTTCAATGTTATCTTTAGTTACATAGTGAATTTGAGGCTAGCCTGTGCTACATGAACACAGGTCTCAAAAAAACATAAAAAATGAATAAATCCTTGTTATTGAATTCAGTGGAAGTTATTGTAGACACCCATGAACTAATAAAGAATAAAATCATGCACCTTACTATAGGAATGTGGGTTTTGTTGGGATACATATTGGCAGGGTCAAGTTTTCAGCACAGATGATCTAGAGAAGAGGAAAAAGAGAACAGGATTTTTTTCTACGAATACATATTACTTTGAAGAATATTTGCTGTCTAGATTTTAAGAAAGTTTATTGGTCTTTCCGTTGCTGTGACAAATATCTGAGATTATCAGCGTGCAGTTTTAGAAGTTCCAACTGATGATTATGGGATCCCTTATGGTTTTTGGAGAGGCAGTTCTCATGATAGAAACACAGTTTTTATGTCCAAGGAGAGGAAGAGAGTTAGAGATCCGAAAATCACTATATCCTTCCAGGACACCCAGAGACTGTCCACTAGGCTCCGCCCCTTAAAACACTAGACTCCACCCCTAAAAGTTCCACAGCGGTTCAACAGCCGCACATTGAAGAGCACACTTCTAAAATGATAGCCTTTGGTCAAAGCCTTGTCACAATGATACAACATGTGATGACACCGTTGACAGCTATATTTGTCACTGCGGGCCTGGGTACACAAGTGCCCTGTATGAGATGGGCATGAATGAATGCAACAGCAGCCCTCTACAATTTGGGGGTAAGGGGGACATGCTGAGCTGTTTTAGGAGGATCAATAGGGACATATTGCAGGCCTTCCTTCCTCCTTTATCTACCTTGGAGCCTCAGGCTGAGTTTGTATCTGTCAGCCTGGATTCACAGACAGGAGCTTACCATAACTATCCTCTGAGAGGCTCCACTCTGCAGCTGACCAAAACAGACGCAGCGACCCACAGTCAAACATTAGACCGAACTCAGAAGTCTTGTGGTAGAGATGGGGGAAGAACTGAGGAACCCAGAGGGGATAGGGACTCCAGAAGAAGACCAACAGAGTCAATTAACCTGGACACTTGTGGCCTCCTAGAGACTGAACCACCAACCAAAGAGCTTTCAAGGGCTTGACTATGCCCTGCTTCGCATATGTAGCAGATGTACAACTTGGTGTCCACATGGGTTCCCCAACAACCAGTGCAGGCAGGGGCTGTCCCTGACTCAGTCGCCTGCCTGTGGATCTTGTTCCATCTGGACTAACTTGTCTGGCCTCAGTACGAGCAGATGTGCCTAGTCCTGCAGTGACTAGATGTGCCAGGGTGGATTGATACCCAGGGAACAACCTTCCCCTTCTCAGAGGAGAAGGGGGAGGGGTGGGGGGCGTAAGAGGTGGTGTCTGAGAGGGGCTGTGATCTGGATGTAAAGTGAACAAATAAATGAGAGAGAGAGAGAGAGAGAGAGAGAGAGAGAGAGAGAGAGAGAGAGAGAGAGAGAGAGAGAGATTCAAGGCCCCAGCTCTAGCACAGGCTGATACCAAAGAATTTTACTTACTGAGACAGATACCAGACAATTAAGAAGAGCGAAAAATCTGATTCTTTATCATAGATACTTAGTTTCTTCTGTTCTGTTGTATAAAGTTGTGGTTTAAATGTATGTTAGAATTCTGTGACCTTTTGGGGGATAGCCAGCATATACACTTAGAAGAAGGTTAAGTTGCCTTAGGACAATAAGCAGGCCAGTCTGAAAATCTGCAGAACACTACATGATGCCCTTTGAGCCAGAATTTGACAAGTTTCTTGTTCACTTTACCCACAAGTCCTTGCTGCTATTGCTGCTTCCGGGTCCTTCCTCAGTGATCTGAGAACTGGGAGACAAGACTGGAATTTAGGGAACTTTCACATTAGACTAGAACAGCTTTGGTCTATCTAGTCTTCAGAGCTATACAAAATGGTCCAGGAGGATCTCTAAAATTAACAACAACAGACATAGATTCTGTAGGTTTAATAATAAAAGAGGATGCATGACATTGGGAGAGGGAGAAGTAAGTAGTGAGAAGAGGGGAGAATTGGAGGGGAGAGAATGGGGGATGGACTTGGTTAAAACACATTACATACATTCATGAAATCTTAATAAAAATTAAAAACATTTGAAAATGGACATAGAAAATGTTCTTTAAAACATGAAAAATTAAATATATAAAACATCTACATGAAAACGCTTCATCCTTGGAGTCTAAAATGTCACTTTTGTATGCAGTATCAGTGTGGGAGGACTAAATTATTTTTAAGCTTACATTATCTTTTAATTTTATAACATAAATGAAAATAAGAATGATGGCTTTCTAAACACTGTTATTACTGAAGCACCTGCCCTTCATGTTTGGTTTGGAAAGTACTTAGGGATAACCTGTGAAGTACTGTTTATAAAATTACCATAGTCTGCCTTGGAAATCATTTTCTCAGCTCAAATATAAGCCATTTAACTGTTCTTCAGTATGGGAATATTTTTTTTTATTTCTGAGTTCTGTGTTGCTATTGTATTAAATTACTGTCTAGCTGGTTTCCATCCATGTTCAAGATTACCTTAATAGAAAATAACATTACTGCCCCAGGTCATTTTTCCTCAGATAAATGGATTAGATACATATATTTTCTTATTGCTCCTTTAGGGAGATTTAATCTGACAGCAACATTTCTTGCGTTAAACATTGCGTAAGAAGCCATACATCCATTACCTCCAGTGACCAAGGAATACTTAGATGGTAATGAAATTACTTGATTCCATTTTGTACAAGGATTAAAATAATCCTGTTTACTTGAAAGTGGAAAACCTTTTTGCATGGTTACCAGCTGCCATCCTCTCTTGGGCTGCAACCTGCTGTGTGACAGAAAACACACTTGCAGCCCTGTGTGTACTTGATAGAAGATCACTTTATATTTGCAAATAAACATTTTGGAGGTAGTCTGAAATCAAATGCCTTTCTCTGAAAGTTCAGGAAGGAGAGTTGACTGCATCACACACCATCCTTGTTTTGAGGAGCTTGAAACAAAATCAGTTTGTTATTGCATCTTGGGAGCCCAGCACTGGGCTATTAGAAGGCCTTGTGTCAAAGGACTGGAGAAAATCTTGTTATTCCAGTAACATACTCTGTTTCTTCTGGAAAAAGCCACTGGACCGATGTTCTAAGGAATACTAGCTTCAATATTCTGTTATGATTCTTTTTATTCACTGTTTCATTAAAAAAAACTGTTTTCTGTTCATTACATAGTTACCATATCATCCTAAATGCTGTCTGGCCACCCAGACAGGGTAGCAAACTGGATGTAGGAAGGAAGGTACATAGGACAACTGCATTGATTTGACTGTCATTCGGCTGAATGGAACCTACTTGTGAGAAAAGCTCAAATTCTGTTTATTGACCCCTCCCCCATCTCTCCGCCCATGTTGGAGACATATTTAGAAAATTCTAAGCAGCAAGAATGAATTCAAACATCCACTCTTAATTCCCATCTTCTAAAATAAGCATAGGCAAATTTTGACTGACTTTGTAAATTTGCTTTTTGCTTGAAATATTAAAAGAATAAAATTTTACTGTGTGAAATGTATGTGTACTATGTATGCAGTTCTGAATATGTTCATGCATACATAGATATAGTCTAATTCTATCTTCAGAATATCTCTATGTACATGCATAGTGTCTACACATTCATTTTTTAACCATTTGTGTCTGATTTACTAGCTAATGGAAACTAAGAAAGGCTAAATTATTCTGCCAGGTAAGTAGTAAGTTGTTCTCACTCACACCTGTTTACCCACCCTAAGGCATGCAGCTCTTCCTGATCCTTATGCTCACAGTATGATTGCAACATTTCAAATAATCACATCTGCTTCAGGAAAGCTAAAGCATGACATGCTGTGAGCATGGAGCCTGGAGTTCAGGGATGCTAGTGGTAGTTTGAGGTGGCAGGTTCTACACCACAGAAGCCTAATGTTGGGGATCCTGATGAGCAATCGTTACTCTTTCTTGCAGCAGCTTAAAGCAATAGTCTCCAAGAAACATAGGCAGTGTCCATCTTACAAAATAGCAGCTAATGATGATGGTGTTTCCTTTTGCTTTTTTTGTCTGAGATAGACTCAACAATACTACAAAAACAAAACAAAACAAAACAAAAGCAAAAAACAAATGAACCAAAACTATCCTGTGTATAGTTTATAATAAAATCGTACCAAATGCTTGGCAAAGCAATGGATGCATTTCTGTGAAAATGTACGAGTTTGGGAAGCAGTATGAAAACTTAAGTTCTGGTACTAAGGCTGTAGTTTAGTTAGTGGAGTTCATGCCTACTGTGGTGGCTTGAATGGGAATGTTCCCCACAAACTCATGTCTTAAATGCTTGGCCATAGGGAATGGCGCTTTTAGGAGGTGTGGCCTTGTTGGAGTAGGTGTGGCCTTGTCAGAGGAAGTGTGTTACTGTGAAGGCTGGCTTTGAGTCTCCTATGGTCAAGCTCTGCCCAGTGTGGAACACAGTCTCCTTCTGCTGCCTGTGGACAAAGATGTAGAACTCTCAGCTCCTCCTTGAGCACCATGTCAGCCTGCATGCCGCCATGCTTCCTGCAATGACAGTAATGGACTAAACCTCTGAAACTCTAAGCCAGCCCCATTTCTTTTCTTTTATAAGAGTTACTCTGGTTATGGGGTCTCTTCACAAGGATGGAAGCCCTAATGAAGACCCCTGGCGTGCAGGAAGTCCGAATTCAACCCCCAGGACCACATAAAATTGTCCTGATGGTGCCTGCCTTATAATCACATAGCTCCAGATGTGAAGGCTAGGGGATCAGAAGTTCAAGGTCATCCGCTGCTTCATCCTTGTGTGTGTGTGTGTGTGTGTGTGTGTACAATGAAAGCCTTTCTAAATGAAAGAGGGACAGAGGGTGGTGGAGTGAGAAAGAGGAGAGAGGAAGGAAACCCCAACAGCAGCAGCAACAACAAATCAATCAAAACAAACAGACTTCATTGCTGCCCTTTAACTAACCCCTGGGAAATTACTGTTTCTTAGAAACCCTATTTACTTGAGTAAGATAGAAATTCAACTGTGAATGTTAAAATTGTTAATAGAAAGCATTTTTCATAATGCTTAGTATACATCAGCAGCCAGATAAGTGGAAACAAATACTGCCACATTTGCTTTGATATATCCACTCTATCATAATACAAACCTATGTACTTTCATGCTTTTAGCAATGAACCTTTTCCATGTGTGAAATGTATGAATTTCCATTGACATATGCTATTAATTTATACAAGTTGCCACTTCAAAATAGTTTACAGTCTGGCACATTAGTAGGTTAACTGAAGTGTATGCTCAGCTATTAAAAACACCATTCTATGCAACTGTCAAATGCTGTTTCCTGTAAAGTTCACATCCAAGGGTTCATGGAATCAAATGCCATGGATACTTTGAACAGTATAGAACTGTCTGAGTAGGACAGGAGTGTGCCCCTGGTGACATTGGTAATGAGGCAAAGGGTTTCCACAGAGATAAAAGCATGGAGAAAAGCATACTTCCTTCACTTTGAAATATCAGGTGTCCAGAGAGAAGAGCAATCCATCAGTTGTATTCTGAACTAAATTATCATTTTTAAAGGGTTTGTTTTAAAAAACAGATAAAAGTATAATTACACATTACACTTTAGATAACAGGGTGAATTCTGGTGTGTTTATCTAAGTTAAGTTAATGTTTATTTAGACACTGAAACGCTCCCTTGTAGCGTGTGGACATTTTAAGGCCGATTTCCTATGCAGCTCCCTGTCCTCATGCCTTTGTGTGACTTCACAGAACAAAAGGACCAGAATAGGTTTTATCTATTGACTTAAGATAACAAATGATTGAAGACCTAAAAAGCATTTTAAGTACCACTTAAAATAATGAAATTGGCTCCATTTACAATCGCATTGAACAATAATTTAATTCGTTCTATTGATGACTCTGGGGTAAAGCTAATGAAAAGAACTAATTTCCTTTCCACAATCACTACAAAAGACTTCTCCCTCCAAACTCAGTTTCATTTGACAACTCATATGTTAAGTGTGTAGCTTCAAGGGATTTCATCAATAATATAAAAGTTCAAAAGTTAAAATGACAGAAAATGTTTAACTGGGGGCTGGAGAGATGGCCTAGTGGTTAAGAGCTCTGACTGCTCTTCCTGAGGTCCTGAGTTCAAATCTCAGCAACCACAAGATGGCTCACAACCATCTGTAGTGAGATCTGATGCCCTCTTCCGGAGTGTCCAAGGATAGCTACAGTGTATTTATAATAAATAAATAAATCTTAAAAAAAAAAGAAAATGTTTAACTGAGAGCATGTTTTCACTAAAATATTGTATGGAGATATTGCTGATAAATGAAAGGCAAGAGGAAGTGTACGTGAGGTTTTAGGTACTGTGTGCATATTGAAAGGTGATGGTGTTGTATACAGCAGGCTAGACAACTGTTTGCTTCAATAGAAGCAACTCCTAAATTTCAGTAAGTGGATAGCAAAAATGTATACTTTTTTGCTCAAGACCAAATTAGTCACAGATATATCAAGAAATGACTCAGAGTCCTAGGCTAGTCCATCTTGGGAAGATGCTACATGACAGTTTCAAGTTACTCTGATATCATCAATTTCTAGAACAGGACAGAAACCTCTAGCTATCAATTAGCTAGCTCACACCCCCCCCCTAGAAATTGCAGCTTTATTTCAATGGAAAGACATGGTTAGAATATTTGACTTACATGGAAAGTAGAGGGGGTCTTGAAATTTAGTCCATATTCTGTAAAAGCTTCTCTGAAACAATTATATATCATGGAGCAGGGCACTTCATCTTCGTTTAAGTAGCCCTATGTGCTGTTGTGATCAATCATGGGAGCCCAAGAATGAAGAAAGCAAACCAGGGAAGGCAACATCTGGATGATTTCTCAGAGAGTCTGGAATCATCCACTTTAGTTCTTCAACCCAATAGAATAAAGATAATGGCAGCTCTAAAGTAATGCATGCCATAGATTATGGTCTTTGGAAAATCTAGGTCTAGAAGGAAGTTTCTTTATCATAAAAGTGATGTCCTAGGTTCATCTTGGGAGAATTTGTCCCCTCTTATGAACTTTGACTATTGCTATCAGCATAGGCAGTTAGAAGGAAACTGAGTTTTCTCTTTTGCCTTGCTAATCATTAAAATTGACATTGCCTCTCATATTCCCTCCTGTACAAGTGATCAATTTGAAGATACATGTTAAAAGGTAAAGGGTACATGATGGGAAATTTTTATTTCTGCCAATATTGTAGATTGGAAAAGTGGGTGAAGCACTTCTGATAGGGAAACCCCATCAAATTTGGTGGACAGGATAATAATTTTTAATAATATTTTATGGAACTTCAACATCTGTGGCCTTAGCCATAGTCAGGGAGTTCCAGAAGCAAGGCAATCCTTGACAGATACTGATGGCCCTGTATTATAGAAATGGACTTGAAGGTCCAAGAAAGGTGTCATTAAAGTGACTCCCTCTGAAACCAGTGTTATGAAAGGAAAAGTGGAAAAAATGATGGGGGGCGTAATCTGGGAAAGTTGAGGAAAAACAATACTGAGAACAATGAAGGAAAATGGATAAGGAACATTAGAATGATCTAAAAGTCACAGGAAAACATTCTTTTACACTCCATTAAAATACAAGACAATAAACATATAAGCATACATGTAGACATTTATAAATATTTTAAATGAAGTTATTCCACTTGGAGTGACAATGATTCCCCCAAAGCCATAAGGATCATGTGAGAAGACCCTATTGCCACTCATGGGAAAGTTCTCTTTGAGTTATTAATCAGGAGAGTTGAAGTGATTCCCCCAAAACAATATAGGCTAAATACTACTGCTTTTGGTGGCCTCAGTAGAACTTGAAGGCAAATCCTATTGCTGAATACACACTCTAATATTTTAGATACAAGACTTGGGGGAATTCAACTGGAAGTAGAAATACCCTTCCTGACTACTAGCACTCATAGCATGTGAAAAGTGTTGTGCAAGCTGCCAAGGGAGAAACGCAATTAAATTTTCTATCCAGCTGTAAAGCATTTGAATCACAACAATGACAAACCTGGCAGTGTGTACATGAGATCGCCATAGTGACTTGTATCTCCGGGATAAATAACAGCCACCTAATCAGACTTAAGGATTGCTCAATGGGAGGGCACTCAAACCCAGTCTTACGGCAGGCAAGGTCATCAGCCCTACAGGATAATCTCCTAGTACCATTTTCCCAAACCAGTTATTCCCAACTACATTCTAAAAATCTATCCTAATATTAACCAATAAGTGTAGGTCTTAGTCATTATCAAAGAATCCCTTCTTGCAGCAGAGACCATTACAAATATCCATGTGTTTAAAGTGCAAATAACTGATGGCTTTGAGGTGCCCATTCACAATTGATATGTCTACAATATGATCCATATCTAAGGCTCATAGAACATAGCAGAAGACTAGCACAATGACCAACTACATTCTAAGTACTTGTCCTCATACCCATAGGTAACTGTAGCTCTTAAGATCAAGGAAATATCTCTTTGCAATAGATGGAGACCATCACAGAGAACCACAACCCATTAAAATGCAGAGTTGTGTAGCTCAGTCCTAAGGTACACATCTACAATTTAACTCCTGCACATAAGGACCACAGAAAAGCACACCAACTGGTCTAAGGTTATCCTCCATAGAAGAGCTAGTGCAAAGCATGAATTCCTTTCCATTGAGCAAATCTTAAGTCCGATTAGGTGGCTGTTGTTTACCAATGAGTTACGTGTCACTATTATACTCTTTTATGTACACACTGTCAGGTTGGTCGCCTTTGTGATTCAAAAGCTTTACTGCTGAATAGGATACCAGACCTCACTTTTCTAGCTCATTTGATTGTTTTTTTCTTTTTTCTTTCCCTTTCTTTCTTTCTTTCTTTCTTTCTTTCTTTCTTTCTTTCTTTCTTTCTTTCTTTCTTTCTTTCTTTCATCTACTCAAGCTAAAGGGATTTTAGAAGGAAAGTATCCTTCGGTGTAGAATGGATTTCAGGAGCACAATTAACAGAAGGTCTAATCCAATGGAGCTGCCAGATGGAATGGTATTCTCTGTCTCTCTCCGATACAAACAAAATTTCCTGTGTCTAAGAAGAACTGTCTAAGAGGGTTCCTCTGAAATGAAGAATGAGATCTCTGAAAAGCCACAAGTCCCATGACAATGAAAATATAACTGTGTTTCAACGTGCAGCTTTACATAGATTCAAGGACACAAACATGTAGGCAAATGTACCAAAGGAGCTATGGGCTGGTAAGCGCATAATGCTTTAAAAGGACTTTTAACACTCAACACCCCCCTCCCATTTTTTTTCTCCACAAAAAAAAAAAATGGGAAGCAGGAAAGCTTGGACATTCTCCAGGACTGAGTTCCTTCACAGTCAACAATTGGCTCTTAAACTTACAAACTATTTGGGGCATGTGTTTTCTTTGCTTGTTAGTTTTCCCACACTACAGATTTTCTAGATTTTGCTAATCCAAAGTCCTGGCTCATTTCTCCTTTGGAATCCTAGTGTATTTATTTCCTCTATAGATCAAATTCCCTGTCTAAATTCGTACATTTTTATTCCTGAAGAAAAAGGCAAAAAAAAAAAAAAACACAAAACAAAAAAACCAGGATAAAAATGTGTCAACATTGCAGTATATGAAAACATTCCTAAATTTCTAATCTTCCTCCATTTAAAACCATGCCAAAGTTATGTAAGAGAATGGATTTCAAGATCAAAATTAGTTTGGATTTAAGTTTTAAAATTATAATTAAAGCGACTTCCTTGTTTTTCCCGTGGTAACATATGGATTCAGCCTGAACTATTTGTGGCAAGTGGGAGACAGAGAAAGTAAAAACTCAAATGAGTTTTTGTTTCTTCCTCTTTCCCTTCCTTTTTTTTTATTATTTTATTCTTTATTTTTTTCTTATAACTATATATTTGTTGAAAGAGTCCCTCTTGTACCCTTTTCAAAGGAGTTTTTCCTTTTTGGTCTTGGTTTACTAAGAGAAGGAAAAGGAGATAGAAAAACCTAGGCTGTATTAGATGGGGAAGATGGAAGAAGGGTCCAGAGAACCCCACACGAGGCTACCAAAGCTTCAGTGGTCCAAACCAGTCTTCGCTCTGTGGAAAAGTGAGACAGCTCTTGGGAGGGAGTAGAAAAGAGAATTGGAGTTTCTCACCCCCTATGCTGATGAGTAGAGGGCAGGAAGCTCTTCGTAGGGCTTTTATTTTGAAGAGACCACTGAAGCTATTTCTTGAAGCTCCTCTTTGCTCTCTGAAGCATCCCTTAGAAATACAAGGGGGTTTCTAGGGACACCAAGTTCTGTCATAATCTCCTCCTTTCTCATGAGAACTTTGTCTGGACAGCCTTAGACTGTGTTATATGTATATCCTTGCTTGAAGGAAGAGTGAAGCATGGGATTAGTTTATACTTAACAAACTTCTCACTCACATGGTGTGAGTGGAGTACTTGGAGACCCTTCAGCAAGAATTGTAGTTCAGTGGGTCAGACAGCTTTGATTTGTTTCCTAACTGTTAATTTTAAGCTCATTCTAACTCCATTTCCAATTATTTGTTATAATTTTTAATGGGATGGGGTGAATGAGGAACAACTATGTGCTGGCTAGTTTTATGTCAATATGACACAAGCTACAGTTATCTGAAAGGAACAAAGCTCAACTGAGAAAATGCCTCCATTAGATTAGTTGTGGTATGTTTTCTTAAGTAGGGACTGATGGGGGAGAGAGCCCAGGCTGTGGTTCTACACTTGAGCTGGTAGTCCTAGGTTCCATAAGAAAGCAGGCTGTGCAAGTCATGGAGAGCAAGCCAGTAAGCAGCACTCCTCCATGACTTCTGTATCAACTCCTGTCTACAGGTTCCAGCCCTGTTTGAGTTCTTGTCTCGACTTCCTTTGATGATAAACAATGATATGGTAGTGCGAGTCATATAAAACCTTCTTCCAGAAGTTGCATAGGTCACAGTGTTTCATCACAGTAATACTAACCCTAAAGAAGACCAAGAATATCCTGGTTGTCCTGATTCAATTCAAGTCCAATTCCTAAAAGATCCTACAGTGGAAGCAAAGGTTTAGATTTTTTCTTCCAACAAATGATAATATAATCATAGCACATTTATGTGAGAATGTTGCCTCTCATAGAACGAACAATTACACAGGGAATTAAAAAAATAACTAACTTTTAAAATGTCTGCATTCAGTTTTCTTATCATGCACAAACTATGTGCTAAGGAGGATTGGGAATTTTTTCTATAAAAGCAAGCAAGAAACTCCCAGTATTCACAAAACTGACTGTTCACAGCCTAATATAATCGTGGAGCAAAAATTCTCAACATCACCCCCAGGTGTCGACCTTAATGGCTCATAAGCGAGACCTCTCTCTCTGTCCATTGCTATGTGAGCAGTGGGAGTCCTGTCTGTTATCGTGTTGACCGTGGAGAAAGTTTTACTCTGGTGTTTTTATATCCCCATATTAGTACCTCCTTTTGTTAGCCTTCTCTTACAGTAGAAAACTACCAGTGATAAATTAGCTTATAAAGAGTTGTCACTTTGGGAAGTTCCAATCTATGTCCAATTGATTGCTCTGGATCTGAGATAGCATATCAGGTCATAACCATGTCAATTAGCCAAAAATTTCACTTCTTTGCTGGGAAAGAGGAAAAAGAATGATCTTGGAACTCAACTGCTCACCTTCCCTCCAAGGGACATATTCACAATGAGCAGAACACCTCTCACTGTGTCCTGACTTCTACCATCTCTCAGAAGTACCAAGCTGGTACCTAAGCCTTTAACACGTGAGCCTTTTGCAGGGGGTGGAGGGCACTGAAGATACAAATACATGGCACCTGCTTGAAGGCTACTTCTGTCCAGCCTGGAGTCTATTAATAATAAACCATATTATTATTATTATTATTATTATTCTATAAAAAGTTTCAAGGACACATACCTCCAACTCTATTACATTTAAAAGGTCCATAAAATGTTTGTGCTCTTCAAAATTATCAGAAGTCAAATAAGATGATGATTTGACAGGTAGTTTGTGATTGTTGTTTTTAGATTATTTTTTATTTTAGATTATTTAGGTATTTTAGATTATTTAGTTATTGTTTTTAGAAATAACTTCGGTTATTTCACCATTAACTATGAACAAAGGCTCTGTCATAATGCTGACTCTGCGTCAAAGTGACAGGGGATATAATATACCCCTAGCATTTATATTGAGCTCTGCTGTGCTTTCAGCATTTTTTAAATGACAATAGAAACTCCGGCTAGTTTAAAGAAATCTTTTCCATGGAATCATAAAATAACAGTGGGCTCAAGATGTGTTATTTTTGTCAGCAAAGAACATATTCTTAACTCCAGTATCTTGATTCCCAGCACCCTAATCCCATCAGAACTTCTCAAGTTCTTCCTCAAAAACACTGTTGAATACTGGAATTTAGTAATGGGTTTAGAGAAAGAAATCCAAAGCATGATGTCTGTGGCATTCCTGAGTCAAGATTATTTATCAACAGTAATTTCTATTTTTGTAAATGTCTGGGACCATGTGAGTTTATGAAAGAGATTTGTTTATTTATTATATTGAGTTTCTTCATGTTCTCCCATGACAAGGACAGACATAAAACTGATCCCTTATCTCTTCAGTCTTTAATTTCATTGAGAGAAGTAACTCTTCAACTAATTTATATAGGTGCCCAAAGTGACATTTATTAAATATTTGTTCTATACATAGATGCTTAAAATTTCAGAGTAAGATATTGAAATTAATGTATTTATTTTAATAATATAAAGTCCCATTAACCAAAACAATGCAAGTCTGAATGTAGTGATTTCAAATAACTAAAGGAAGCCACAAATATAAAGTAATACAATTGTTATGAAATAACAAACTCTTTACATAATATATTTTAATGAATAATAATCAACTAGAGTTACTAGTGATAAGGAATATGAAAATTATCAAAGAAAAATTAAAATTAATATACTGAGTATATGCTAAATGTCTCTTATAGGCAGATATGTAGCTCGTTCTCGCTCTCATAGTTTCAAAATTGGGAACTTACCATTTCACGGTACTATGAATTTTAAAATGTATAACCTTAAAATTTTTCACATATATAATGTGGTCAGTTTTCAAGTACAGGATATTGTAAAATATTGACAATTATCACTGGGACCATTAAAACTAAATCAACTATATTTGCTCAAATCTTTGGATAGTTTTATTAATTTGAATGTATCTCATATGTAGTACCATATAAAATTAACACACCAAGTTTGTGTCTATTCTCCATGGCACCTTTTACAGATATTTATACATGGCTCCCTGTGTTATACAGGAGCAGGAGCTCACATAGGCTTTCTACAGGTATCTATACAGGAATAGACTATGCTGCCCCTGAATGCAGATAAGAATTCCTAGATTCAGCACAGTCACAAACTCGTGTTCTGCCAGTGAAATTCTTGACATACTTCTCTGTCTGTCCAGAGAGCTGCCTTTTCAGTAGTTATGATGCGTGGATTACAGCAATGTTCTCAATTATTAATCTCTAGCTATACTACTTAAGTAGATTACTTTGCAGTCCTTCCCATTGAAGGATTGGGAAGTGTTTTTAGTCTTTAACTCTGAGCCCATCTATGTGGTTTAATTTTTCCAATATGGTTTGGCGGAATGAGCAGCAGGGCTATTTTGAACCTAGGCCTCTAGTGACTTTTGTGTTTCTATTGGCTTTTCAGCATTTCCATCATCGCTATGGTAACAAATTTCTTGGAGGTTAAAAAGCACCGGATTCAAGACTACCCAGATGAGGAGATCAACAAACAAGCCTAAACCTTGTATACTGTACTGGCTGGTTTTGTGTGTCAACTTGACTCAGGCTGGAGTTATCACAGAGAAAGGATCTTCAGTTGGGGAAGTGCCTCCATGAGATCCAGCTGTGGGGCATTTTCTCAATTAGTGATCAAGAGGGGAGGGCCCATTGTGGGTGGTACCACCTCTGTGCTGGTTTTTTGGGGTTCTATAAGAGAGCAGGCCAAGCAAGCCAGGGGAAGCAAGCCAGTAAGAAACATCCTTCCATGGCCTCTGCATCAGCTCCTGCTTCCTGACCTGTTTGAGTTCCAGTCATGACTTCCTTTAGTGATGAAAAGCAGTGTAAGAAGCATAAGCCGAATAAACCCTTTCCTCCCCAACTTGCTTCTTGGTCATGATATTTGTACAGGAACAGAAACCCTGACTAAGATGTATACTTGACTGCTTAGCAGATCCCTTGTTCATTAAAATCAGAAGCTTACTTTTATATGAGACTGAAATTCTTTTTGTTCTTTTGTTATATGGCAAAACTAACTAATACAACCAGAAAGGAAAATTTATTATATTGAAAGTTTATGTGTTTAGTTTCTCAAAGTATACATTCCTAATATTCAAATCATTTTAGTGTAGTTGTTAGAGTGCAGATGTGTAATTTGCACCTTGGAAACACTGAATGATTGAGAATCTTCAAGGACAGATATCTGAAAAATGATATATCTAGTAAATATCCAGCATCCAATTAGTGTAAACATTACAATATGAAGTTTCATGGTTCTTCTCCTCCAGGTGGTAGCAGCATAAGCCTTCCCAGGATAAGTTTTTCAGTGGTTCATATTTGGGGAGAATCTCTTAAGTTACCGTTTGTACCAGATTCCCAGAACAGAGAAAGTCTTAGGGGGTCACAGGAAGTAGCTCAATGTCTATCCATGAGCACATCTTTGTCAGCTTTATTTTCTGCATGTTAGGTGCTCTGAGTCTTGATGTATTTTGTGCTGTAGACACATTGGCTGGTGAAAGCATCCATACCAGAGAGATGAAGACGTGGACGATCTCCTGATGTTGTCAGATTTTCAGTCCTCTTACATTGTTCAAGGGTTACTTTTAGTTCTTATTTCCATAGATGTTTTATAGCCATAGTAAGACTTCAATGTAGAATGCATTTATTTTTTGTTTGGGGGTTTGATAAATAATAATTGATCATTGTTTGAGCTGTTGTTTCAGTTAGGTTTATTCAGAGACACAGGGGAGATTATAAAGAGATTGGTCTCTACCTTTAGATTTATATTATTTAAGGAATGCATTAAATTTGTAGTTATAGAGTATTTGCACACTTGTGTGTGTGTGTGTGTGTGTGTGTGAAAGAGAGAGAGAGAGAGAGAGAGAGACAGAGACAGAGTCAGAGACAGAGACAGAGAGACAGAGATTTAGAGGAGGAAGAAGGGAAAGTAGGAGGAATAAGGCTCATACTATTATAGAGAAAGCCAAGTTCCTACGTCTGTGGTCCCCTCACACACGAGGTCCAATGGTCTACGTTTTTGCACCACAGCTTAGTCTAACAAGAATAAAAGACCAATACAATTGATACATTTGAAGGTATCAGAAAGAAATGAAAACCTCCATAAATTTACTTGGCCTTTCCCCCCCACCCCCAGTAAATCTGCAACAGTTTGAATAATAACCACACAGAATGAGGAGGATAATTGCTTTATTCAATGAAGTAACTCAGAAGTTAATATTCATCCAGTCATACCTCCATCGATACACTCAAAATAACGTTTAAGCAAATGTATAGTCACATTATGGTACATTCAAATGGAAACAAAATTAAGATGGAATCATTCTGTCCAGAATACTCATATCTATTATTTTGTTTAAGCTAGACATCGGTGTTTGCTAGAGCCCAATGTATGTTAAATGAAATATGTTTCTATCTGCAGGTATGAGAAGGAAGGCACTGTACACTGTTATATTTGAGAGTCCTGGAATAAATTTAGTCCTAGCTCAAGCTTTTGGCACAGAAATGTGGCAGAAAATAAAGTGAAAGTATTGATTTTTTTATTCTAATGTAATACACAGAGAAGCATGTCAATGCTGATTTCACTCTCCAAGTTGGTTCACTCTAAAGTCACTGGTGTGAAATTTTGAAATCATGAAAAGCAAGAATAATGTACAAGGACTTTTTCAATGTTATATCTTAAGAGAATGTGCACTTCCCAAGTTCTGGCAATATATTTTAAAACATTGTGGTGGTCATAGAATTACCATTATTAAAATCAGCTGCAGCCTCAAAAAAAGTGTGGCAGAGGAGGGTGAGCAGAGAAAAATCAACTGTCCTGTAGCAAGCTGTGGGGGTGAATAATGAGGGCAGGGAAAAGCCAGTGTCATGCACTAAACTGATGAGTTCAGTTTTCACAGACTTCCCAATAAACTTTAGGTAAGTACATTTTAAAAGATTTGTAGTTGAACCTATGCAGCAGGGTGACATAGGAAAAGATGAGTTTTGTTTACTATTCTAGTTGGCAGCAGGAACCTGGGAGAGCAGGGTTCAATATGAGGCTGACTAAAGTCTCATGCCAAAGCCAACTTTATTCAGAGCACCAGACAATTTGTATTCTGAAGGTTAAAACGAGTCCCCTGAGTAAAGTTGTATAGTCACTAGGACAGGCTGCACGTGGCGAGAACATGTTTCTCCATAGAGGCAGATAAGTAACAATGCCCAAAGTAAACTCATTCCTATCTTCTTCACCTGGAAGGAGCATAGAACTACATTGCCAGAACAATTCGGTTTTGTGGAGGAACAGGGATTTCAAGATTCTCATGCTGTTGACTTGGAGTTTTCACACAAGGTATCAGAAATTTCTCACATAGCTTCATTAATGGACCATGTTCTGACAGATTCAACACTCAAAGATGCTAATTTTTCATAAGAAGTTAATTTAGTTAATAACTAACAGCAAGAATATATATGAATATATTGAATATATATATATACATATATGAATAAAAATGTATCTATTGCTCCATAAGATGTCAATGAAAATCCTCTACTGGCAAACACATTCCTCTGAAACATAAATACTGCAGAATATGGGCAAAATGTATGAGCAATGCTGACAAAATATCAATTTTAATAAAAGCAAAATCAAGATGTACATAGAATTCAGATTAAACTTGTTCCAGTGGTTACAGAGTCCAAATGTTTACATTTATTCCTTGCTTGTTAATAAATATAGATTTGGAATTAGCTGAGCAATTTGTTCCTTTTTTATTCAATTCTAAACTTGTGGCTGTGGGTGCCAAGCTTGCCTTCCTAGAATACGATGTCATTCTTATATTCTGCACTGGAATAACATCCACCAGATGGTGTGAGTACACAAGCATGAAGCCCAGATGCCAGTATTTACAAAACTTCCTTTCTAATGACTGAAGATGAATGCCAGCATGTGTCACACAGTGGTGAATATGGAACAATATTTGGATTTAAGTTGGGGATAGTTGAAGATGTTCTCTAGTACTCAAATTGTTGCCGATTTAAATTCATGGAAAAGTAGACAGGATATCAATCAAATATGTTTGGTGGTATGTATTAAGAATCACAAAACTCTTGAATTGGGGTTAAACAGGCATCACGAGACTGCATTAATAAGCTGATGTTACTTAACAAAAGCACGTGCGATGACATTAGAGCGCCTCAGCATGTCTTTCTATGATGCTTCTTGAAGCAGTATGCTTGCGCCATGATGAGTGATATAAATTCAAGAGATGGCAGTCTCATTCCATGAGGCTTTGGTGTGAAAATTCTGCAGGAATACTGTGAAGTTTTGTGCACTAAATACAACATTGAAAATGGTAAAAACTGAGTTCACTGAGAAAATAGCAGCTGTGGCATATGGGGGTGCTTACTGTGAATGGAGATTGCTAAACTGGAGAAGAGATGTAGGAAGCACAAGGCATTGCCACCAGCATTCCATATGGCTGACTTTGTGAAGGCAATAGGGACAGATGCCCTGTCAACATAGACCAAAAATATCCTACTCTTTGCATTGATTCATAAAAGGAGGGACTTGTTTTGGAAACCTGCCAGTTTCCTGTGCTGGACATGCATGATAAGTAGAAATAGTTAAGAATATGACAGATAAACGTAATGTTCTGTCTGTATGTTTATAGCAACAAAAGGAACCGTGATTAAAATGTACCAGTACCTACTACTTTTATTCTTTAGGGGAATAGTCATTTCTTCAGGCACTGTCTATGGTTAGACACCATCACACTCTTCATTCTACTAATCAATGAAACCCAATCAATCATCATAAAATAAGTGGCATCCCCAAATCCCTACAAGAATTCTTGAGTTCCAAAATTAAGCATGTTCTGTGTAAGTCTTTTTAAAGGGAGATAGTACTGAGAGGGAAGCTTATGAATGTAAATACTGAATGTGTTTCAGAATGTGATGTATCTGTGTCATTAAAGACAACGTTGTCAATCACAAAGCTTTCTTCTGCTCCAGGGATTAGGCAAACCAAACGAGATTAATTCTCATAGTGATTCATGATCCATAAGGAATACATAAGATTAGATCTTTACACAGAATGCTTAGGTAGGGAGTCCTAGAAGAGGTGGGGTAAGATGATACTTAAGTGTTAGGAAGGAACAAGGTTACGGCAGCCATTTGGAAAGAGTTCCAAGTCTCAGAAATGTAGTAAAATACTTTAAGGAAGAAAGTAAATTGGTCCTTCTAAAGCATGAAAAACTTCTACCCTGAAAACTTAGGCAGTGAAGAAAATATTTACATAATACAGAAAGTAAATTCAGAGAAAATGGTAGAGAACAGAAAGACCGGGTGTAAGTTAGATCATATTCTAAGTCCAGGAGGATGCTTGTATATGCAAAATATGTACTGTATTGGTTACTGCTCCTGCTGCTGATATGAAATATCCTGACTGGAGCAACTTAAAGGACAAAGGGCTTAGTTTGGTTCACAGTTCAAGAGCACAGTGCCTATGCCCGTGAAGTCATAGCTACTCACATTCCATTGGCAGTCAGGAAACAGGTGGTGAATGTGAGCACCCAGCTTTCTCTTGTGCATTTAGTTCTGAACTCAAGCTCATGGGATACTTTTGAGCACTCTCAGCAGGTCTTCCTACCTCCATTAGGCTAATCTAGATAATCCCTCACAGATATGCCCAAATAACATGTGATGGTTAATATATTCAACTAGACAAGATCCAGAATCACTGGGAGACATGTACTAAAGGTTGTCTATTATTGAGTGGGAGAAAGAAGTAGTTGTGATATTAGAAACTCTAACAGTGCAGGTGTAGTGAAAAGCATAGGCTTAATATAAAGCAACCTTATATATGGTAAAACATGTATTTTCAATCCAGTGCATTTTGAAACACATATAAAGTTTTTCTACACTTGGGGGATCTGTATCACCAGTAAATAAGAGAGAGCTCTTGAATAATAAAAAACAATTTGTAAAAATAGAACTAATATGTGAAGGCAAACATTGAGATTACAGAAGGGAGAAAGGAAAAGAGTAGAAGGATGGACAGAAAAGGTAGGACACTATCTTGCTGTAGTGTGTGTACAGTCACAGAAGACCAAGGCCCCGTAACACAAACAGCATTTACTTCACACAGTTCGGCAAATTTCCTCTCTAATATCTTTTCTTAAAGTTTATTTATTTCACTTTATATGCAGGAGGTTTTACCTGCCTGTGTGCATGTATCTCATGCATGTGCCTGGTAACTTCAGAGGTCAGAAAAGGGCACTGGATTTTCTGGAACTGTAGGGACAAATGGTTATGAGTTGCCATGTGAGTGCTGGTCCTTTGTAAGAGCAACAAGTACTCTTAACCACTGATCCATCTTTCCAGACCTTCTTTGTATGTTCTTGTGAATGCATTAATGTCTTTATTACCTCCCAAATATCCTACAATCAATGTGGAAATAGTAATGTGGCACATAATATTTGGTATGATACAAGCATTCCGATCATAACATAGACCCAGTGGGTCATTTCAAGTTCAAAGTATAAACTTACTAGTTCTAATGTGAATATCTAAAACTTGAAATAAAATCTATAACTTTTTCAGCATTGACATGTTACAAAGGGAATCCTGTATACTTGAGTTAATGTGAGGGATGTTGAATTACCTGCAGACTGTATGTGCAGGGTGTGCATGGGATATAAATAAATTTTGTGACTAAAATGTGTTTTCATCTTTGAACTATGTCATTATGCAAATGAAGATATGCTAAACATTTTATTGCTTTTAATATTCAAAGTACTTCTGGACCTAAGCATTTCTGATAAATATGTTTCTGGACTGGGACTATAGCTACACGGCAGAGCACTTGCCTAGCATTTGTAGGGGTTTGGGTAAAATTTCCAGAACCACCACAAAAGAAATAGCTAATTGATGACCATTTTATAGGTGGAAAGAACAATACATTTGTGCTCCATAATGCTTCACGAGCGAAGATGCAGATTTGAAAGGAGCACAAGCTGACCAGTATAAGTTTCTCCTTTGGCATACTGGTCATAAAGAGGCAGTATTATAGAACATTATAATTCAGAGTGGGAAACTCATTTTCTGGCTAAAATTCTATATCCAGTCAAGCTATAAATAAGAGTGAGTATAAAAAGAACACATTTTCAATAGGCATATTCTCAGAAATTTTGTGCTCTATGCCTATCTTTGAAGTTTTGGAGACTAGTTTTAGCAAAATTAATAAGATAAAGGTATGTTCTATATGCGATAGAGTAGGTCAAACTCAATGAAATAAGAGAACAGTCTAGATGCTCAGTCAAGCACTGTTAGGGATTGGTTCTAATGCTTTAAATTCATTGGGAATCTGCTTGTGCAAATGCTAAAGGTTCTTGTCCCCAATTTTTGACTGATCAATAAAGAGCCAACGGCCAATGGCTGGGTGGAGAGAGAGGGGCAGAACTTTTAGATTGCACAGGCTTGGTACTGGAAGAGAGGAAGGGAGAATCGCCAGGTTTCAGAGGGAGAAAGAACAGATTAAGAGCTGCAGAAGAAAAGTCATCCGAAATGTAAGTGAGAAGGAATGCGGCCCCCAGAAGGGCTGCCCAGAAGCTTCTTGGGCAGCAAAGACTAGGGGCTTGCCCAGAACGAACAGGGCAGCAAAGATTTAAAGGGTATTGAGTCAGGAATACCGGAGGGACCAGGTGGAGGATTATAATTGTCCAGCTTTTGAGCTAGCCAAGGCATTCCAAAATTAAGCTAATGTGAGTGTGTCTTTCATTCGTGGATCCAAACAGTTCCTGGGCGAGTGAGTGGCTGGAAGCTCACGACTCACCGGGAGCATAAAGCTATATAGCCCACATTACTGCTACAAGGCTGCAGTGCTGGTATACTAGATTAAGACTGAAATGATGAGGTTGTCTTGGAGTTATCCTTCGGTTGTGAATTTAGGAAGTGGAATTTGAGGCAGCATGTTGCATCTGATGCTGGGGAACGCAGAAGGTTCAACACTTGGCTTTTATATGAAAAAGTCATAATCTTTGAAGTATGAATATGGAACAATCTGTATTAGCAATGGTAAGATCATGAATGAAAGGTTATTTTTAAGTCTTTACTAAATGACTCATGGTAGATATTAACCAAACCAAACAGAATATGAATATTATTAAGGCCAATGATACTAAAGTAAATCCATAGTTGGTGCATTAGGTATGGAAGGAATGAATGCAGTAGGGAAATGTATTCTGCAAGGAAGCAAGTTAGGTGATCCCTAACGGGTCACAGAAAGAGAGTTGGAAGTAGTTATTTAAGTTTGCAATCGTAATTAGGACAGCACCCGCAGGCAATGTGATTAGAAACAGGTAGAGGGGTAGACATGTGTCTTAAGTTAACTAATTTCTTCTCTATCACATCAGAAAGTCAATAAATGGTTTCTATAGTTAATGCATTGAATGACATGATTCATCAAAGCAGATGTCATTGAGAGGAACTGAGAACATCAATTAGTTTCTACTTCTGAGAGCAAAATGGAGAAAAAGCAGAGGTTGAAGAACTGTTTTTACCCTAATTTCTTTTTTTTTCTAAGTTTTTTTTTATTTACATTCAAAATCATTTCCCCTTTCCCATTTCCTCCCTCCCCGAAAGTCCCATAAGCCCTCTTCCCTCCCTCTTTTCCCCATTCAACCCCCTCTCCCTTCTCTGTCTTGGCATTCCCCTACATCCAGTCTTTCCAGGACCAGGGGTCTCTCCTTCCATCTTCTTGGAAATCTATTGATATGCGAATTGTGTCTCCTAATTTCTTAAGAAGAATTTATTTGATTGTTGGAGATGAGTGTTTCAAGTGTTTTTGGGAATAAGTGTGTTTATTTTAAAATAGTTCTTTTGTTGTGAATTAGCAGTATATTTTCTTAACTATTAGATTTTAGTAATAATTTATTATAAATTGCTTTTCTGTAATATACTTTTAAAAAGTTTATCAACTCAATGATTTCTCAGTAGCATTAGAAAAATACAGACATGATAAAAAGCATGACATTCGAAAAATGTATGGAAACTATAATGTTACCTTTGATGAACCCAAACTCACAGGTTTATAACTGATAAAAGAAAACATTGTGTGAGTTTGATGTGTGTCTCAGTGGATATTTATCTTATTTGTTTGTTGTTTTATATTGCTAGGCAATCGCGATATTTATATAATTGCATCACTGGTTTAATTATTATGTTCTGGAAACTTTGATAATAAAATGAGAACTCATTTCACTCACTAAGCTCAATTCAGAACAATTTTAGTTAAAAAAAAAATTGGAAGAATCATGGAAGCACCCAGCCAAGAACTAATAAATATCACATGGACAATAAATTGCATAAGATTTGAATATAATCTGTTCTTAGTTAGCAGCAAATAATTATTCAGTGTTTTAGGATTTCCATTGACCCTACACTAAAGATATTTAATAGTTGTGGGTGATAAATCAGATTAATATAAACTAATACTTATACTTCTGAATAATTGTTGGTTTGGATACCTTGTATAAAACCTAAGAGGATATGATCCTTATTATTCAAGATTCTTTCTTCCATTTGTACCAAGTGGTTAATATTACTGGCACACTTTATATTCTAGAGCACTGATATTGCACAAGCGGGATTGGCACATTCTTGTGTCTTAGCTAATAATAACACGCATGACTTGCAACTGTGGAAACACAGACTTGACAGAAACCCAAGAACATCTACATCTCTGAGGGACCAAGTGAAGGAACATGCAGATTCTGGGTAAGGATATTTACTTTTTAATAAAACAGTATGATCATTTCTAATCTGAACTTTGAGTAAGTATCTAGGCATGTGACATATGCCCTTGTATCAATATTTGCTATTTGAAATTCATTTTGATTTGCTTGCCTTGGAAAACCATTGTAGCATCTCCAGTCCACAGTTCTTTTCTTCCATTTTGACCTCTTTCTTCTTGACCTGTCAGCTTCCATTTTTGATCCTTGTACAGAAAATGTATTGGCAAACAAATACTTTCCTTAGTGGGTAACAAGATGGAGACCATCCAATGTTTATTCAAGGATGATTTGTGATTAAATTATTCCTTTAATAGACTTCAACATATTTGATAGAACTAATTTATTACACAGAATATAATTTTATATGAGATTAAAATATTAAAGAGTCACATAAATGCCCAATAACCATTGGTTATGTAGTGGGGAAAACAAAAGACATATCTTAGGATGTTAGCCTCTACTAATATGTATTAACTGCATTTTTGTGTCTCCTCCTGTTATAGTATCAAACTTTTAATTTTTGTGTATTATGGGGAAATGTAATTTGAAATTATTCCAGTTAAAATAAAATACAATATGCTACTACTTCTCTATAGCCACATGATTAACCTGAAATCATGAGATGCATAAATAAGAAAATATTGATAATTTGACTAAAAAACGGAGAAAGAAGACAATGCTAATGAAGACAATTTTGCCTAATAATTAAATACCACCAGAGAAGTCATCAAAGAGCACATTTAGTTTCTGCAACCCTTTAATAATGTTGCAAACTCCTGTCTTTCTTTGAAGAGCAAGGACACTCCTCATGTGCCCTCTATGCACAACACATGATTGCATATTTGCATTTACAACGTACTGAACATAGACAGGCCAGGAATGAGACAATCTCAAATGTACCTGAACTCATAACTACTAGTATTCTTCTTCAATTTACAAACCAATCTTTAAAAATTGTAAGCTATTGTTCATTATGGAATGTCTATTTGCCCCCAAGCTATGAGGTCATTTATAAACTTGCAGCTTCATCTAGAAGTAATTATCTCTAGGCTTTTGGCTCAGCTGTGGTGGTCTGCATCAGGTGCCCCTCACCTCAGAAATAAAGATAATCAATAGTGCCTGTATACAATGGACATTTTATGTACTGAGCATGGGATTTCTTTTTCTTATTCTGCTCTTAAAATCTGTTTTCCATTGTGTGATTAACACTGACATAATGAATTTCTTCAAATGAATTATTTCTTTAAAAAATAATAAAAAGAAAGTTTAGTTGATTAAGATCATTACAAAACATGTCCAAGATCTTGAAACCACTGCTAGATTTTAGACAAGCTGTATCACAGTAAGGCCCATTCCATCAGGGAGGGGAAAGACTTAGATAGCTTTAAGTTTAAGTAATAAGTTCACAAGACAACATTTAAGTCAGTCTTAAAATAGGGGGCTAAGGAAAGCAGAGGATGTGTTTATCTATCTAGCTGAATGACTGAATTTATCAGGAAAAAAAATCACAAAACTTCCTGTTGAAAGGAAGCAGAAGCAGAATAAAAAACAAGAAAGAGACAGATGATCGATGTGTCCTTTAGTCCCCAAACTGCTGTGATCCTTTAAAGCCTTTAATTTTTTTTCTAAAAGTTTCTAAAATATTGGTCAGATTATTTTTTTTTGGTAAAGGAGGGAAATAACTTTTTAGTAGAGTAGTGTGACCTTTTAACCGTAGGCAGATCTTTTCCATTCTTTAATTGGAAAATTCAAGAAAAAAACTGAATTACACAGAAGAGCAAAGCTATTTCCAGTTTTGTGTCCCCAGTTTTTATCTGCATCGAAGGCTGTTGGTGGGTGAAGGAACACAGTCTTAGTTCCTGTCTGAACAACAGGACAAAGGGAAATTGAAAGAGGAAATAAAGAAAACAAATACAGCAGACGTGCTCCTGTGTGCAGCAGAGCAATCTTGCTAACATAATTCTGTCTGGCCCTAAATCAAAGGAACTACATAAGCAGTCCCTCCTACCACCCTGGGAAAAGAGAGTAGATTGATTTTACAATCTTCTCAGAAACCACTATGGGAATTGTGAGATTATGAATGTGGCAAAGGTTAGGTCAGCCCCAGGTCAGCCATTCCTTTGAAGAAACCTTTATTAAGAACCTACTATGTGCCCTGTCTCAGACTATGAACAGAAAAGGCAGTTTCTGAACATGTGAGTTTCAGAGCCCGTTGGGGTAAGGTACACAGCTAGGCGACAGTCCTGTTTGGTCAGCTTGCAACAGGACTATCAACAGAGTTTGGGTGGGGTACGGAATGAACAACTTGGACTGGGATTTGTGAAGCTCTTCTGACAGCGAAGCTATAGGTGGTTCCTGAAAAGTAGCAGAGGTGGCGATGTAACAGGGCAACTGATCTTAGGAGGGAAGGACAGGCATTGCTATTCGGTCACATGGGGCTCTGGATATAGGTCTACACAGAAAGTCAGAAAAACCACGGTAACAACAAGGACAACAGCAGCAAGAACAAAATAGCTGCCACCAAGCTTCAAATGTATCATACACTAAGATGGCTTCATGTGTCATCTCACTAACATTCACCATAACAGTTGACTGTAAGATATTACACACATATCAAGTAACAAGGAGAGCAAACTCAGAGGTTAAATGACTAGGTTATGGCCAATAAAAACCCATATTTTTCTGGGACCTTGTTATTAGTGTGGTTATTCAATCCAGCAGTGCAATTTTTAGACTACTATAAAACATAGAACCTTTCTTGGGTAGCAGTAAGAATGTATGCACAGATCTCTTTTTTGAGACAAGGTCTCGCTATGCGGCCTAGAATGGCTTCCAACATAAGATTCTTCTGCTTTTCTGAGTGTTCAGGTTTGCTATCATCCCTGTGTGTGCATATATAGCTTTTATTGCAAAGAAAAGAATAGAAAGCAAGTTGAACTCAGAGCTGGGAGAACCCGAAAAAATTTCAAAGTAACTAAAACTATGTAATGTAGATTGAAGGAAACAAGCATTCCATATTGATCTTATTGGTTAGGTCAACCTACCTTTTCTTAGAATGCCTAGAGACATTAAATGGACAGAGGCAAGATATCTGATACTGCCAATCAAATGACTCTTTGGAAAAAAATATAAATTGAAGATGTCTTCAGCTGAAGTATTTGCTGAATGGATATAATAGTGGCAATACCAACATCTGAATTCATAGAAAACTCAACACACATTAGATAAAAAGTACATTGAAGAAATACATCGTAATGACATTATTGACTTTGAAATATATCCAACTTGCCAATTACTCTGCAAGTTCACTTTTAGACACAAGATCAAAATAGCTCTAAACTATTCTGATAACATACACACTAAATTTGCAAGTTGCCTTTCTTTTTAAAATTCACTTAGACCACCCAGTAAAGCTAACTAGTTTTGAGTTTTGAAAGTTAAGACTATTGTTTAAAGACCATTTTTTTAATTATTCAATGATTGTGGGTTTTGTCAACTCCAATGTGATTTTAAGTAGATGTACAGGCAAATTTTCTGAAAGATGCTATTCATCTATCTATCCTGGGGAATTTCTTTATTATGTTACTATATCAAGGAAGGGTGAGGAAGACAGGATCTATGCATAGATGATAGTACACACAAGCTGACTTTGAGAAAGTGAGTCTAGGACAGGCATTGAGATGTTTATTTAATGTCCCATTGTGCTGGTTATTTCATTTTTTTATTTAATGTCAACTCAAACTAGAGTCACTTGGGCAGCTGGACTAAGTCATAGAGTCATAGAGTCAGCTTGATTGAGAAGCTGACTTTATCAAGTTGTGATGTAGGAGATACTACAAGGCACTTTCTAGATTAATGATTAGTGTGGGAAGGTCCATCCCACTGTGAACAGCACCATCCCCAGGCAAGTAGTTCTAGAGGTACAAGAGAGATAGCTGAGATGAGATCCTGGGAATCAAGCCAGAAAGCAGCATACCTTCATGGTCTTCTGGCTTCAGGTTTCAATTTTGAATTCTTCCTCTAGCTTCCTTCTATGATGGGATGGGATCTGAGAGTTGGAAGTGGAAATAAAACATTTTCTCCAAAATTGGTTTTGGTCATAGTTTTATTAATTGTAATAGAAAGCGAAGTAACATACCATCTAATGATGTTTTTTTCTATTTTCTTCAAAACTTCTTCCCCATCCCCATCTTTTTGAGAACTTAGACTTGAAGATTCTTCAGGATAATTTATGTTTCTTTCCTCATTTTCTGGCTTAGTTTTCAGGACTCTGGTTCCCAGTAGCCTACTTACTCCATCTTCTTTCTTCCTTAAGTTCTCAATACTCATCTCTTATTCCCCAAAATAGCAAAGATATTCTCGAAGACCCATTGCTAAAAACAAATAGGGTACTGGGGGAAAATGTGTGCTTGTCCAAGTCTTTGCACAAAGATCATCAGATGAATTGGAATACTTTACCTCCATCTTCCCACCAAGGTCAGAAACAGAGATTTAACTTGAACTTATTAATTAACTCTATAAAAGCCTGTCCTTTCATCCATCCATTCATCCATAGGATATTAATCTATTCAGCTCCTAGGATGTACCAGACATATTCCATGTAGTATTGATGGAGACCCTAACAGCAGAGTCTTCTCAAAGCTCTTAAATATGAGCTGAATATTTTTCCATCATAATGACTCTCTCTCTGCATTCCTTGATTGTTTTCTCTCCAGTTAATTGCTTCTTTGCACATAGAAGGCCAGCAATGGGAAGTGCTGCTCCGTTAAGTAGGACAGGTCTTCTTGAAATCAGGACAGGCATCTTTCCACAGAGATAGGAGGGAAACTAGCACAGCCTTTAAAAGTAAACAGCAATGCTAGTCTAATTCTCAGTGTAAGCATCCAGACAAATTCTCTTAAGCAACCCCGGGTGTTGTCAAATGCTTGGGATCTTCAGAACTTCACATTTCAGCAGCCTTTCCCACGCTCTTACAAATATCAATCGTGGCCCTGGTTTGCTTGATCTGAACAGTTCTTTCGGCTAGTAAGAGAATCCTCATCTCAATTATCAACAACTCTACAGTTCCTACTGTTTGAGGACCTTGGCAAAGAAACTTCTATACACACACACACACACACACACACACACACACACACACACACACACACACTGTTCACCAGTCAAGATTTCCACTTGCTCTGTAGTGAAGGCCCTCAGGATGAAGGACATTTGGTCTCTCATCTGCATGAAAGCTATTTAAGGTGAATGAATACAGAGTGGGGAAAGATATGCTCCCTAGGAAAATTGTCACTAAAATAGAAGTTCACTTTCATCGCTAACCTTAATCCTTCACCTCAAAAGTAGGACTGGATACAAAGGGGCTCTGTGGGATGAAAACAGAATGCAGCTGGGAAGGTCCAATGCAATGAACGCCTCAATGCACCCCGCTGGGAGTGGAGAGAACTGTGTGCAGGGGCAGGGGCTTTAAGAAAACAGCTCACAGGGATGTCTTAGATGGGAGGGCATTTCCTTTTACCAGGTAGTTTAGGCAGAGGAACCTGTCACATCCCACATGGTTTTCAGTGAAAGAAAAGGAAAAAAAGAAGCAAGCTTATAAGTTTTCTTAGGACCCAGAAGAAAAAGATGTCCCTCCTACACGCCATTGGTGACGGTCACATGACTAGGTCCTCATTCAATATGGCTGCACCAAAGCCTCAGAGCAACAGCTCCACCTTCTGGACGGAAATGTACACACTTAGAGAACAGTTCCTATATTTGAGACTGAAGAAAATGTGCATCCATGACATGCATCTCAATGTCATTAGGAAGTAATTCCAGTGTTTTCAGTGTGGTCTGAAGATTATTTCCTTATAAGCAACTCTTAAAATTTTGTTGAAACCACAGGATTTTGAATGTTTATTCTTAAACCTTCAGATAGTCTAATAAACATGCTCTAGTTTGGGAATCATTAAGCAATGTAACTGAGCAATTCAACCCATCATTTGTTGTTTATATCATGTTTATGAGTGTGAAACACACACGGAATAATACAATGACGTCATGCTTCAGCTTAAAACCGAGCTGCTTTAACGGAGAGCCACAATGCCCTATATGGTTCTGCGTTTTGCCAATTTCCACCTTTTCTCCCTCCATTCTTCCAGCAATTCATACTTACACTGTGAAGTCCTTGGTTTTTCTTGTTCTTATACATTTTATTTTCTCAGATTAGAGCAAGGTTGTCTTTCTCTCACACAAGTTTAATGTAAATATCTTTGGTAAGAAGCTCTTTTCGTTTGTTTACTTTTGGGGGATACTAGAGAAGGATCTTGAGACCCAGACATTTTAGACAAGTGCTCTACCACTACACCACATCCCCATTGTAAGTAGCCTTCTGGTCTACGTGCATTGCCCCTGTGTTTCAGAAAAGATGGTCATTGTCTGATTTTCCTCAGGGTAGACATTGTCCTCTGTTCTGTTCACTGTCATTTTTTAAATTAGATATATTCTTTATTTACATTTCAAATATTATCCCCTTTCCTGGTTTCCCCTTCCCTCGAAAATCCCATAAGCCATCTCCCTTTCCCCAAACAACCCTCCCCTGCTTTCCTGTCCTGGTAGTCCTCTACAATACTGCATCAAGTCTTTCCAGGACCAAGGACCTCTCCTCCCTTTGGTGTCTAACAAGACCATCCTCTGCTGCCTATGAGTCTGGAGCCATGGGTAACTCCATGTGTACTCTTTGGCTGATGGTTTTGTCCCTGGGAGTTCTGGGAGTCCTGGGTGACTCATATTGTTGTTTCTCCTGTGGTATTGCAAATCCCTTCAGCTCCTTGTGTCCTTTCTCCAGCTCCCCCATTGGGCACCCTGTATTCAGTTCATTGGCTGGCTGAACATGTCCCCCTCGATATTTGTCATGCACTAGGAGAGCATCCCAGGTGATATCTGTATCTGGCTCCGGTCAGCCAGCACTTGTGGGCATCCACAATAGTGTCTGGGTTTTGTGACTCTATATAGGATGGATCCCTGGGTGGAGTAGTCTCTGGATGATCTTTCCCTCAGACTTTGCTCCACCTTTTGTCTCTGTATCTCCTTCTGTGGGTATTTTTTCCCCTTTCTACAAAGGACCCAAGGATTCATACTTTGGTCTTCCTTCTTCTTGGACATCATTTGATATGTGAAATGTGTCTTGGGTATTCCAAGCTTCTGGGCTAATATCCACTTATCAGCAAGTGCATACCATGTGTGTTCTTTTGTGATTGGGTTACCTCACTCAGGATGATATTTTCCAGTTCTATCCATTTGTGTAAGAGTTTCATGAATTCGTTGTTTTTAATGTCTGACTAGTAATCCATTGTGTATATATACCACATCTTCTGAATCCATTCCTCTGTTGAGGGACATCTGGGTTCTTTCCAGCTTCTGGCTATTATAAATAGGGTTGCTATGAACATTGTGGAGCATGTGTCCCTATTACTACTGTCATTTCTTAAGCACATAGAATATGGTGGGTACTTAGCCAATATCTAACTAAATATAATACTGATTCTTGGTAATACTCTAAAGATGATGTAAAATTCCCTTAATTTGATGATCCGTAGAAAAGACTTTTGTTTAAAAAGCATTACATAAATTGTTATATAAACATATTTTAAGAGAATAAATAGCCAGGCAGTGGTTGCGCATGCCTTTAATCCCAGCATGTGGGAGGCAGAAGCAGGTGGATTTCTGAGTTCAAGGCCAGCCTGTTCTACAGAGTGAGTTCTAGGACAGCCAGGGCTACACAGAGAAACCCTGACTTGAAAAACCAAAGAGAGAGAGAGAGAGAGAGAGAGAGAGAGAGAGAGAGAGAGAGAGAATAAATATAAGTCAGTGTGAAGTTGAGATGAGTTTCCAACATATTAGCATGTAAGAATGTATATTTGTGTATTTACTTTTAAAAGCTTTTGGTGGGTCAGTGTTATTTGTTATACAATTTCATAATCACAGCAACTACATACTACATACAGAATGTATAAGGATCGTTGTCTAGATAAGTTATTTAATTTTACTTCACTTCAGGAATAAATCTAAAGAACTTGGATGCTCACGTGTAACATCAGATTCCATTGCAGGTCTCCACTCAGGCCCTTCCTTCAGCAGAGCGGAACTTCATATGCTGTGAGGATCTCAGAAATGTCTCTAGAGGAGTCTGCCCAAGGACTACATTAAAATTTATGTGAAAATGAACAAGTAGCCTATCAGTACACCGACTAATGCAATGGTTATTGACATGAAATAAGATTTCAGTAGCCAGTTTGTCTAACACATTTCAGAAGATACTAGAGCCTTCTCAGAGGCTTGCCCTGTGAAACATCGCCATCTCGTGGTCAAATTTATACTATGTGGTCATAATCGAAGTGCCTTTAACCCTTGTAAATCTTTGAAAATTGTAGACACATAAAACACAGTAAAAGAATAAACAAGATACAACTCACAGACCACACGAAGCTCAAGCAGAAGGAAGACCAAAGTGTGGGTGCTTCGGTTTTTCTGAGAAAGTGAACAAAAATACTCAGAGGAAAAATTATGGAGACAAAGTGTGGGGCAGAGATTGAAGGAAAGGCCACCCAGAGACTGTCTTACCTGGGGATTCATCCTATAAACAGTCACCAAACCCCGACACTATTATGGATGACAAGAAGTGCTTGCTGAAAGGAGCCTGTTATGGCTGTGTCCTGAGCGCCCTGCCAGAGCCTTACAGATACAGAGACAGATGCTGGCAGCCAACCTCCTCAATGGAGGAGTTGGAGGGAGGACTAGAGGAATTGAAGGGGTTTGCAGCCCCATGGGAAGAACGATGATGTTGGCCAACCAGACCCCCCAATGCTCCCAGGGACTAAACCATCAACCAAGGGGTACATATTGTTCCAGCTGCAATTGTGGCAGAAGAATGCCTTGTCGGGTATTGGTGGGAGGAGAGGTCCTTGGACCTATGAAGGCTCGATAGTTGCCCCAAGGTGGGGAAATCGAGGGGGGGAGTAGGTGGGAGTGGGTTGGGTGGATGGGCATCTTTTTGGAGGCAGGAGGTGAGAGGATTAGTTGGGGTTTTTTGAGAGGGAGGAAAACCCGAAAAGGGTATAACATTTGAAATATAAATGAAGAATATATTCAATAAAAAAACATAATGATAAAGAAAACTTAAAAAAAATAGTAACAGTATGCTAAATAAATAACCGAAAGCTGAGTTTTTTTTTTGTTGTTGTTGTTGTTTGTTTGTTTGTTCTTGTCTTTCTTCGAGACGGGGTTTCTCAGTATAGCCCTGGCTGTCCTGGAACTCACTCTGTAGACCAGGCTGGCCTTGAACTCAGAAATCTGCCTCTGCCTTCCAAGTGCTGGGATTAAAGGCATGCGCCACCACTGCCCAGCTGCAAGCTAAGATTTAAGGATCTCCTGATCAAGGGAATTCTACCGTTGTGTATCAGTATGTATTAAATACTTAGCAGGGTAGAGGGTGCTGAACCACGTCACGTTTAGGTTGTTGCTGCTCTGCAAAAATGTTGGAATGCAAGCTGTGTCACTGGGGAGGGGTTGAGTGAGAAATAGCAAGTCAACTGAGATAGATGGAACTGTGTAGAGAATGCCCTTCATATGGAATGGAACTGAGACACCAGTGACAAAAATGATTTTCCCATTTATTAAAGCTGCTCCAAGTTGTTCGGATTCAAGGAGTTAGTATCAAGTGGTTCCCAGGCTCTGACAGAAACACACTCTGGCAGTTACTCAGAGTGTCTTTTCCCTTCTTATGTATAATTTGTTATCATCTAATGATTCTTGTCTGATTAGTGTTGATTTTAAGCTTCTCTGAAAATTATTCTGGTTTGTTATATAGATACCAAGGGATAATTTTTGCCTCTTCTGTGCCTCACTTTACTGCATGAGCAGAAAATAGAGCTGTTACAACACGTCTTTTTTGACTTCTGGTCTAAGGGATGAAAAGATGTTTTGAATTTAAAGCAGTGTCTTAACTTCCTTCACAAAACTCGGGTCTTCACTCCACCTAAATAGAGACCTTTGGTGGTCCTGAAGTCCTAAGAACCACTTCCCAGCAGAGTTCTTTTCAGAGGCTTTTAGACAACACTCGTCCAGGTCTGGCTTTGGACTGTCCAATATGGAAGAACCACTTTCTTTGTATCTTGATATTTCCAATTCTGATGAAAACCATATAGCAATACCCTGTTCACTAAGGTGGGGTACTTAGTTTTGGTTTTATCTGGTCCTAGGTTGACATAAAATTAGATTGACTTAACTGGCATGTAAAGACCACGCTCTACAAATTTCTTTGAGTGATAATATCATCCTGAGTGAGGTAACCCAATTACAAAAGAACACACATGGTATGCACTCACTGAGAAGTGGATATTAGCCCAGAAGCTTGTAATACCCAAGATAGAATTCACAGACCAAGAAGAAGGAAGACCAAAGTATGGATTCTTTGTGCTTCTTAGAAGGGGGAACAAAATACCCACGGGAGGAGATACAAAGATACAAAGTGTGATACAAAGTGTGGAGCAAAATACCCACGGGAGGAGACACAAAGATACAAAGTGATACAAAGTGTGGAGCAGAGACTGAAGGAAAGACCATCCAGAGACTGCCCCACCTGGGGATCCATCCCATACACAGTCACCAAACCCAGTCAACAAACACTATTGTGGATGCCAACAAATGCTTGCTGACAGGAACCTGATATAGCTGTCTCCTGAGAGGCTCTGCCAGTACCTGACAAATACAGAGGTGGATGCTCTCAGCCAACCATTGGACTGAGCACAAGGTCCCCAATGGAGGAGCTAGAGAAAGGTCCCAAGGAGCTGAAGGGGTTTGCAGCCCATAGGAGGAACAACAATATGAACCAACCAGTACCCCAGAGCTCCCAGGGACTAAACCACCAACCAAAGAGTACACATGGAGGGACCCAGGGCTCCAGATGCATATGTAGCAGAGAACGGCCTTGTTGGATATCAAAGGGAGGAGAGTCTCTTGGTCCTGAGAAGGCTCGATGCCCGAGCGTAGGGAAATACCAGGACAGGTAAGCGGGAGTGGATGGGAAGGGGGATGGGATAGCGGGAATCCAGGAAAGGGGATAACATTTGAAATGTAAATAAAGAAAATATCTAATAAAAAAAAGTTTAAAAAAAAATTACTCTGAGTGAACGCGAACCACTAGAGCCTAGTTTTAGACCAAGGTTTATTAACGCAGTAGAAGTTTGGTTTTCTGCTCTGTCTAGGAAGGGTCATTTTAATTGCTTTTTCCTAGTACGACTGAGCTGGGGGAGCTTGTGTGCAAAGGAGTCCCAGCTTGTCAGTTCTGACCAAATGTCGCGGCTCTCTCTGATGCACTGACTTGTTTTCTGATGTTCTTTCTTTGTGGATAACTTATTTATAACCCTTCAACAATGGAAGTATATATCACACACACACACACACACACACACACAGCCAAGGAACAGCCTCGGCTTGGAGAGGAGTTCTGAGAGAAGGGGTGTCTGGGAACAGTGGAAATTGTGGACCCAAGAGTCCATGTTCTGCTTGAGACAGCTTTCAAGATTGTTTTTTTTTCTCTGTTCTGCTCTCTGGAGATCTCCAGACAGCTCTTTCTTTACTTTCTGCTTGTGACAGTTATTTAAGCAGTCCTCTCTTGCTATTCTAAAAAAGAAATTCTCTGGCTAGCTCATCTCTAGCAGATCATAAGCCTCGTCTTCTATTTTACATATTAAGCCAGTCATTAACTCTAGGTTCCTTCTGATTATCTTATGAATTAGCATCCCAGATCCAAGACCCTTAATTCTTAGGAGACTGCAAGTACATTTTTAACACTGCAAAAGAATTCAGAGATATGCCTGCCTCTATTACACTCAGATGATAAGCTATCTGGGTGGGACCCTTCCCTGAAATTACCATTTCTACCACACCTGGGCCTAATCTTGCTCTATCCAGGCTAAACCTGATCTCAAGAATCTGCCTGCCCTTGAAAGCATTTACAAAAACCTTAGCTGGATGGGCCTTCCTGCTACCAGAACTCTCTTTATCTCCTTCCTTAGTATCTTTCTGATAAGTTAGTTCATGGCATAGCTGATTTTGTCCCTTTAGATTTGTGCATTCCCTCATATAAATCATATTACATGCTTGTATTTTGCATAGTTGAGAAATTATGTGTCTTTGAACTCATGTCTTTTGAGTTCTTTTCCACAGCCTTAAGGACTGTCCAGAAGGTTCCAGCATTTACCATTTTGCTGAGACATTAGCCACACCTTTGTCTCTCATACTCATCCTGCCTCTGATTATCATGGAGCCACTAATGTTTTCAAGGAGGACATTCCTTGAAGGAGGAAGGTAAAAATAAGTACATTATTGTACAAACAAGCCTTATACCCACAGGAGCCATGGATACTCCTGACCTGTCCCAGGGGCAAGGACCATGTCATTCCACCCCCACCAAGGAAATAGATAGAGGTTATTTTGTCAGAAATAATTCCTAAAGTGGTAAGGCATGGTATTTCTGAAATTTAGCTTTTTGTTTATTTGTTTGCTGGTTTCTTCACCACAGGAAAGAGAACATTTTGCTGACTTAATAGTTCTGCATTCCTGTTCTTTTCTACTTCCCATCTGCAGGCATGTCGTTGTTCTGCCACCTGGTGGAATTTACAGAGATTGTCACTAAAGTCAAAAAAGCATCAGAGCAGATTTTTTTTTCAAGGACTTTATATTTTATTTTATTTTTTTTAATTTTATTTTATTTTCTAAGTTTTTTTTTATTTACATTCAAAATCATTTCCCCTTTCCTGTTTCCTCCCTCCCCGAAAGTCCCATAAGCCCCCTTCCCTTCCTCTTTTCCCCATTCAACCCCCTCTCGCTTCTCTGTCCTGGCATTCCCCTACATCCAGTCTTTCCAGGACAAGGGGTCTCTCCTTCCATCTTCTTGGAAATCTATTGATATGCGAATTGTGTGCTACAAATTGCTACAAACTCTTTGAAACAGAAACTTATGTCCCTTGAATATTCTGATATATTCACAGAACAAAAACAAGGTGGTGGGTTTGCGCTAAAAGCCATTTCCAAGTGTATTAGAACATCTAAGAAGTGCGTGCCTGGCAGTATTAGTGGATTATTATACAATGGGAGCATAAACCAGATGTGTTTACACTTACATATGTTACATAGACTACAATTTTCTTGGTTATAGTTTGCATGTCAATTATTCCTCTGAAAGCTTCATGCACTCAAACCCTGAGCTACGGTGTCAATGTGATTTTGGGGGTGGGGTGGGGTGGTTAAACTTAATTAGGGGTATACCCTTGAGGATGTCTTCTCCTTGGCCCCTTCTAGTTTTTCTAAGTTTCACAGCTCTCAAGTAAGGAAGAATATTCTCTGCCCAAGTGGGTAGGGCCAAGTGAATGTGGACTGAAGGCATTGATTCAGGAGATCGAAAATGTTCACGAACTGTACCTAGTTAGCATACCAGCCCTAGTCTTAAGCTTTTTATTAGAAAATGACTTTTTTCCTACCTTGTTGCAATAATAAGTTAGACTGTAATAGATGAAACCTTATGAAGTGTATATGGGAAGAAGCCTGCTGCCTTTGCTGCTGTTTTGTAGGCAAATCATTTTCATAGGCAAGCAAAAAGGTTGCCTGAAACTTCCCAACAATTTTGCCTTATATCTCATTTCCAAAGAACTGATTTATCCTACCACACTTGGCTGTGATGCAGGAGAAGTCACTATTCTCTGTATGTGACAATGGTCAGGGTAAGGTGGGTTGGGATTAACCATGTATATCAGTTCATTTTCTCAATACTCTGAGGAACACCCTGCAAGAACAGCTTGTGGGAAGGGTTTATTTTTGTACAAGGATACAGTGTAGCATGCAATGAAGGCATGACTTTGGGAACATGAGGCAGCTAGCCACATTGTATGTCCACATATAGGAAACACACAGAGATTAATACTATCCCTCAGCTACCTTTTTCCCTTTTTCAGTCTAGAACCTCAGCCTCTGGAACTATGCCATTCACTTTGAAGGATGGTCTTCCTTCTCTGTTCAACTTCCTTCCAAACACCCAAGTGATTTTAAATCTAGTCAAGTTGAAGATGAAGATTCTTCATCACAGTGAGAGCCAGCCTCTCTAAAATACCTGACATACTCTTAATTTGGTAGTGGTCTCGCTAGTCTATACAACTCTCCAGAGCTTAGCCAAGAGTTATCCCACTGTGGAAACCAACAAAGACTCTTCTCCTGTTAGGGACTTTCATGATCTTTCAGGTTAACTTCCATGTTGTGGTTTGAAGGTAAATGTCCCCTATAGGCTCATTTAACTGAACACTTGGTTTCCATTCGATGTCTTTGTTTCGTTAGGTATTTTTGTTGACAGCAATGAAAAAGATCACTAAACCACGTACCTCTGCTGTGCTTGGTCACTCCTTACATATTCTTAGTGGTATTTAGTCAGATCCTGCTTGCTTTATGAAAATTCCTGGTCTATTTTATTTAACCTGAGTTTCACATCTTTAAAAGCACAGCTGGGGAACCATTTAAAATGTATGCTATTTTTATCTTTATATTTAAGAATGTGCATAATAACAGCATATGTGTTGTAGGGGTAAAGTTATACATTTATATCTGCCTTTACAGGGACATTTAGTCATTTTAGAAGAAGGTAAGTTGCAGGACTCTTAGAAGTAACCTATTCAGAAGTCATGTTTGTCTCCATTGGATGGTATTTAAATGTCATCCTATGGGACCTAGTAGGAATTAGAATGAAAGCATCTAAATAAAAAGAATTTGACAGGTTAGTGCCTGATAATCAGTTCATGCCTAACATGCTTTGTTGGTCATGGTGTTTCCTTGCAGCAATGGAAATCCCAACTAAGACAGTAGGAAAGAGTATATTTCACTCACAGTTCCATGTAACAATTCACCATCAAAAGCAATGAGGGCAGAAACTCAAATGGGCCAGGAACTTGTAGGCAGGAGCTGATATAGAGGCTATGGAGGGATGATGCTTACTGACTGGCTCTCCATCGCTTGTTCAGCTTTCTTCCTTTTTATTTTTTATTAGATATTTTCTTTATTGACATTTCAAATGTTATCCCCTTTTCTGGTTTTCCCTCTGAAAGTCCCCTATCCCATCCCCCCTCCCCCTGCTCACCAACCCATCCACTCCTGCTTCCCTGTCCTGGCATTCCCCTATACTTGAGTCTTCACAGGACCAAGGGCCTCTCTTCCCTTTGATGTCCAACAAGGCCCTCCTCTGCCACATATGTAGCTGGAGCCATGGGTCCCTCCATGTGTACTCTTTGGTTGGTGGTTTAGTTGCTGGGAGCTCTGGGGGTACTAGTTGGTTCATATTGTTGTTCCTCCTATGGGGCTGCGAGCTCTTTCAGCTCCTTGGGTCCTTTCTCTAGCTCCTCCATTGGGGACCTTGTGCTCAGCTCAGTGAGTGCTCTCAGCCTGCTTTCTCATAAAATCCAGGACAACCAGTCAAGGGATGGCACCATCCACCATGAGCTGGGCCCTTCCTTATTGATCACTAATTTAAAAAGTGCCTTACAGCTTGATCTCATGGAGGCATCTTCTCAACTGAGGCTTCCTCCTCTCTGATGACTCAACTTATATCAAATTGACATAAAACTAGCCAGTAATCACTATCACAAGATTGATAGAGAGTTACCAGAGTGGAACTATGAGAAAAGTCACATCCACTGACATGTACATGAGAGGAAACCACACCATTTCACGAAAGTGAAATCTAGGACCATTTGTAATTGTTCATCAGTATAGACTAGACATTATTGATTACTATTGCTATGGTTTAGATATCACTTAATTGCTGAATTTAAATATTTTCCAAATGTCCATTGTATTAACAAGCTTGATATTATTGAGACATGATGATCAATCACTTTGGAGGTATTCCAGTGTGTGTGTGTGTGTGTGTATGTGTGTGTGTGTGTGTGTGTGTGTGTGTGTGTGTGTGTGTGTGTATGGGGGTTACATCATTGGCGATATGGCTTCCAAATGGATTGTGCAATTCCAACTCACCAACATGACATTTGTATCTCTGTCATAATATTACGGCAGCTGGGAAAGTCTTTGTCAGAACTCAACTGATATCAGCTCCATGCACTTGAAAACTGTGAATTAAATAGCTGTTCTGCTTTTATAAAATTATTTGCTTCTGGTTTCCCATTGCAGTTACATGAAAATTGTCTTTTGAACCATTTTTTTGTAATAAGGTACATATTTTATATCATGGAAATGAGCATTTAAAGTCGTTTTCTTTTCACTTTTTCAATGAAACACAGTTACTAAATTCATTTACATATTTTAAGAGGAGACTAGGACTTTTTATTTCTAGCAGTAGTATAGACTGGATGTCCCTCCTGCACCCCAAATTCTCACACTATTGTGAGAATTTTCTCACTAAAATTTTGAGTATTGTAAGACAATGTGAATAAAGATGTGGATGCAAAGGAAGGAACATTGGGATTTCCATGAAATTCATAGAATTACAAATTCTATGAAGTTGCTGACTATTAACTACAGTCCTGGAGTATCTGCCCCCAAATTGATCATCTCCTCAATAGTGCTGTTAAGTTCAAGCTCAGAAATTTTAAAACCAAAATTGCCTTGATCGGCATCTTCCGAATTGCAATTTGGGACACAAAGATGATAGCTGAGTAAGTGTTGGGAAAGAGTCGGCAGGAGTGAAAGAAGCATCCATTCACCACAAAGCAGTGAAGTCCTTGATAGGAAACATCATTGAGTGTTTATAAAGTCCATGGACAGAGTAGCAGGTCTATATGGCTGGCAGAAGGGAAACAGAGCATGTATTTGCTTAGAGTAGTCATTCCTCAGCTTCCTTGACATTGTGGACAAATAACAATGTCAGAAAGTAACAGAGTCGGAGGAGGTGTTCTGACTCACAGTTCAGAGGAATGCACAGAACCTCTGAGGGAGGGAAAGTTGTTCTGGAAGCCTTCTTATTCTTGTGCTGACCAAGAAGCAGAGAGAAGGTGATCCCAGTGCTCCTTGGGCTTCCTGCTTTTCTTCTTTAATTCAGTGCTGGATCTTAGCCCATGGGATGGTGCTGTGCATATTTCAGACTGCTCTTCTTCCCTCAATTAAAACTGTTTGGAAGTACTTTGAAAGATGTCACCCAAATACGCCCAATAATGACATTACATTGTTGGATGGTGCTGGCACATGCCATTAATCCCAGCACTCAGGAGATAGAAAGCAGGTTTAGAGTTTGAGCCTGGCCTAGTCTACAGAGCAAGTTCCAGGATAGCCAAGGATACACAGTAAAACCATGTCTCAAAAAACAAAACAAAACAAAAACAAAAACAAAAAAAAACCAGGGTAAAGCCAATATATTTATCAAATTCAGGAGATAATCAAAACGAAACATCACAGTAGAAATATCTGCAGAAAAAAGAATGAGACTGGACACAAAGTCAATCTCTCATCTCTTCAATACATGTGGCCAAAGTGACCAAAGATCTCTGTCACAAGAGCCATTTTGCTGTGTGTCTAAGTCTTGTTCTCAGATTGCCCTCCTGACTCCACTTTGGAAAGCTCTTTCAGTGTGGCATTCATCTTGCTTACAAGAGTAAGTACAGGTAGGTAGGTAAAGTAGTAGGGGGACCAGGGACTTGAAAATGAAGCTGGAGTCCTTCAGAAGAAACACTCTCACATGCTTAGGCAGGAGGAAATCTGCCTCCAATGGAGAAAAAGGGCATGGAAAGTCAGGTATTTCAGCCTATACTCTGAGCAGAGAGACTAAATATGAGCATGTCCTTTGAGAATTCTCTATCATATACATATTTTGGATAATTTCATAACTATTTTATGTCTTACCCTTAAAAGGATTAACACTCATTTGGAATAAGTGACTACAAATGCTTTAAAGGAAACTATTTCAGAACAGGTTTGAGTAATCCCCACAGGTGATGTTTCAAGGAACCCCCTTACCCTCTCCCCCAGAACTAGCACAACTGTGAGACAGTCAGGAGAACTTACAAAAAGTACAATCTCATTCTACTATATTTAATGTGTTAGAATGAACAAAATATGTACTACACTCATATTTTATGGAGTTAAACACAAAGATGATACCAAAGGTTCCCGGAAAATAATTACAGAATTATAATTAAAAGTATAAAATTCAAAACAGAATCTGAATGGATATATTGAAAAACTGCAGTTCAGTTGATGAAGTAGGAGATTAATTGAAGAAATACTGTGAGGCTCAGCATGAAAAGGAAAATATAAGGTAAAATAACATGAAGGGTATTTTATTTTCTCCTCTTGTAATGTATTTGTGCACAGACAGCTTCTTGTAGAATTGTCATGGGCATGTCTGGCACAGAATTAGGGCAAGAAGGAGAAATGAGGTAATGATAGTTAAGCCTCAGCTGACCTCTGCAAAGTGCCTTAATCTAATCTCACTGTACCATAGAATGTTATCACTCTTCTTAAAACAAATTTCTTTCAATATCGAAGTCATAATATAATTACATCCGTCCGCCCTTTCTTTTCTTCCCTCCAAACCCAAATGTATATATTCCCTTCTTGCTCTCTTTTCACTCTAAGGCCTCTTTTTTTAAAAATTAATTGTTAAACACACACACACACACACACACAAACACATACACACACTATACATATATATTCCTAAGCATGACCTTTTCAGCCTTTATGTTACTTTTGTGTTTCAGGGTTGACCAGTTGGCCTTAAACAACCTATTAATATGCTGATCCCTGGGGAGGACTCTTTCTCCCTCTCTCATTATTCCTTAGTGGTTCTTTGTATATTTGAGGCTGGGTGATCTTTCCCCCATTCACATTTAGTATGTCCATTGTTTTTCTTGTTAGTCTCACGTTTACGCAGTTATGTTGGGGAGACTTCATGGGTACAGCTTCTGACATTACTGAGAGACACACAGAGACAGCAAACTCTGTTCCTCTGGCTCTTTGGATCTTTCAGCCCCTTCTTCTTCATCAAGGATACCTCAGCCTTGGGCATGGGAGTTGTTTTGTAAATAGATCCATTGTGACTGGTATCCATAACTCTGCATTTTGATTGGCTGTGATTTTCTGTGATGGTCTCTGTCTATTGCACAGACAGACTGGGATGAGGGCTTTTCTCATCTGGTTGCTACCATTCCTAATATCAGTGCTTTGTTGCATATAAACTGCCCAATCCTAACCCCCTGCTCTTTAGGATCAAAAGATACTGATGCTGGACCTCTTGCTTTCTGTCTCATGGCTTCTTCTCCACAAGCCATCTTTTTTTTCATTTTCCTTCCTTCCTTCCTTCCTTCCTTCCTTCCTTCCTTCCTTCCTTCCTTCCTTCCTTCCTCTCTTTCTCTCTTCAGTGCTGGAGATGAAGCTCAGGCCCTCGTTCAATCTAGACAAATGATTCATCACTGAGCTATATGCAGCTCTTAGATAACTAAAGCATTGAGACAGTCTAATAGGATTTATAATCTAAACTCATAAGCAAGCTAAAAGAAAGAAATAACAAAGTATAATAACTTATAAAACAAAACCAGGTGAACATTGTGAAGCACTTAGAACTGCAGAAGAACCTCCGTGCAGAGACAGAACTACCACATCTATATGAAAATCAATTCAACCTTTATAGAACAGCCCCTGCAGGAAAGAATCAAAGAAAACTAAAAGACTTTAAAGCTGCCAGAATGAAAAATAGGTCACACATAAATGAGCAGCAGTTAGATTGATGCTTTTTCTTTTTTAATGGCAATAGAGGAAGCGGGACGTTGTGGAATAATAGATTTAAAAGAAAGAGAGAGAAAATAACTATTAGTTGAGAATGGTAGACTTGGGGAAAATGTTTCAAGGATGAAGGCGAAATAAAAACTGTTTCAGACAAATAAAAGCAAGGAATGTTTATAACGACAGAATATACCTGAGAATCTCTAGAGTCTAACTTCTTGAAGAATTTTCACCTGAGGAATATTGAATGACTGAGAAGCACCTAAAGCTAAACAAAGAGTCCTCACCTGAAGAATATCTAATGGCTGAGAAGCACCTAAAGAGATGTTCATCATCCTTAGTCATTAGGGAAATGCAAATCAAAACAACCCTGAGATTCCATCTCACACCAGTCAGAATGGCTAAGATCAAAAACACAGGGAACAACAGTTGTTGGTGAGGATGTGGAGAAAGAGGAACACTCCTCCACTGCTGGTGGAATTGCAAGCTGGTACAACCACTCTGGAAAGCAGTTTGGCGGTTCCTCAGAAAACTGGGCATGACACTCCTGGAGGATCCGGCTATACCACTCCTGGGCATATACCCAGAGGCTTTACCTGCATGCAATAAGGACACATGCTCTACTATGTTCATAGCAGCCTTATTTATAATAGCCAGAAGCTGGAAAGAACCCAGATGTCCCTCAACGGAGGAATGGATTCAGAAGATGTGGTATATCTACACAATGGAATACTACTCTGCAATTAAAAACAATGAATTCACGAAATTCCTAGGCAAATGGTAAGAACTTGAAAATATCATCCTTAGTGAGGTAACCCAATCGCAAAAGAACACATATGGTATGCAGTCACTGATAAGGGGCTATTAACCCAGAATCTCGGAATACCCTAGACACAATTTGCATATCAATAGATTTCTAAGAAGATGGAAGGAGAGACCCCTGGTCCTGGAAAGACTGGATGTAGGGGAACGCCAGGACAGAGAAGCGAGAGGGGGTTGAATGGAGAAAAGAGGGAGGGAAGGGGGCTTATTGGACTTTCGGGGAGGGAGGAAACGGGAAAGGGGAAATGATTTGGAATGTAAATAAAAAAACAGAAAATAAAAAAAAAAAACAAGTAAAAAAAAAAAAGAAATGTTCAACATCCTTAGTCATCAGGGAAATGGAAATCAAAACAACCCTGATATTCTACCTTACACCAGTCAGAATGGCTAAGGTCAAAAACTCAGGAGACAGCAGGTGCTGGAGAGGATGTAGAGAAAGAGGAACACTCTTCCACTGCTGGTGGGATTGCAAGCTGGTACAACCACTCTGGAAATCAGTTTGGCGGTTCCTCAGAAAACTAGACATAAGACTACTGGAGGACCCTGCTATACCATTCCTGGGCATATACCCAAAGGATTCTCCAGCATGTAGTAAGGACACATGCTCCCCTATGTTCATAGCAGCCTTATTTATAATAGCCAGAAGCTGGAAACAACCCAGATATCCCTCAATAGAGGAATGGATACAGAAAATGTGGTATATATATATACAATGGAGTACTATTTAGCCATTAAAAACAATGAATTCATAAAATTCTTAGACAAATGGATGGAACTGGAAAATAACATCTTGAGTGAGGTAACCCAATCACAAAAGAAAACACATGGTATGCTCTCACTGATAAGTGGATATTAGCCCAGAAACTTGGAATACCCAAGACACATTTCACATATCAAATGATGCCCAAGAAGGAGGAAGAACAAAGTATGAATCCTTGGGTCCTTGGTAGAAAGGGGAAAAAATACCCACAGAAGGAGATACAGAGACATAAGGTGGAGCAGAGTCTGAGGGAAAGATCATCCAGAGACTACCCCCACCCAGAGATCCATCCTATATATAGTCACAAAACCCAGACACTATTGTGGATGCCCACAAGTGCTGGCTGACTGGAGCCGGATATAGATATCTCCTGGGAGGTTCTCCTAGTGCATGGTAAATACAGAGAAGGACACTCTCATTTAGTCATTGAACTGAGCACAGGATCCCCAGTGTGGGAGCTGGAGAAAGGACCCAAGGAGTTGAAGGGGTTTGCAGCACCACAGGAGGAACAACAATATGAGTCACCCAGGACTCCCAGAACTCCCAGGAATAAAACCATCAACCAAAGAGTACACATGGAGTTACCCATGGCTCCAGACATGGGCAGCAGAGGATGGTCTTGTTAGACACCAAAGGGACGAGAGGCCCTTGGTCCTGGAAAGGCTTGATGCAGTATTGTAGAGGAATACCAGGACAGTGAAGCGGGGGAGTGTTGATTGGGGGGGGGATGGGTAATGAGATTTTCGGGGGAGGGGGGAACCAGGAAAGCGTACAGCATTTGAAATGTAAATAAAGAACATATCTAATAAAAAATAAAATAAAAAAAAGAATATAGCTGATGAATTTTAAATGAGTGTGGTCCAGGAGGAGAAAAATGATCCCCAAGGGAGGAAAGCCAATCATAACCAGCTGGAAAGTGATACAAGTGTAGGCTAGACTAAGTAACTATTAGCTATTATAAATTGATAATGACATGTCTAATTTGTGGAATGAAAGAAGAGATTTAAAACCTTGGATTTGGGAGCTGAGTTTTACAGTGCATTGTGTAAAATTCCGTTTACTGTGTGGTGACTCTTGAAAGGTTTACAAACAGTGACCTGGCTTGCTTTCCCACAGTAGAGATTTAAGGCAGTCATGGAGGATGAGGACAACTGCAGAGGTTGATCTGGGGACCCACAGGCAGTGTGCTCATTGCTAAGTACCTGGTGTTTTTCAGAGTTCCAGCTCTATGCCACAAAATGAAGCCTGACCCAGGCTACACCACAGGCGCATCTTGAGGCACAGAAACCTGGGGCTGGTCTCTTACTGGCTGGGAGAGATTATAGGTTTCTGATTACAGGATCTCTAGAAGAGCACTCTCCCACAAAGTCAAGAAACTGGACAAGGGACTCTTGGTGGAGGGACAATGAGAGGAAAACTAAGAGAAGACTGGCAGAGAGAACAAAGGCTCCCTTGCTCCATTTCAGGGTTTTAAAAAAAATTAGATTCCCAGCTGTGCTTGGAGCATTTCTGAACTAGAGAACAGAGGCATTTTATGACACCCCTCCCACCAAAAAAAGAAAGATCATGGGATTATTCCTGTGTAGTTGGAACCTACACTGGAACGTATTTCCTTACAGTGTGTGTACATTCCAGATGGTCATTTTGGTTTGAATGCCTCCCATGGACCTAAGTTTTCTTCTAATTGCTGTCTTGGCGCATGCTCATGGCCTGGCAGGTGCTCCACTTACTTTGTTATTTCTTAAAGCTCCATTAAATCCCCGATTCAAAGCCCAGACTTTGACTTTTTGTTCTACTGAAACGAGTGACTTTGGACCCCATGCTTCAAGGGCAGTACACGCTGTTTAATAACCCAGAGAAGTGTTCATTGCCCCTCCCCCATCTGCATTTTATCATTACCCATGGGATATAAAAAAGAAAGAGGATGCTTTTCACATTTGATTTTTCTTTGCTTAGAGCAGAATTCAGTCTTTGGTCTTACTTCAGAGACAAGAGCAGGTCCCCATGCATCCAACCGTCTTCCTGGAAGCCAAACAGCTAGCTCTCAGTTCCCTTCTGAGCAGTATCTGAGGTGTATGAACCTCAGAGAGACTCATGTTAATTTGTTAACTACAAATTTTCAGGAGCCCTATATGCTGCTTAGCAGTGACATGTTCTGACAGCGATTGAGTTTGCTTTCTATAAATATTCACCTGTAGTTCTCAGGGGAACTTAATGCTGCAAACGGCCTTGACTTCCTTAGAGGAGAATATCTATCACACGATGCAAGGTAAAAGTAATAACTTCAAGGAAAAATTTCCAAATCAATGCAACATTGATTTCAATTCTCATTTTATTCATTTTCTCTTCTTTACTCTTTTCCTCTATCTCCTTTTTTCTCCCTCCCTTCTTCTCCCTCTCTTCCTCTCTCTGTCTTATTCCTACTTCTAATCCCTCTCTCTTTGTTTCCTTCCCTGTTTCCTCCCTCTTTCTACTTCTCCATTGTCCATTCCACCTTCCCTCCTCCCTTGCGTCTGTTCCTTCTTCATTGTTCATCCCCCTCCCCCTCTGTCTCCTCTTTAATTTTCTTCTTTCTCCTCCATTTCCTCTTCTCTCCCCTTTTTTGGGATATAACTCTGACTAGGTAGGTTCTCTACTGCATTACATACCAAGCTTCATTTTCTTTCTTGAATCTTAAGATTCCCAGAATTAAATACATTTCTATGAAGAAAATATAATCTATCTATCTATCTATCTATCTATCTATCTATCTATCTATCCATTCAGATGGCCTCCATCTAGCAAGATGACCTCTATATAGGAAGGTGATTTTCTTTTATAAATTTTATTTAATCTTTTTTTTTTACACTCCAGATTTTATACACCTCTTGGTTCACCCAAGAGGTTCCACAAGACTGTTCCACATCCCATGCCTCCCCACCCTATCTCCATGGGGATGTTCCCCCCCACCAGACCTACCCACTCCCTGGGCCTTCAGTCTCTTTAGGGTTAGGTGCATCTTCTCTGACTGAACTCAGACCCAGCAGTCCTCTGCTGTTTATGCGTTGGGGGCCTCATATCTGTTGGTGTATGCTGCCTGGTTGGTGGTCCAGTGTTTGAGAGATCTCTGGGGTCCAGGTTAATTAAGACTGATGTCCTCCTACAGGGTTGCTCTCCTCCTCAGATTCTTCCGGCTTGTCCCTAATTCAACCACAGAGGTCACCAGCTTATGTTCATTGGTTGGGTGTAAATATCTACATCTGATTTGTTGGGTCTTTTGGAGTGCAGTCATGATAGGCCCCTTTTTGTGAGCACTCCTTAGCCTCAGTAATAGTGTCAGGCCTTGGGGCCTCTCCTTGAGCCGCATTCCACTTTGGGCTGTTGCTGGACCTCCTTCTCCTCAGGCTCGTCTCCATTTTTGTCTCTGCAGTTCTTTCAGTCAGGGACAATTCTGGGTCAGAGTTTTTGACTGTGGGATAGCAACCCCACCAACCCCTCACTTGATGCCTTGTCTTTCTGCTGGAGGTGAGCTCTACAAGTTCCCTCTACCCACTGTAGGACATTTCATCTAACTTTCCTCCCTTTGAGTCCTGAGAGTCTCTGGTACATTCTGGAAGGTCCACCCACCTCCTTAAAACTAATACTCTTGTTTATTTTTAACCAGTTGTTAGGACTCTGTTGTGTGAATAGTGTTGGTTTCTGAGTTCCACACAAATCACTGACAGCTTTATATCTTGGTAAACCTTTGCTCTTCATTTAGAAATAGTTATAAATGTGACAATCAAAAAGTCTGTTATTAAAAAATCAATGAAAAAATTAATTTGGCAATAATTTTGCCCCAGGGTGTTCTTTTAATTCTGAAGGTTAGCAAAACACAATTTCATAATATATGTATTTATATATACAACTTATATGCATGAATATACATACATATATGTATCAAACACAGAAAATTGATGGTACTAAGAAGTTACATTTATGAAATTATTAAAATATGAGTTTCCCTTGGTGCCATCTTGACTAATAACAATTTTTCCTGTCCAATGAATATACTTAATCCCAGATAATATATGCTCATGGATAGGGATGGACATGAAACTGTATATATGTGTATGTTGATGATATAGCTGAGAAGTCTTATGAAACCTTTGTGTATATGTCTTTACACATTAGTAGGTAATCAAATGCTTTTTACAATGAAGTGCACCAGCTCACTGTCCTAGCAGCAGTGTAAGTTCCAATTGCTCTATTTCCTTGGGATGCTTGGCTGACATATTGCTGACATGCTTGGGTGTCATATTATCTTTGGCATGCTTAGAGTGGGTACCACATTTTCTTCTTGAGTTATGCTGATGCATGTATAGTAATAGGTCATTAAAGATTTAGTTTGGTTTTTCTTGATATCAAATGAAATTTGAGAATATTTTCAATCAATAATCTCCTGTAACTCTTTCTGACTAATCTCTTGGGTATGATTTTTTTTCTTAATGATACATATATTTTTAGCTATTCCACCTATGAGGATTTGCTTGGTTATATGTTTTGTATTGTAATTTTCATGTACCATATTTTTAGGAAACATTTTACTTTTTATGTATTTTATATGCAGCTGATATTTTACTTCAAGGTTAATGATTTTCATATATTGCTTTTAAAAAATCTTTTCTTCAAGACTGGACAGTGAAGAATACTTATATATTATCTTCTGGGAATTGTATTGTTTGGAAATTCTTCCTTATAACTTCAGCTCAGCTGAAAAATTTGAAAAATATTGCTTGATGTTTACTTTTACCTTTTTCTGTACAGACACACAGGTTACAAAAGACTTATAGTTTCCCACTAGTACATGATTAGACAGACTTCAGAAAAAGTTTTGTTTTATAAAAATGGCAGATAAAAAGAAAAGGACTGAGAAGTAGTGTGAATTTCCTCTGGATGAAACTTATCTTAAACAATATCACATGTGTGCTTGAGTTAGAAATATTGGTACCAGTTATGATGGTATCACTAATGAAATATGTTTATTCCTAAATTTAGATTGTTTAGTTTCTTTCTCATGTATGGCCCTCAGTGTTTTCAGATGTATCACTTTTTCATTACCAAGACCAATTTGTTGTGCTACGTAAATTATTAAAAATTACCACTTTACCAATTTCCTTGGAATTTTTGGGTTGTTTTAATTTGTTTGTTTTAGTTTTGTCATTTGGTTTTCAAGATAGGGTTTCTCTGTGTAGCCCTGGATGTTCTCGAACCATTCTGTCGACCAGGCTGGCCTCAGAGATTTTACTGTCTGTTCCTCCCAGAGTGCAGAGATTAAAGGTGTGTACCACCACCATGCAGTTGATTGGAATCTTTTATAAACAGAAATCCTCTAACTAAAAAAATATGATTCCTTTAAAAAAATCATTGAATTTACTTCTTCTTACTTTGGTAAAAGTCATGAAGAATTTATGAAAAATTATTTTAATTGAATTAGTATTAAATTATTCAGTTATTTGGCAAAGCTCAAGTCTTATATTCCTGTTTTGTAATGAAGCTACATTTGTAAGTTAATAATTATGTTATACATGTATACTGATTTTCTGAGAATTAATTACAACATAATATTGCTAATTTGTGTGAGGAATGATTAAATTGTAGGTAATGCAATTTAATGTATTTAATGTAATTTGAATAATGATAGTGGGAATTTAAGGAACATAAGATTAAGAATAAAATTAGCTCAGGCCTAGACTTTTAAATAAAAATTTTATCACATAATAGCATGTCAACAGATTATTTTCTCTGATTAAAAATAAACTGGAAAAGGGGGCTAGAGAGATGACTCAGTGGTTAAGAACACTTACTACTCTTCCAGGGGTCCTGAGTTCATATCCCAGCAACCACCTGGTGGCTCTCAACCACCTGTAATGGGATTCAAAGTTGTGTCTGAGGACAGTGATGGTGTATTCACATGCATAAAATAAATAAAGTCTTTAAAAATTAAACTGGAAAAGTCAAGCATTTTGAAACATTTATTTAAAAACATACTGTATTTTATTATAAATAATGTATTATATTATTTCAGTGTTATAATATTAAAATCAATTTTCCCAGGACTGTCCCTTTCTAAGTCCTATTCTGTGCCAACTTAACATCAGATGTGATTATTGTAATGTGTCTCAAAACAGGCAGAACACATTCCCTCCAATAGGCCTTCTTTTCATTTCTATATTTTTTTTTAAATTTCAGATCTCTGACTTCTCAGACCTTTCATTCACTTATTTTCTAAAGGTCATTGTGACTTATTGATTATCACACACCTCTCATCTGTCTTCATTGCCCCCATGAACACTGCCAAATGCAGACTTGATGTCATAATAATTTCTGTGCCATCATCCACTCATTCTTAATCCATTATTTTATACTCCTGAAGGGATTTGTTTTCAAATACCATTTGCCTAAGGTCATGCTCAGAATAAATTCTTTCAATAACTACTTAAGGAACATGAGTTGTGGGGCTTTAAAATTTAACTTTGCTCTTAATAAAATGGGATAAGGACATTCTTTTCCTCAGCAATGTTTGTTGTTAAAGTCTGTGCTTCTTTGGCTCTCTCAAGGGGAATCTTTGGTTATATTTTGGTATCATATTCTTCAACTACAGCTGTTATACAAAAACAAGGGTAAAATTTTGGTTGTTGAAATGGAGGATGGGAGAGAGAGAGTAAGGGAGGGGAGGCAAGAGTAAGGGAGCAAGGGGGAAGGTGGTGGGAGAGAGGAAGGGAGCAAGGGGGAGGAGGGAGGTGATAGAGAATGGAAAACTAGAAGACATAATCAGTAACTACTGAATGACTTACACTGCTTTTTATGCCACATTTAATGGTATTACTCTTCCAACCCAGAAAGCATGTTTCATACTTAGGTAAAAATGTTGCCCATTATTTAAAAGTTTGATATATTTATGGCTTAAAAACTTATAGCACACATATTATTATAGGGACTCCATAATGTATTTTTAAGATAGAGTTTGGCTGCCTAGCTCAGTTGGCCCTAAACTTACAATTTGTATCCCTTTGACCTCTTTTTCTTGTCTAATTGCTCTAGCTAGAACTTCAAGTACTATATTGAAAAGATATGGAGAGAGAGGGCAGCCTTGTCTAGTCCCTGATTTTAGTGGGATTGCTTCAAGTTTCTCTCCGTTTAGATTGATGCTGGCTACTGGTTTGCTGTAAATTGCTTTTACTATGTTTAGATATGGGCCTTGAATTCCTGATCTTTCCAAGACCTTTAGCATGAAAGGATGCTGAATTTTGTCAAATGCTTTCTCAGCATCTAATGAGATGACCATGTGGTTTTTTTCTTTGAGATTGTTTATGTAGTGGATTACATTGATGGATTTCCTTATATTGAACCATCCCTGCATCCCTGGGATGAAGCCTACTTGATCGTGGTGAATGATCGTTTTGATGTGTTCTTGGATTCGGTTGGCAAGAATTTTATTGAGTATTTTTGCATCGATATTCATAAGAGAGATTGGCCTGAGATTCTCTTTCTTTGTCGGATCTTTGTGTGCTTTTGGTATTAGTGTAATTGTGGCTTCATAGAACGAGTTGGGTAGTGTTCCTTCTGTTTCTATTTTGTGGAACAGTTTGAAGAGTATTGGTGTTAGGTCTTCTTTGAAGGTCTGATAGAATTCTGCACTAAAACCATCTGGACCTGTGCTTTTTTTGGTTGGAAGACTTCCAATGACAACTTCTATTTCTTCAGGGGTTATAGGACGGTTTAGATGGTCTATTTGATCCTGATTTAATTTTGGTACTTGGTATCTGTCAAGGAAATTGTCCATTTCCTCAAGATTTTCTAGTTGTGTTGAATACAGGTTTTTGTAGTAGGATCTGATGATTTTTTGAATTTCCTCAGTTTCTGTTGTTATCTCTCCCTTTTCGTTTCTGATTTTATTAATTTGGATACTATCTCTGTGCCCTTTGGTTAGTCTGGTTAAGGGCTTATCTATCTTGTTGATTTTCTCAAAGAACCAACTCCTCGTTTTGTTGATTCTTTGTATGGTTTTATTTGTTTCTACTTGATTGATTTCAGCCCTGAGTTTGATGATTTCCTGCCTTCTACTCCTCTTTGGTGTATTTGCTTCTTTTTGTTCCAGGGCTTTCAGGTGTGCCATTAAGCTGTTAGTGTATGCTGTCTCCCGTTTCTTTTTGGCGGCACTCAGGGCTATGAATTTTCCTCTTAGCACTGCTTTCATTGTGTCCCATAAGTTAGGGTATGTTGTGCCTTCATTTTCATTAACTTTCAAAAAGTCTTTGATTTCTTTCTTTATTTCCACCTTGACCAAGTTATCATTGAGTAGAGCATTGTTCAGCCTCCATGTGTACGTGGGTTTTCTTTTGTTTTTGTTGCCATTGAAGACCACCCTTATTCCATAGTGATCTGATAGGAGGCATGGGATTATTTCTATCTTCTTGTATCTGTTGAGGTCTGATTTGTGACCAATTATATGGTCAATTTTGGAGAAGGTACCATGAGGAGCTGAGAAGAAGGTGTATTCTTTAGCTCTAGGATGAAATTTGCAACTTAAAGGGCCAGTAAACATCTTCAACAAAATTATGGAGGAAAACTTCCCTAACTTAAAGAGAGAGATGCCGATGAACATACAAGAAGCCTACAGAACTCCAAACAGACTGGACCAGAACAGAAATACCTCCCGTCACATAATAATCAAAACACCGAATGTTCTAAACAAAGAAAGAATACTAAATGCAGTAAGAGAAAAGGGCCAAGTAACATACAAAGGAAGACCTATCCGAATCACATCAGACTTCTCACCAGAGACTATGAAAGCCAGAAGATCCTGGGCAGATCTCATGCAGACACTAAGACAGCACAAATGCCAGCCTAGACTACTATACCCAGCAAAACTCTCAATCACCATAGATGGAGAGACCAAGATATTCCATGATAAAACCAAATTTTCACAATATCTTTCCACAAATCCAGCCCTGCAACGGATAATAGGTGGAAACCTCCAATACAGGGAGAGAAACAACACCCTGGAAAAAATGAGATAATAACCTTCTTGAATCAAACCCAAAAGTAGATAACCACTCAAACATAAAGATAGCGTCAAGAATGGCAGATGGCAATAATCACTATGCCTTAATCTCTCTTAATATCAATGGTCTCAATTCCCCAATTAAAAGACATAGACTAGCAGACTGGATACGTAAACAGGACCCAGCATTTTGCTGCATGCAGGAAACGCACCTCAGTGTCAAAGACAAACACTACCTCAGAGTAAAAGGCTGGAAAACAATTTTACAAGCAAATGGCCCCAAGAAACGAGGTGGAGTAGCCATCCTAATATCGGATAAAATTGATTTTCAACCCAAAGTCATCAAAAAAGACACAGAAGGACACTACATACTGATCAAGGGAAAAATCCACCATCAAGAACTCTCAACCCTGAATATCTATGCTCCAAATGCAAGGGCACCCTCATTCGTAAAAGAAACTTTACTAAAACTCAAAGCACACATCGCACCGCACACAATAATAGTGGGTGACTTCAACACCCCGCTCTCTGAAATGGATCGTTCAGGAAAGCAGAAACTAAACAGGGACACAGTGAATCTAATTGAAACCTTGGACCAAATGGAACTAAACTTACAATCATCCTATTTCAACTTTCTAGGTGCTGCGATTATGGTACACACTATCGTTCCTAATTTCCAAAGACGTTCTAAGGAATTCTAGGTATAGAATTGTGGGCTAGGCACCTTACCATCAAAATGTGAAAACTGGAAACATTTGTCCAAGGTTTTGGTGAGTGCTAGATATACATCAGTATAGCTGGAGAGGAAAATATGGTACCCACTCTAAGTATGGCAAGGAGAGATAGCTCCACGGGTAATGTGAATCCTCAAAATCCATGCCAACAATAACCAGTGCTAGGACAGCTGAGACAGACAGATATCCGAGGGTTGACATCAATCCAGCCCAGACTGATTGCAAGTTCCAGACTAAGAAGAGGCTTAAGCAAAGCCAGAAAAATAGCGCAACTTCAATAAATACTATAATTAAATGCAACACCATCACAAGATAAATGGTGCTCAAGGATTGATACTCAAGGCTGTTCCTTGGCATCTGCATGAATGCACCTCATGTGTACCCCTCCTTACACACACACACACACACACACACACACACACACGCACATGCACACACACACACACACTCAATTAGTGCATTTTCCAGGACTGACAAGTTTTTTACCTATAGTATCGGCTGCTGTGTCAGCTGCTGCTCGTCCATTGGTCATTATATTGCAGTGTTTTGTCTTTCTTCTTTCAGATCTCTAGATTGATTTCGGCCCATCAGACTTCAGTAGACATGCCATAAAATCCACCCTTAAATCTCCTCTCTAGGATCCCGCTTCTTAATGACATTTTGCTGAAAGTTGTGTGTGGATTCTCAATCTCATGTGCATTATTGATCTTCAGGTTCATCTCTTGGGATGCTTCTGGTCCAAGCGTCCTGGAAGTTTTCCTGCTTTCTCATGTTCTTCCCACTCACCTTCTCCAGCTCATCATTCTAGAATGTATGAAAATTCAGTGTTCTATTTTTAAAAAAGAGCTGATGTGAGGTATTACTGTCATCCCTGTGATTTCACAGCAGGCCTTTTTATCTTTCTTAGGTAGAGTCAGTGGATGACAGAGTGAGATATTTTGGTCCATACTGAGATTCACAGTAGAGACAGTAAAAATCATAACAAAGTTGTGATAACAATATCTTTTAATGAGTCATTCTCTTCTACTCTCCCAATTACTGTCAAAAGTGAGTTCACTGAGAAGGAGCTGGTGAGAACAAAGTAAAGGAGACTGTCAGCATGAAATAGGGAAAAATAAGTTTCTTCTTTCAACAGGAGTCACATTACTCTCATTACAGGGGTCCCTGCATGACCTATTTATGTGAATCCTTCACAATTTATCTAAAACACAGTAGAAAACATGACTCATTTTCACTGTTGCCACCTAAAATTTCAACATTTTCATTGTAATGAATCTTTTGATTTTGTAAGTGAACTACAGAGCTTGTGCAACTTCCAGAAGTCTGGAGCATGTTAATTTTGACAGATGCTTGGTTTTTTCTTTAAATAAGGGACATGATTACTAGAAGTAAATCAGTTTTGTCCCTGAAAATGAACCCAATTTCTAGAAATCTTTTCTTTGCTAACATTTCTGGTAGATTTCTTTTTTTTTTAAATTTTATTTTATTTTCTAAGTTTTTTTTATTTACATTCAAAATCATTTCCCCTTTCCTGTTTCCTCCCTCCCCGAAAGTCCCATAAGCCCCCTTCCCTCCCTCTTTTTCCCATTCAACCCCCTCTCGATTCTCTGTCCTGGCATTCCCCTACAACCTGTCTTTCCAGGACCAGGGGTCTCTCCTTCCATCTTCTTGGAAATCTATTGATATGTGAATTGTGTCTAGGGTATTCCGAGATTCTGGGTTAATATCCCCTTATCAGTGACTGCATACCATGTGTGTTCTTTTGTGATTGGGTTATCTCACTAAGGATGATATTTATTTATAATAGCCAGAAGCTGGAAAGAACCCAGATGTCCCTCAACGGAGGAATGGATTCAGAAGATGTGGTATATTTACACAATGGAATACTACTCTGCAATTAAAAACAATGAATTCACGAAATTCCTAGGCAAATGGTCTGGTAGATTTCTAAGAGAGACCAAGCCTCATTCTCTGTCTCTGTTCTGTCTCTCTCTCTCTCTCTCTCTCTCTCTCTCTCTCTCTCTCTCTCTCTCTCTCACACACACACAAACACACACACACATGCATGCACATACACAGATTCTCCTTGTGTAAGTGTGTGTATGTGTGTGTGTGTGTGTGTGTGTGTGTGTGTGTAGAAGGGTCTTATTATGTACGCCATACTGATCATAAACTTGGGATCTTCCTGCCTTAAACTACCTGCTGGGATTATAACATCAATGGGGATACACTTTCATTTTATTCAGGTGCAAGTTTCTTATTTGTTGACCAACTATTTCTGAATATAGTCTTTAATTTCCTCCATATGATTATTAGATTTATATTAATAAAAGCTTTAAATTTGCATACTATTTGAATAATATACTTAGTAACAACACAGTGACAGTGCCTCACACATAACCTAATGATATGCCATTTGTAAAATCAGAACTACTGACTGTGGGTAGATATGGGGTAAAATGGTCTTATATGCAATCTTGATCATCCTGTTCCAGAAATTTAGAAATTATACTTCATTTTTTCTCAAATGTGTAATAAGGTGGGCTTACTGGAAGAAGTTTAAAGGAGAGATTCTTCTATTTTTATCATAGTATGCCAACAGTACTCCTGCTCTATGTAAGTCCTTTGAAGTGACTGGGTGACTTGATTTTTTTTTATAAAGAATATTAAATAGTGATTTAGATTGTGTGCAACTGCTTTTTGGCTATTTTATTTGGTTCTTATATCTAACACTCTTCTCCATCCCAATTCCTTCCAACCCCCCAACACTAGGTAGGTGAGAAAGGTTAGAGGGGAAAGGGGCATAGATCTCTTTAGACTACTTCTTGTTGATTAGGGGCATTAAGTTCCTTGGAGCAAGTCCAGTCTTTGTCATGAGGATATCCAATTTCTTCTCGTTTATTTTCTCATGACCACTTGTCAAAATGCAACAACCAGCAGCAGGGGACCAACAGCCGCTGCAACCTCTCAGGGCTCCGGCATTTTAGTCCCCAGAATTCTAAATGTGAACTCTCATCGGCTGGCAGAATCATGCCCACACAAGAGCATGAGGCAAATCCTAGTCAGCTGCTGTGGACACTCTGACACAGCCCCATATCCCACACCTGGGAATAAAACAAATATATGTTCACATAATATGACTGGGTTTTTAAAGAAACCAGAATTCCCACCAGAGTTGTGTGATGAGATATAAAGTGCTACATATAGATTGCACTTCCAGACAATTGAGGTAAGAAATACTTGGCTTTTCTTTTATGATATAAATAAATATTCTCCATATTTTTTGTGAATTTAAAGATATACCATCGCCTTTAATCCACTTGCCTTTCTCTAACCAGAATACGAGTGCAAAAGAACAGGGATATATGCATACATGTGTACATATGTATACATATATGTATATATGCATATGTATATATGTATATCCATATATATATGGATAATAATATCCATATATTTTTCTCTAATCAGAATTTATGTCCTTAGAGGATATAAATCTAGTTCACTAGTATCATTCAAAAGTGAGCATTTCAAATTATAGAATCTTTGGGAACAAAGAACATATTTTACAAGAGACCTCAGAACTGAATCTTGGAAAATTAGTATGCTGGTGGTAGATGAGCTGAGGGATTACAAGGCAAAGAATTTTGTGTAGATATGCATGCAACAGGTACACAGATGGCACAGGAGCGATATCCCCAAAATCAATGTTTCAAGGATAAGGAAGTGTTCAGCTAGAATTTCATTTTTACCCAAATAAGATGCTGACTGGTGCATTGAACATAGTCATATAGTGGCAATTGAAGATCTTGATTGATGCCGTTTTAATGAAAGGAAATTAGTAGAATCCTAGCTCAACTGAACTCAGTAGAAGTAAAATAAGAAAGATTTATCAAACAAATACAAGCAATAATTAAAAAAACTAAGCCAGGCAGAGATCGGTCTACAGAATACAGATCATATAGGCTTCAGAGATGCAATAATTTATATGAACTGATGTGAAGTTTAATAGGGAAGAATTAAAAATGGAAGCATGCAAATCAGAGAGCAATTTCTACTAGAGAAATAGGTCAGATTATAGGACTTTGACACTTAAATTTGAGTGCTGGCTCTACTGTGAACTTTTTAGTTCATAGGCAGGTGTAAAACCTGATAATCGTATTTCCCAAAGCAGCCCCAGGACACTGTGTATTGTACTATTGTTTGATAACCGCTGGAATCATTGACTAGAAGAATTTCCTTTGTATTTATGTAGAAATATCTTAAAATATAACTCTAGATGAAGAAGAAAATTTGATGGAATTCACAGAGGCGGGAGAGAAGTACTGGACAAATTTGAGGGACCGAATTAAGGCAGGTATTCACCCAAAGTAATAGAAAAGTGTGGAACATTTATATAGAGTTAGAAGGCTCTGTGTGTGATAATAAGACTTTGCAGTGTTCTCTGATTGCTTCAGTTTTCTTGACTTAGATGAATTGCAAGTTAGATTACAGAGATGAAGGACAGAAAAGTGTCAGATGCTTGAGGACAAAGTTGAAATCCAAATACAGTGTAGTATATGTTGGCTTTTGTTTAATGGATAAACTTTCTTTGATAAAGCAACACATTTGCTTTGGGCTCTTTATACTGAAACAGAGTTTTGGTGAATCACTGGATTTTACACAATGTTCCCATTTATTTAAGGTATACTTTAGCATTTTGATTTTCTAGGTTTATATTTCAGTACAGAGACATGTGCACCTTTAGAAAGGTCTTAGGGCAGTGGTTCTCAACTTTTCTAATGCCGCAACCCGTTAATAGAGTCCTGATGTTGTGGTGACCCCCCCCCCCAACAATAAAATTATTTTTATTGCTATTTCATAACTCTAAATTTGATCCTGGTGTGGTTCAAAAAATGTAAATAACTGTGTTTTCTGAGGGTATTAGGTTATACCTCTGAAAGAGTTATGAGCAAAGATTGAGAACCACTGCTTCAGGGAGTTGTTTCATGTCAAATGATAGCAAACCCAAAACATAAAGTTCTGCAGACTTTCTGGCTTTTTCTGCAGGCTCAATATCTGCAAAGAGCAAGGGCTGCTGTCCTTTCTTCTTGCTTTACACTTACCCCTTGTGCAGCTAGTGATCTACTGATCTCTACTGGAACAGATTTGGAGTACAGCTGTGTGTCACAGCTACTGGAACAGCTAACCACAAACTTCCTTTAAAAGCAAACATATTCACACAATTCTAGATACAGAAATCTAAGATCCAAATGTTAGCAGAATTGTTTTCTGGGAGCTGTGGGGGAGTCCAGTCCATGCAGAGATTTGCTGGGAACCCATTATTTTCTTGAATTCTGTACACTCTAACAGTATATTGAACCAGATATCCCAGCTTGTAGCTCTGGCTTTTATTATGGGCTATATTTTATTTTTTGTGACATTGTGCAGTAGTCAGAGGTGGTAACTTCCAAGTCTGATCTCCTAGGTTCTCGAGTTAAGTGCTGTGGTTTCCGTTATGCTGATTGGTTGTCTCGGTTATGTGCTCTTGGATTTATTGAATGATATGTATGTCATGGTGAATATAGAACATTAAGTTAAAATCCATATTGCAGATAATGGAGAAAGAAGAGAAGAACGTAAGCTGCCAGCCTACTTTTAATGAGGAGTTTTTGTAAAGTTTTTATGATTTTCCCTTTAGCATCCACAAATCAAATTTTTAACAACCAATTTGCAAGTTTAATTGAAAATATTGCAGGATATACCAGCAAAGTATTCCCATTTATAGCAATAACCCAATGCCATAGGACTAGAGAGAGATACTCAAGAAAAATATCTTTTCAAGCAAAGGGCTTTTAAAGCTTAAAAATATTCATAATATACAAAAACATACACAATAAAAAGTAGCCTTTCCCTTATTGTGTATAGAGAGTAGGCAGAGGAAAGTAGTCTATACTTTTACTCTTGGCTCCAGGAAACAGGCATAATGCTATAATCAGCTTAATACACCTTATTGAAGTGATGTCTAGAGAAAGATTAAAGGTATAGTGATATAGAAACAGCTATTACTCAGGAGCAGGAGTAGGAGGAGGAAGAGGAGGAGGAAGAGAAAGAGGAGGAGGATGAGATTTGGTATTCTTGTGATTTGCAGAGTTACTTTAATTTGTGCCTAGACAGATGTTAACAGGTATAATAGACTGGACATAATTATAAGCTCATTTTCAAGTTCACATTATAAAAGTATTATTCATCTCTAAGGAGGTATTTTTCTAAACAATCACCTTCAACCCCTTGTCAATCATCTTGTAATACACATAACAATTTCATTTGCTGCCTAGCAACCACTTTGATTAAAATATTCAGGCTTATCATCATTACTATCATCATCAATACCACCACCACCACCACCACCACCACAATTTGTGGACATTTATTTAATAAATGTCACCAAACTATTATTTATTCATATCTGTATTTTATAATGAAGTCCCAAAAGAAGTTCCTGCAACCTAACATGTAAGGGAGAAGGATGAGTATGTAGCTGTTCAAGCTGTATCAAGATACAATGACACACACACATAGAATTTCAGCAGTGATTATCATAACTTAGAAAATTTAGATTTTCTCAAAAGTGATGATTAAGTGAAACAAATGTATGTTTTCACAATTCCACTTTTCATGAAAGGTATATCTAACTAAAGAACTAGATAAGATTGAGTGAACTTGATTTGAAAATGGAAGGAAAGAAAAGATTTGAAAATCCTCTGTACTTACCCAAATTTCATCCACTGTTTGGCTTTGAGTGTCTGTATCTGTCTTATTTAGCGACTGGGTGGAGCTTCTCAGAGGATAACTTTTTCCTATCTGCAAGCATAACAGTGTTAGGAATTGGTACTTGCCCATGGTATGGGTCTCCAGTTGGGCTGGTTATTAGTTGGCTGTTCCCTCAGTCTCTGCTTCATTGGCAGTGCCTGTATTTCTTGTTGACAGGGTAAATTTGTGGTTGAAAGTTTTGTTGGTGGGTTGGTGTCCCTATCACTCCACAGGGGTTCCTGCATGACTACAGGAGGTGGCCTCTTCAGGATCCATATCCCAAATGTTGTGAGTCACAGCTAAGGTCACCCTTGCTGATTCCCTTACACCAGGTCTCTCTTTCATTCTGGAGATGCCCTACACCTTTTGAACCCTATCAGCTGTAGATTTCCATTTATTTTCATGGTCATCTAGCTATCTCTCCTGTCCTTACCCACACCTGATTCGGAATCCCCCATTCCCTTCCCTATCCTTCCTCTCTTGCACTTCACCTCCTTCCGTCTGCCTCTTATGACTATTTTATTACCCCTTCTAAGTGAGATTAAACCTCCCTTGCTTGGTCCTTCCTTCTAGTTTAGCTTTGGGTCTATGGAGTGTATCATGGTACCTGTATTTTATGGTTAATATCTACTTATAAGTGAGTACATACCATGCATGTCCTTTTGGAACCTTACTCAGGATGATAGTCTCAAGTTCCATCCATTTGCTTGCAAAATTCGTGATGTCTTTGTTTTTAATAGCTGAATAGTATTCTATTGTGTAGATGTACCATTTTTCTTTATCCATTCTTCAGTCGAGGAGCATCTAGGTTCTTTCCAGTTTCTGGCTATTGCAAATAAAGTTGCTATAAACATAGTTGAACAAGTGAGTGGTGGAATGTCTTTTGGGGATATTCCCAGGAGTGTTATAGCTGGGTCTTGAGGTAGAACTGAAACAATGCTAAGTTGATTTCCAAAGTGGCTGTACAAGTTTTCATTCTCACCGACAATGAAGAAAAGTCCCCTTTGCTCCAGATCCTTGCAAGCATGTGCTATCTCTCGAGATTTTTGACCTTAGCTATTCTGATGGGTGTAAGATGAAGCCTCAGAGATGTTTTGATTTGTATTTCTCTGATAACTAAGAACTTTGAACACTTCTTTAAGTGCGTCTCAGCCAATTTGAGATTCCTTTGTTGAGAATTCTCTGTTTAGTTCTGTATCCCACTTTTAAATTGGATTATTTGTGTTGTTGATGTTTAAGTTCTTGAGGTCATTGCAAATTATTGATACTAAGTCTCTGTCACATGTAGAGTTGGTGAAGATCCTTTCCCAATCTGTAGACTACTGATTTGTCTTATAGACAGTGTCTTTTGCTGTATAGAAACTTTGCAGTTTCATGATGTCCCATATATTGATTGTTGGTCTTAGATTCTGAGACATTGGGGTTCTGTTCAGGAAACTGTTTTGGACTGTGGTCCCTGAAGGGGATAGTAATGTCATAGGAATACCAACAGAGTCAAATAACCTAGACCCTTGGGCTTTCAGGGTGTCAAACACCAACCAAAGAACATACACAGACAAGAACTAGGCCTTTCCACACATATGTAACAGATGTGCAGTTTCATGTGGGTCCCAAACAACTAGAAAAGGGACTATCCTAAAAGCTGTTGTCTGTCTGCAGGATATGCTCTAGCTAGACTCCCTTGTCTGGCCTCAGTGGGAAAAGAAACACCTATCATTACAAAGACTTGAAATGCCAGGGTGGGGAAGATATACTAATGGGGGCCCTCACCCATTCAGAGGAGAAGGGGAGGGGAGAAAGATTGTGGAAGGGGGTTACTGGGTTTTGGGCAGTGAGCAGGATGTAAAGTGGTAAGTAAAAAAATGAAATTAAATTAAAAAGGAAAGAAAGAAAATCCCCTGTAGGTGGCAGTTGAACTCTTAACCAAGAGTGAAATATCTGTCACAAGGAAAGTACTTCTTTGTTATTTTGTGTGCTATGTGTTTTGAGACAGTCTCCATATGCACCCCAGACTGGCCTAGAATTGATGGTGCCTCTCTCAGCTTCTAGAGTGTTAAGATTGTTAAATGTTTACTGACATTCCGATTATGTTTTAAAAAGCAAAACCACAAATTACAGTTCTCTATTTAGAACATTTAAAAAATATTCAAATTCTTAAAAATCTAATTCACAATAATTTAACTGATATATGGTAAAGTTTGGAAAGAGCAAAAGGAAGAGGGAAATGATGTAATTATGCTACAATCAGAAAAAATAAAATAAAAAGTAAATCTTTTAAAAGTCTAATCTTTAGGTAACATGTATTGACATTCATTAACATAAATGAATGAATGGATAGACATAGGGAAGAATATGAATTGTGCTTTCAGTTTTGTGCTACCTCAACCTCAGGTTATACAGAAACAAAGTGGTCCATGGCTACAATATGTGTGATGGGAAATCTTGATGGCCAATTTGACAAGGTTTAGAATGAAAGCAAACCTCTGGGCATATCTGTTAAGGGCATATGCTTTATACTAAGTTATAGATGTGGGAATCCCTGCCATAGCTAAAGGCAGCCCTGCTCATTTGACTGGGTACCTGGACTGAACAGAAAGGAGAAGGCAGGCTGAGAAACCTGCACTTACCTTCTCACGTTCCTCACTGTGGTGTAATAGGACCAGGCATGTTAAAGCTCCTACTGTCAAGGCTTCTCCATTACGATGAACTGTGTATTCTGACATTGAGCCAAAATAAAAACTTCTTTTCTTCCAAAAAAATATATGTAAAGCATTCTGACAAGTAGAAATATTAATTGTATATAATGAGTTAATACTGTATCAGTTGCACTTAAAAGATGTATTCATATAATGATTTGGATGGAAACTGTCCTCCAGAGGCTCAGATATTTGAATTCTTAGTTCTCAGTTGGTGGTGCTGTTTGGGGGAAGTTATGAACCTTTCAGGAGCTACAGCATTGCTGAAGGAAGCATGTCACTGAAAGGCAGCATTGAGAGTTTATAACTGCCTTATCTCCTGGTCTCTGTCTCTGCCTCTGCCTCTCTCTCTCTCTCTCTCTCTCTCTCTCTCTCTCTCTCTCTCTCTCTCTCTTTCTCTCTCTTTCTGTCTCTGTCTCTGTCCCATCCCCCTCTCTCCCCCCTCTCTCTCCCTTCCCTTCTCCCTCCCCCTCTCTACCTCAGCTTCTTGTGTATGGATGAAAATGTGATCGGTCAGCTAGCTCCCTACCCTTCCGCCATAGTGTAACTTTTCTGACATGAAAGGACTATATCCTCTTGGAATAATGTGCGAGGATAAATTCTTCATTACTGAAACTGCTCTGGGTCACAGTATTTTATCACAGTAACAAAAAACAGTAATTCACAGAGATGCTAAGATAAACATGTAATTAGATTACTGACAATTAGAACACAAAATAATCTATCCTACCCAATATTTCTCAAGAAGATATTAAATGTCATCTTGCTTCCTATTAGTAATCGCTTATGTTAATGTTTCATCCCACATGTCAGCTAGAAATAGTCATTGTTTCTAGAGCCTCTGAGGATTGTTGTCCACTATCAGCTTATTTTTGGAAGTATGTAAATAATGTGGTGTATATGTTACATATTTATAGTAAGACACAGGAAGATATTATTCAAACTTTAAAGATATTCTGCTTAATAACCCCGTGAAAATCCCATCATAGAGATATCATAGGAGTCACTCAAAATGCTTTAGTAGCATGAACACCAACCAATCAGGGGTAATGCTGCCACAATAAAGAATATCCCTGAGCATGTGGGAACATTCCCGCTGAAGTTCATCGCCGATCATTCTGATGGCGATGATCATTTATCTCTTGAAGATATTGAAAAGAAGACATCATGGATGAGCACCTTTTGGCTAATGACCATAAAGGCTAGAATCCAGGCTTGTCTAGCTTTAAATGTCTGTAAAATGTAAAAGTGTGCATTAGACCCTGTATATTGCTATGTGCAACAGTGGTTGTTTTATTTTGGGTTTTTGTTGCAAGAGAGAAACTGAAGCACCTACACAAATTCACAAGCAAACTAAGTAGTGTTTTACATCCCGAGTCCATTTTCTTCAGGTTCATCAGAGATGGCTGCTTAAATTACAGGGCATTGTCACTTAATAGCTTTGGAATCTGTCATTGTTCCTGATGGACTTACCGTGTCAGCTTTTGTTCTCAAAATTAATGAAAAGTGGATGGTATTCACCACAGTGATGGGGATTACAATGACACCACTGGAAATATAATAGCAGAAAAGAGGAAGTAAACGCTTTTGGGGTTAATAATAATAATTAGAAATATGATGCTGGTGAAGGAGCGGGGGAGGCCTTCACCTTCACAGTAGGTGTGCAGTCAAATGGAGCATCACTGTATACTCCCTTTGTTTTCGAACTGAGCTCTATTTTCTAATTAGGAGTCTTGGACATATTTACAGACTTCCTCATAGCCAAACATTGTTTTTATATCACTTCAAAATGCATAATAAACCATGTCTTATCCTGGGTCTGGCTTAATATTTATTAAACTTTTAATATTTGCTGGTGCCGATGCTGGATCAAATAAGCATTTAAAGGTTCTAAGCTCTCACTCATTTAAAAACGTGCCCTCAAGAGATGACTAATGAGGTAGGAGCTGTACATCGGCGGCATAGAACAGGGTGCTGTTGAGCTTTGCATTTCTATGATTAACCTCTCAGAATTAATTATTGCATGCCTACCAGAGTCTGCTCTGGGGTTATAGCCACAGCCTGATTCTTAGTTGTCCTAATCAGTAAGTTGGACAATACAAGTTAGTATGAGATATTCAATGACAGCACACGTGTGAACCATCCACTGTTGCTTGTTTATAAATTCAAATTTCCATAATATTGTAAGCATGAAATGTAGAGAAAGCAAATATTTCATTAAATGCCCCTCAGGCACTGTCTGTATTTTCATTCTCCTGTAAATATCCATTTTATTGTGTTGTCTTTGATGACATCCTTTCTGTAAAACCCTCTCTGCATTTGAGGACCCCTTTTCTTTAGTTAAATTGAATAATCCCTTAGATTTCGCCACGTTAGTGGCTGTGATTTCACACTATTAAGACTGTTGAAGCCTTTTTAAATTCTTCACTGTCTTCTTCAGTTTCATCCTGTAGAGATAGACATTCAATGTTTTCCTAATTTTCTCGTGACACTGAAAGCCACCCCTTCTTCCTGTGTAGAATGATTTGTAATTATCAAGTGAAAACTACTACATGCAAGTTTTACAATTTTCAATTATTTTTTTCACAAATATACAAACTTTCCCCATGTATAAATGTTTCTATAAGCCACTACAAAGGTCTAGAAGACATCTCCTCATGTTGCTCCCTGACCCCAGCAATCTGACACTGCCACAGAATAAGATAACTTTAAATTTAATTTTTATTTTCAAATGCACATTCTTTCCTCTATCCTTTCAACTGTATTAACTTATTTAGTTTTAGTTCATTATTTTATAAAAATGTAGGGGGGCCAGAGAAAGTATTAATTTGCTCAAGTCTAATTTCTTTCTTTACAGGACTTGGAAGTTTGATAGTATGAAGGTAGAATTTAAGTGTTGAAAATAAAGGCGAAGCTTCTAATAATTATTATTATTTTCATATGCTGAATTTATATTTCACTTCTTTGAAAATAACAGAGTACTCCCTTCTTTGCAGGGTTATCTTAAGGGCCCCCACATTATTCTTTTGTTTAACTTGGATACATTCCCACTTATATTTTAGCTCCTTGTGTAGATTTTAATATTCATTGTAACCTTGATATGTTATTAAGAGTCGGATAGCTTTGGGTATGGCCTCAGGGCTATAGCAAGAGAAAATCAGAGGGTCTCACTCGAAAGGCACTGGGGTTCCGTATTATTTCTACACTGCAGTGATTTTGCCAGAGGGAAAGAGTCATTATCTCTTGGCAGGACTTTGTTTTCCTCTATTTTGTTTCAACAACCTTACCTTTGGACCCTAGTGCCTGAACCTACAAGCTTGCTAAATCCTCCAGTGGTGTTTTATCGCACTAAATGCTGGCTTCTTCCAAATGCCAGGTCAGGTGTGTGCCTCTTTTGATATCACAGTTGTAGAATGAAAAGTGGTGCTTATTTTAGATGCAGCCTCTTTTTACTTTTCCATAAAACTTGTTGTTTTACACATAATCTTATTCTTATATTTCAGTAAAACAAAATTGGATAAAATATAAGTGATGGCGAATCAACATTTGGCAACTGCAGAAATCACAGAAACAGAAGGCAGAAGGATTCACTGAAAGGCCATTTCTTTTTCATTTCTCCATTATCAGATAAATTCACTGTTATAAGTTAGCCAGAGAAATTGGTATGGAATATTTATGAACTGTTTTGACCCAACAGAATCCACTACTTCTGTTCATCATACAACACTGTCAACTTATGAATTTAGACTTTGAAAAACCATATCTAAGTTGTTTAGGAGGCATGAGTGACAGGACTCATTAACTTGTGACCTTTGCAATGTTTATGTGTTTATTTTCTTTGGCTCTGCATCTCTAAGTAAGTACTATTATTCTGAGATAAAAATGTGAATTTTTTTCACTACCAGGTCACCAAATTCATAGTTCGAGTCTTGTGCAATTTTTGTTTTTATTTTCAAAGATGAAAAGAAGTATATGATGCTGCAGAGCTTATTTCTTCTTCTTGTAACAGATTAAAAAAGAGTTCTATAAAGGAATATGTACTTAATTGAATTGTTTCATGTATATAAAAACTTAATGTCTCCCCAATAATAGTCCAAGAAAGTGGATGGTATACACTTGCACTGAACTTAAGAAATGACACCATGACTTCACTAGCCCTTGGTGGTTGACTAGTTTTATACTGTCAGGAATAGCTTTCTTCTTGTTGAGTGGTCTTAAAGCCAGATCATTGAAAGAGCAACTAAACAAAGCTGGACTGGATAGTTTTATATAGAGCATTCTGTTAGGTAGTATTTAGTATGTTACTGCAGATAAAGGAAAACTTTAATGGCACACACTTTTGTTCATTTTCACATCTGTGTGGGATTCCAATCTGTGGATTCTTCATATGCCACAAGTTTCCATGGAGATACAATTAGGTTTTGGATATATTAAGTCATGTTCCTATGGACCCTAATCTATATTTCTTTATACACACAGCAAGTGCCCCCCCCCTTTTTTTTTTCATTTGGAGAGACACTTTAGGGTGGATTTGGGGGACTATTGGGAATTATATCTTAAACCTATTGTTTCTATGAAAATATTTTTATTTGTAGTAAAACATATAATATTTCTTAGTATAAGCAGTTTTGCATGCATATTTTGATAGCAAGTACATCAGATTGTATATGAGAGCTATAGAACATTTAAACCTAAATCATGAATCCTAAAAAAATGAAGCTCTATACCCTTGTATGATAATTGCCTGATTTCTTCTCCCTCTACTCCCTGGATCTTTAAATAGTTGTATTTCTTTAGCTGCTTTGTGTGAGTAGAATCATACAGTTTTACATTTCTGTGACTGGTTTACTTCATTAAAAATTTCCCCTCATGGTTCACTTGTGCTTTAGTAGGCATTATTTCTTTTACAAGGAAGAATAAAAAGGCACTGTGGGTATATGCCATGTTATACTTTGTCATTAACTTTCTATGCAAACTTACACTAATTCTATCTCCTGACAATTGTGAGGTATGGTATGCTGAATATGGGTTTGCCAACATGCTCTAAAGTTCCTGCTTTCAATCTTTTGGGTGGTTGGTTATACACGCTCAAGCAATGCTACAATGTTCTAAAAGCTATTTTTAAGGTTCTTACTGTTTTGGATATTGGTTGTTCCACTTACACCTCTAAGCACAAAGCTAAGAGGTTCCAGTTTATTTGTTCTACAGTAAATTTCAGAGATGACTCTTTTCTGCCTCTGCGTGCATGACTGTGTACAAGTTTAATACTGTGTATTAGCTTAGATGTCCAGTTCAGCATCTAAGCTGATTCAGTCCCATTCTTCACACTTCACCTCTGCTTATGAGACTTTATGGATATTCACAGGCCTCTTCCTGGACCATGGGTGATACAGGTGCTTTGAAATTGTGATGGTTTTTCCTAAATTGGCATGAACGTATGTGTATGTGTGCTTTATTTTAATAATCACTGGTTTCAAAGATCAGTTTAGAAATAAGAACACAACCAAACATTGGAAAACTTAATGATGCTTCTCACTAAAACATTCTTTATTGGGTAGTGTCAAATCCATGCTGGAATCATATAGTAAATTCTTACCTTGTTTCCATTCATCATAGTGTGACTATTTGCAACAACTTCTATGGAATGAAGAATATAGGCACTAAGCTTGTTACATATGACAGAACTTTAGTTTGTAGTTTGTGTAATACTGCTTGCAAAGATCATTTATATTTTATAATTTGAGGAACAGAAATCACAAAATAGAAAGAAAATTTCAGTAAAAATAACTTAAGGCTCCAAGGTATTCTCATCAAATGGGTCAAAAATACCTTATAAAGTTTCTGAAAGAATGTCTAGTAAAATAATAAATTTACCTCAATTTAATATTTTAATTTTTCAGAATTAAAAAGTTGACCATCCTGGTTTTTGCAACCCATGAGTCTTTTTCTTAGATTTTAGTCAAGTTTTACTTTACCATTTCCTCAGCTTTGATGAATAATTTTTTTTAAACAAATCTGAAGAATATTCAACCTTATCACTAAACAAGTCCTGTAAAGTGAAGTTCAAGTGGAGAAATGATCCCATCTTTTTGAGATGACTTAGCAATTACTAAAACCATTGCTCCTTTCAGGACAAAGATAAAATTTGAAAAAAAAATCCTCACAAATTAGAAGAACTTACATCTCAGATAAGATATTTGTACTACCATCCCACATAGCACAAGGATGTTGTGAAGAAGAAAGCAGAAAGAGCTGAGGGAATGCGCTCTCCTGGATATGATATGGCCATCACCTTCAGGACCACAGAATTATTCCACAGAGGTACTTTTAGTCACCTTTCTAAAAAGGAGCAATACCTCCTTCACCAGACTCCCATGACTTCCTACTCCACATGTTTGAAGCACCATGTCGGCCTCTAGGCAATTTAAAAAGACTTGTGCATCTAGTGTAAAGACTTCATAGCTACTGACATTCACTTCCATAGCAAACAGCTATTTCCACACCATATATTTTTTTCCAAAGCAGTTTTTTTTTTAAAAAAAAAAACTTTTTATCATTTGATGGAAGAAATTTTAAAATAAGTTTTAAAGATGTATTTCAGTGACATTGAAGAGAAAGCATGAATGTTCTTTTCTTCCAGTAGAAAAGGAATATTTTGAGTTTTACATTCAAGTTGAAGCCACTCCAAAATTTAAACACAGCCTTATAGCATTTTTAAAGCAAATGTAGATAGTTTTAACAAGTATAAAGAGTATATTTATCAGAATCTTATGTATCACTATTTGGTTTCTGGAAGATTATGATAGTTGCTTGGCAAATAAGTCATTTAAATAACTGATTTACAGGGCTAGTGACTCTTTCCTTGTGGAACAGAAGTCAGGTTTAAGTCTATGTGTCTAAAATAGTTATTGAAGGGATGTTCCTTTCTTCCCTGGTAGATCTGGGTAAGCATTCTTGGAGTTATTTGAGACACCTCCATCTGGTAGACCTGGTGCTGCCTCTCTATTGAAGTTCTCATTCAGCCTGTATTAGCTGCTGTTAAAGGAATCCTGTGTTGAAACACGCAATCAAATCATATCCTTTATGTCTCTCCTTCATCCTCTCTCTCCATCTCCTGCTCTTCCCTTCCCTTCCTCATTTCATCCCCTTTCTCTCTTCCATCCTTTCTCTCCACTCTTTTGGTAAGTAATATTTGTGTATCTTTATGGAGTCCAGTATAAGCATTTGACACATATATACAGTGTGTAAAGATCAGTACAGGGTAACTGGTTCTTCTGTATCCTCAAGAATTTATCATCTCAATTTATCATCTCTGTGTTGGACCATTGGTTTTTAGTTATTTTTAATATGTCTTATGTTTTCATAGCCCCAAAGCTGCCCTTTTGTGTTGTAGAAATCCAGAATTAATTTATTTTATGTTTAAAAAAATAGTATGTTGGGTGCCCTTTTGACTTCTTTCTATCTCCTTTCCTCTTTGAATTTCTGAGTTCTAGCTAGAGTTTCCTGCTTCTTACCAATATATGAGTCTACCTTTATAATTTTCACAAATGAATGAAGAAAGTGTTATGATTATTTCTATTAATTAAATGGGCCAAAGATCTATCCATGCTGTAGAAAATAACAGGATTCCATATCTTAATTTTTTTTAAATTGAGGGATAGTATTTCTATATGTCTATACCATATTTTTATTATCCATGTATTTGATGATGGTCATCCCAGTGAACTTCATTTTGGTAAACATAAATATGCATTTGTTTGTTGATACAATGGATTTGATAAACATTCATATGTATGTATCTGTTGATATTAATAGTTTCATTTCACTTGCAGACAACGTATGCTTTTGAAACTTTCTGTTTAGAGACAGGAATAGACCACAAAATGAGCATTTGGTTATACACAGGCTCCACATGTGAAGTGATCCCAGAGTTTATGATGGAACTTTCAATTTCCTGTCCCCCAGTGAGACTGTCAGTACTGCAATATATGCAATTGTCAGCTTCATGGCTCGTCTTTTCTTCCACTCCAGTTTTCCCACAAATCTTCCAGTCTTAAAAAAAAAATCTTAGCCTCGTGTGCCTTTGGACAGATAGAGTAAAATTTCTAAAGGAGAAAAGAGGGATGCTAGAGGAATTGTTCCTTCTCTTAATCTCTTATTGAGAGAAATAAGATCAAAAGGTCAGGATATGAGTTTTAGGCATGAAGGCAAACTCTTCTAACACAAAAGCAGAGGTAGGGGGACATCAACACAGAGAAAAGTGGTTTGCGCGTACATTGTAGCAATTCATGCTATGCTTGTGTTGGTCACACAGTTTGAAGCAAAAGTTAAAGATTACATTTAAGATTAAAATATGGTGTTGAAAGAGACAGGATGATGCTTAGGGCTTTGTGGAGATTTCAAGTATGAAGAATTGCTGGAAACTATTCCCTAGTGGAGGCTGGTGGCACAAATTCTTGTGGGAGTAATTTTTTTTTCTCATTCACTCTTTCCATGTTAAAGTAGACAAAGAGATCAGTTACATGAGAGCAGAGTTGGCCTTTGTGTAATAGAATGACAGAGCAGCAAAGGTTAGAAAGGTACAGAAAAAAGGTATCCAGAGGGAGCTTTTTAGGATGTGGTGTGGATTTTGCTCTATCAGATAGGATGTAAAAGGACAGGCAATGTTGCCAATACAAAGAAGTAGGGAAATTAAAAGAACTCACATAAGTTTAAAAAATGCAATCATTTAAGATTTGTTATGGTAGGCATGGAAATTGTGGTCAGAAAGGCAAAAGGCTAAATTGCAGGTACAGAGGCACCCGGAAAGTGGTAATTAGAGGATAGTAACATGAGAAGGTGACCGAGTTGGGTTCAGTTGAAGGTCAATACAGGGCTGCAGTCCTAGAAAAGGAACTGCCGTTAAGCTGGCTATGGAAATCACTGATGACGAGGACAATGGCGATGATGATGATGTTGTTGTTGTTGATGATGATGATGATGTTGTTGTTGATGATGATGATAATGATAGAAGTCATTTTAAAGATTACACACTATTGCAAAGGAGAAAAATGGCCAACATATGAGTCTGAAAGAAATATCTTCTACTTTCGGTTCAAGATACAATACTCTCTAGGACTTGTAGTCTTCATGGAATATAAAGTTACAGGGTAGGTGAAAACTGGAAGGGATATTAGCTATTTTTCTTATTGCTGCAACAAAATATACAGAAAAAGCAGTGTAAGGAAGATGGGAATATTTTACTCTGAGTTTCAGGTGATAGCCCAGAACTGCCGAGAAGGCTTGGTGGAGAGTGCCTACTGCAGAGAGATGCAAGCAGGCACCCACTCACTTTGTGCTGTGTACTTAGTCCATAGCCTCAGTTTGTAGAATAGGTTTGCCCACATTCAGGGCAGATGTTCCCTCCTTGCTTCACTTTCTCTGGAAACACCCTCCCAGGCATGCCCAGAATTCTAGTGCTTAAGTGATTTCAATCAACTAGATAGTCAAGATGGACTGTTGCAGAGCTAACTCTGATTTGATCAATAAAACGAACATAACATTTGCTGAAATAGCAGCCTCACTATTTTTTGAAATTGCAGTCCTGAAAGTTTTAGAATTTTCTGCACTTTTTTCTTGTCAGAACATTTAACTTGTAGTTTTAATTTTATAGCCATTTCGATGAATTAATTTTGATAAAACTTAAGCTGTAAATATTCTTCCATATGAAGAAGAGATGCATATGAGCTGTGACATTTCTAACTTTGTTTAATGATGAAAGCAAACAAATCTGTTGACTTTATGACGCTAGAGTCACGTGTCTGCAGAGCATGAGACCATGTGTGCACATAGAGTTTGCACCCGTCTAAAGAAGGGCGGGGCATGATACAGAAGGAGGAAGAATTTCTGTAGCCACATCCTGGGTAATGTCACTTGGCTGTGAAAAACCTTTCCAATGTTTAAGTTTAAGAGACTGAGCAGACATAACCAACCATTGGACTGAGTGCAGGGGTCCCCGATGGAGAAGTCGGAGAAGGGACTGAAGGAGATGAGAGAGTTTGCAGTCCCATGAAGGGAGCAACAGTGTCAACCGGCCATACCCCCAGAGTTTCTGGGGACTGGACTACCAAGCAAAGAATACACATGGAGGGACCATGGCACTGGCCGCATAGGTGGCAGAGGATGGCCTTGTTGGACATCAGTGGGGTGAGAGGCCCTTGAGTATGAGAGTATTCGATGCCCCAGTGTAGGGGGATGTCAGGGCGGGAAGATGGGAGTAGGTGGGTGAGCACCCTCATAGAGGCATGGGATGGGGGAACGGGATAGGTGGTTTTCGAAGAGAAGACCTGGAAAGGGGAAAATATTTGAAACGTTAATAAAGAAAATATCCAATAAAAATAAATAAATAATAAAAAAATAAAAAAGTAAAGAGACTGAGCAGAGATTAACAATGGCTGGTTGTTCTCTCTCTCTCTCTCTCTCTCTCTCTCTCTCTCTCTCTCTCTCTCCCTCTCCCTCTCTCTCTCTCTCTCCCTGGCTATTTGCACATAACTAAATGTCTCTCTTTGTCTTCTAACATTTAATGTGCTCATTTTCAGTTAGGTATTAAATGAATAAATTATTTTATTAAATATGTAACTTTTTTTCTTCAAAAGTCAATGTATTGATTTTGACATTGCCTCTTGCCACTGCACTCCAGAAAAATCCATACCTATATTAGCATCAAAGTAATTAATAATGAATAAAGCTATTATGGAAATTAGTGAATATTGATGATAACAGTATCATCTTTATGTTGGAGAACATTTTCTATGCATAAACTCATTTGTTTAGAGTTCATGGGCTGCTTCATTTAATGTCTTATAGTGGGAGGAAAATGCACTAAGCAAAATCAATTATGTAAGGAAAGTTTCTGTGACAAAATAACCAAGAAAAGTTGTTTAAAAAAAGGGCTCATTATTTCAGACAATAGCACCTTAGTCCCACTCCTTGTGTCTGTGAACAGAGAGAACATCATGGCTATGGCTACTTATGGGTCAGAATAATTCAGGAACAGAGAGATGAGGAGTTGCTGAGATCCTGTTTCTTTAAGGAATTATCCACAATAATGGATAGCTTCCTTCCATTAGATTCCACTTCTAAGTTCCACCATTTCCCAATAGTTTTCCAGTCTGGCCATACACTTTCAACACATAACTTTTTTTTTTTTGCTTGTATTTTTTTTTATTTTATTTTTTTAATTTACATTCCAAATCACTTCCCCTTTCCCGTTTCCTCCCTCCCCGAAAGTCCCATAAGCCCCCTTCCCTCCCTCTTTTCTCCATTCAACCCCCTCTCGTTACTCTGTCCTGGCGTTCCCCTACATCCAGTCTTTCCAGGACCAGGGGTCTCTCCTTCCATCTTTTTAGAAATCTATTGATATGCGGATTGTGTCTAGGGTATTCCGAGATTCTGGGTCAATATCCCCTTATCAGTGACTGCATACCATGTGTGTTCTTTTGTGATTGGGTTACCTCACTAAGGATGATATTTTCAAGATCTGACCATTTGCCTAGGAAATTCGTGAATTCATTGTTTTTAATTGCAGAGTAGTATTCCATTGTGTAAATATACCACATCTTCTGAATCCATTCCTCCGTTGAGGGACATCTGGGTTCTTTCCAGCTTCTGGCTATTATAAATAAGGCTGCTACGAACATAGTGGAGCATGTGTCCTTATTGCATGCCAGAGGGCTAATATCCAATATATACAAAGAACTCAAGACGTTAAACTCCAGAGAGGCAAGTAACCCTATTAAAAAATGGGGTACAGAGCTACACAAAGAGTTCTCACCTGAAGAATATCTAATGGCTGAGAAGCACCTAAAGAGATGTTCATCATCCTTAGTCATTAGGGAAATGCAAATCAAAACAACCCTGAGATTCCATCTCACACCAGTCAGGATGGCTAAGATCAAAAACACAGGAGACAGCAGTTGTTGGCGAGGATGTGGAGAAAGAGGAACACTCCTCCACTGCTGGTGGAATAGCAGGCTGGTACAACCACTCTGGAAAGCAGTCTGGCGGTTCCTCAGAAAACTGGGCATGACACTCCCGGAGGATCCGGCTATACCACTCCTGGGCATATACCCAGAGACTTTACCTGCATGCAATAAGAACACATAACTTTTAAGGGGGATAATTGATACCTAACTGATGAAAACTTGGTAAAGTTTTTTCAGGCTTTTCGATATTGGGAACATGTGGTCCTTTATGTCATTCCCACCAAAGGCAGGTTGCATATTTCTATAGATACTGAATTTTATGTGTGTTCATAAGATTTCACTTCTGGTGGGGACCATGCAGAGCTTCAGAAGAACACACCACAGCCTCAGATAGGTACAATATGTGTGTGTTATTTAAGATGTCTGGAGAACTCACTTTATAAATGAAGACTGATAACATGACAAAGCATGGGATGTGTTCAGGAAACACAAATGAGAGAAGGCAGAAATCAGTTGAAAGAACAGTATACATAAAAATAAAATCACTTCTACAACTGTAAAAAGCACAGCCTGTGCCTGTGGAGGAGACTGCCTAGTCAGTGCAGTGCTTAGCTTTCACACATGGAGACCTGATTTTGATTCCCAGGACCTATGTGAAAAAAAATCATCTTGTGGGAGTATTCCTGTCTTTATAGTGTTGGGGAACCAGAGATAGCCAGATCACTGAGGGTCTTTACCCAAACCACTTAGCATATTTGATGAGATCCAGAACTCCAGACCATTTAGAATTCCTGTGTCAACACACATACACACACACACACACACACACACACACACACACACACACACACACCCTACTATGTAAACTTAAAATGATTTTGGATAGTATTTATTTAATGAATGATTGATTTTATGTTAGATTTAACAACATCTAGTAATAATTTCAATTCATAAACTGAAGTACATAAAGCAGTCAGAACAGTGTCTTCACACACAGGGAGCCAGTTAGTGTCAGATATAATCATTAATAATAATATCATGAAACAGATATTCATAACTGTTTGTGTTTAATGGTATCAGTGATTGTTCCACAATGCCAAAATATGGAGTAAAAACTTAAACCTTCAACACTGTCATGTAGCTAAAGAATGCTTTCACATTTGTCCACTGTTTTATTAACAGTGTCACTTTATTGATGCCCAAATGAAAGATTAAATCCATTCACCCCAAACCATTTCTGGAATCAACATCTGGTTCAAAAATACTGTACAAAAGTGAAGTTCAACACAGTCAGCACTGTTACAATGTGCATTTGATGGCAGTACCTTAAATGCAGAGAAACGTGGAAGGGGTAGACCTTTACAGCATTTAAGTAGAATATTGGGATGGATGATAAGCTTTCTGTGGCCCACAGGTCTCTTGACAGTTTTCTAGTTCATTCTGACACTGCAGCTTCTGGACATGGGAACGCTTTGTGAAGTCAATCTTAGTTATAAATAAAAGTCATCAAAGTTAATCTTAGTTATAAATAAAAGAATACACTGTAGCTATTTTCATAGGAATGGAATTTATTAAGAGCTTCTGAGATACTGCTCATCATGTGACAGAATTATTCTTAGTAATTATTATACCAGGAGATAAGCAATAATGTGTCTAAGAAATATTAAAACCTTTCTTCTACTGATCTTAAAATGTACAATAAAAATAATAATTATTACAATTATAAAATAATAAATTGATATTTCTGGAAAAAATATATATACACATTTAAATATATTAGTAGGTTTTAAAATAGATAAAAGTATTGTAATATCTGTTTTGAAACCTATGAAAAAATTACTAATGCTTTATAAAATAAATTTTCTTTTTATATTCCTATTTAAAGAGTCATGGTTCAGATTTCTCACTCATTCTTCACATGTGTTTCACCAACACTCTTTTTAAGTTTAAATTTCTAAGTTTTTTTCACATAAGGTAGCAGATGAGCAAACACTACATATCTAGTATATTTTCCAACATTGCATACTAGATAAAGATAACACCTTCCATAACTAAACCAGCCTATTCCCAAGAGCAGTCTGGATAAACAGGATGTAAAATGAGGTAAGTTCAGTACTAGAGCCTTTCAACCAGAGCCACGTCATGTTCCTTCTCCAGTTGACTGGGTGGTGTCTTCCCAGAATGGCAGTTCTACATAGATCTTTTCATTTGAGAATCGTGGAGCCAGCTTGAATGCTCCAGTGAGCAAAGTAAAAACAGGGTCTTTCTTTGTTGTATAATTCAGCATAGGAAGATGCACTGTAGTTTCTACTGCCATTACTGATGAGTCTCTCATACCAGCCCAGATTCAAAAGGAGACAGGCGTGAAAAGGAATGAAGTGTTAAAATATTATACAGTTTAAAAATACCATACATACCACATGAATATGCATATATGTGTGTTTATATATATACACATATAAGTCTTGTATGTTTTCTAAATATGTTTATATATGCATGTTTATATGCTTATATATATATGTTTGTGTGTGAATGTGTTTGTGTGTCATAACATATAATAAGCTAAAAGCTGCAATATTTTAACTCAGAAGGAAGTGAAATACTGTATTGAATTATAGATACATAAGAAACACTCAATTAATTCATCATTGATCAGGTTCTTAAGCACATGGCTTTCATGAATCATAAAGTAGGAAAAGAAAACGATAAGAAACACAAGATACCAACAAAGTTTAGATGCTATCTGTGAACACGTTTTGAAGAATGCTGAGATTTTCAACATGAAACTGAAAATTCCTCAAGAATTTCAGTTGAGAAAACAAAATGTAAGACTAAAACCTTTATAAGACTCAGTGCAGGAGACTGATGGTTTAAAATCAAACAAACCAACCAACAAACAAACAAAAAACTGCCCCAACATGGTAGCATATGTGAGTTACAGTGATCTACTTGTTGGACAACATGAAGTTAAACTTATAAATTTAAAACAGCTACGTGTTCTTTTCTGCTCATCATTTTATGTCTTATACATCTACACAAATCTTATCAGGTCGATTATTATATATTTCAGTAGACATTACAGTAGCAATAATTTAAGTTTCAAGAAGATAGATATAAGGGAGGAGGTTACCAGTCTAGAATATGAGAGATTTGGGCCATTGATGGGGAACTCGGTTACCTTCAATGTAGTCTACAAAAACAGTCCTTAAGCAAAGACCATATGAATTCTGTATACACCAAGAACTTAAAAGTGCATTAAGATAGGTAATTTAGTGATATTCCCTAACTTTTGGCATTTATTTATGTAAGCTATAACAATTAAAATATCCCCGCCTACAAAGATGGTGGCAGTGTGCACTAGACTTGCATTGGCTCCAGCCAGATAAAACCCTGCATAGAGGAAGGAACATGGGTAAAAATTAATCCAACCATTAGCCGAGGAGCTATTAGCATTTGATAGCAGCTGGGAGAGGCAGAGGCTGGATTTTTAAAACCATGTGGCCTTTGTAGGTTTGTTGGTGATCATCCTAGAGCAGTCTCCACTGGAAGACTGGGTGAGCAACACACACTGGACTTGATGGGAGAAAAAGAAAATGGAAATGTAATCCTAGTGTAACTAAAACATAACATTCAACTTTATCTATTGAAACAATCGTAGTATTCAACATATTAAAAAGATATGATCAGAAATGTCTTGAGAGGTACATCTTAAGTGAGAAAATATTTCCAATAATAAATTAGGTTTGTTCCATTATTCAGCTTTAATGTTAGTCTAAAGGTTCAGTGATTTAAAATCAGTTCACAAGCCTGAACTCCAGAGTATTCTGGACTTTCTCCTTAATTTTTGTTTAAAATAACTGACCGTGATGGATTTGATGTACTGTTAAATGCCCTGTTTGCTGGAAAATACAATTAAGTCCAAAGTACAATGGGAACGTTGAAGGTTACTCTCATGTTGGATTGTACACCATAACAAAGATGATAATGATGCTATAAATTAAGGTTGTCATAGCAATACCCAAGCAGATCCTAGCTTTAGCCAGATGCATAAGGAAACTACCAGTTAAGGCACCGATCTAATTCTAGTGCTTTTACGAAGCTTGGCTAGGGAAACCTTAAATAATAGGAAAAAAGTTATATAGTTTTGTGAAAAATCCCGATTCTTATTTGAAAATTTCCCAGATGAATAATTTTAAGTGTATAAAAATTTAGTCGTTATTTTATCTGTCAGAGCTATGCAGTTTCTCATAATCAAATTTACAGATGTAATTACTTACTTCTAACAGTTCCTCTGGTTGTCACTTAAGCCTGCTTGATAAATGTTTTCAAAGGTTATGATAGAAGCAATTTTTACGCTCTTTTTTTTTCCTTAGTGATGCTGCTGCTGTCGGTCATAGCCACCAGAGGGCAGCAAATGCATCTGCATTAAGAACGAATCAAGGACTGGAAAAAGGTTTTCTCTCCTGCAGCTTTTGCATAAATTTCATTTTTTTAGTTGATTCTAAACCTTCTATACTACTCAATAATTTTAAGTATAAATACTATTTCTGAAGCGAAGGTCGTTGTCAAATATGTATGTAATTGGTAATAGAAATAAGAGCCAGTGTTTATTGACTGCTGTTTTCTTCATGGAATATTGGGCTTTAGGGCTTTGCTTTGTGGCAAAACCGACAGGAAGATCATTCATTATCTAGAAGCAACTTGAAGATCATAAACCATTTTTTTTAATTTATAAAAGCAAAACAAAGCAAAACAAAACAAAACACCCAAGCTGAACTCTTTTTCTGGCTATACTTTGTCAACTGCCCTTATCTAATATAAAAGTTCTTGTCATTCATAATATTTATATGAAAATGAACTGCTTGGATTCAAATCTCAAAGTCAGAACTTCTACTACATAAATCAGTTTAAGAATACTATAATTAATCAAACCAATTATTTGCTTTGACTAATTCTTGCCTAATATAACATCCAGCTTGTGCATTGGTTTGTTTCAACATTTGAGATGATTTTTATTATGTGGGGATATTGTGTAACTTAGAAAAGTCTTTGGTTTCAGAATGCACATATATATATATATATATATATATATATATATATGTATATGTGTGTGTGTGTATGTATATGTATATATATTACATTTCACTTAGTAATGTCCCACAGCTTATTTGGCTAGAGAGGGAAGTTGTTCATTTAAAGCACTTAAAGTTCATTTCAAGGTATCAGACATTACGGTAGCTTAGCACCTTTCCTTCCCAGCTGCCACGTGAAACTTGACATCTTACATCTGGATAAACAAAAGACAGAAACTGCAGAGCAGTGTTAGCACGTCTCAGGGTCAGGAGAACACTGATACCAGAGTACAGCAGACTATCTGGCTTGATTTGCTTTAAAAATCACTAAAAGTTCTCACTTATTCTACTTGAGGATTTACTTACTGATCCTTAAAACCATAGCAAATTATAGCTATTGAGGTATTTTTTATTTTCTAAATGGTAATATTGATCATTAGGCAAGAATGTTTTTATCGTATGGTTGACTATAAATTTTAGAACTATAGAGAATTTTAAAACTTATTTCTTTTATTTTTGAGGTCACAATACAATCATGTCAATCCCCCTTCCCTTTCTTCTCCCAAGGCCCTCCTATAAATCCCTCCTTGCTTTCCTTAAAATCCATGGCCTGTTTTTATTAACTGTTGTTGCATGCATATATGTACATGTATGTACATATATATTCTTAAATATAACCTGTTTAGTTTGCATAATGCTACATCCACACCCACACCCATACTCCCACACACTCCCACATCCACACACAACCACACCTATACCCACACAACCACACAAATGTGCCCGCGTGCGCGCGCACACACACACATATACACACACACACACACGACTGTTTTCTTGGTTGACCATGTAGTATTGTATAACTAAATGTTAGAAGAATTAAAAGGAAGGAAATGTAGGGACAACAATAATATATTCCTGAACAAAACACATATAATATGAAAATTCAAAACTGAAAGCATGGTCATGTGCAGAATTATGCTCCTGAATCCCAAGCGAAGAAGCACCATATATCATGTAGGAAATGGACTCTCAAAAGAAACTGAAGCTGCTTGTATTGCCTAGGGACTTCTAGCCTCCAGAACTGTATGAAATCAATTTCTGTTGTATCTAATATTCCGTTCATGAAGAATGTGAGTTTTTCTTCTAAACATTTGTGGGACCTTAATGAGATGTGTGGCCATGCCCCAGGTTCTAGCCTGACTCTGCCTCGGCAGTCACCTGCCTGCAGCCACACTCCCCGCCTCCTGGTTACCTGACCACCCAACTCACTATAAATAACACCCCTCAGTGCGTGCTTGCTCTCTCTCTCTCCCGCTTGTTCTCCCCCGGCCCTCTTCTTTGTCTATCTCTCTTTCTCTCCATTTTCTCCCCTTTCCACGTGGTCATGGCTTTTCTTATCTATTTTCTCCTCTTTCTTTGTCTTTCTATCTCTTTTCTCTTTCTATTTTCTTAATAATAAAACATAAAAGCTATGGGCGCCTCTTATTAAATTCGCCACACGGAGCTAGCTGGTACGTGCCGTCAGAGATTCAGCTATGGGAACAGTCTGTGAGCACAGGTAACAGGCAGAGAAATCCAAACCAGAATGGCTCTGCCTTCTGTGTGACATTTCTTTGCGCCCTTGCGCGCCCCCCACACGCGGAGACCACCGGTGGTGTGACTGCCCGCTCCCCGTTAGGCTGAGGCACGCGTGCATCTTGCCTGCTTCCCCAAAAACCCCACTCGGAACCTCTGTGTCTGCCTGCGTCCTCTACATATGCATGCTACCTTGGCCTGAGAGCGAGGCCCACGCTCTGCCGGCCTGGCCTGGCGTGTGCCCCTGTGTCCACCCGTGCCATATTAGTTTTTTATGACTGATATCTTCATTTAACTTAATCTCAATAATCACCAGCCTATGCCTTTGTTTCTTTCTCTGTTCAGATGTGCCCATAAATTCTCATTCATTCATTGGTTCTCTACTACTACAGTGTCTTGTATACAATTGTAAGCAAGTTTGTGTGAGCGTATATTAGTTTCCTGAGTATTTATGTAGATATAGTATTGTTTGACCATATAGATTTTTTATGTTAAATGTTTTAATGGGTTCACACTTTTTGTTTCTGGTTACTCTCACTATCATATCCTCTTACTTCCTGGCATCCGTATCTTCACTATCAGTCTCTTAAGGATTCATGACTTTGGGTTTTAGTCTCTGACAGACTTAGCTTTATAAGGGACACCTGTGTGAATGTTGGATTGGAATTAATCATTATATCCTGATAGGATCATTCATCAGGGGATATACAACTGAAATCTGTGTTTTTCTTCCTACCAGAATCTGTCAATGCAAAATAGTGAAGCAGTTAGTTTACTGCCCCTGAGCCCCTTCACTGTTGTATGCCCGTGTATTGGTTAGATCATTCTGTGTAGAGCCTGTGCAGACAGCTGAAGCTCCTATGATTTCCTGATTGCAATGGCTCTGCCGCACTCTCTAAATAAATCAAAGGTCTTAACGTAAAATGAGAATTCTGAAAATGGTAGAAAAGATGTGCTAAAACAAACAGGCATAGATCAGAACTTTCTGAATAAACTCTGGTCAATGGAAAATAAAGGTTAACAATGAACAAATAGGACCTCATGAAACTAAAGCAAGTACACAGTGAAGGAAACAGTCAACAAAAATAAAGAGGCAGCCTACAGAACTGGAAGAAATCTTTGCCAGCAATATATCTGACAGAAGAGTAATATATATATACTATATAGAGAATTCAAAAAGCAACACACCAAGAAAACAAACAACCCAATCAAAAATAGATTATGGATATGAACAAAGATTTATCAAAACAAGATATATGAATGGGTCATATACACTTAAAAATATTTAACAGCATTAGCCATCTCAGAAATGCAAATTAAAGTTACCTTGAGATTCTATCTCACCAGATCAGAATGACTGTCATCAGGAAATCATATGGCATCAAATGCTGAGAAGGATATGAGAAAAAAATCCTTATCTTATACTGGTGGGAGTACAGACCATTGCAACCACTATAAAAACCAATGTAGAGACCCCTAATATATGGCCAATTTGTCCCACCCTGGGCATGTATCCAAGGACTCAATAATCTACCACAGAGACACTTGTTCATCCATATATATTGTAAATCTATTCATAAGAGCTAGAAGATGGGAAACAAACCTTCCTTCCTTCCTTCCTTCCTTCCTTCCTTCCTCCCTTCCTTCCTTCTTTCCTTTTTTGTTTTCTTTCCTTCTTTTTTTCTAACATAAAATTTTTATTGCTTCTGTGGAAACTTCACCTCATGCACCCTGATTAGACTTACTTCCAAGTCCTTCTATATCTACCAAGACCTACCCTTGTGACCCCCACAAAAGTAATATAAGAATAAAAAAGTCATATATATGTATGTATGTATATATATATATATATATATATATATATATATATATATATGCATGTCTCAGAGTTTCTATTGCTGTGTTACAACACCACAACCACTAACAACTTAGGGTGGAGAGGGAAGAACAGTAAGTTTTAAAAGCCATTTGTGCTTTCTTTAATCATGCAGTTTACTCAAAAGCTTCAAAGATCCTTTGAAGACCAAATTCCCATATATATATATACATATATATATATATATATATGTATATATATATATATATATATATATATATACATGTATGTCAGCATTTTGATTCACCCATCTCCATCTCCCTCACAGTTTCTCCTAGTACTTCAAACTCAGAAGTTTTCCATAACTTCTAATTCTCCATATCCTCTCAGGCGGTCATGCAATAGGCTTTCCATGACAGAAGAGGCATTCATTTCTCTAATTGTCATTTTTGTATCGTTGCACCTGAAGGATTGCTACCTATTCTTAGTCTTGTTACAAACAAATTTCATTTTGAGGTTCACATTCTATACTAGAAACTTTAATGCCATACTGGCCTGAATTTTAATGCCATACTGGCTTGGCATTGTACCTTGGACTCCATTTTTGTGTTTCTTTACCATATAACTCTCTAGGGTACATCTTGTTATCACGTCAAGATTTCTTTTTCTCTTGTCTGTAATAAGATGTATGAAAGAGAAGAATTTTAATGGCAAGGCTCAAAATTTGCACAAACTATTTAGAGCTGCACACTGTTATGTAGGTCCCAACCATGTGTTCATACTATGCTGCAAGGTCCTTCAGGAGCTGAGTATTTATTCTTCATGATGATATAATCAAATACAAAATCACTTTTTAATGAAAGGGAAGAAAATGGTAGTGGGAGAAATCTACTGCTCTCATCCTCACTTTCTCAAACATTGGGATGATAACAGGACAGCAATAGTTAGGAAAATTATGTTCATGCTATGAGTGAACTTGGACATTTTCATTGTATTTCTATATTCTAAAATCTGATATTCTTGATACAAATTAACTTTTCAGACTCTGATATTTAATATTGTCAACTTGGTAGGACAGAGAATAACCCAGGAGATAATTTTGTTTGTGAGGAAGCTTCTAAGTAGGACTAATTAAAATTGGGAAGTGGTGGCCCCGTTCCATGGTCTGGGATACTGTAACAAATGACATTGTGAAAGCCAGCTGAACATCAGCACCCATTTCTCTATGCTTTCTGACCTGAATGTGGATGTAATATGACCAGCTGGCTTATGACCTTATTGCCATGATTTTCCAGGCAAAATGAACTCTTCCTACTAGAAGTTGCTTCTTGTCAGGTATTTGATCAGAGTAACAAAAACTATAACTAATACAGAGTCTAACATACAACTACCTATTATTATAGGCAGGATAATATATATATATATATATATATATATATATATATATATATATATATATATCAGACTGCAACATTGTATGCAGGCAATGCTACTGTGCTAATATTAGTCTGTGACAATCATTTAGACCAGCAGGGTCTCAACCTATGAGTGGTGACCCCTTCTGGAGAATGCATATCAGATATACTGTATATAAGATATTTACATTACAATGTATAGCAGCACCAATATTACAGTTACAGAGTAAGAATAAAATAATCTTATGGTTTGTGTCATTACAACCTGAGGAACTCTGTTAAGGGGTGAAAGCATGAGGAAGATTGAGAACCACTGCTCTAGACAATTGACTTGGTGTGGCAGGATTTTATTCTTTAAAAACACTTGCTTATTTTTATGTTCAACCCTTTAAAGAGATGCTTCAGTAACAGATGAACAAACATTTTATGCCTAAGTATATCCATCTGATTTATGAGGCATGTAAAAATGAATGAACAGAGTCTAAGTAATACGTCAACAAAATAAACAATAGTCCTTCACAGTTATTCTTAATTCATTCACTGATTAATGGAACAATATTTCAGACTCAGAAACAAGTCACTCTGAGTAAGACCTAAAATGCTCTCTGTAAATCTTTTACATTACAACTGCATAAATTGTGTTCTTTCAGTGTCCAACCTTCTTGACTAATGGCATCGCTTTAGTATTTTATTTTTACTAGATTATCAGTGGGCAATGATTATATTATTGTGAACCTGCCAAGTTTTATGGCAACTTGACACAAGGTAGAGTCATTTGGGAAGAGGGAACCTCAATTAATTAAATGGCCCCAGTTAATTGGGCAACTTTTTCTTTATCAATGATTGTTGTAGGTGTGCCAGCTCACTGGGGACCATGCCATCACTGGAAAAGTGGTACTGGATGGGGTAAGATGGTAGGGTGAACAAGACATAAGGAGAAAAATAATAAGCAGCACCCCTCCAAGGCTTTTACATCACCCCCTGCCTTTGGCTTCCTAGGCCTGAGTTCTTGCCCTTGTTTCCTTCAGTCATGGAATATGACCTGAGAGTTGCAAGCTGGAAACTCTTTCCTTTCTATGTCTTTGGTCATGGTGTTTTTTCCAGCCATAGAAACTCTAAGACAATGAATATTATATATTTTAATCTCATTTCATCTGACTGTTAACTAAACTTACAATGGCTAGAAAAATTTAAAAAGTTGAATGGATTTAAAATACCTTTGAATGTTTTTGGTACATTGGTAATTTTACTAAAACATTCTAAAGCTAATTTTACAAAACAATTTTGTGGAAATAAAATGATATCAAATGGCTAGTGGTATAGGTGATTGTAGGGCACACATCACTCTTTAAACAAATTCCATGTATTGACTTTATTTCTAAGAAGTATTCTGTTGAACAAAAAGTTCCACAATGATCACAAAAAGATCTATTAAAAAAGAAATTGTCCTCTTAGCACATCATTGGAATGGATGGGATTTTATACTATAAACTAGAATTTTGTCCAGGAAACAAATTATCAGGCTTAATATCTACATGTCACAAATAGAAACATTTTCTATCTTCAATACATTTCAAAATAAAATTTAATTGACTTCAAAGTTCTAAAATTCAATACAGTACATGAAATCAATATTCACTGCTTTTCTCAGGGGAAAATGTGTCCAGGTTTAGACATGTGGGATTGCAGTGGTTACATGCATTGAACATAGCTGGATGCATAGAAGGGGATGCTTTATTTGGCTAAATTGATTTAATATTTGTTCCTTCTTGCTTTAGAGTTCCAACATCTGACCAGGTGTAGCATCAGTAGATGGAATATCCAAAGCGTTGGTAGGAAGAAGAGAGAGTGAAAGCCAGAAGACTCATTAGCTAAGCCATTCCTTTGCTGAGATTTTCAGATACAACCCTCCCCTCTGTCAGCTCAGTCTTCTTCAGTGTCTCCAAAATGCTTCTGCCTCTGTCACTGTCTCATCCAATGATCCATCTCCTCAGCTGCCACTAGTATTGAGTAAAGCAAAGCTTCTACTCTCTTAGTGCTTTCAGATCCCTGTGGATTCTCAAGCCCTGTTATGTAAGGAGACATGATGTGAGTTGGGTTTTTTTTTTTTTTTTTTTTTTTTAGTACAGAGCTGGGGTTAGAAGATTAGAGTGGTGATGAGTCCCACAACACATTGTATGGAAAATGTGAAGTTACGTCGAGTAGTAGTAAAAAATCCCTGAGATAGCTATTAAATCTAACAATTCTAATTCATGTTGAGATGTTAATTCCCCTTATCAAATACAAGTACAAAAATAGTATTCATTAGAGTTAGGAGGTGCAGCCATGTAGAATTTATATTACAGACACTTGGGGTAAATGCATGTATCCTTGAACCATGGTTCCAACATGAAATGTGCTTGACATGTTGGCTCTTATAATGAAAGAAACGTCCCCAGCAACTGAGACTATTTTGGAAAGTGGTAGAAAATTTAGTTGTTGAGCCTGTCAGAAAGATGCAGCTCATGGGGCATGGATGAGTTTTAGGACATCTTGTTCTTTTTTTTTTTTTTTTGGTTTTTCGAGACAGGGTTTCTCTGTGTAGCCTTGGCTGTCCTGGAACTCACTTTGTAGACCAGGCTGGCCTCGAACTCAGAAATCCTCCTGCCTTTGCCTCCCAAGTGCTGGGATTAAAGGCGTGCGCCACCACCGCCTGGCAGGACATCTTGTTCTTGATTCCATGTGTGTGCTTATGTCTATTTCCTGGCTACCCCAAGTGAATACCTTTGTTCTGCTGTGCTCTCTCTGCTTTCATGAAGTTCTGCTCCACCCCAGTCCCACCCCATCAATGGGTTGAAGTCTCTATCCTCATTAACTACAACAAATGAGAGGAAAGCAAGTGAAAATCAGGCAAATGAAATAAGAAAAGAGTTAGAAAACCAAGAGACTTCACTTCTGTAGCCCAGAGATGAATTACTTATATACTGGATCTCCTTATCTCTTTTATTAAGCAAAGCCCTACTTGAGTATAACATATTGTTCTAAGTGTCTAGAGCTGGATTGAGACATAGTATGCTACTCTCTGGTTTCAGAGCCTGTAAGATGCCATAGAATGCAGCTCTCAGGTAGAGTCTTGACCCTGGTTTGAGCAATATCGTACTGCCCCAGTGTCCAGAGCCTGGTTTCAGTAGTGACAATCTACTTTCTGGCTGCAAAGGCCGGCAGAGAAGCTGCTCCCAGGATTTGATGTGCATAGGTTATAGGAACAAATGAGAGAGGGGAAAGATGAGGAGAGTGAGGAAAAGGGCCTTGCTGGATGGGTGGGTAGGTAGATCAGTGAGAGTGCCAGAGGGTAGCCAAGGTAGCAAGGGACTAGCATTCAAAGTACTAAAAGGAAGGAAAAAAAAGTGACTGAAGAAGAGGCCTATTGATTTGTCAGGGGTCTTCCCTGAACTGTCTAGAGCTTGGATTGTGCAGTATCATGCTACTTTCTGCTATTAGTCAGTGTTCAGAGGCTGGACTAAGCCATAGCTTGCTGATCTCGGACAGTAACCAGAGCTTGAAGTATACAGTAGCAGGCAACATTCTCTTGGATGCTTGAAAATCTTCAATGTATCTGAAGCTGGTCACCATGGCTATGTCTTGATTTTCATGTAATTTTATCTCTTGTCCTGTTACTTCATGTTTCTTTGCTGAGACAGAGTTGTATTGCACAGTTGTATATATTCTTCTAACTTATTCGTTTGTTTTGTTTTATTTTTTAAATTCAGTTTCCTCTCCTTTTGTTTCTTCTCCAGCACCAGGGGAATGAATTAGTGTACTAGATTGCCTTATATTGATTCTTGGGAGACTGCCTTTGTCAGTGTTCTTCACCTTCGAGGGTCTCCTGTCTCTCTGTCATTTGTCTCCGGACTACTTCTCCTATGTTGCAAACAGTATTTGTAAACCTTGTGGCTCAATCTTTGGTTGGTAATGTATTTTTAAGACCTGACGCTTAGGCATTGTAATTTATGGCTCTAGTTTCCTTTAGTCATATTGTATATCGCCTTCCTAAAAATGATGGCATAGATGTGCTGCAAGCTGCTCTGTCTGAATGAAATTGCCTTCATCTTAAACATTGTTTGCTTTTCCAGGATGACTCCATTTTGATTCTTGGAATTTTATGCTCTGTTACCTCTTATTCTTTCTGTGATAATAAAAAGCATTTTGATATCTATCTGTATCTACATTTGAAAGAAATAGATACATAGATTGGCATGCAGTTTACATATCTTTAGTCACAATATGAAGAGAATTAAATACTAAGATTTTTCCAGTCTTTTATTTACAGTGTAATATTTAGTTTGCCTTTTAATCCCATTACCTCCATTTCCTCACCAGTGATGAGGTCATCATATTAACTCTCAATCCTATTGTACAAGACTTTTACAAGGAATGTATGAGAGAAGAATTTGCAAGTTTGAGTGCCACACACAACTGACAGTGTATTGACTCAGATTTGCAAAGTAGCTAAAGAGGATATTAGGCATAAGATAGATATTAAAGGATTAATAAGGCATTAAATTCATTATTACCCTTCATAGCTGCACAAAACTAATGGCAATCCTGCACTATGTTCTCTGATGTAGTTCCTCTCTGATAATTAATTGCAAAATTGTAGTAAATTTTATGATTCCTGACTCCTGGTCTGGCTTGTTTAAAACATCATTTTCACCTGTGCACTGCAGATGCATATGACTTTGTTAATAATGACTGTTGAATTTAAAGCTCCTTGGCACATGAATAAAAAGTATACTCTGTGTTGACCCTCAAAAGGCAGAATGTAAAACCACACTACTCATCTCAGTTTTAATTTCAAGGTCATCTTGACTGATGATGAAGATCAACTTAAAGTTTTGGACTACTGTATCCTCCTCCCTTGCACATTGCATCATGCTACAATGCCATGGCTCCCCGGGTTCTTAGTCCTGATTAGAGTTTCGTTCTCCACATCTTCAGATGCTTTGCTTCTGCATGGCTTCCTGTCTGAAAGTTAATGACAAAAGTAAGTTTTTGATGCCTAGTACACATTAGCATGTAGACATTAGTGGAGGTGTCTGTTGTTTGCTTGATTTTTCTTCTGAGACTGGACTATTTTTAGTACAGAGTTGATTGCACAGCTTGAAGCCTTCTGCAATTTTGCCAATATCTGTTTTGTTTATTTTTAATTTTTGTTATTGTTGTTCTAGGTTTTCTGTTGTCTAGACACCAAGGTTTCCAATGTTTTTCTTTACCATTGTTCACTTCATAGGCAATCTTTGCAAAAACCAACCTAGAGCCACAGGGTAAGCATAGGATACGGGCTTATTCTGACATGTAATTTTAAGCACACTTTCCAGATAAATTCCTGTACTATACTTTGTGAGTATAATTTCTACACTCAGACTTATTTTTTTTATTATTTATTTTATTTTATTTTTTTAATTTACATTCCAAATCACTTCCCCTTTCCCGTTTCCTCCCTCCCCGAAAGTCCCATAAGCCCCCTTCCCTCCCTCTTTTCTCCATTCAACCCCCTCTCGTTACTCTGTCCTGGCGTTCCCCTACATCCAGTCTTTCCAGGACCAGGGGTCTCTCCTACCATCTTTTTAGAAATCTATTGATATGCGGATTGTGTCTAGGGTATTCCGAGATTCTGGGTCAATATCCCCTTATCAGTGACTGCATACCATGTGTGTTCTTTTGTGATTGGGTTACCTCACTAAGGATGATATTTTCAAGATCTGACCATTTGCCTAGGAATTTCGTGAATTCATTGTTTTTAATTGCAGAGTAGTATTCCATTGTGTAGATATACCACATCTTCTCATCCTTAGTCATTAGGGAAATGCAAATCAAAACAACCCTGAGATTCCATCTCACACCAGTCAGGATGGCTAAGATCAAAAACACAGGAGACAGCAGTTGTTGGCGAGGATGTGGAGAAAGAGGAACACTCCTCCACTGCTGGTGGAATTGCAAGCTGGTACAACCACTCTGGAAAGCAGTCTGGTGGTTCCTCAGAAAACTGGGCATGACACTCCCGGAGGATCCGGCTATACCACTCCTGGGCATATACCCAGAGACTTTACCTGCATGCAATAAGGACACATGCTCCACTATGTTCATAGCAGCCTTATTTATAATAGCCAGAAGCTGGAAAGAACCCAGATGTCCCTCAACAGAGGAATGGATACACTCAGACTTATAAATCCTTGTTTTACTGTGGTTATATGAAGTCAAGCTTTCTGAAATCTTAGTAAGCTTACTTAATAGTTAATCAACTTAGGTCTTCATGGAGTCAGTATTAAAATATTATGGATTAATCTATCATGTTAAATAGTTAAAATGCAGTTCTAACTTAATATAAAAACTCAAGTGGGAGCTAATGTTTGTCAAGGCTACATTATTTTTTTCTCTAATTTTACTTCAAAGTCCTGGATACCACTTAGATCTATGCCAGATACTTGATTGTAGAACATTCATATGTACATGTACAATGATATAGATTCATATACATACAGATTTACATCAAAAAATAATTAAAATGATGTAGAAGAGACAAACTTTCTGAGTAGACAAAAATAATATAGGCATGATGAACATTAGTTCCCATCTGAGTTGCTAAATTACATCAGACTTGAATTTTAACTATTTAACATCTACTCAGAAATTTTTCTCTTCTTCATCTTTAAAAATAAAACTTCAAATCTTCTACTGATTAGACTAGTTTATGTTATATGCTCACTTATGAGTCATCCACTGTGTGTAGGTAGGTAAGATTATGCTACTCAGTTTAGGTCAATAAGTGGTCCTAATACATTTGAACATGAAGTTAACTTCCTGTGGCAAAATTGCTTCCCAACCGTAAAGTTTCCCAACTGGTAGGTCAAGGCTTCTGTCATATTTGGTATATCCAAATATGTTTGTAGTCATTTCTTTTCTCATGATTGTGACCAAATATCTGACAAAAAACAACTTAGACACAGCCATATACTGGCTCACATTTTATGGGGACACTGTTCATCTTGGGGAAAACATGGTTGGAAGATAGGTGGCTGACCACATTGAGTTCACAGCGAGGAAACAGAAAGCATTACATACTAGTGCTTAGCTTCTTTTTCCCACTCTTTATAGTCACCAATACTCATGGTGACTCTCCCTTTCTCTAACCTCTCTAGAAAAACCCTCATAGAACTTTTCATAGTTGTGTCTCCTAGGTGATCATAATAATTCTTCTCCAGTTGGCAGTGAGGATTAATGTTCACTAAAACCTTCAGCTATCTTAGAGTGGCTAAAGGTCATTGCTTATCACTGAATACTGGCAGCTTTCATTATTCTGACTATAAGCAAAATCTATACTTCATGATCTCTTATCAGTTGCTGTGTCTCTCATAACATGGTCTGATCAATGCATTTTTTTTAAAAAAGATTTGCCTATTAAAATTAATAGAAGTGTGAAGCATCACTATTGGTACATTCCGTATTATTTCAGTTATTATTTGATGTGTATATTCATATCAGTGTATATGAATATATAAATGTTCTATAGTCAGAATTCTGGAATAAAACTAGGTAACATCCAGAATTTTGAAGTAAGATCAGAGAAAGAAATGAGAGCTCTCAGTTACTTCCATCGAACCTAGAGAATGGGTAAGGAATAACAATCTGTGCTTTGAAGTCCCTTGGTTAAGCACAGATTATTGGCATATCATAATTTAACTGCACTAGCAACAATCAGTAAGGTTTCATCAATTACACCCACCTAAATGGCCAGGGGCTATCTTCTCAGTCACTGTTACAGGCATATGAATATACTTTTCCAATAGAATATGATGCATACAACTTGCAGTCACTTATCTGTTTAAAAAGATATCTGATTTTCTAAATTTTATCTTTGTCCTCAATGCTGGCTGGAATTGCCAGTTCCAGTAGGAATGTTGACAAGTTCATATGTAACATAGTGACCTGCATTATTGGGCCATGGACTTAATGCGTCAAAGCCAACTTTAAAAAGATGATCAACCAAGAAGATACTAGAGATAATATTTATATTATATTATAACTCTAGTGATTGAAAAAATAGGCAGCAAATTTGTCTCTTCCATTCATTATTTTACCCATGTATGCATTTAAGAAATATTATTTAATTGATATAGTATGGATGGGATATGGGTATTAGGAGCCATCATAGGACAAGCTCATATCTAGCAAGAGATCTTTCTGAGACATTCTGCTATGGATTAAAATAATTCATGACAGATTTGCTCATATAGGCAAGGCTCAGGAGAAAATCATTTTAGGATTGGTTCCTCTATTAATATGCGTTTCCTGCTATTATTAAACATATATGACAATCACTAGGTATTAGCTAAACCTTTTGAGCAGATCTCTGCAGATCTATGAAGATGTACTGTCTTGTAGTCATGCTATATATTCAAACAGATAACTTCTTAATTTTTTTTGAAAAAATGTATTTTGAATAAGAATAGAAAGGTGTACATCTGCATAAAAATATTTTGGAAATTTTATTTTTTTTCACAAACTCAAAATGTCTTTTATTTTTATTTATTTTTTAATTTTATTTTATTTTCTAAGTTTTTTTATTTACATTCAAAATCATTTTCCCTTTCCCGTTTCCTCCCTCCCCAAAAGTCCCATAAGACTCCTTCCCTCCCTCTTTTCCCCATTCAACCCCCTCTCACTTCTCTGTCTTGGCATTCCCCTACATCCAGTCTTTCCAGGACCAGGGATCTCTCCTTCCATCTTCTTGGAAATCTATTGATATGCGAATTGTGTCTAGGGTATTCTGAGATTCTGGGTTAATATCCCCTTATCAGTGACTGCATACCAGGTGTGTTCTTTTGTGATTGGGTTACCTCACTAAGGATGATATTTTCAAGTTCTGACCATTTGCTGAGGAACTTCGTGAATTCATTGTTTTTAATTGCAGAGTAGTATTCCGTTGTGTAAATAAACCACATCTTCTGAATTCATTCCTCCTTTGAGGGACATCTGGGTGCTTTCCAGCTTCTGGCTATTATAAATAAGGCTGCTATGAACATAGTGGAGCATGTGTCCTTATTGCATGCAGGTAAAGCCTCTGGGTATATGCCAGGAGTGGTATAGCCGGATCCTCCGGGAGTGCCATGCCCAGTTTTCTGAGGAACCGCCAGACTGCTTTCCAGAGCGGTTGTACCAGCTTGCAATCCCACCAGCAGTGGAGGAGTGTTCCTCTTTCTCCACATCCTCGCCAACAACTGCTGTCTCCTGTGTTTTTGATCTTAGCCATTCTGACTGGTGTGAGATGGAATCTCAGGGTTGTTTTGATTTGCATTTCCCTAATGACTAAGGATGATGAACATCTCTTTAGGTGCTTCTCAGCCATTAGATATTCTTCAGGTGAGAACTCTTTGTTTAGTTCTGTACCCCATTTTTAATAGGGTTACTTGCCTCTCTGGAGTTTAACTTCTTGAGTTCTTTGTATATATTGGATATTAGCCCTCTGTCGGATGTAGGGTTGGTAAAGATCATTTCCCAGTTAGTTGGTTGCCGCTTTGTCTTTTTGACAGTGTCTTTTGCCTTGCAAAATCTTTGTAATTTAATGAGGTCCCATTTGTCTATTCTTGATCTTAGAGCATAAGCTATTGGAGTTCTATTCAGGAAATTCTCCCCTTTGCCCATATGTTCAAGGTTCTTCCCTAGTTTCCTTTCTATTAATTTCAGTGTGTCCTGTTTTATGTGGAGGTCCCTGATCCACTTGGAATTGAGCTTAGTGCAAGGAGATAAGAATGGGTCAATTTGCATTCTTCTGCATGTTGACCTCCAGTTGAGCCAGCACCATTTGTTGAAATGGTGCTATCTTTTTTCCACTGGATGGTTTTAGCTCCTTTGTCAAAGATCAAGTGACCATAGGAGTGTGGATTCATTTGTGGGTCTTCAATTTTGTTCCATTGATCTACATGCCTGTCACTGTACCAATACCATGCAGTTTTTAACACTATTGCTCTGTAGGACAGCTTGAGGTCCGGGATACTGATTCCCCCAGAGGTTTTGTACTCTTGAGAGTAGTTCTACCTATCCTGGGTTTTCTGTTATTCCAGATGAATTTTTGAATTGCTCTTTCTAACTCTATGAAGAATTGAGTTTGGATTTTGATGGGGATTGCATTGATTCTGTATATTGCTTTTGGCAAGATGGTCATTTTTACTATATTAATCCTTCCAATCCATGAGCATGGCAGATTTTTCAATCTTCTGAGGTCTTCTTCAATTTCTTTCTTCAGAGACTTGAAGTTCTTGTCATACAGATCTTTCCCTTGATTGGTTAGAGTCACACCAAGATAATTAATATGGTTTGTGGCTATCCTTCCTGAAGGGTGTCATTTCTCGTACTTCTTTCTCAGCCTGCTTATTCTTTGAGTATAGGAAGGCTACTGACTGGCATGAGTTGATTTTATATCCGGCAACTTTGCTGAAGTCGTTTATCAGCTGTAGGATTTCTCTGGTGGAGTTCTAGGGTCGCTTAAGTATACTATCATATCATCTGCAAATAGTGATAGTTTGAATTCTTCCTTTCCAATTTGTATCCCTTTGACCTCCTTTCGTTGTCTAATTGCCCTAGCTAGAACTTCAAATACTATATTGAAAAGATATGGAGAGAGAGGGCAGCCTTGTCTAGTCCCTAATTTTAGTGGGATTGCTTCATGTTTCTCTTCATTTAGATTGATGTTGGCTACCGGTTTGCTGTAAATTGCTTTTACTATGTTTAGATATGGGCCTCGAATTCCTGATCTTTCCAAGACCTTTAGCATGAAAGGATGCTGAATTTTGTTAAATGCTTTCTCAGCATCTAATGAAATGACCATGTGGCTTTTTTCTTTGAGATTGTTTATGTAGTGGATTACATTGATGGACTTCCTTATATTGAACCATCCGTGCATCCCCGGGATGAAGCCTACATGACCGTGGTGAATGATTGTTTTGATGTGTTCTTGGATTCGGTTGGCAAGAATTTTTTTGAGTATTTTTGCATCGATATTCATTAGAGAGATTGTCCTGAGATTCTCTTTCTTTGTCGGATCTTTGTGTGCTTTTGGTATTAGTGTAATTGTGGCTTCATAGAACGAGTTGGGTAGTGTTCCTTCTGTTTCTATTTTGTGGAATAGTTTGAAGAGTATTGGTGTTAGGTCTTCTTTGAAGGTCTGATAGAATTCTGCAGTAAAACCATCTGGACCTGTGCTTTTTTTGGTTGGAAGACTTCCAATGATGACTTCTATTTCTTCAGGGGTTATAGGACAGTTTAGATGGTCTATTTGATCCTGATTTAATTTTGGTATTTGGTATCTGTCAAGGAAATTGTCCATTTCCTCGAGATTTTCTAGTTGTGTTGAATACAGGCTTTTTGTAGTAGGATCTGATGATTTTTTGAATTTCCTCAGTTTCTATTGTTATCTCTCCCTTTTCGTTTCTGATTTTGTTAATTTGGATACTGTTTCTGTGCCCTCTGGATAGTCTGGCTAAGGGCTTATCTATCTTGTTGATTTTCCCAAAGAACCAACTCCTAGTTTTGTTGATTCTTTGTCTGGTTTTATTTGTTTCTACTTGATTGATTTCAGCCCTGAGTTTGATGATTTCCTGCTTTCTACTCCTCTTGGGTGTATTTGCTTCTTTTTGTTCCAGGACTTTCACGTGTGCCATTAAGCTGCTAGTGTATGCTGTCTCCCGTTTCTTCTTGGCGGCACTCAGGGCTATGAATTTTCCTCTTAGCACTGCTTTCATTGTGTCCCAGAATTAGGGTATGTTGTGCCTTCATTTTCATTAAATTTTAAAAAGTCTTTGATTTCTTTCTTTATTTCCTCCTTGACCAAGTTATCATTGAGTAGAGCATTGTTCAGCCTCCATGTGTACGTGGATTTTCTGTTGTTTTTGTTGCCATTGAAGACCACCCTTATTCCATAGTGATCTGATAGGAGGCATGGAATTAGTTCTATCTTCTTATATCTGTTGAGGTCTGATTTGTGACCAATTATATGGTCGATTTTGGAGAAGGTACTATGAGGTGCTGAGAAGGTGTATTCTTTTGGTCTAGGATGAAATGTTCTATATATATCTGTTAGTTCCATTTGGTCCAAGGCTTCAGTTAGATTCACTGTGTCCCTGTTTAGTTTCTGCTTTCCTGAACGATCAATTTCAGAGAGCGGGGTGTTGAAGTCACCCACTATTATTGTGTGAGGTACGATGTGTGCTTTGAGCTTCAGTAAAGTTTCTTTTACGAATGAGGGTGCCCTTGCATTTGGAACACAGATATTCAGAATTGAGAGTTCTTCTTGGATTTTTCCTTTGATCAGTATGTAGTGTCCTTCTGTGTCTTTTTTGATGACTTTAGGTTGAAAGTCAATTTTATCTGATATTAGGTTAGCTACTCCGGCTCATTTCCTGGGACCATTTGCTTGTAAAATTGTTTTCCAGCCTTTTACTCTGAGGTAGTGTTTGTCTTTGACACTGAGGTGCATTTCCTGCACGCAGCAAAATGCTGGATCCTGTTTACATATCCAGTCTGTTAGCCTATGTCTTTTTATTGCGGAATTGAGACCATTGATATTAAGAGAGATTAAGGAGTAGTGATTATTTCCACCTGCTATTCTTGACGCTATCTTTATGTTTGAGTGGTTATCTACTTTTGGGTTTGATGCAAGAAGGTTACTATCTCGTTTTTTCGAGGGTGTTGTTTCTCTCCTTGTATTGGTGATTTCCACCTATTATCCTTTGCAGGGCTGGGTTTGTGGAAAGATATTGAGAAAATTTGGTTTTATCATGGAATATCTTGGTCTCTCCATCTATGGTGATTGAGAGTTTTTCTGGGTATAGTAGACTAGGCTGGCATTTGTGTTCTCTTAGTGTCTGCCTGAGATCTGCCCAGGATCTTCTGGCTTTCATAGTCTCTGGTGAGAAGTCTGATGTGATTCGGATAGGTCTTCCTTTGTATGTTACTTGGCCCTTTTCTCTTACTGCTTTTAATATTCTTTGTTTAGTACATTTGATGTTTTGATTATTATGTGATGGGAGGTTTTTCTGTTATGGTCCAGTCTGTTTGGAGTTCTGTAGGCTTCTTATACATTCATCGGCATCTCTCTCTTTAGGTTAGGGAAGTTTTCCTCCATAATTTTGTTGAAGATGTTTACTGGCCCTTTAAGTTGCAAATCTTCACTCTCATCTATACCTATAATCCTTAGGTTTGGTCTTCTCATTGTGTCCTGGATTTCCTGGATGTTAAGGGTTACACGATTTTTGCATTTTGCATTTTCTTTGACTGTTGAGTCGATGCTTTCTATGGAATCTTCTGCACCTGAGATTCTTTCTTCCATCTCTTGTATTCTATTGTTGATGTTTGCATCTATGACTCCTGATTTCTTCCCAAGGTTTTTTATCTCCAAAATTGTCTGCCTTTGTGATTTCTTAGCTGTTTCTACTTCCTTTTTTAGGTCCTGGATGGATTTGCTGAGATCCTTCTCTTGTTTGTTTGTATTTTCCTGTATTTCTTTAAGGTATTTTTGCATTTCCTCTTTCAGGATTTCTGCCTGTTGACCCAAGTTCTCCTGTATTTCTCTAAGCAATTTTTGTGTTTCCTCCTCATGGGCTTCCATCTGTTGATCCATCTTCTCCTGCATTTCTTTAAGCAATTCTCGTTTTTCCTTTGTAAAGGCACATATCCGTTGATTCATTTCTTTAAGAAATTTTGTGTTGCCTCCGTATGGGCATCCATCTGTTGACCCATATTCTTCTGCATTTCTTTATGCAGTCTTTGTGATTCCTTTGAAAGTGCATCTACCCGTTGATTCATTTCTTTAAGCGATTTTTGTGTTGTCTCCTTGTGAGCCTCCATCTGTTGATCCATGTTCTCCTGCATTTCTCTAAGCGATTTTTGTGTTTCCTTTGTAAGGGCTTCTAACCTTTGATTCATGATCTCCTGTAATTCTTTATTAGATTTATTTGTGTCCTTCTTGAAATCCTTTAATAGCATCATGAGAAGTGATTTTAAATCCAGATCTTGTATTTCGGGTGTGGTGGGGTATCCAGGACTTGCTGCTGTTGGAGAGTTGTGTTCGGATGGTGCTATATTACTTTGATTTCTGTTAGTAACATTCCTATGTTTGCCTTTTGCCATCTGGTTACCTCTGTTGTTAGTTGGTCCTGCTGTCACTGGCTGTTGGTTGGACCTCCTGTGAGCCTGCAAATCTATTTCTGAACCCCCTCGATTACCGGGATTCCCCTGGCACCGATTTCTGGGGCCTGCCCTGCTCCTGAGTGACTTTGGAGCCCTGATGTGCCTTGCCCCATATGATGTTATACTGGGGAATCCCTGCACATCCAAAGGCTCAGCATAGTGGGTTCCCGGAGCAGAGGTCACCAAAGGGAGGCTGGTAGGCTCCTGCCCTGGGCAGTGCTGTGTGATCTCTCCCGGGGGGGGTGGAAGGGGGGGTCCCTCTGCAGGCAGAAGTCCCACAGCAGAGCTGGCGGGTCGGTTACTGCAAACCTGCCCAGCTCTTGGGAGCAGGGTACACACAAGCTGCCTGAGACCCAAGCGATATTATGCCAGTCTGTCTCTGAGCCTGGCGGTCCCAACTGCCCTGATGCTGGAGCAAAGATGGCAGAGTGCACTCTGCACTCTCTCGGTGCAGGTCACTCTGCAGGGGAGATGGCCCACAGCAGAGCTGGCACCCAGAAGACCGCAGTGCTTTCCAGCTCCTGGGCGCAGGTGGAAGCCCCAACAGGCCGTGCCCCAAGAGATGTTATATTGGGGTGAACCTGGGTACCTGTCTCCTCGGTGCAGTCTATCCAGGAACAGAGGTCGCCAAATGTAAGCTGGTAGGCTCCCGCCCATTGCGGGGGGGGGGGTCCCTCTGCAAGGCAGAAATCCCACAGCAGAGCTGGCGCACTGGTTACTGCAGATCTGCCCAGCTCTTGGGAGCAGGGTACACACAAGCTGCCTGAGACCCAAGCGATATTTTACCTGTCTGTCTCTGAGCCTGGAGGTCCCAACTGCCCTGATGCTGGAGCAAAGCTGGCGGAGTGCACTCTAACTTCTTAATTTTTAATGATGATCCTAAAAGAATTCCTAAAATTATATCAGTATTTATTAAGTTATTTTATAGTGGGACTGCTATTTGGTCCTTTCTGATAATGAAAACTCTAATGAGAACTCTACCAGTCTCTGTCACCACTTAATTGCTTCTACTACTCAGAACTCATTCCAAAGGGTTGTAAAATCATTACCCAAAGGTCATAAAAAGGGAACTATAATTAAGTATAGGTTCTATGACAGAAAACAAATGTTGACTTGGTTTATCGATCCAAAACACCGCTAATAATTTAGTTATGGTTTTTAACTCTGCATGAACCTGTGAAGCTATAGACAGATAATTACTCCTAATGGATATTCATGTAAACATTCTCTGTACTAAACTTCTATTTCAATTTATAATATGAATTTGTGTGTAAACTTGTGATGAACTTTTTGCCATGTGATCACATATTCTGAAAGATGTATAAGAGCTAAGGACAAAGAGAAGAGGCAGAACTGAGTGAGCTGAGGAGAACGTTTTAGACAGAACTGAACTCAAGAAGAAGTTAGGAGTAAAGGCATAGAATTGGGACAAGAGGTATTGAGAGTAAGGACATTATTATGATATCAGAAAAGGAGGAGAGACCAAGATTAGAAGGAGAATGCAGCAGAAGGGACAGGCAGGCTTCTCATTACCATAGGACAGAACAGGTCTTTCCGTAATAGCAAGTCAGGCTTAGTCTTACTAAACAGAACTAAGTTTTCTTCTTACAGACTTGGGTTTAATTCATTTAGCAATAAAAGGATAGAAGCTTTTTCTTTCTCTATATAATAAAGATTGGAACTCATTTTTTATCTACAATGAGTTCTTTTTGTACCAATGCTTGGTCTTTTGCTCCAAATGCATATGTAAGTATGGAAGTGTGTGCGTGTGTGTGTGTGTGTGTGTGTGTGTATGCAATTATGAGAATATATGTAATCTGGGCTCAACTGGTTATGAATGGAAATGTATAAATTCGCATGTGTGAATCTGTATATGAATTTATGTGAGTTTATACATATTTGTTCATGTAAAAGTTTTTCCTTCTGTGAGTGTGATTCTCTTCTTCTGGTTCAATAGAAGTGTATTGCTCCAATCTTCCCCTTAGTCTGACAAGTGAGAGGCATCTGGACAAAAGGGAAAAGTCTCTGGCAATTAATTCTTTACTTAATCCTCCCCTCTTAGGATACAAGTGTTAATCGCCTAAGTTAGCAGCCTTTTACCCTCAGAAAGAGCAAGAAAGTTTTTAGGATTTTTTAGAAATTATCATCAGCATTCACTACAGTTAGAGAGCTAGAATATCTGGAGATCCTCAGTCTTTAAAGCCACGTCAGATTCCTACTTTGTATCTTGTTTCAACCTGCTCTATGCTGAGAGGCTCCTGGCAGATGGGTAGTGTATACAGGAATTTTGAAATTAACGATTTACAGTATTTTCCATGAACATGCTTGTAATGCAACAGGAAAGATGGATGAGCATGCAAATTAAGCATTTAAAGAAAACCATGAAGCTGATTCACGTCAAAGAAGCAATAAAGGATTTCTCCCAGGAAAAAGACATGAGTGGTCTCATGCAGAGTTAAAGAGATATCCTGTGAGAAAAGCATGAATTGTTACTGGGACTTAGCAGTATGAGTAGCCGTACTCATACTGGAAATACTGTTGAGTAGTGTGTCTCTCTGGGAGTTAGACATATGATGTTAAAAATTTCTTAGGATAAAGGACAAAGACTGTAATGTAGCAAGGAGACTTTATTCAAAATAAAGCATTAAGGATAAAAGGATACTTTGATAATGTTGACATTGGGTCACATAAGTGCTGGTGGTTCTCAAGGGCCCCAGTGATTGTCTTAGAGTTCTTTCTTTACTCTTCATATCTCTTTCCATGATGTATCTGATTTTAATCATATTCATATCAACTTATTCATAGGCATAAGATGGAAAATAGAAAAGTTTTACCAAAAGTTGCCTCTGAAGAAACAGTTAGTCCTATTACATATGCATCCAAAACTAGTTCAGGCTGGATAAATCTTTTTACTCTACAGTTCAGATATAAATAGACTAGAACTGAATAGAATCTAAGTTTGTTTACTTAGTTTGTAACTAAGATGGTTAAGTGTGGTTCAGAGAAGGTTGTAGGTGCAGCTGAATGCAGGTGAGAGTTCTTGGCAGGGAACAAATTACTAGGAGCATTTTTCAGAGAGGGATGTATGAGCATAGTGTTGTGTCTGCCTCTCTCTCTCTCTCTCTCTCTCTCTCTCTCTCTCTCTCTGTGTGTGTGTGTGTGTTTATGTAAACCAGAGATCAACAACAAGTGTCTTTTGCTCACTTTCTACCTTAGATTTGAGACAGTCTCTCAATGAATTTGAGCTCACTGATTTGTCAAGACTGTCTGGGCAACTTGCCCCAGGGATCCTCCTTCCTCTACCTATCCAGCACGAATACTATGTATATATATATATATATACACAAAGCCACATTTGGATTTTATGTTGTTGGAGATAAAAATCAGGAAATTTGGAAAAAGAATTTTATTTCCTGAATCACCTCCACAGTTCCAAAGAATTAAATTCTTTACTTCAAATTACTAGTGTAGAAGCCAATTTTTCAACGAATGAGCTTTTGAAAATTAAACATGTATTCAATTATTGGATCAACTGAGGCTATAAATAAGACAAAGTACCAGTGCTCTTTATAAAAAGGATGCCATTTTTATAAACCTGTAAAAGTTTTATAAAGCAAATGAAGCTTGGCTGTATACCCATAATGAAAATGGTTGGTCATAACCAAAGAAACATGATAATCAATCCCAATATCAAATAATTTGGCACTTGGTGTTTTAATAACTATAAATTCATGTGCAGATTGTCAAACTGTCAGGATAAATTGATAAGATGAGTGAGCGTAGTATGTGAGAAAAAGCAAAATAGAACCCTTAGTGAGATTGAGAGAGGGCTTTTTCTTAGGACAGATCTAATAAACATGGAATGAGGGACATGAATTTCAGAGACAGATGAGACTGGGAGTCAATAATTCCATCAAAAAGTGAATACTTTGCTAACAGGCTTGCTATCATGTCCATACAGTTAAAGAAGAAGATAATTCCAGTGCTCGGGGTTAACTTATCCCCTTTATGAGCACATTTGTTAGAGTATTTGTAATTACATTTATATAAAAATCATAAGAAATTAACTGTTTATTTGAAAGCAATTATGGATAAGAATATTGTTTGACATTATGAAACTTGGAAAAATAGTCACACTATATAAAGGTGTACAATATCACAATGCATTCGCTTTCTGACAATACTTGTTGCTCATAAGTATTCACGATTCTCTTCAAAGCCCAAAGGAATCTGTATAACTCAGAAGGTGGACTTACCTCTTACAATAATCATTTGTGGAAACCTTTGAGAAAAATTCCATTACTCTGGCTTTGCAGATACAATGTTTTCTTCATCAACATCACTTTGCCATATAAATACACACTTTGATGTACTTTGGAGCCAATTAACAAGACAATTATATACTTAGTCACTAATTTTCCTTTTCTGCATCTTTAATGTTTATTATATAAATTGCAGCAGACTTTAAAGAAATAATTTAAAATATCATATATTTGATGTAAAGGAAACATCAAACTGGCCCATTAAATGTCTATTAACCTGATATTTTACCATGATTTAAAAAGGACAATGTTATTTTCTATTCTTGTGCATAAGATCTATATTCAAGTATTGAGAATGACTTCAAAACCTACTGCAATAGTTCAACTTAAAACTTGTTAAACTAGTTTCTTTCAGATGTTTTCCTGTAGAAAAATGTTAAATTTCTCCTTGGATTGACTTCATCAACCTCTTCAATGGTGTGCCCTGGCATTGTAACACCAGAGGGAGGTGGTTCTTGATAAGGAAAGATATGTATTCCCTCCTGGCATGCTACTGACATTGTAGTACAACCTCGCAATGATGCATGTGTAGGCTTTCTCCACTTCTTCCAACATTTGGTCAAGTTCTTATTTCTTGGCAGCTAGATTCTTATGCTGCTAACTGATGATCTCATCACAATTGTCAATTGCATTGTTGTTCCTTGTCACCAACTTGCCTTGAATTTCTCTTCTTCATCTTGCACACTCATGTAGAAGTCATAGGCCTTCTGTGAATTCTTGGCTGTTATTTTGTCTCTCTGCTTCTCATCTTAAATTTGTACTTCTTAGCCACATGCTTAAGCAGTGTTTCTCATCATTATCTCAATCTTGTTCTCCTTTCCTATACCCTTATCTATACCAGAAACATTCATCATATTATTGTTATACATGCCAAAAGTGACTTCAATCTGAGGAACACCATAGGTGCAGGAGTTCAAATTTCCCAAACAAGTTGTTATCTTTGGCCAAGGTTCTTTTGCTTTCACACATCTGTGAGCCTAGTAAAATGGCTGTGAGAAGAGTTGGCAAAGATCTCTATCTATTTGGTAGAAATGATTATTTTTGAGTTTAATAAAGATAGTCATGGCTCTAATAACACCACTATAGCTATTCCAGATTGACATCACAACTTATGCTGGGGAAGAGGGGAACATGATTAGGTATCGGATGGAGGAAAAGGACTGAAGCCTGGAGGGCCAGCAGAAAGAAGGGAAAGAAGGAACCTCGGGAGGTAGTTGGTGGGAAGACTCTCCAGAATGTACCAAAGACCTGGAAGGTGAGAGACTCTCAGGACTCAAAGGAGGGACCTTAGATGAAATGTCCTCCAGTGGGGAGAGGGAACTTGTAGAGCCTACCTCCAGAAGAAAGATAGGGCATCATGAGGGATGGGGTTGGCATCCCACAGTCAAAACTCTGACCCATAATTGTTCCTCTCTGAAAGAACTACAGGGACAAAATTGAAGAGCCTGAGGAAAAGAAGGTCCAAAGTGGATCCATCTCAAGGGGAGGACCCATGCCTGACACTATTACTGAGGTTATGGAGTGCTCACAAAAGGACTTTCCAACAAGGAGCTCAAAGAGTCAGATGTAGATATTTATGGGCAGAACAGATCATACTATGGAGAGCCTAGGAGTGAGAAAGAGGAATCCCTGTGCCCCCCCCCTCAAAACTTCTTTTTACAGTCCAGTCTTTAGTCCCATCCTGGTTTGCCCTTTGACTACCCCTCATCCCACACCTCCTTCCCCCCCACACCAACTCCTGTCTACAAAAGGATGTCCCCTTAGCTTTCTTGTCGCTCACATTTTATTCTGCTAAGGCATGAAGCATTTATCCATCATTTCTCCTCACTTAATCCTCCCTAAATATGTCTACCCCCACAGAGAAGTGTCTATCATCTCCTTGTTAATTCTGAATCCAGTCCAGGTAACACAGAAAAGGAACTTCCACAGTGGATATATATTTCACACTCTCTTTACCAATTCATGCGCTGATGGGTCTGTAGCCTGATTCCATTTCGTTGCTGCTGCAAAAGTACTGTAATATGCTGTAATATGTATATATGTATAGCCATTTATATGTTTATATTACCATTTAGGTTTGGAACATCTATGAGGAGGCTTGTCCCTAGGGAAACTGACTCTTGTCTCTCAACAGTCATTTCTTGCCTGCAGATATTTATCTAATGGTGGGACATTGAGAAATTTCTCACATTCTTAGTTGTGACAGGTTGGCTTGTCCACTCTTGTTGTTATGTTGTTTTATTTAGAATCAACATTGCTGCAATTTCATATGTAGCTTCTCTAACATATCTGGGAGAGACAACCATGGAGGATATTACCTATGGCTTTTACATCTTTCCACTCCCTCTCCTGTGCTTTCCCATGAGCCTTGTGTAGAGGGGTGGTGGTGGAGAAGTACCAGTTGGGATTGAGCATCCTATGATTAATTACTATCTGTGTTTGATCATTTGAGATCTCTGTAATAATCTCCATTAAGAGCAGAAAGACTTCTTTGATGAAAGGTGAGCATAAAGATAAATATTTAGAGTACAGCTACATATTCTGTTGGTTTATAAACCAACAGTAGTAGTTTCTCCGATAGGTTTTTTTTTTTCTCTCTCCAGCCACCAGTAGTTGGCCAGGTCTACAGAACTAGGCTTGAATCCCCTCCAACTAAGTGGGCTTTCAGTTGGATTAGACAGTTGCTGGTTAACCCCAAGATATAAATGCCACTATTGCACCACATGAGATATCTGGTCAGATCAATCATTGTTGTGGTTCACAGATCTTCCAGTTTGGGAGGACTATTGATCGCTTTTCTTCCTTGCTAGATTTCATTAACCCTTTCCAATACCATGAGAGGTAGTCCTCAAAGAGGAGGCCTCTAGGTCAAACAGAGCTCAGTTTCTCCAAGTCTCATGTCTGAAGTATTTGGTATCATCAGCTATTGGGTCATACCTTCATGTAATATAAGAGAAATTGTCTAGCATGGTATGTTGACAGAATTTACAAACCATAAAGTCTGGTGAGGAATATAACAAAATCTATGGCACTGAGTTGAGGAGATGGTTCTAAATTCCAGAAGAATACTAGGAACTTAATGTTGATTACAAGATGTCAGAAGAAAGAGAGGAAAGTAGAACCACAGTGAAAACTCCAGAGACCTTCAGATTTGAGTTCATCTTAGTGCCAACCTGTGTGTATATGTAATGAAGCTACAAGACTGAGAAGTCATCAGCTGAGAAGACCAGAATTGTCAATGCTTGGCTGTCACATGAAGGGGGCTGTGTAGAGAACCTTGTGCCCACATATTAACAGTGAAACATCATGATTTGCTTAGAATATTCTTGACTCAATTGTGAATATTAGCTGGCACACATTTCATAAACCTAACAACTTAAGAAAAAAAAACACATCAAAATATCCAGGTAGTTTAAGTATAGTCCAGAGCAAAGGTGAAGAATATTTATAGGAAAGCAAAACATCTATTACCCAATCAATTAAAATCAATAGTATTTGACATCTAATAGAAATATAAAGCAACACATATATTAATCCAAAATAGGAGGAAACTAATCAATTAAGATTGAGTAAGTGAAACAAAATGAGACAAAATGCACCAGATGAAGACAAAGCAATAAAGACCAAATACTTTTATAAATGAACAGAGCATCTTCATAATTCTTTACCTGGGCTTCCCCAGAAAGGGTGTATGTGTGCAGAGAACACATGAAAAATGAATGAGATCTCACCAAATTTGTTGACAAGCACATACTCACAACTGAAGGTTCAGCAAAATACAATCATAAGAAAGAGTGCCACCATGCAGATAATTACCAATAAGAAGAATATTGTCAAAAGCAAAGTAAAGTGCAACATTTTGTTCAGAAGTACAGACATAAGAGCTGGCATACTTAAAAAAATGGTAATAATGTGATAAAAGGTTGAACATTTTGCAGTACCTAAAGCCAAAGAGGAAAATCTTTCAGATTTCTAAAAAGATGGAAGGAGAGATCTCTGGTCCTGGAAAGACTGGATGTAGGGGAATGCCAGGACAGAGTAACGAGAGGGGGTTGAATGGAGAAAAGAGGGAGGGAAGGGGGCTTATGGGACTTTCGGGGAGGGAGGAAACGGGAAAGGGGAAGTGATTTGGAATGTAAATTAAAAAAATAAAATAAAATAAATAAAAAAAATCTTTTTAAACATGAAGCAAACAAAGTTTTTTGCAGTTAAATTAATAATTAATTAATTCTTGCTTTTTATTTTTGAGAATTCTCTCTTCTCTCAAAATCCTATTATATATTTGTCTTTGCTCTCTTTCCAACTCAAGCCCCCTTTGTTCATGATAAGTTTTCCTGCTGTGTCTCCCCTGTGTTTCTGTTCTTTTTGTAGCTTTAAAAGAACATATCTAGTAGAGGAAGCAGCTTAGGTTCACAGCACCCATAACTAATGGCTCACATCTGTTTGTAACCACAATTCCAAGATATCTGGTGCTATTATCTGGTCTCCTGTAGGCAACTGCATGCATGTGATGCATATATACTCATGCAGGTACACATATAAGCATATAAACATATATTATATCAAATATATATTTTATACAATGTTTTATATTAAATATATATCTAATATTATTACATGTGTACATATTATTGCATATGTATGTATACATGTGTGTATATTAAATGTATATTAAGATAAATATATTATTAAATATATTGTATTAAATATATATTTTAAAATGTGTATCTTTTATTCTTCAAACTTCTCTTTGCACCAGATGGAAACTATTATTGAAAACTATGGTCAATTAAAGTATGGGTTGTGGAACTCAATCCCAACTGGTATATATAGGTAGCACCACTCTCACACCTACCTAAGACTAAGAGACAGAGGGACAGTAAGTTTACATTTTATTGTGTCTCTTAAGAATATCATAAGCTATAGCCATAGAGTCTCAATAACATGATTGCCCAAAGATCAGCTGAACATGGATGACAACAATAGACCTGCTCACGTGGATGGTGGCGAGCTCATAAGACTTCAAACTCTAAAGAAGTGTAAAGCAAATCGAAACAAACAAAAAAACTACAGGCAACTAAGAAATTCTGAGAGTGGGAGAAATAGTCTTCCTTGGAGAAGAGCACACCAGTAGGTAATAGCCCTGAAAACATATAAACAAAATTAAGATTATTCAGATTTACCAGGTTGTATTTATGCATTTAGAGATATGTCTGTGTTTATTAGAGATATTATGTGTATATATGTGTGTATGTATGTGTGTATATTCTGTGTATATAACAATGATTAATGAAAAAAAGAGGCCATGAATTTTAATGACAGCAAGGAATATAGAGGTGTTCCATCTTCCACTGAACATGGGGGTTCCCTGGTCTCTGGTCCGGTTGGAAATGGCAAAATGAGTTATAGCTCTCAGAAGAGAAGCCTGCATAGGACAGGTAGCTGGGGTCTCTGGTCTTGCCTGTTACTGGCAGTGCCAATGCCAGTGGCAGCAGCAGAGACAGCAGCAGCAGGTGACAGTGGCAGAAACAGCAGGTGTATGAGCCTGGCCTGCTGGGCGGGTCCAAGGAACAGGGATGAATACATTAGGAGAGACAACTCTTCCCCAAAGTGTTACAGCTCAGTAAAACTGCCACTCAGATTATTTGTGGTGAAATAACCAATTTATTCCACTTTATTCCATGTGGATAGGGACTTTATAAACATTGAGGAGTAAGGAATGATGGGGGGCTAGATTCTTCTGGTTGGCTCAGTTTGAGATACTAGGGATGCTCTATTAGCATGGGGAAGGAGACTGATTGTCATGGTCCTCTCAGTGGGGTGTTGTGATTACATGTTCCAGAGCAGGTAGAGTTTGGCAGCGACCTGGCCCCACTCCTGACATTCTCAGTTCTGAGTTACATGGGGTTTAAGCTCACTCAGTTTCATCTGTTATTCTGTCTGGTGTCAAGGTTCACCAGAGAGAGAAAAAGAGAAGGAGCAAATTAGGTAATCATATTTTAATCTCAAAAGGAAGAAGAGATAATCAAAATAAGACCTCAAATCCTCAAACCCCAGCTGAATTTTTATGAATAAATATTTGGTAATATAAAATATTTTCAGGCAACAGGTCATCTCCAAGCCTGAACTCACTTAAAGAGATTTTCTAGCTTAAACCCCTGCAATTTAAATGCACAGAGAAGACATTATAAGGCTCTTTATTATTTGCTTTAAACATTTTTTAAAGAAAAACATATTGAAAATATGCCCAGATTCTAATCACATTGGTACCTGTGAGATGTTCTGCTCTTTGTAAACAAGATTTATTGCTCCTTGTTGGCGCACAGCCTGCGACCTGTAGACCAGCCCTCCTCTTGCTTAGAACCAAAAAATGAAGCTATATGGATAACTAGCACTATTTCTTACACTTCAAACACTAATAAAAAGTTTTCTGATAAACAAAGAAAACACCATTGCCTGAAATAACCTCATCTTAACTGATTGCATTTTCATTAAGACTATTTGTCTAGGGGTTGGAGAAATGGTTCAGCGGTTGTGAGCACTGACTGATCTTCCAGAGGTCCTGAGTTCAATTTCCAGCAACCACATGGTGGCTTACAACTATCTGTAGTGGGATCTGACACCCTTTCTGGTGTGTCTGAAGACCGTGACAGTGTACTCACATACATGAAATCAATCAATCAATTTTTTTAAAGACTAGGCCTCTAAGGAGACTTCAATTTTGACTTTCTGTAGGGTAAAATTAAAGGCATAACAATACACATATTTTCTTCATTATTAAAGTTTATTTTCAAGACGATTCTAAATATATGAACAGCAGTGTGTGTTTATTTTATCTAAGTGCCTGATATCAAAATGTAAGTAATTTTTTCATGTGTGAATTATTTCAATACAAATGTGTGTTTGTGGCTAATGGTTTTATTTTGTATGTTAGTTTATGCCAAGAGACGGCAAACGTCTCCTAGCTGTAATCTGGCTCAAATATAATAATCCTTGCATATTTTTACATGGGTTCATTACAGTAACAGCAGTTTTAAGTTTCGTAGGAACAAAACTTTGGTTACTCAAACATCTGTGACATTTTAGTTAGTTTTAGAATTTAGAAGCCCAAAATGCATGACAGAGTTTGTGGGAATTATATTGTTGAGGCTCAATGGTTCTCTTCAGAAAAAGCTCAGTGATGTCTAGATAGTGAGCAAGAGTCTGCAGACTCTGAGAGAAAAATGCCCAGTTGGAATCTCTAGGCAAGGTTATCATTGTTATTATTCTTTCTTCCAAAAATCTTTGTACCAACTAATTCACATGTTTGTCTCTACAATAAATCAATATGCATAGGAAGTGGCATGGAATTGCTTAATTTTTTAAAACTTTTATTTGAAAAAAAACAATCTACTTTGCAAAAATAATGAGTTTGCCTTCTTCGCGGCCTCTGGTATGTGCCTTGCTCACAATATATTGTCCTTCTCACCACTAAATAAGAAATATGGAACTGAACTTCTTTCATTTAAACACCCCTGATTTCAAGATCCTAAAAAATTTAGCCAAAGGCACCCACCAATAAAGTCCCCAGTTGGCCTCAGGTATGTCTATCTGAAGAAAGAAGATATTCATAAACCTGTTTCCAAGCTTCTTGAACTTCTTTAAGATATATTATGAAGACACAGAGACTATTTTAGCTTATTACAGTCTCACAGGGGAGATCTCAAAAATCTCAGGAGAGAATTACTATACCCCATTGACTTTATTACAGACCATTTAGGTCAGAACTGCTTAACAGAGACTAAAGAATGAAAATAACCAGATAAAACCCATTCAACTAAATAATGTATGATAAAATAAGAAGAAAAGACTGTTTGCTATAAGGCAAGGAGAAAGCAAGGTCAGATCTAAAATAATCTGTCATTTATAAATAATGTTTCTCAAAAAATTTGTGTGTGTATGTTTGTGTTTGTGTGTGTGTTTGTGTGATTGTGTGGGTGAGAGCAAGAGGGAGAGAGAGAGAGGGATTGGGAGAGGGATTGGGAGAGGGAGAGATATCGAGAAGGAGATGGAAAGGGAAAGATGGAAAAGGAGAGGGAGAGGGATAAAACACCAGATATTCCTTTGCTGCTCTCTTTTTTATTTTTGAGATAGAATCTTACAATAGATCTTCCTGTCTCTGTTTCCACAGCTCTGCAATTCAGAGTCACATCACCATGCTCAACTTTCCATGATTTCATGGTTTTTGTAACACTGAGTCATTTATCAAGTCACTAAATAGTAATTATTGGTATCAGAGTCCATTTGTTATTCTGTTCATATCTTAAGAATCAAGAGCATCCATTATCTATCTATATCTGTTAGCAGAAAACCATTTTAATATTTTAAGTCTGTCAATGACTTATATCACATGCATTGCATAATAAGAAAGAGAAAGCAATAATTCATGTATTTTAACGTTAAATACATTAGAACCATAAAAAGACTGTGATATAAAATCTCAAGTGTTGATGTAGATATCAATGTCCAGCAGATCGGGTGAGGTTTTTATTATACTAGTGTTGGGGCTCTGAGGAAGAACAGTAGGAAGCTCTCATAGTAAGAACTTCCTCAAAGTTAGCCATAAGCTCAAACATCTAATAGACCTGGTCTTGATGTACATGCTCTGGACAGTTATAATTTCAGCTCATTTTTATCAATGCTGTTTGAATAACTGCCTCTATATTCCTTCACATTATAAGTACATATATAAAACTCAAAATAGGTATTAACATTTCCACTCCTAAAACTGAGAATTTTTTTATTTCCTTAGTGCTCAATGGTTTTTTTTGTTTATATATGTCTCATTTATTCTGTTTTAGAATTTTTTTATTATTTATTTTATTTTTTTTTAATTTACATTCCAAATCACTTCCCCTTTCCCGTTTCCTCCCTCCCCGAAAGTCCCATAAGCCCCCTTCCCTCCCTTTTTTCTCCATTCAATCCCCTCTCGTTACTCTGTCCTGGCGTTCCCCTACATCCAGTCTTTCCAGGACCAGGGGTCTCTCCTTCCATCATGTCCCTCAACGGAGGAATGGATTCAGAAGATGTGGTATATCTACACAATGGAATACTACTCTGCAATTAAAAACAATGAATTCACGAAATTCCTAGGCAAATGGTCAGATCTTGAAAATATCATCCTTAGTGAGGTAACCCAATCACAAAAGAACACACATGGTATGCAGTCACTGATAAGGGGATATTGACCCAGAATCTCGGAATACCCTAGACACAATCCGCATATCAATAGATTGCTCAATGGTTTTAATGCCGCATGTGTAGTGCTTCATTCCATAGTGTTTCTTTGGGTCTTATTGCAGCCATCATGAAATAAAATTAATACTTTCTATTTTCCTGTTATGACAAAATTGCTATCCAAAAATACTTTGTATGTTATTTATTTATTGTATGTGGTTTGGGATATACTCAGTGGGGGAGAAAGAATGTGGGAGGAGCTTGGTTGAGTGAAGAGAGGGGAAACTGCAGTTGGGATTTACTGTATGAGAGAAGAATCTATGTTTAATAAAAATAAGATTGAATTATCCAACATAACTCTTGTTGCTTTTTTCTTTTACTGGGATCCCACCTATAGCTTGTTTCCTGTGGGAACTATTAAGTCTCCATTTCTTGACTAGTATTTCCTTGTTTCATTCAGTTTGGATGGGTAGCTTATGAGGCCATATATGGCCAGAAGTAGAGGAAAAAACATCTAACTCACAAATCCCCCTCCTTTTCAAAAAGACCCAAAGTTATGCTAAAAAGGCATTGTATTTCCCTTACTGCCAATTAGAAAATGTGTTTTCATTTGTATGTTGCTTCTGGGCAAACAATGCAATAACACCGCCTTGCTTTCTATTTGTCCCTGATCCAGCTGCTGTAATTTTTATGTATCCTGCTTGCTGCTTTGTACTTTTCAGTTATGATTTTATATCTTATTTTCTTCTGCCCCATATCACCATGGAAGCAAATTTTTATTTGTGTTATTTATTTATTTTCCTATTAAGGTTTCCATGATGCTTATACCATGAGGCCACATGCAAAGTCCTTTAATCTCCAAAAAGAAATTGTTATACATCTGTATCTTACTGCAATCTCAAGCTGTCTATCCCTATCTATAACATATTAGATAATCTTGCATTATCCTTTTAAAAGAAGCTTTAAATAAAATGCCTTTTTTTCTACTTTAGCTCCAAAGGATAAAAAAGATGTAGTTTTCAGTTTTAATCTCATACTTTCTTTGATGATTCAAAATATGCTTTGTCTTTAAAGTAAAGTTACAAACTAACGGAAGTTTGAAAATGGATATCACCCCAGGCATGGGATATTGCTGCCCTTGACAGATCCTTAAGCATGCATCACTTGATAAATCTGTTTGACTTAAAATGGTATGGTCACTCCAGAATAATCTTGGTCATAAGAAGATGAAGCTATCTTTTCTTTGGCAAGATTAGAATACATGCTGAGAGTTTCTCAGAGCCTTAAAGGGACTCTCTTGTGCCAAATTATTTTTGGACTCTTCAAATGACTATGTGAAGTCATCTAAGGATACCTTCCTTCTCTGAACTCATAGAAGCTGGGAACTGACACACAAGAACTACGGCAAGAGATGGAAACAGTGAAATGAAGCTACTCAATGGAAACCTCTGGTCTTCCATTCAGTGGAACAGTGCTGCTGACCCAGTCAGCATGAAGATTGGTAAGGTTGGCTTGCAATGCCACATCCTTTGCACTGTGAATGGGTTCTTAAACTCACACCTTAATCCCATCCAGAAATAGAAAGGCTGTTGCTATCAGTCTGTTTTATAAGTACATGAGAGTTTTCATGATCGAGTTCAGTTTATCCAGCATTCAGGCTAAAACTCTCTATACAAGAATGATTTAGGTTCTCCAAATGCTCCGAGTTTAAAGGTCAATATATAGAAAAAAAATCACACACTGGAGACTTAAACACACTGTTTCCATGAACGTTTACTCGAATGACCTGGGATAGAGGGATGACCAGAATGACTTGGACAAATGAACTGATGATTTCTGCTTTTCAGAGTGAACAAATAGGCTAATCAGATCAAAGTCTTGCTGAAAGCATCTAAAAGCTCGCTGTAAAAAAAAAACTCAAATGAATTCTTTAGTGAAATAAAAACCTGCAGTCTTTTTATTTTCATTTATTGGATATTTTCCTAATTTACATTTCAAATGTTTTCTCTTTTCCAGGTCTCTCCTCTGGAAACCCCTATCCCATCCCCTCTACCCCTGCCTCTATGAGGGTCCTCCCCCACCCACCACCCTCTCCCGACTTCCCTCCCTGGCATTCTCTTACACTGGGGCATCGAACCCCCACAAGACCAAGGCCACTTCTCTCACTGATGTCCCACAAGGCCATCCTCTGCTACATATCTGACGTGAGCCATGGGTCCCTCCGTGAGTACTCTTTAGTTGGTGGTCCAGTGTCCGGGAGCTCTGGGGGGGGATATGTCTGATTGGTTGACAATGTTGCTCCCCTCACGGGGCTGCAAATGCACTCAGCTCCTTCAATCCCTTCTCCAACTCCTCTACCAGGGGCCTCCGCATTCAGTCCAATGGTTGTGAGCATCACAGCATCCACCTCTGTATTCGTCAGGCTCTGGCAGAGCCTCTCAGGAGATAGCCGTATCAGGCTCCTGTCAGCAAGCACTTCCTGGCATCCACAATAGTGTCCAGGTTTGGTGACTATATGGGATACATCCCCAGGTGGGGCAGACTCTATATAGCCTTTCCTTCTGTCTCTTCTCCATACTTTGTCTCTATATTTCCTCCTGTGAGTATTTTGTTCTCCCTTCTAAGAAGCACTGAAGCATACACACTTTGGCCTTCCTTCTTCTTGAGTTTCATATGGTTTGTGAATTACATCTTGGGTATTCTGAGCTTTTGGCCTGATACCTACTTATCAGTGAGAACATACCAGGTGTATTCTTTTTATGACTGGGTTACCTCACTCAGGATGATATTTTCAAGTTCCATCCATTTGCCTTCAAATTTCATGAACTTGTTTTAATAACTGAATAAATGTACCACATTTTCTGTATCCATTCCTCTTTTGAGGGACATCTGGGTTCTTTCTAGTGTCTGGCTATTATAAATATGGCTGTTATGAGCATAGTGGAGCATGTGTCTTTATTACATGTTGGAGCATCTTCTGGAAATATGCCCAGGAGTGGTACAGTTCAGGTCCTCAGGTCCAATTTTCTGAGAAACTGCCAGACTGATTTCCACAGTAGTTATATCAGCTTGCAATTCCACCAGCAATGGAGGAGTGTTTCTCTTTCTCCACATCCTGACCATCACCTACTGTCACCTGAATTTTTGATCTTAGCCATTCTGACTGGTGTAAGATGAAATCTCAGGGTTGTTTTGATTTTTCTTTCCCTGATGACTAAGGATGTTGAACATTTCTTTATGTGATTCTCGGTCATTTGAGTTTCCTTAATTGAGAATTCTCTGTTTAGCTCTGCTCCCCATGTTTTAACAGGGTTATTTGGTTCTCTGGAGTCTTAAATAGAAGCATCAGATGAGATTGACAGGAAAACTAAGGTGTGACATAAAGCCACTTTGGTGCTGTCTGTCTGCACAATGTATCAACCCTCTGTGACTACTTGTGTTACATCTTTGCTAACTCTCTTCCCTTATTCTCTCTGAATAGTTTTTGTGTGTACTGTTAATAACTATAGAACAATATCTCCACATAACTTCTCATCCTATTAAGGAGATTTAAGAGCATAAAGACAAGATGATTGTACAAGGAATTAAATTTGTTAGAAATAAAATTGAACAATTAAAAAAAAAAAACGAAACCTGAGATCTTCAGTGTATGCAAATGAATGAGCAACATAGATGCCCAAGTCACTGGCTTAGCTATGCAGAAGGTACTGACTGATGTGTCATATCTTTCACATTTCTTTATATTCATTTTTTCCTCTCTGCACTGCCCAGTTGCTTACATAACAAAAGTATATGCTTTTTTAATGGCAACTAGATCCTAGAGAATGCTCTCTAACTCAATCTGGTTATGCCTCGTGTTTTTTTGTTTTTTTTCATCTAAAGACAATGTTAAACTCTACTTATTTAATGTTTCCATTGGTAGATCATGTGGGTGATGGAGAAGAAATTACTCATTGCTCTAGAGTGTGTTCCTGGTTGACAGATGCCTTCCTTTTTATGAGTTGTTCTGAGCCATTCCACATCCAAGGACTAATTAGATGTAGGAAGGGAAAGAAGGACCATGTCAAATCCAAATACCCCTAAGGGATTTTGTGAGGGAGGCTTCACTGTAAGTATTACAAGGCTGAACATTTCTTTTCTTCATCTGCTTATATAGTTCCCTCACATATGCTGTTGCAGAATGTATTTCTCAATTAACTTCTTGCCAATTTTATCTAAAATGCATGATACTGCAAATTGTCTTCAGTAGTCAGACACATAAATGAGTTGTGCCGAAATAAATCATCTCTAGTGTGATGGCAATAAAAACATGATCCTATCAGCCTGGTCCTAGAAGGCTGGAGCTGCTAGCATGTGTATGAACTGTTAACCGGTAGCATCTTTAAAACAGAATATAATTGCTCTCAATTATTTGGAAAGTAATGGAGTAAGATACAATTTTGAGGACTAAGGCAACAAATGGTTATGGCTGAAGTATTGAAGGGGGACAGTAATAAGATGAACATGATTAATCACACATTTAAGGCCAATTGTAATTGTAAATCCCTGACTGTATAAAAAAAATCTAACCTTATGTAGTCAGAGAATATAAAGCCTAAGTATCTTATACAGGGGTGGATTTTATATCTAGGTAAAGATTTTGTTCACAACTGTAGAGAAGATTCAATCTTCAACTCCAGCAATCTATGGATACTTCTCTAACACAGAGCAAGGAGAAAGCTGAAATTTAGGATAGAGATATGTAACACATATGTAACACAATTGGTCTTTTCAATGTTAACATCTAATGCTCCTCCCTTGCTAGAGACACACTAGTTCTGGCATTATTAAAAGAAGAAATAATTAAGTTCAAAGGAGTTGATAGATATAGCCAACATGTATCATCAGGAATTGAGAAATGAGGCTAGTATCTCAGCAAAATGGTGAATGCTGGGACCTTTAGGGAAGCCATTAAGGATGTAGAAAAGAACTTTAAAACATGAGTTCAGAAATTCCTCAACTATGAAAAGTATAGATGAAAGTTGAATTATATGAAGGTTTTCATGAATCTAAAGGAACAACAGTAGCTCCATTATGAGCTGGCTTGTCAGAAATATACAAAGACAGGCAGATACAAAGGCAGACAGAGGGCTAGAGAGATGGCTCAGGGGTTAAGAGTGCTGACTACTCTTCCAAAGGTCCTGAGTTCAATTCCCAGCAACCACCTGGTGGCTTACAACCATCTATAATGGGATCTAATGCTATCTTTTGGGTGCATGTGAAGATAGATCAAGACATATCACTCATATTCAAATAAATAAATATTTATAAAGAAAACAAAGGCAGACAGATTCCTTAGTTCAGGGCCTAGAAAGGAGCAACATTAGGCCCAGGCATGACAGAAATGTTAATTTCAAGACAGGGTCCCACAGAGTCAGCTTATCCTCTGTATTTAAAAGAGGTAGACAGATCTCTGAATTCTTTTTTTTTTTTTGATTTTCTAAGTTTTTTTTTCTGAGTTTTTTAATTTACATTCCAAATGATTTCCCCTTTCCCGTTTCCCCCCTCCCTGAAAGTCCCATAAGCCCCTTTCCCTCCCTCTGTTCCCCATTCAACCCCTCTCACTTCTCTGTCCTGGTATTCCCCTACATCCAGTCTTTCCAGGACCAGGGGTTCTCTCCTTCCATCTTCTTGGACATCTATTGATATGTGAATTGTGTCTTGGGTATTCCGAGATTCTGGGTTAATATCCCCTTATCAGTGACTGCATACCAGGTGTGTTCTTTTGTGATTGGGTTACCTTACTAAGGATGATATTTTCCAGTTCTGACCATTTGCCTAGGAATTTCGTGAGTTCATTGTTTTTAATTGCAGAGTAGTATTCCATTGTGTAAATATACCACATCTTCTGAATCCATTCCTCCGTTGAGGGACATCTGGGTTCTTTCCAGCTTCTGGCTATTATAAATAAGGCTGCTATGAACATAGGAGATCATGCCTCCTTATTGCATGCAGGGGAAGCCTCTGGGTATATGCCCAGGAGTGGTATAGCCGGATCCTCTGGGAGTGTCATGCCCAGTTTTCTAAGGAACCGACAGACTGCTTTCCAGAGTGGTTGTACCAGCTTGCAATTCCACCAGCAGTGGAGGAGTGTTCCTTTTTCTCCACATCCTCGCCCACAACTGCTGTCTCCTGTGTTTTTGATCTTAGTCATTCTGACTGGTGTGAGATGGAATTTCAGGGTTGATTTGATTTTCATTTCCCTAATGACTAAGGATGTTGAACATTTCTTTAGGTGCTTCTCAGTCATTAGATATTCTTCAGGTGAGAACTCTTTGTTTAGCTCTGTACCCCATTTTAATTCTTGTGTAATGTTAAGAGAAAACGTGTAATTGCTGTCTCCCAAAAATTAAGGAGCTACGGTCTCAGGATGCTGATTGATAGGATAATCAAAAGGAAACCTGGAATAAATCCCTGGATTGATATGTAAAAGAATGGGCTTATGATCTGCAAGAGAAATTTTGGAATAGCAAGAGAGAACTGCTTGGAGAGCTCTCTTGAGCAGAAAATAGAGAGCTGTCCGGCGATCTTCAAAATAAGCAGAACAGAGAAAAATCAGTATAGAAAGCTGTCTTCAGCAGAACACAGGCATCAGCTAGAACTCACAATTTTAATTTAAGACATTTTTTTCCCCGCTGCTCACAGATACTGCTTCTCTCAGAACCCCCCTGAGGCTGGTCCTTGGCCAAAAGTTTTGATATAAAATATAATATCTTAATTCCAAAGCTGGGAGAGGAGAAAGGTCACATGAGGTCAGGAGGTTGTAAACAATTCAAGGAATTATAGGTAAGTGAAATGTAGTTTATTTACCAACATAGAGTATCAATCCCCTTTAGCCTTGTTTTAGCTAATTTACACCTAAAATCCTTCTCAGCACCATGGTGTAAAGTGGTCCTAAAGCCTTTGTTTTCTAAAGTAGTGTTTACTTCTATTTTTTTAAAAATTATGTTTCAGTTTAGTTCCTAGTTCTATCTGTGTTTTTATCATGAAAGAGTGTCACAGATTTTCAGAGACCATTTTGGTATGTATTGAGATAATTATATGATCCCTGGTATTTAGTTTACTTATGTGCTGGTTTTTTTTAATTTATTCCTGAGTTATTTCTCCCTCCTGTAATGAATACAAGTTGGCCATGGTAAATGATTTTATTCAATGCATTGCTGAATTATGCTCAAGTATTTTATTGAGGATTTTTGCATCAGTGTTCATCAGAAAGTCTTATATATTATTTACTTTGTTGTGTCTTCATCCAGTTTTTTATCAAAGTTATCATGGATTCCTAAAGATAGCTTAATATTGTGTGCAATAATCTAATCAAGATTGTTGTTGTTTGATATTCTTTACAAGTCTAGTAAAATTAATCAGTAAATCCATCTGGACCTAGAATTATTTTATGATAGAAATGGTAATTTCAGGACAGGGTCTCACACAGCTGGCTTATCCTCTGTGCTTAAAAGAGGCAGACACGCCGGCAGTGGTGGCGCACGCCTTTAATCCCAGCACTTGGGAGGCAGAGGCAGGAGGATTTCTGAGTTCGAGGCCAGCCTGGTCTACAGAGTGAGTTCCAGGACAGCCAGGGCTACACAGAGAAACCCTGTCTCGAAAAACCAAAAAAAAAAAAAAAAAAAAAGAGGCAGACAGATCTCTGAATTCTTAAGTAATGTTAAAAGAAAATGAGTAATTGCTGTCTCCTAAGAATTAAGGAGCTGGGGTCATGGGGTCACAGAATGCTGATTGATAGGATAACCAAAAGGAAACCTGGAGTAACCTAGGTGTTCTGGTTAGTGATAACTGTCAACTTAATATTAATAATTTAATTAATATTAACAGATTAATATTAATTACCTGGGGGATAAGTTTCTAAGCATGCCTGTAAGTGAACATCTGAATCCTGGCTCATCTCAGAGGTGAGGTCTTACAAAGAATGGGAAGAAGAGAAGACATAGAACACAAGCATTTGTCTTTCCCCTGCTTGGAAGTGAGCCTACCAGAACATATTCTCTCTTGCTAGTTTCACATCTAAAATTCACTTCCCTCTCTTTTTGTCAGTCTGTCTTTCCTTCCTTCTGCCTTTTCTCCTCTCAGCTCCCTTTCTTTGCTATCTTACCTTCTTCATTTCATCCTTTTTTATTTTTCTTCCTTACCTTCTTCTCCTGAAATTTTACTCATTTACTGCAACATCCCATCTTTGAGTATGGCTTGTATCCAATGATTCCTAGTTTGTATCCCAAGATTCCAGTTTTCAGTTTGTAAGAATCATTTTTTCATCTTTCCCAGAGAGACTACAGCTGTTTTTTGACCTGCAGATTAAAAAGTAAAATTTATTATACTTAATTAGTAAACCAAGACTAAATTAGGATCTTAGCCAGAATGGCATATGTTAGTGCTAGATATTGTTTAAACAATGTGTCTCAAATTACAGTTTTTAGAATTTTGTTCCACAATACAATTGCTGGGAAGTGAGGTAATTGTTTTTATAATTCCTATACAATGAATAATCCATTCCATGATTAATGGAATAGTGGGGTTTCCAGGAGAGCTTTCTTTCTTTCTTTTTTTTTTTATTTACATTCCAAATCATTTCCCCTTTCCCATTTCCTCCCTCCCCGAAAGTCCCATAAGCCCCCTTCCCTCCCTCTTTTCTCCATTCAACCCCCTCTTGTTTCTCTGTCCTGGCGTTCCCCTATATCCAGTCTTTCCAGGACCAGGGGTCTCTCCTTCCAATAGAAATCTATTGATATGCGAATTGTGTCTAGGGTATTCGGAGATTCTGGGTTAATATCCCCTTATCAGTGACTGCATACCATGTGTGTTCTTTTGTGATTGGGTTACCTCACTAAGGATGATATTTTCAAGTTCTGACCATTTGCCTAGGAATTTCGTGAATTCATTGTTTTTAATTGCAGAGTAGTATTCCATTGTGTAGATATACCACATCTTCTGAATCCATTCCTCCGTTGAGGGACATCTGGGTTCTTTCCAGCTTCTGGCTATTATAAATAAGGCTGCTATGAACATAGCGGAGCATGTGTCCTTATTGCATGCAGGTAGAGCCTCTGGGTATATGCCCAGGAGTGGTATAGCCGGATCCTCCGGGAGTGTCATGCCCAGTTTTCTGAGGAACCGCCAGACTGCTTTCCAGAGTGGTTGTACCAGCTTGCAATTCCACCAGCAGTGGAGGAGTGTTCCTCTTTCTCCACATCCTCGCCAACAACTGCCTTACTCCAATACACTTGATAGCTTACTATTTGATTTTCAATGTCATGACATGATGAAACAAAAAGGTGGACTACGTTAAATTTCACCTTCTCATCGATGGTTTGGCCAATGCAAATGCTTTATTTTTTTCTAGTATGAAGTACAAACTTTTAAATACATGATATACAACTTAAAATTTAGTAAGATTCTTCAAATTTCTATCATAAATATTTGAAGATATGTTGATGTTATATAATTATACATTTATTTTCTTTTTAAGACTTTGCTGATCCTTTAGTTCCTTAATTACCTAAAAAAAACTTAGCCCATTACATGTATAAGACTTAGGTTCATCATAAATGTAAAATTAATCTGGATTAGCAAGAAGAGAAGAATATATTGTAACTCATCAGGGGCACATACACCCACCACAGAATTTGGAAAGTAAGCTTTATAAAACATTACATATCCACCACATCAGTTTATAGAGTCACCCCAACTTCTCTTCAAGATTGTTGATAGTTCTTCCCAGCTGATGAAAGTCTAATTATTGTACCATAACCTGTCCCTCAGCTACATCCTGTGTTCCTCATTAACTTACAGCTTTTCTGGTAATATCTTAAGAACACCCAAAAAAACCTCTCAATTCTGAACATCTATGCTCCAAATGCAAAGGCACCTACATCCATAAAAGAAACTTTACTAAAGCTCAAAGCACAAATTGCACCTCACACAATAAAACTTAGAGACTTTAACACCCCACTCTCACTAATGGACAGACCAAAGAAACAGTAACTAAACAAGAGACACAGTGAAACTAACAGAAGTTATGAACCAAATGTATTTAACAGATATCTATAGAACATTTCATCCTAAAACAAAAGAATATACCTTCTTCTCAGCACCTCATGGTACCTTCTCCAAAACTGACCATATAATTGGTCACAAAACAGGCCTCAACAGATACAAGAAGATTGAAATAATCCCATGCATCCTATCATATAATTATAGACTAAGGATGGTCTTCAATAGCAACAAAAACAACAGAAAACCCACATACACATGGAAGCTGAACAACACTCTGCTCAATGATAACTTGGTCAAGGAAGAAATAAAGAAAGAAATGAAAGACTTTTTAGAATTTAATGAAAATGAAGACACAACATACCCAAACTTAGGGACACAATGAAAACAGTGCTAAGAGGGAAACTCATAGCTCTGAGTGTCTCCAAAAAGAAACTGGAGAAAGCATATACTTGCAGCTTGACAGCACACCTGAAAGCTCTAGAACAAAAAGAAGCATATACATCAAAGGGGAGTAGACAGCACGAAATAATCCAACTCAGGGCTGAAATCAACCAAGTAGAAACAAAAGGAACTATACAAAGAATCAACAAAACCAGGAGCTGGTTCTTTGAGAAAATCAACAAGATAGATAAAATCTTAGCTAGACTAACCAGAGGACACATACAGCATCCAACTTAACAAAATTAACAAGAAATGAAAAGGGAGACAACAACAGAAACTGAGGAAATTAAAAAAAATCATCAGATCCTGCTACGAAAGTCTATACTTAACAAAACTGGAAAATCTGGATGAAATGGACAATTTTCTAGACAGATACCAGGTACTAAAGTTAAATCAGGACCAGATAAACCATCTAAACAGTACCATAACCCCTAAAGAAATAGAAACAGCCATTAAAAGTCTCTCAACCAAAAAAAAAAAAAAAGCTCGGGATCAGATGAGTTTAGTGCAAAATTCTGTCAGACCTTCAAAGATCTAATACCAATACTCTTTAAACTATTCCATGAAATAGGAACAGAAGGAACACTACCCAATTCATTCTATGAAGCCACAAAACCCTCTGTTTCTGAATACATTTCCATGAGATACAATTCTGGACACTTAGATGTTTCTGAATGCTGCTTAATTTCATAGATATTTGTCAAATTTAAAACTTCAGAGTTTAGAAAGCAAATAATTTTCATCTTGGCTTTCCATGAAGTGGAATTCAAACTCTATGTGGTTGATTTTTCAGTTTGTGCTGACAAGTTTATGATATGTAACAAGACTCAAGTATTTTGGGAAATTGGACAGTTAGCCAGTGTTTTGAGTCAGTTTATGTAATATGATCAATACGCTATAATAAATTACTACAAACTACTAAAAACTACAGCTTTACAAAAATGATTGTTTCTTGATTTTTATCCTGGGCAGAACAAAAAATAAATGTTTACTTATGACAAGGAAAAATGTCACATATACCTTGGAGAAAATTATCTGAGTTCATTCCAGGCCAATTACAATTTAACAAGTGTGTGATAAGTCAGTAAAAACATAAATCGTGAAACCTATACAAACATGGGCTGCCTCTTTAAATCATTGTTTATAAGATCTTTTACACACAAGTAATTGTAATGATGGTAAGATACTGCTGAACGCACATAATTAATGAAATGTACAGAGGTTTATTTCCCCGAGAGTGGCAATTATGAACATATACTTAGAGTTGAAAATATAGTGAAAGTAGAATGAAATGTTTATCACCTAGTAATTTATTTCTGAAAAGGTATTCTTTTCATGGAACAGTGTGTAGCAAAGGAAAATGTCTTCTCATATTTAAAGTAAGGATAATATAAAATTAATCATGATGTTTCTCTCAATTTTCATGACCTAAAAGGGGAAGAGTATTCAAAGAAATGTGCCTATGTCCTAAATACACCCCCCGAAAGTCTCATAATGACCTATTATGAAATCTATTTTTCAATAACAAATCTCACAAAACTGATTAATAAATTAAAAATAAGTTCACAATTAAGGTTGAGTTTAACTAAGTTTGCTTTTACTGCATAAGTGTAAGAGCTTTTAGAACAGAAAACTTTAAGTGCAGATAACAAACTTTTTCAGTTTAACCTTATATTGGGCTAAAATGCATTTTACTGTATTATAATAGTAATTAAGAATTACACATGCAATAGATGTTCACAGTCATTTGTACAATAACGTAGCTCACACTGAAACAAAACAATGAAACTTGAACTTGAGAGACCACAGGATGCAGTTCTACACAGGAGATCTCTGACAAAGCGGCCTTCCTCTTCCTACCCAGAAGTCATCACTGGGTCAGACTCTCGTATTTTGTTTTAATATATGAATTTTCATATGATATAGCCTCAAAAAACATTATCTCTCTTACCCTATTTGTAGAAATGGTGTCATATACTCTTCTGCAAATGATTTTTTATTTATTTAACATGATTATGGTGAGAGTCAGCCATGTTGATTTGTACAGTTCTACTTTAGTCATTCCAAATGCTGTGAAACTAATTATGTATGTATAGAAAATCTATCTTCTAGAATGTTGGCATCATTAAAACCATTAATCATCACGTGCGACTCAAAGAACAAGGCTTTTCTGGATACCTGGCTTTACTTTCCAACCTCAATCCTTTCTGGTCACCAAAATCCAATTGACAGTTTATCAGGGACTTGCAATTTCTCTGAGTCCCTCTCCCATCTTATGGGTTTTCTCAAATTCCAGCTGATTTCCCTTCAGGAACTACCAAAACTTGACCACTCTAAAGAGCCATTGCCTGACTGGGACCATCCAGTTACCCTGTCTAGCCTTGACACTTTGGACTAGTCCTCACTGCCAGGAGAAACTTATTTCAACCTTTTAGATCAAGGCACTAAAGCTATTAGACTATGGCAGACAAGCCGACAACCAAGAATAGAGGCTGTATTCCTAAGTCCCATACAGGGGAAATGGAGCTGTCACCTTTGTTTTGAATTAACTTTCTCCTCAATGTCATAAAGCAAAAAAATAAAAAATAAAAACTCTCCTTTTTAGGAGAAAGATGCCTTGGACAAAAATTAAATACAGCTAAACCAATTAACTAACTGTAGATGCAGAAAACTCAGCATAGATATAAAACCATAAAAAACCAAATAACATGTCTCCTCCAAAGTATATATTTCATAGTAATGGCCCATAAGAGAAATGACTTGGAAAATTTTTTAAAGAATTTAAAGAAATAATTGTAACAATATTCAAACAACCCAATGCTGACAAAGACAAAGGGGTAAATGTATTAAGGAGGTCAATCCATTGCATGGAAATAGAGTTTGAATTGAAGAAAATCAAACTGAAATAGTATGAGAAATGATAATTAACAATGTGAGAGACTTGAGGGGAAGACTCATCAACACAATTTATCATGTCAAAAACAGAGAGTGATGGGTGAAAGGTAGACGTAGAGGAATCAGGCCACTTAGTAAAGGTCAGTGAGAAACTGGAGGAAGGAGGAGGGTACAGAACATGGGATACAGTGAACAAAACCTCACATCTGATTTATGGTCACAGAAGGAGAAGACAGTGACACTAATTAGACCGGAATTAGGTGTACAGAGGAAACTAGAACGAATACTACAACCTTAAAAAAAGATTAAGCACACACAAGAGTTCAAAGGCAGTGTGGTAGATAGGTTAAGTCAACTCAATACAGACTAATGTCATCTGAGAAGAGAAGATCAATTAAGACAATGCCTCCTGAGAAGGCTAGATGCCCCAGTATAGGGGAATGCCAGGACAGGGAAGTGGGAGTGGGTGGATTGGTGAGCAGGGGGAGGGGGTATGGACTAGGGGATTTTCGGGGGGGGGAACTAGGAAAGGGGACAACATTTGAAATGTAAATAAAGAATATATCTAATAAAAAAAGAGATAATGCCTCTATATGACTGGGCTGTAACCAAATCTGTTGAGGTCTAATCTGTTGCTATGTATTGTAATGCTAAATACTGGCCCTGGTTGCCAGGAGATCCTCATATGCACCAAGTGATATTATGTAACCTTGTCCCCCGTATTATCCCTGATTGATCAATAAAGATGCTTACGGCCTATAGCTGGACAGAAGAGAGAGATTTCCATTCCTAGGTTTGGGGTCTGAGGCAAGAGATTATGAGAGAAAAGGGAGAAGTTGGAGAGATAAGACACGATGGGATAAGTGAATCATGAAAACATGGCCATGAAGGCTGGCCAATTAGAGTAAGAGAAGCCCAGGCAGAACATGGCCAAGTATAACTTGGGTTATTCATAGGGTAGTAGACACTAATAGCTTAAAGGCTAGATATCTGCGTAGCTCTAATTCTGTAAAGGTGTAAATATAAAGGTTTGTGTCTTTAATCTGGGAACCTACTGATCTAAGGCAGGGTAGAGACCCCTGATTAAATATTTTCAACAACAGAACCTGTAAAAGCCGTTTTCATAATTAGTGATTGATAGGGTGGGCAGCCATTGTGGATGTGACCACTCTTGACCTGGTAGTCCTTGATTCTATGAAAATGCAGGCTGAGCAAGCCAGAGGGGGGAAACCAGTAAGCAGCACCCCTCCATGGCCTCTGCATCAGCTCCTGCTTCCAGGTTCCTGCCCTGACTTCCTTCAGTGATGCACTACGAAGCATAAGTAAGACAAATCCTTTCTTTTTCAACTTGAGTTTGGTCACACTATTTAGTTACAGGAATTGTAATGCTAGTTAGGATAGGGAAAAAATAAGAACTATTAGAAAGACAATAAAAACAGAGTTGAGAAAAATGAGAAAATCAGCACAATGAGAGAAATTAACAAACATCCTAAAAGACCTCGAATAATGGGTTCAGTTCCCCAATAAAAAAAAAAACGTGAGATTGTACAAGAAAATAGGATCCATGATTTTGTTGTTTCCAAGAAATGTCTCATCATCAATGATAAACAAGAAACGCCTCATCATCAATGATAAACAGCACCTTAGGCAAAAGGGAGAGAAAAATGTATTCCTAGAAATCTTTAAATCTATTCTGATAATCTGTTACTATCAGTTAGGTTGTTTAAATAAGTCAATTGTATGACATCTAGATATAATTGAAATTTATGTTATCATAATACAGCTTGCTTTGTATTTCTAATTTGTTTTATTATTATTTACTATTTTATCCCTTTGTTATTCTTGTTGCTCAACTGATACTTTTTTTTACTATAAATCTATTTATAACATGGCAGCCTTTTTGTATGTTCATTTTTATTTTCTTCTAACCATCAATAGTGTAAAGGCAAGAAGGCTTACAAAGCCTATATTTAATGAATTAATTCCCATCAACAGAAATGATTGTGTTGGGAGTAATATTTCAAGAACTTGATTTAAGCCAGAATCCTGAATAATACTATTAATGTCAAAGCCTCCCCGTGTATGATCATAGTACCTATAGAGGTGTAGGCACATGGATTACAGGTTAGAAAGTTCAAGGTAACAGCCTGGATTTCAAAGGTAAGGTTTTGTCAAAATGGCCAAAACCAACCAACCAACCAACCAACCAACCAACCAACCAACCAACCAACCAACCAACCAATCAAACAACCGAAACAGAAACTCCACCACCCTGATTTTAGTGGGATTGCTTCAAGTTTCTCTCCGTTTAGATTGATGCTGGCTACTGGTTTGCTGTAAATTGCTTTTACTATGTTTAGATATGGGCCTTGAATTCCTGATCTTTCCAAGACCTTTAGCATGAAAGGATGCTGAATTTTGTCAAATGCTTTCTCAGCATCTAATGAGATGACCATGTGGTTTTTTTCTTTGAGATTGTTTATGTAGTGGATTACATTGATGGATTTCCTTATATTGAACCATCCCTGCATCAAGGCTGCCCTCTCTCTCCATATCTTTTCAATATAGTACTTGAAGTTCTAGCTAGAGCAATTAGACAAGAAAAAGAGGTCAAAGGGATACAAATTGGAAAGGAAGAAGTCAAACTATCACTATTTGCAGACGATATGATAGTATACATAAGCGACCCAAAGAACTCCACCAGAGAACTCCTACAGCTGATAAACGACTTCAGCAAAGTGGCCGGATATAAAATCAACTCAAGCAAGTCAGAAGCCTTCCTATACTCAAAGGATAAGCAGGCTGAGAAAGAAGTAAGAGAAATAATACCCTTTACGATAGCCACAAACCATATTAAGTATCTTGGCGTGACGCTAACCAAACAAGTGAAAGATCTGTATGACAAGAACTTCAAGTCTCTGAAGAAAGAAATTGAAGAAGACCTCGGAAGATGGAAAAATCTGCCATGCTCATGGATTGGCAGGATTAATATAGTAAAAATGACCATCTTACCAAAAGTAATACACAGATTCAATGCAATCCCCATCAAAATCCCAACTCAATTCTTCATAGAGTTAGAAAGAGCAATTCAAAAATTCATCTGGAATAACAGAAAACCCAGAATAGCTAAAACTATTCTCAAGAGTAAAAGAACCTCTGGGGGAATCAGTATCCCGGACCTCAAGCTGTACTACAGAGCAATAGTGTTAAAAACTGCATGGTATTGGTACAGTAACAGACATGTAGATCAATGGAACAGAATTGAAGACCCAGAAATGAATCCACACTCCTATGGTCACTTGATCTTTGACAAAGGAGCTAAAACCATCCAGTGGAAAAAAGATAGCCTTTTCAACAAATGGTGCTGGCTCAGCTGGAGGTCAACATGCAGAAGAATGCAAATTGACCCATCCTTATCTCCTTGCACTAAGCTCAATTCTAAGTGGATCAAAGATCTCCACATAAAACCAGACACACTGAAACTAATAGAAGGGAAACTAGGGAAGAACCTTGAACATATGGGCACAGGGGAGAATTTCCTGAACAGAACTCCAATAGCTTATACTCTAAGATCAAGAATAGACAAATGGGACCTCATTAAATTACAAAGTTTTTGCAAGGCAAAAGACACTGTCAAAAAGACAAAGCGGCAACCAACTAACTGGGAAATGATCTTTACCAACCTTACATCCGACAGAGGGCTAATATCCAAGATATACAAAGAACTCAAGAAGTTAAACTCCAGAGAGGCAAGTAACCCTATTAAAAAATGGGGTACAGAGCTAAACAAAGAGTTCTCACCTGAAGAATATCTAATGGCTGAGAAGCACCTAAAGAGATGTTCATCATCCTTAGTCATTAGGGAAATGCAAATCAAAACAACCCTGAGATTCCATCTCACACCAGTCAGGATGGCTAAGATCAAAAACACAGGAGACAGCAGTTGTTGGCGAGGATGTGGAGAAAGAGGAACACTCCTCCACTGCTGGTGGAATTGCAGGCTGGTACAACCACTCTGGAAAGCAGTCTGGCGGCTCCTCAGAAAACTGGGCATGACACTTCCGGAGGATCCGGCTATACCACTCCTGGGCATATACCCAGAGACTTTACCTGCATGCAATAAGGACACATGCTCCACTATATTCATAGCAGCCTTATTTATAATAGCCAGAAGCTGGAAAGAACCCAGATGTCCCTCAACGGAGGAATGGATTCAGAAGATGTGGTATATTTACACAATGGAATACTACTCTGCAATTAAAAACAATGAATTCACGAAATTCCTAGGCAAATGGTCAGAACTTGAAAATATCATCCTTAGTGAGGTAACCCAATCACAAAAGATCACACATGGTATGAAGTCACTGATAAGGGGATATTGACCCAGAATCTCAGAATACCCTAGACACAATCAGCATATCAATAGATTTCTAAAAAGATGGAAGGAGAGACCCCTGGTCCTGGAAAGACTGGATGTAGGGGAACGCCAGGACAGAGTAATGAGAGGGGGTTGAACGGAGAAAAGAGGGAGGGAAGGGGGCTTATGGGACTTTCGGGGAGGGAGGAAACGGGAAAGGGGAAGTGATTTGGAATGTAAATTAAAAAAATAAAATAAAATAAAATTAAAAAAAAAAAAAAAAAAAAAAAAGAAACTCCACCACCAACCCCCTGTAAAATACAATGACACAGCAACAGCAACAATTTCCAAACCAACCCACCAACTAGCCACAAATACAACCAAATGGGGAAAACCAAAAATGAACAAGGCTAAAACTACTCTCCTTTAATATCTACACTATACAACCGCTTCCTATTGTATACATTCTGTGTCAAAGATAATATAAACCCTTATTTACTTTATAAATTTTTCAGCTATTTTATAATTGTCATTAAGCAATGATTTTAAAGGAAAAATTTAGGTTGAAACTTATTTACTTGATGAAGGGGAGTCAAAGCTTAAAACAATAAAAACTCATGGTTACAAAAATATTATCAATCTATTAAATTTTTTAAATACTCATGTGTGTCTGAAGATGGGTTCAAAGTGGTTTCATGGACAGAATTCTAAAAGGTGCTTTCCTTGTTCTCCTAAGGCATAATTAATTAGAGAGAGGCAGGGAGACAGTTTTATCTTGAGATTTGCTAACCACTGTTTAGCTTTAACACCATTAATTTTGGAATTAAAATAAATGTGCCTGTTTTTCACAATTAACTAGCATTTCAGCTCAGAGGGACAGACTAATGCAAGTGGGTTAAAAATGTTTGAAGTAGACCCTTAAGGATTCTTCTTGGGAGACTGGAAACAAATAAAGACAGTAACTGATTTTTTTTAAAAAAAAAAAGAAAAACAAAAAAAAACTCTACTGGCAGAATGAATTCACATTGGCAGCAACGGTGCCAATTTTAGTGCATACAATGAACAAAAACCCAGGCACCTATCTAAGTTGCAGAGACTTGCATATTTTTTTGAAAATAAAATGGTTGTCAGAGAGATTCTACAATATTGTTAGAGGCCTGGCAAATGAGCATGGACCTATAAATCAGATGAGCAGGCATTGATGCCCGCAGTAAGAGAGAATGGGGGATAAAGGGTAAGGGAGTGCCAGAGTGTGAGATAAATTTGAATGAATGCTCATAAGAATAGAGGAGAAGCTGGGGATGCAGCTTAATAGAAGAGAGTCTTCCTACTGTATGCAAGGCTCCAAGCTCTGCCTCCAGTACTCGTGATAATGAGGGGTACAAGAATATTTAGTTTAACTATGCAAATATAAGAAGATTCTAAGCACATATGGGGGGTTGAATGATCAATCTTCACTGGGTTGCCCTGTGACTACTATTTCCATGGCAAACTGAGTAAGCTAAAGAAAAATATTCAAAAGACATCTAGAGATGTGAATTGAGAGTTTAAAAACTTTTCAGTGTTGATGATGACATCCTCTGGCTTGAACAAAGGTACAGGAAGAGAAGGGTTTGTGATCCAGGTAATACAGTTCCTTGGAAGGGACCAGGACTGTTTGGGATGTACTAACAGCAGTAAGACAGCATGCCACCCTTGGAGACCCTGTGAGAGAAATTTGATATTAGAAGAGAGCTCAAGGAAGTTAAAGAGCTCTAGCATTTTCAGTGAATGATGGGAGAAATGATGTTCAATAGTGACTACAGAAAGAATAACCCCACACTGACGGGGAGCTTTGTGACTGGATAAAGTGGCACTAGTAAGCAATTCACCTGCAAAGGGACAAACACAGTAAAGAGGAACAGCAGTAAGGGGACATGCCTGAGGAACAGCAGTTAGGGGACATGCCTGAGGAACAGCAGTAAGGGGACATGCAAATGCAACAATAGTCCTTTTCTAGTCATTCTTCCTAATCCCCATAACAGTTTCATACTCTTATATGTGTTGTCATGGTAGGCCTTACACAGTTGAAGTGACATGTGTAAATTCAATTCATTATCATTTGTTCTCCAATTCAATCTCACTCAGTGTTACGTCTGAAGTCATGTGAACTTGAAATCTCAATTGTTATTTGCAAATGAAATTAAAAAGAGAGCTACTGATGTCAGTTACCTTGTTTCCCACACAGATAAATTCAACCCAGATACAGATCTGGCTCTCACCATAATGAGCTCAAATATGTAAGGTGCAGTCACTTCTTTTATTTTTCTGAACTAATTTAAAGGACTTCTTAGGATATTCAATTTGTAGATAGATTACTTACAAGATCAGTTCTTTTGAAATGGCAAAGAAGCAGGTAATAAAGTGACTTAATAAAGTATAAAAAATAAGTCAATAATATATGTTAATGAAATATATTATTAAAATAAATTTTATACTTCATATTATATATTAAATAAATAATAAAAAGAATATTTCTCATATTTAAATAACATCTCAAAATATTTTATTCTTTTTTTTTTACATTTTTTTTTTTTTTTTGGTTTTTCGAGACAGGGTTTCTCTGTGTATCCCTGGCTGTCCTGGAACTCACTTTGTAGACCAGGCCTCGAACTCAGAGATCCTCCTGCCTCTGCCTCCCAAGTGCTGGGATTAAAGGCGTGCGCCACCACCGCCTGGCTTTTTTTTTTTTTAAAGATTTATTTGTTGTTATATGTAAGTACATGGTCGCTGTCTTCAGACACCAGAAGAGGGCATCAGATCTCATTATGAGATGGTTGTGAGCCACCATGTGGTTGCTGGGATTTGAACTCAGGACCTTTGTAAGAGCAGTCAGTGCTCTTAACCACTGAGCCATCTCTCCAGCTCCTTATTTTATTCTTTAATTAGTGGAAATAAAGCATCAATGTTTCTTGCTCTTGGTGAGATTTGATTTTTTAGACCAAAGAAAAATTGTAGAGTGTTATTTCCAAATTCAATTTGTGTAGTAAGTTTTCTCCCATGCAACAAGAAAGGGAAAAAAATCAAAGAGAAAAATAAAAGGGTAAGAGAAGTCAGTAAGTGAGATTTGGAAGAAGCAATCACTAAGAGGCATAAAAACCTAAAAGCACTTAATTGGCAATATCTAGTGTCTGTGAAGACAGTTATATGATTGTCAAGTATGACAAAACCCGGGGGAATAGCATGTGCTGGAAAATATCTGTGACCATTGTTTCTATTTTTCTAGATAGTCCATAAAACTTTATCTCTGAAGAGAGAAAGAGAAATACAACCTAGAGTTCTTGCTATCAAGCAATCATTAATGACTGTGCTTGTTTTCAGACCAGTTTCAGAGACATTTGCTCATTCTGTTTGTGATACTCATTTATCCTGGTAAAAAGTGGAACAGCTAAAATATATGGATGAAAATGTTGTATTAGTTTTTAATACTATTAGAATGGGCTTAGTTGCACTTACATGCACACAATTTTAACCTTATACTCTACATTAATTACTTTCTCATTGCAGAAACAAAACACATAGCAAAAGCAACTTAAGGAATGAATGCTGTGTAACTGATTCTTCACTAGGTATAGTTATGTGGGGAGAATTCCAAGGTTCTTTACTGACAAATTATAGACTTCGCTTCAGTGTGTTAAAAATTGTTGTTATAGAATGAACACTGTTGGTCAATAATCAATACAGATTGATTTCAGTTGGTTTTCAAAACTTTCTGGTATTTTCATTGTTCTCTCAATATGGTAAGCTTTAAAGAATATGTGTGTGTGTGTGTGTGTGTGTGTGTGTGTGTCCAAATAGATGGATGGTTTCTGTACATCATGTAGTATATCTTTTAATCTGATAATATAAATTTATTATTATATTTTATTGAGAATTTCATACATTAATATAATGTATTTCAATCAGACCCTCCCCTTCTACCTTTCTTCCACTTCATCTTATGACTCCCACCAACCTCTTTTTTGTCCTGACTTCACATATTCCTTTTGAAACCATTGAGTTTTCTTAATGCTGCCAGTATATGCACAGGCATACAGCCATTCAATTTAACATGGACAGCTTATCATGAGCCACACTGTAAAAATAAAATGTCTCCCTCTCATGTCGTGGCTATCAATTACCAATAGATTGATAGCTACCTTTGGGACTTCCTGATCCCCTCCTCTATTAACCTTCAGATTTGGGCCGGTTTTACAGTCAGAGTGCCTGTGTGCAACATGGCTTTGCATCAATATTTCATTACCTCTTGTTTCTTACAATCTTCCTGTATCTTTGTCAGTGACTCATGAGCCTTGTGGGGTGGCAATGTTGTTTGTTCAGAGATTTCCTCAACCTTCATCAAAGAAATTTCTTATTGCAATAGATGGTAATTAACACAATCCTCACAACTAGTCAGAGAACAAAGAATAAAAGACTTTGGAGTGAAACATAATATTTTGATTGAGTTTCTTCATAACAGCTATACTCTAGATTTTCGGGAATATTTTTAGAACTCATTGGCCTTCAGCAGTTCAATAACATGAAATAATTGGGTTGTGGAGGCTAGCCACAATTGTGTTTTAAAACTCACAGATTTCAAGTAAGTGTTCAAGTTGGTCTCTAAACCACATCTTTAGAATCCATGGAGAGAAGTTAATTTACCTGGCAAAAAGAATTGTGACCTTCACTGGAAGAGAACATAAAATCGAGGATTCAGTAGAGAAATACGCTGAATGAATTTTCTTTTTGAGTTTCTGAGTTGCTGGAATAATGAGAGCCCCTAACAAGCAAAGGTTTAGATCTTCAGGGTAAGGAAAGATTGACTTAGGAGAGATCCCAGTCTTATTTAGGAAAAGCTGGAAGTTTCTTTCATTAGTGAGAACAGCCTTGATAGATTTTAGGATTTGATTCTGATAACCTTCCCTGAGCCGCAAAAAATACATGGATGTATAGTCCCCTATGAATCGCAGCGATTGTCTCTCACTGCTACAAAACATTGCTAGTCATGGCTGATGCTGTCTAGTTACTACACAATTCATATTTAACAATGATCATTTAAAACTCAGTACTACCCCAGTATAGGGGAATGCCAGGAAAGGGAAGTGGGAGTGGGTGGGTTGGTGAGCAGGGGGAAGGGGGATGGGATAGGGTGTTTTTGGAGGGGAAACCAGGAAAGGAGGTAACATTTGAAATGTAAATAAAAAATAATAAATGAAAAAAAAAGTAAGTACTGGAAACTTTCTTATCTCAAAGACACTCAACGTTCCTCTTAGTTCCATCAAATTTGCTGTTGCTTATGATAAGGAAATAAGCATATGTAATTATTTGAGCAATGTGGCAACAGTACAACTAGCAGTGGCAGTGACTACATGCAGTTTTCACGAATCCTTTCCGCTTTAACTGAAGTGCTCCTGTTTACACAGGTGTGATTCTCACCTATGTATTCCAGGCTTTAGCATTTCTTTCCTTATCAAGGTCAGTATCACTTTTCTTCTTTCTTACAATTCTCTCATTTGATTCTCTTTAGGGTTTCCAATAGCACAGTAACCTTTAGCAGAAAACTGTTTACTGCTGAATAGTTGAATTATGAGTTGGGCATAAAGTGGTATAAAATGAGTTTAGAGATTCAAGAAAGGACAGATATGAGAAGAAGTTCATATTTTACTCTGTATTCTTGGTGCCTCCCTGAAAGGTCCAAGAAAAGGGAATGAAATGACCTAGCCTAAAGTTTCAAAAGAGTACCTGTGTCAAGGCAAAGGAAAAATCAATCAAGAACAGAAGAAATACTATTGTGATAGTTAGAATAAGACATACCACTGCTGCCCCTGTAGTTTTAGAGAAACTGGAACACTGAATACATGTTGGCAGAATTAAATAAAGTTGTCAGCATATTGGGTATAAAGTAGGAAGGTTTGAGAAGAAGGATATCTGGTGCAGATTGGTTTGAAGTGTAGGCACTCTAGAGATCTACCATGTTGCAGATCCTGCGTCTGAAACCTGATAGTCTTAGAAAAACTATGAGGAAACATGAATGCTACGAATAAAATTTAAAATGTAAGAGCAGCCTCCTCCCTCCTACAACATCCCCTCATCATGCTAATACGTGAAACAGACCCAACCACTAGATCTTTTATTTTAGCTTTTATGACGTGGGAATGTGTAGTCTTGGGTATTTTCAGAAGATTTGGGTATTTTCAGAAGGGTCAGTCCAGCACAGGGAAGATCCTTGAAAAGGATCTGTAGAGTAAAAGGTCTGAGTCTGAAAACCTATCCAAATCCACCAATCCCTGGACTGGGTTTGGAATCCCACCCTGGAAATCTCTACTCCTGAAATTTTCTCCCAGGAGAAATCCTACGTAAGTCCATTTCCTCCTCAGTTTCCTTTTGCCTCTCGCTATAGCTAAGGAAACCAGCCTCTGGTGTCTCTCATTTTAAATCTCATGTGTGGTTTGTTATCTAATATGACTGTGATATTCTTTGACTCTTAGTTGTCAGGACACCTTTCCCTTTAGAGATTTAACACTTTTGTGGAGGAGTCCCTGACCCACCCCCACCCCCAGAGCAGATCTATAACATTCCCATTGGGGAAATCTTCCTCCTTAGAGTTGTAACACATCTACTGGGGAAACCTTTTCCCTCAGATCTGTAACATTTTTACTGGAGAAGATTTTCCCTTCAGAGCTATAATACTTAGAGGCTCAATGACTAGAACCTAGAAAGAAGTGAAGAAAAATAAGTGAATCAACTAATGAAAAGTGTGGTGGTTTGAATAGTTTTGGCCCCCATGTACTTGATTCATGTGTTTGAATGCTTGGCACATAGGGAGTGCAACTATTAGGAGCCGTGCTTTATTGAAGGAAGTATGTCACTGGGGGTACAGGGGGTTGCAACTTTGAGTTCTCAGAAGCTCGAGCTGTTGGAGTCCAAGTATCACTGAAGGAAGACCCCAGACTTAAATACTTTGCAAAGTCAAAGAGCTCTCATTCTGCAGAAATTACCTGCATACAATGGTTAATCATTCATCAAAATGGCAATGACTAAAGGGACTCACAGGTCCCCTTTTTTATACAGAACTAGGGGAATTTTCCAGAAAGTTTAGGCAACCTCTAATATGATTGCTAGGGACAAAGCAGTGACATTAATACAATTTTGTTTGGATGCTATGTTAGTTCAATTTTAATGGGAGAGACCTTGAAGAATTAAAAAAATCAGCTCTGTTCTGCCCTTATTTCTTCTAGGTGTCCCAGGAACTGACTCAGCTCCAACTTATCCTCCCTAAGTCAAGGCTGTCATTGAGTAAAGGCCAATTGTTAGTGGCTTCTCTTGAGTAGCACAGTATGCTTCCCTGAGAATTGAAAATTTTATTCCCAAGGTTTTTGGACCTCTCAAGCCAGTTCACTTTCTATTGCCTGCAGTTTCAGATGTAAAATGCTCAGCTTTTCCTCCAGTACCATGTCTGCCTGCATGCTGCCATGCTTCCCACTGTGATGATAGTGGACTAAGCCTCTGAAACTGTAAACCAGCTCCAAGTAAACGTTTTCCTTTATTAGAGTTGCCATGGTCATGGTGTCCCTTCACAGAAATAGAAAATAACCTGAGATGAAATACTCTCAGGTATTTATATTAATATTATTATGTCACAGAAGATTAAAAAAAGGATATTGTTTTGAAAAAATAAATTGGTACCTAGATGGATGCAATAAGCAAGATGACAGGATATTCCTTTGTTGAAGGGCTTAACAGGCCTGAACGGCAAACATTTTACTCTTCTCCCCATTCCCTCTGTACTGGGAAAAAATACATTATATTCCTAATGCTAGCCACCATGACCCTTCCCTTATTTGGCCACCTCCTCCCACTGAGGCTAACAATCAAGCCTCAGCTGTCAAAGTATTGAAATCTGGCAGTCAAAAGTCTCCTTTGGTTCACCTAATTAACATGTCCAATTAAAATTACACACCTCATCTTAACACAGGTTTCCCCCATTACCTTTATAAACACTGCTTGCCTATGGATTATATACATCTCTTCTCTATTCTGAGTCAGTCCATGGTCCTTTTAGACAGATATTTCTAATCCCTCCCCTTGTTCCCTTTCCCTTCTCCCTCTTCCTCTATCTCTTTGTCAATTATTCCCTGCCCTCCGTTCCTCCAAGCAACTAAATCTCCTTCGTACTAAGAACTTGCTATTGGGGTATCTTGTGTTGACCTTGAGGTCCTTTCATTTATGTATATCAAAACTTTTCCTAGGGAGATGCTACATACACATGTACTCATGAAGATAGGGAACCCATGGAAGATACTACTAAAGTCAAAATTGGTAAGCCAATGAATTTTATTGAAGTTACTTACAGGAATATAGGTGAAGAGTTATTTACAGGAGAAGAAATGACTCAAAGGCAGCTGCATCACTGAAGCTCATGTAACATGTATGATAGAGCACAGGAACTGGAAATCTGGAATACAGGGTACAGTCTTCATGCAACTCAACAGGCTGGAAAGTGTCCTTTTCAAGTGTTTGTGATCTGAACTTCTTCTAGGCAGCTAGCTGGTCTAATGTCAGTGTTCTTTTGAGCTTGGTTCATATTAAAATCTTCTTTGCAACATGGCTGGCTTTTACTTTGAGGAAAAAAGGGGTAGAGATTCTAATCAGTTTCAGGAACTTCCTGAAGCTGTTTTGAGCTGTTTACTTTCTGCTTAAGGAGCTTCCTTAAGCCTGACAAATACAGAAGTGCATGCTCTCAGCCAACCATTGAACTGAGCACAGGGTACCCAACAGAAGAGCTAGAGAAAGGACCCAAGGAGTTTAAAGGGTATACAGCCCCATAGGAGGAACCACAATATGAACCAACCACAATCCACAGAGCTCCCAGGGACTAAACTACCAAGCAAAGAGCACACATGGAGGGACCTATGGCTCCAGCCACAGGGGTATGAGAGGATGGCCTTGTTGGACATCAATGAGAGGAGAGGCCCTTGAACCTGTGAAGGCTCATTGCCCCTGTGTAGGGGAATGCCAGATCAGGGAAGTGGGAGTGAGTGGGTTAGTAAGCAGGGGGGGGGGAATGGGATAGGGGGCTTTCAGAGGGGAAATGAGGAGGAAAGGGGATAACATTTGAAATGAAAATAAAGAAAATATCTATATCTATATCTCTATTTATATCTATATCTTCCCTGCAGGATAGAATGTTTCAATCTCAGAGGATACTGTCACACAATCTCATTTAATAGCTGTCACACAGAGGGTGGTGACTGGCAAAATTTTCTGGAAAGGTAGAGAATGTGGTAAGAAGGGTTGGATGTAGGACATATGGGGCTGATTGGTTACTGAGCATTTTTGAGACTTTCACAGGGCAGCAAGCAGACTTATATGAGGAATGAGAATGGTATCATATGAAATTTTTGTTTTTGTCTTAAAAATAGGCATTTCTTCTTCCTGGTATATTGTGGATTCTTTTGTTGTTCTTTAGGGCCCTGTTGTACAAGGAGTAATTTTTATTGTCATTGGAAACCACTGCTACAAATAATTTCATAAATTCCTTTACCATTTGGGTTTATGTAGCTACTCTTACAACTTTTAAGGTATTATTTTGCTAAAATATGTTTTGGCAAAAATATTATAGTAATGACTAGTATTTAACTTTTCACTATGAGATTACATTTTTTAGGAAGCAATTGTTTTCCATGTGTCTCTTCTTTTGCTGATTGTTGATCTTATTATAATTTTTTTTTGTATATGATACAATTTTATAGTGATTTTTTAAATCATCTTCAGCTCAACAAATGAACCTACCTACACCTACCCCCTACACCTTCCCCCTACACCTATCCCTTACACCTTCCCCCTACACTACTCCCTACACCTTCCCCCTACATTTATCCCCTACACCTACCCCATACACCTTCCCCCTACACCTACCCCTTACACCTAACCCCTACACCTGCCCCTTAAACTTTCCCCCTACACCTACCCCCTACACCTACCCCCTACACCTTCCCCCTACATTTATCCCCTACACCTACCCCTTATACCTAATCCCTATACCTATCCCCTACACCTATCCCCTACACCTACCCCCTACACCTACCCCTTATACCTAACCCCTACACCTACCCCCAACACCTATCCTCTATGCCTTCCCCCTACACCTTCCCCCTACACCTTTCCCCTACACCTATCCCCTATGCCTTCCCCCTATACTTTCCCCCTACACATTATTTATATACTCACTTGAAGAGCAATAATGACTGCTAGGAAGTCCTTGGGGTCACAGCTGCCAGGAAATCATGGCACTGCCTTTTCAAGGAAAGGAGAGCTGAGAGGTCATACCAAAGATTAGCAGGAGTGGACAACAGGGGACCAGAACCTTCAAGACTCCTCTCAGGAGTTGGTGCTGGGAATGAAAGTGGAGACTGTGAACATGGAGCAGGGTGTCTAGCATGCTCATCTGCAAAACAGGGACATCCAGATCCCCATGCTGGTGCAATGGTTTGTCTTAATTAAATTTTTTATTCTAAGCTAAAAGTTACTACCAATTCTTTCAAATATATAACATACATTTAATATGTACCAAAGAATGACTGGGATACCATTATTGTATTGTATTTTTCCCCAAAGGAAATGGATTCTTTTTTCTTGTTTGTCCAGTGGTTTTAGGGTATAGAGGCACCAATAACCACTAAAAATCCATCCTATAACTAGAAACTTCCTTTTGTTTTCCTATTGTAGTTCTTGTACTAAGTACTCCTCTGTCCCCATTTTTTTTACTTGTATCCCCTCCTGTCTCCTGCAGTTCCTCCTTCATCTCTCCCCTGTGGGCTAAAGGGAGCGACTCCATTCAAAATCAATTGTTGATGGAGCTATAGAGATAGCTCAGTGTGTAAGGTGCTTGCTACTCAAGCATGGTTGTCTGAATTTCAGTCCTCAGCACCCACTTTACAAGTCAGATCTGACAGTATAAACCTCTAAACCTCATTCAGGAAGGACAGAGACAAGAGGATATCCAAGATCACTGATAATCCAACCCAGCCAGTTGGTGGGTTCTAGGTTCAGTGAGGAATCCTTTTTCAAATCAAAATAAGCAGCAGTGTTACAGAGGATGATGTCCCCAATGTAGAGTTCTGGCTTACACACACACACACACACACACACACACACACACACACACACAGAGAGAGAGAGAGAGAGAGAGAGAGAGAGAGAGAGAGAGAGAGAGAGAGAGAGACAGAGACAGAGACAGAGAGACAGAAAGAGAGGGAGAGAGCATAAACACACATAGCTTATCAAGGATATAGGATAGATGGCCACAATGTACTGTCAAAATCAAGGTGAAAGATGGGTCTTTGTTCAGCACAAAGAGAATGAGGTTAGGGTGTAGAGTAGACTTCTGTCAGAGTGACTGAAGCTCCTATCAGATAATTCTGTTTTCTCCTTGAACATAGGTTCAGTCATCAGCTGACTTGTAGAAGGAATGTGGAAGGGATTGGGAGACACTTGGAAAAGTGAAGAAATCATTTGTGCAGGTTAGCCTTGGTCATCGATGCAAACTGGTCAGCTGGAAAAATGGAAATTCATTTAAGAAATTACCACCATTAGATTGGGCATGCCATTCTTTTTCTTTTGATTAGTGATTAACAACATGGGATGGTCAAGATGACCGGGGTGGTGCCATGGCTGTACGTGTTCCTCCATGCTGTAAGAAAGGAGGCCAAGCTAGACATGGAGGTCAAGACAATAAGCAGTACCCCTCCATTGTCTCTGGCTTAGTTCCTCCTCCAAGTTCCTGCCTGGAGCTCCTGGCCCAACTTTTCATCAGTGAAATATTGTGACCTGTAAACCACATAAACCCTTTTATTCTTAAGATTGTTTTCATCAAATTTTATTACAACTTCAGAGAAGCAAACTAGCACCCAACTTCTTTTTTTTTTAATATTTTTTTATTTCCTAAGTTTTTTTTATTCAGTTTCCAAATCATTCCCCTTTCCCGTTTCCTCCCTCCCCGAAAGTCCCATAAGCCCCCTTCCCTCCCTCTTTTCTCCATTCAACCCCCTCTCGTTACTCTGTCCTGGCATTCCCCTACATCCAGTCTTTCCAGGACCAGGGGTCTCTCCTTCCATCTTCTTAGAAATCTAATGATATGCGAATTGTGTCTAGGGTATTCCGAGATTCTGGGTTAATATCCCCTTATCAGTGACTCCATACCATGTGTGTTCTTTTATGATTGGGTTACCTCACTAAGGATGATGTTTTCAAGTTCTGACCATTTGTCTAGGAACTTTGTGAATTCATTGTTTTTAATTCCAGAGTAGTATTCCATTGTGTAAATATACCACATCTTCTGAATCCATTCCTCCGTTGAGGGACATCTGGGTTCTTTCCAGCTTCTGGCTATTATAAATAAGGCTGCTATGAACATAGTGGAGCATGTGTCCTTATTGCATGCAGGTAAAGCCTCTGGGTATATGCCCAGGAGTGGTATAGCCGGATCCTCTGGGAGTGTCATGCCCAGGTTTCTGAGGAACTGCCAGACTGCTTTCCAGAGTGGTTGTAACAGCTTGCAATTCCACCAGCAGTGGAGGAGTGTTCCTCTTTCTCCACATCCTCACCAACAACTGCTGTCTCCTGTGTTTTTGATTTTAGCCATTCTGACTGGTGTGAGATGGAATCTCAGGGTTGTTTTGATTTGCATTTCCCTAATGACTAAGGATGATGAACATCTCTTTAGGTGCTTCTCAGCCATTAGATATTCTTCAGGTGAGAACTCTTTGTTTAGCTCTGTACCACATTTTTTAATAGGGTTAGTTGCCTGTCTGGAGTTTAACTTCTTGAGTTCTTTGTATATATTGGATATTAGCCCTCTGTCAGATGTAGGGTTGGTAAAGATCAATTCCCAGTTAGTTGGTTGCCACTTTGTCTTTTTGACACTGTCTTTTGCCTTGCAAAAACTATCAGATCACTATGGAATAAGGGTGGTCTTCAATGGCAACAAAAACAAAAGAAAACCCATGTACACATGGAGGCTGAACAATGCTCTACTCAATGATAACTTGGTCAAGGTGGAAATAAAGAAATCGAAGACTTTTTGAAAGTTAATGAAAATGAAGGCACAACATACCCTAATTTATGGGGCACAATGAAAGCAGTGCTAAGAGGAAAATTCATAGCCCTGAGTGCCGCCAAGAAGAAATGGGAGACAGCATACACTAACAGCTTAATGGCACACCTGAAAGCCCTGGAACAAAAAGAAGCAAATACACTAAAGAGGAGTAGAAGGCAGGAAATCATCAAACTCAGAGCTGAAATCAATCAAGTAGAAACAAATAAAACCATACAAAGAATCAACAAAACGAGGAGTTGGTTCTTTGAGAAAATCAACAAGATAGATAAGCTCTTAGCCAGACTAACCAGAGGGCACAGAGATAGTATCCAAATTAAAAAAATCAGAAACAAAAAGGGAGAGATAACAACAGAAACTGAGGAAATTAAAAAAATCATCAGATCCTACTACAAAAACCTGTATTCAACTCAACTAGAAAATCTGGAGGAAATGGACAATTTCCTTGACAGATATCAAATACCAAAATTAAATCAGGATCAAATAGACCATCTAAACAGTCCTATAACCCCTGAAGAAATAGAAGTTGTCATTGGAAGTCTTCCAACCAAAAAAAGCACAGGTCCAGATGGTTTTAGTGCAGAATTCTATCAGACCTTCAAAGACCTAACACCAATACTCTTCAAACTGTTCCACTAAATAGAAACAAAAGGAACACTACCCAACTCATTCTATGAAGCCACAATTACACTAATACCAAAAGCACACAAAGATCTCGAGAAAGAAAGAGAATCTCAGGCCAATCTCTCTTATGAATATCGATGCAAAAATAATAAAATTCTTGCCAACCAAATCCAAGAACACATCAAAATGATCATTCACTACGATCAAGTAGGCTTCATCCCAGGGATGCAGGGATGGTTCAATATAAGGAAATCCATCACTGTAATCCACTATATAAACAATCTCAAAGAAAAAAACCACATGGTCATCTCATTAGATGCTGAGAAAGCATTTGACAAAATTCAGTATCCTTTCATGCTAAAGGTCTTGGAAAGATCAGGAATTCGAGGCCCATATCTAAACATAGTAAAAGCAATTTACAGCAAACCGGTAGCCAGCATCAATCTAAATGGAGAGAAACTTGAAGCAATCCCACTAAAACCAGAGACTAGACAAGGCTGCCCTCTCTCTCCATATCTTTTCAATATAGTATTTGAAGTTCTAGCTAGAGCAATTAGACAACAAAAAGAGGTTAAAGGGATACAAATTGGAAAGGAAGAAGTCAAACTATCACTATTTGCAGACGATATGATAGTATACTTAAGCGACCCAAAGAATTCCACCAGAGAACTCCTACAGCTGGTAAACGACTTCAGCAAAGTGGCCGGATATAAAATCAACTCAAGTAAGTCAGTAGCCTTCCTATACTCAAAGGATAAGCAGGCTGAGAAAGAAATAAGAGAAATGATACCCTTCATGATAGCCACAAACAATATAAAGTATCTTGGCGTGACTCTAACCAAACAAGTGAAAGATTTGTATGACAAGAACTTCAAGTCTCTGAAGAAAGAAATTGAAGAAGACCTCAGAAGATGGAAAAATCTACCATGCTCATGGATTGGCAGGATTAATATGCTATCCCCATCAAAATCCCAACTCAATTCTTCATAGAGTTAGAAAGAGCAATTCAAAAATTCATCTGGGATAACAGAAAACACAGAATAGCTAAAACTATTCTCAAGAGTAAAAGAACCTCTGGGGGAATCTGTATCCCGGACCTCAAGCTGTACTACAGAGCAATAGTGTTAAAAACTGCATGGTATTGGTACAGTGACAGGCATGTAGATCAATGGAACAGAATTGAAGACCCAGAAATGAATCCACACTCCTATGGTCACTTGATCTTTGACAAAGGAGCTAAAACCATTCAGTGGAAAAAAGATAGCCTTTTCAACAAATGGTGCTGGCTCAATTGGAGGTCAACATGCCGAAGAATGCAAATTGACCCATTCTTATCTCCTTGCAGTAAGCTTAATTCCAAGTGGATCATGGACCTCCACATAAAACCAGACACACTGAAACTAATAGAAAGGAAACTAGGGAAGAACCTTGAACATATGGGCACAGGGGAGAATTTCCTGAACAGAACTCCAATAGCTTATGCTCTAAGATCAAGAATAGACAAATGGGACCTCATTAAATTACAAAGTTTTTGCAAGGCAAAAGACACTGTCAAAAAGACAAAGCGGCACCCAACTTCTAATAGATACTTTTTGAATGTTTATAAATAAATGAATATGGAATGGTATTGGTATATTGAATTATGTGGTTGAAATTTATAAATTCAAACTAAAGGGTGTTATTTTTTCCCAGAAATAGTCAGCATTTAGGGAGAGAACATTTATACATTTATCATAATCTTTATCATCCCTTCCCATCTTCCCTCTCTCCCTCTCTTTCTTTTAAATAGTGAGAGAATAGAACCTTTTCTCTAGACATGATCATACGCCCTAGAATTAAACTTGAGGAAGGAAATAGGAAGGGTGAGGATGGAATGTATCATTAATCAGAAACTAGTCAACTCAGGATATCAGACTCTTGGGAAAGAAAAGAAAGAGGAATTTTGAGGAAATAAAATCAGTTTCATTTTTTGTCTTCCTCATGCTTTTCTCTCTTTCTGAATTTTTTCATGACATTAGCACATTTCTTTCTTAATTTTAAGTGTGTAATGAGATTACTATAATATATCAAACTCAAAAGTTAATAGAACTCTTGATCTATCAGATTGAATTCTCAGGCATGATAGGTCGAGCCTGAGTCACAGAGTGTGATGCCTTCCTGTTGCCTTCAACAGAATCATAGCTTTCTACATTTTGTCTATATTTATGTGCATTAGCTGTTATCCTCACATTTATGCCCTTGATGCTGTGCCAAGAAATGCAAGGAGCTAAATTGAAATGAGGCAGAAAACACTTACAGTCTTACTCAGCAATCTCTAGTGCTTTTCTCCCAAACACTGATGTGGAAAAATAAATCCCTTCTGTGCTCTGTCAAACACATGTAAGATAGGTGAGAAATAAGCTTTTCTTGAGAGTATGCATGAGCAGAAATGATGCTTGTTCTGACTTTGCCTTTAAGCAACTCAGGTCTTTACCCCCTGTGATAGGTTAAGATTGGAGCTTCATTAATTTACATCCAAAGCTTTGAGCAGCTGGAGATGCCATGTACATTTCCCATGACTGAAAAGTAACCTGCAGCACTCCTGTAACATGGAGGAGAGCAGCATTTTCCTGATGCTGTGATATTATCACTGACTGCCTAGTAGGACTACATGGAGGAGCTGCTTTTGGAAATAGGCAGCAACAATGCAGAAAACAGACTGCTTCCAACGATAACCAGGCAGATTCGTGAATCACTGTTACAACAGATACAAGGAACAGAGGAAGGAAGGTCACTAGTTTGATGTTCTCAAGATATGCTGAAAATGAGAAAAAAAGCAAGTAATTTTGTTGGTTCTTATCATAGAACACAGATTCAGCCAGGGGGATGATCCATCTCAGATGGAAGTTTCTCATGTGTTCCCTTTCTACTCTCTCCTCTTTAGTGTCTTACAATAGTATTCTCTGCAGAGATATCTTTAAAGGGATATATGCTGTCTGAAATATGAAAATACTGTGGTCTTCCAAAATAAGAGGAGTAGACACGTCACAAACTAAGACATCCCCATAGATCTGGGGTTTTATGACTTATTAGGGCTTATTTTTCTGTTTCCTGGACAACTTTTAAAGAGTAAGCTGTTAAATATGCCCCTTTCCAGAAATTGCTCTTACCATTGGGAAATTTCTCTTTTTATCAGAAAAATACAGTGTAAGGAGAAGAATACACACTAAGAACTTTAAATAAAAAAATGAATACAGAAAAGTGAACATATATGGAATAGATGGCAAGGATGAAGGAGGAATCTCTGAATGACACCATGACACCGTGCTGGCTGCTTTGGAGCAATGCTGTCAGGGAAACAGCTATTTCCTAAGTTGACATAGAAGCTTAGCCAGAATCAGGAGCTCACTCCACAGTTCCTGAAGGAGCCAAGGAAGTAGGATACCACTGCCCTCATATGAATTAATTAAATTTATTGAGCTTTTGTTACAGGACACCAACGTCTATCTGACATTGTTTCCAATAGCTTTTCAGTGTATATTGTTTAACAGTGTGACGCTATGTAGCCCATTTCAGAACTCCAATGGAAATGCTGCTGCTTAGCTTTTCCCAGTGCTAGGATTAGTTGGATGGATCACCACCTATACATCCAAGTTGTTTCTCATCCCCAAAGTTTGAAGCCTTAACTTAATTCATAGCCACATGAGAAGGGGTTTCTTCAATCATCACTCAGCTTCCTACACACAAGGGCATTAGTATGGAAAGCACAGCCTCACAAAATGGCGGGTAGTTTCTGCCAGGTACCTATTCCAGGAAGGTGAACGAGGCTCAGAAAGTAATTTCACCTGACTTCTAAGCCAACATGACTCATTAAACTGCAGTGCAGCAGTGGAGGAATAGGAAAATAAGATGCAGGTTTCTGGTAAAGAATCCTGTTGCAAGGATAGAAGGGTGTTTTGGGAGATTATTTATATCACAGTTAATGAGATGTTGGTGAAGTTTAGGGGATATTTCCCAAGAAAAAATATTCTATTATAGTGAGGAGTCTCCAGTTTCATCTGACTAAAATCCGATCTACCAGACATTACACTCTGCATCCTTCATACTTTCTCCCAGTGCTTCAGTTTATCACCTCTATTCAGGGCAAGAATGAGCAAGTGGCCAGAAAACCTGGATAATTTGTTCCATTCTGACACCTAGAGTTTAATAGAAAAGTCTTGTCTCACAGAAATAAATAGTCATGCACATCATTAGGACTGTCTTGCACATTGTGGCTGTGTAATGTACATTGATTAAAGAAATTCTCAAATCTGGATATATAACTTAAGATGAATATATGCACAGTTTTTTTCTCCATTTGTATTTAAGTGTTCAGTAAATACTTGATGCTGAATGAGTTTTCTGAGATGCTGGAGAGGAAGCTGGGCTTGGCTGTTGATTTCACACAGGGCTTCAGTAGTGACCTTTCCTGCCTATCAATTCACCTGTGAGGCTTCTTCATTTATGGATCCTGCTTGGTGATGTTCTCCAAGTCCAAAGGTACAATTAATACCTTTAAGCTGGTGGAGTAAAGGCAAACCTATGTTTAACTTGAAGTGATAGTTTGAATAGATTTGGCCCCATAGATTCATGTGTTTCAATGCTTGGCCATAGGGAGTGGCACTATTAGGAGGTGTGGCCTTATAGGAGGTGGTATGACTTTGTTGGAGAAAGTGTCTCACTGTGCAGATGGGCTTTGAGGACTCCTATGCTCTGGCTCTGCCCAGTGCAGAAGACAGTCTCCTTCTGACTGCCTTCCAATCAAGATGCAGAATTCTAGCTTCCTCCAGCACCATGTCTGCCTGTATGCTGCCACCATGATGATAATGGATTAAACTTCTGAAAGTGTAAATCAGCCCCAATTAAATGTTTTCCTTGATAAGAGTTGCCTTGTAAATCGTGTCTTTTCACAGCAATGGAAATCCTAAGACACTCGACTTTTTCTTTTCTTTTGTAAAAAATATATTCTTTTCCACACCAGATCTACATTTTTCAATGGGCTGATGATTAATTCCACATTATTATTATTATTATTATTATTATGCAGACACAATGTCAAAGATTAATCATGTTTTTTCTTTACCCCTCAAAAATCAACTCCCAAGTTCACTATTATCTGTGTTATTAGTCCCACAAGACATATGTCAGCCTATGTAGAATTGACTTTCGGCTGCTCTTTGATTGCTTTCCTTCGTTGTTTTGCAGAACTATAAATTAATCAGATAAATTCATTGTTAGTACATTTATTTTTTGTTTCTTTTTGAAAGTTACTGCCCTAATTCTCACTTTTGTGTTAACTTTATGCCCAACAGAAAATTTTTAAAAGCCTACATCAAATACATCTAGGTGCGTATTTTAAAAACCCACCTAGAATTTTTCATTTAATGTTTCCAGAGCATAGTTGATCAAGGGGAATTGAAAACAGGGAAGACAAAATGATGGATAAGAGGAACTGTCATCTAGATTTATGTAAGCAGCATCACGATCATGATTAAGAATATGTCCCAAGCTCCCTTTTGCCACCTCTTTATAGTTCCACTCCACCTGGATTTCAAACCTGTGAGAATGACTTCTTGTCTCTATGGTTTAGTCATATTTAGAAAGCCACATAAATGGATAGATCTGTAATGCAAGTGTCCAAGACTGGCTCCTACTCAGCACATGTCTGAGATTCATCTGAGTGATATTTCAACATACTGATGTCCCACCATTGACTATATTGTTTCCTAATATGGATTTATAACTGTTATTTTCAATGTTTTTTTTCATTTATTTCTTTTTTTTAATGTTTTTCCACCTCAGGCTTGCTTCTTTCTCTTCCTTAATTGTAAAATACAGTTCAAAGGCATAGTAGTCAGTTTTGTGATTGGGTTCACTGACCCTTTCTTTCTGTTTGCATAGTATTATTTAAGCTTTAAATATTTTGTCTTTAAACTCCACCTATCTTACTCATCTACCAACACTATTTTCCAGGAATAAATTCAATGATTCTTTTAAATAGGATCTATTTCAAGGAAGATATCATCTGGAACTTTGGGTTTTGATATTTAGTTCACATTGATGTATGGCTATGTTTGCTCATAGATTTGGATATAAACTTGATGTGATATATTCTTGGAGTAAAAACTAAGTCTCAGTAAATATTGGAAAAAGAATCAGTGTGTTATTATAAATAGAAAAAACTCTTAAGAAGAGATTGATAAGGTTATTCATAAGTTGGAAAGCATGTAGGTACAGAGAATGCACTTTAAGCTTCTCAACTATCATATAGATTTGCATAAGCATTGTCATAGTCAGGATATAGAATATGACCTAAGCTCCTTAAAACTTCCTCTTTGTAGTTTCATTTTACAATGAATAGATGATGTTCACCTCCGCTGATAAGAGTTCCTGGCAGTCAGTCTAGTAATTTATATGACAAAGACATTCACTAACACCTTTATGACAAAATTAATCGTTTTGTCACTACTTGGAACTTCCTTTGCCCAATCAGATTGACATTTAAAATTTCTTAATGCACAGAGCATGTGATCTAGAGAAAAGAATGACAGCCAATTTCCTCTGTTCGTGTGACTAAAACTGCTCCTACATATCTACTTTTCTGTGTCATGATGACAGTTTATTGGCCATTCTGTGTAGGAAAGGAAGGTAATGGCCCCTGAATTCTATGACATACTTTTATAGCTCTTGGCAGACTCTAGAAATAAAATGCAATAGGGCTGAGTTGAAACATGATACGGTGGATGCTGAGTTCAGGTTTGGAGCACTACAGAGGTTGGGATGCACAAGAAAGTTTCCTTTAAAGCACACCACTGTGGGAGGTGAACGAAATGAACCCAGGATCCCTCAGATCATGAGTCTTGCTTTGTTTCATATTTCTGTGAATCTGAAAGGCTGCAAGGCTCCTCATACCTTATAGGTTAGGGATGGTGAGTGCAGACACAGTGGATGTTTACTATTACACCAGAAGCCCAGATGCTGCAAAACACATTTCCAAATCAGAGTGAATATTTAGTTGGTACTTTATGAGAAGTATTGGCAACATCTTCTTGGCCTCTGTGTCTGATCTCAAAATATTAAACATTTTAATATTATATTATAATATCATATATATGCCTTTATATTTATAAAGATTTTACATATAAAACATGGAAAGCAATTTCAGATATTGATATTATAATCTCACATTTTATCTGGACTTAGAGGAGATGGTTATACAAATTATATAAAGGAACACAAAATTGCTTTCACATTATTAAGAAACTTGTCTCCTGGGCCTTCAATATTGACATTCTAAGTAGAAGCCAGTGACAGCTTCCTAATGCCAAGGCCAGATTGTAAAGCTCAGTGGTAGATTCTACAAGTTGCTGCCAACCATGCTTCACCCTTCTTCCACTATCTTGGGGACAGAGGAGACTGAGACAGCATTACTGGTCATAATTTACTCGGATGATTTGCTTTTATTTTTTACCCCTTTCTTTTTCTTTTTTTAATTTTATTTTATTTTCTAAGTTTTTTTTAATTTACATTCAAAATCATTTCCCCTTTCCTGTTTACTCCCTACTCAAAAGTCCCATAAGCCCCCTTCCCTCCCTCTTTTCCACATTTAACCCCCTCTCGCTTTTCTGTCCAGTTTTTCCAGGACCAGGGGTCTCTCCTTCCATCTTCTTGGAAATCTATTGATATGCGAATTGTGTCTAGGGTATTCCGAGATTCTAGGTTAATATCCCCTTATCAGTGACTGCATACCATGTGTGTTCTTTTGTGATTGGGTTACCTCACTAAGGAAGATATTTTCAAGTTCTGACCATTTGCCTAGGAATTTCTTGAATTCATTGTTTTTAATTGCAGAGTAGTATTCCATTGTGTAAATATACCACATTTTCTGAATCCATTCCTCCTTTGAGGGACATCTGGGTTCTTTCCAGCTTCTGGCTATTATAAATAAGGCTGCTATGAACATAGTGGAGCATGTGTCCTTATTGCATGCAGGTAAAGCCTCTGGGTATATGCCCAGGAGTGGTATAGATGGATCCTCAGGGAGTGTCATGCCCAGGTTTCTGAGGAACCACCAGACTGCTTTCCAGAGTGGTTGTACCAGCTTGCAATCCCACCAGCAGTGGAGGAGTGTTCCTCTTTCTCCACATCCTTGCCAACAACTGCTGTCTCCTGTGTTTTTGATCTTAGCCATTCTGACTGGTGTGAGATGGAATCTCAGGGTTGTTTTGAATTGCATTTCTCTAATGACTAAGGATGATGAACATCTCTTTAAGTGTTTCTCAGCCATTAGATATTCTTCAGGTGAGAACTCTTTGTTTAGCTCTGTACCCTATTTTTTAATAGGGTTACTTGCCTCTCTGGAGTTTAACTTCTTGAGTTCTTTGTATATATTGGATATTAGCCCTCTGTCAGATGTAGGTTGGTAAAGATCATTTCCCAGTTAGTTCGTTGCCCCTTTGTCTTTTTGACAGTGCCTTGCAAAAACTTTGTAATTTAGTGAGGTCCCATTTGTCAGTTCTTGATCTTAGAGCATATGCTATTGGAGTTCTATTCAGGAAATTCTCACCTGTGCCCATATGTTCAAGGTTCTTCCCTAGTTTCCTTTCTATTAGTTTCAGTGTGTCTGGTTTTATGTGGAAGTCCTTGATCCACTTGGAATTGAGCTTAGTGCAAGGAGATAAGAATGGGTCAATTTGCATTCTTCTGCATGTTGACCTCCAATTGAGCCAGCACCATTTGTTGAAAAGGCTATCTTTTTTCCACTGAATGGTTTTAGCTCCTTTGTCAAAGATAAGTGACTATAGGAGTGTGGATTCCTTTCTGGGTCTTCAATTCTGTTCCATTGATCTACATGCCTGTCACTGTAGCAATACCATGCACTTTTTAACACTATTGCTCTGTAGGACAGCTTGAGGTCCGGGATACTGATTCCCCTAGAGGTTCTTTTACTCTTGAGAATTGTTTTAGCTATCCTGGGTTCTTTGTTATTCCAGATGAATTTTTGAATTGCTCTTTCTGACTCTATGAAGAATTGAGTTGGGATTTTGATGGGGATTTCATTGAATCTGTATATTGCTTTTGACAAGATGGTCATTTTTACTGTATTAATCCTGCCAATCCATGAGCACGGAATATTTTTCCATCTTCTAAGGACTTCTTCAATTTCTTTCTTCAGAGACTTAAAGTGCTTTTCATACAGATCTTTCACTTGTTTGGTTAGAGTCACACCAAGATAACTTTATATTGTTTGTGGCTATCGTGAAGGGTATCATTTCTCTTATTTCTTTCTCAGCCTGCTTATTCTTTGAATATAGGAAGGCTACTGACTTGCTTGAGTTGATTTTATATCCGGCCACTTTGCTGAAGTTGTTTATCAGCTGTAGGAGTTCTCTGGTGGAGTTCTTTGGGTTGCTTAAGTATACTATCATATCGTCTGCAAATAGTGATAGTTTGACTTCTTCCTTTCCAATTTGTATCCCTTTGACCTCCTTCTGTTGTCTAATTGCTCTAGCTAGAACAAGTACTATATTGAAAAGATATGGAGAGAAAGGGCAGCCTTGTCTAGTCCCTGATTTTAGTGGGATTGCTTCAAGTTTCTCTCCATTTAGATTGATGTTGGCTACAGGTTTGCTGTAAATTGCTTTTACTATGTTTAGATATGGACCTCGAATTCCTGATCTTTCCAAGACCTTTAGCATGAAAGGATGCTGAATTTTGTCAAATGCTTTCTCAGCATCTAATGAAATGACCATGTGGTTTTTTCTTTGAGGTTGTTTATGTAGTGGATTACATTGATGGACTTCCTTATATTGAACCATCCCTGCATCCCTGGGATTAAGCCTACTTGATCTCTATTTATAGTAAACAAAACTCTATTCAATTCATCAAAGTTGCATTTAAATCATTTGGTAATTATAAATGAAATATCCTGTATTTGACAATAAATTCCATAGGCATAGGTTTGATAGGGAAGATAATAAAAATAGTATTTGTAGACATTTTGATGATTGGAATATTATATCCTTCATAGTCTCTAGTGTTTGGATCTTTGGTACCCATGTGACAGAACAATTTGGAAAGACTTAGGAGGTATGGCCTTGTTGGAGGAAGTACGCTAATGGAGTCAGGTTTTGAAAGTTTAATGACTCGGACCAATGGTCAGTTTGCTCTCTATTTCATGACTGGGGTTCAGTATGTGAACTCTCAGGTTCTAGAACCAACTGCCATGCCTGCCACCTGCTAGTCTACTTCTCCATCTTTGACTTTAACCATCTGAAACCATAAGCTCAAATAAACTCTTTCTTCATTAAATTGCACTGGTCATGGTGTTTTATCACAGCAATAAAAAATTAAGTAACAGTCATATACCTTCAAAACACATTTCTTTGAAAAATACAAGCAAAGAAGCAAAAATACATAAGAGCCAACTCAAAATATAATAAATCAATGAAGATATTTTAGAGTTCCACAACTTGTCCAATTTTATTCACCAATACTACTTTTGGAGCTTTCTGTTTGTGCTCTTTCCTTATATATATGTATATAAGTGGCCTGTGGCCACCTACCTGAAAACTCTCATGGCTGGTTGGCTTTATGTCCTGCTGCTACTGCATTCCCTTCTCCCCCCACCCCACCTCCCACCCCCAAGTCTCTGGATTCTCTGATTTCTGCCTTCTCCCTTCTCCTAGCCCAAGTGAACCCGGAAGTCCCACCTCTTTCTTTCCCCTCAGTCATTGGCCAGTGGCATCTTTATTGATAGATTAATAAACCAATCGGGGGCAAGAACCTTCAGCATCTGTAAACACAGATTCCTGATTAAAGCATCAGAACCACTCCTCTACTGGTAGGTTTATTGCATGATGCAGAAGGAAAGCAATGAATGAATAAGGCTACTATAGAGACCCCACGATGATGTCAGCTCTGGAGGAGCAGGAAACATCATGAGACTTGCCACACTAACACGATTTTGATTAGTCAGTCAGCCTTTGCATTTTCTGGAAACTTCAGTTTGCCTCTTAGCTGCCCCAGTTATGGACACTTTCCTCAGGGACCAATTCCTCTGGCTCTTTACAATTGGTTACAGATGGTAACCTCATTTTAAATGCACTTCCTGGTACAGATTTTTTTTTTCCTGACTTTTTAAAATCCTGACTCCAGCCGTCAGCCATTAAGGATGATAGGGTGGAGACTTCTGTTCTCATATACCTTGCCAAGCCCTGACTCACATTTATTTAATCACAATCAATTTATTTCATAGTTTTAAATTTTTGATGTGTAACTAGAATGACTGTCTTTGAAATCAAGATCTGTTTTGCATTATGAAGGAAGTATTATTCTGATTTTGATAGGATTAAAGTAAAACACTTTAACACAAGCCATTTATTTGGACGTTGTAAAAAATAAATTATATTTGCTTCTCTTCTGAAGTTACTTTTGCAATTGACAGAACTTTCTATATACTTTTATAGTTTTATTAGCATTTTATAGCATGTTTTATATTTGATAAAACTGCTTTACACTCATTTTAATTAGTTATTTCACATATATATCAATTAGTTTCTGTAATGGAAGGAGGAAAGTGAAAAAGATTTTTAAGAGCACGATGTCACATATGCATACAGATTAAGCTTTAATGACTTCCATCTGGGAATATTACCAAGATTCACAACTAGTTTTAGAAAAAAAATTATGAATGACAAATGGGCCCTGGTAGCTTCTTCAGTTCATCCAGAAGAGGGTAGAATGTCTCATTCTTCAAACATGAACACATTGGGTAAGGAAGGAAAAGAAAGAAAAACAAGGAGTAACATATGTACATGATCTGTGGCCAGTTTGAAAATAAAAAGAACCATTCGTGGCTGATGCTCAAGAATACTGAGTTGAGGATATGGCATGGATTTTGCAAGGTACCAGTAGAATGTAGCAGAAGGTACATGAAGCTTGCTTTCCACATGTTTGTGATCACTGTGTCAATGCTTGCTTCATAGACCTGTTTTGTAATTTAAATAAATTTCTTACCTATATAAGGGATTCAGCCAAGTATCTCCCATAGCATTATCTGTATTTATCCAAACATACTTTTGACACAATATCATTCACCATGTAGCCTAGGCTATCCTTAACTTTTGACCTGCTTACTCCTCTTTCCTTAGTACTGAACTACAGGTTTGTACCAACATGCCATAAATAAGTTTCTCTTTTAAAAGTTTGTTATTTTTATCTTGTGTGTACAGATGTAAGCAAACTTTTGACTACTTTATGGGTTACATTTTCAGTGCCTCTATTTCATCCTTCCAACCTCCCAAGACTAGGCTAGATAGAAGAGAAAGAAGGCTGGAGAGGAAGGAGTTTGGGAATCACTATCATTAGACTAGTTCCTGATGATTAGGGGCATCAAGTTCCTTGGGTGAAAATTTGATCTTTGCTGGCAGGATAGCCAAGTTCTTTTTATCTCTTTGCTCATGACCACTTGATAAAAAGCAACAACGACCAGCAGCCAGCATCCAGCAACCAGCAACAGCAGCAGCAGCAGCAGGAGCAGGAGCAGCTGAAGCCCCTCTCAGGGCCCTAGTATTTATATGCCCTTTCAAGAGTCCCAGAATTCCAAATGTCGAACACTTGCTGAAACTATCTTCAGCTGGTAAAATCATGCCCCATGCCAAGGTACAAGGCAAATCACAGCTGCTGTGGACAATATAAAGCAGCCCCATGTCCCACACCTGGGATTCAAACAAAAATAAATTCCAATAACATTTTTGTGCTTTTTAAATCAAAATTCTTACTACATATAGATGTGTATTTTTGGGTAGGTACATGGAAGTGCAGGTGCCTGTGGACACCAGAAGTTGGACTACCTGGAGCATGAACTATAGGGCATTGTGAGATTTTCAGTATTGGCAATGGGAACCAAAGTTGGGAATTCTGTAAAAATATTGCATGGTCTTAATAATTGTGTCATCTTGCATGCCTGAGTTTATTTCTTTTATGAAGAAATCAGTGTTTTTACCTTGATCTTAAGCCCTAGTTTTTATAAAAATTAGTATTAGAACTGTTTTTAAAATGGCAAATGATATTGTGACTTTATTATGTGCTAGAATCTATAATTCTAAAATTATTCAATATATATATATCTCCTACAAAGGGTAGCCAATCTCTCTGCCAGAAGGAACTTTTATTTATACCATGAACTTCAACTTTCTACACCTTCCAAATGGTCCAAGTAACCAAATAGATAGAAATAGATACATGGAAAAAGTCCAAACCTCTTCTGCTAAAACGAGCAACTGTCCCCTTATTAAAAAGAATGTTGTGTGTGACTTGGTGTGGGGCATGCTCATTTAGTGTGGGATTGATAATGTCTTGTTGCCAAATGTGGCCAGGCTTTATATGGCTGTCAAACAGCTAGTTCTTAGTACCGTGATGTTCTTCTAATTTTATAATTTTTATATTTGAGTATGCAATCAATAATTAAGATGACCATCAGATTAAAGATAAGAATGTGACAGATGAGCTGATACATGTTGCAATTTGGGCAGTACCTCATAGGTGTTTATTAGTTTATTAGTTATGTCGAATATTTATGTGCACAGGTTATTTCTCAGGCATATGGAATAGCCAAGCTACTTAGCACACATTCTACTTTGTCTAAGAACAAAAGGATGTCTGTTATTATTTGTGTTGGCTCTTGGAATCGAACCTTGGATTTTAAGAGTGTGATATAAGGACACAACTGTGGAGATCGTTCCTGTCCCTAAGACTGTAAGTTTTCTTTTGCATGATGTTTAGAGTCATCATAGCAGCATCCAGAAATGAACTATTCTTGATAAGAAACAGGGCATTTTGAATTTACTGATATAGGTCTGTATCTGTATCTGTATCTGTAATTGTATCTGCATCTGCATATCTACATCTGTATGTGTGTGTATGAATGATCTGGTTTGTTGTGATAGATTTTTTAAATATTATCTTAAAATAATTTTATTTTTTAAGAAGGTTTTATGTGTTCTGCATAGAACTAAGACCCATTAAATTTTTATCTGAGTTACTGTTGCAATAAAATTGTAACTGTCACTTAAAAGAGAAATAACATAGAATGAAAACAATACCATTCATCTACATATGTAGCTGGAGCCATGGGTCCCTCCCTGTGAATTCTTTGGTTGATAGTTTAGTCCCTGGGAGATCTGGGGGTACTTATTGGTTTATAATGTTGTTCCTCCTATGGGGCTGCAAGCCCCTTCAGCTCCTTGGGTCCTTTCTCTAGCTCCTCCATTGGGGACCCTGTACTCAGTCCAATGATTGGCTGTGAGCAACCACCGCTGTATTGGTCAGGCACTGGCAGAGCCTCTCAGGAGACAGCTAAAGCAGGCTCCTGTTAGCAAGCACTTGTTGGAATCCACAATAATGTCTGGGTTTGGCAACTGTATATGGGATGGATCCCCATGTGGGGCAATCTCTGATGGCCTTTCCTTCAGTCTCTGTTCCATATTCCGTCTCTGTATCTCCTCCCATGTGTATTTTGATCCACCTTCTAAGAAGGACCGAAGTAACCACACTTTGGTCTTTCTTCTTCTTGAGCTTCATGTGGTCTGCTTAATTATATCTTGGGTATTCTGAGCTTCTGGGCTAATATCCACTTATCGGTGAGTGCATACCATGTGTGTTTTTTTGTGATTGAGTTACCACACTCAGGATGATATTTTCTAGTTCCATCCATTTGCCTAAGAATTTCATGAATTTGTTGTTTTTAATAGCTGAGTGGTACCCCATTGTATAAATGTACCACATTTTTTTGTATCCATTCCTCTGTTGAGGGACATCTGGGTTCTTTCCATCTTCTGACTATTTTAAATAAGGCTGCTATAAACAAGGTGGAACATGTGTCCTTGTTATACGTTGGAGCATCTTTGGACGCCCAGGAGTGGTATAGCTGGGTCCTCAGATAGTACTATGTTCAATATTTTGAGGAACTGCCAAACTGATTTCTAGAGTAGTTTTACGAGCTTGCAATCCTACCAGCAGTGGAGGAGTGTTCCTCTTTCTCTACATCCTTCCCAGCATCTACTGTTACCTGAATTTTTGACCTTAGCCATTCTGACTGGTGTGAGGTAGAATCTCAGGGTTGTTTTGATATGCATTTTCCTAATGTTTAAGGATTTCTTTGGGTGTTTCTCAGCCATCCAGTATTGCTCAGTTAAGAATTCTTTGCTTAGCTCTGTACCCCATTTTTTCATAGGGTTATTTGTTTCTCTGGAGTCTAACTTCTTGAGTTCTTTTTATATATTGAATGTTAGCCCTCTGTTGGATGTAGGATTGGTAAAGATCTTTTCCCAATCTGTTGGTTGCTGTTTTGTCCTATTGCCAGTGTCCTTTGCCTTACAGAAACTTTGCAATTTTATGAGGTCTCATTTGTCAATTCTTGATCTTAGAGCTTAAACTATTGGTGTTCTGTTCAGAAAATTTTCCCCTGTGCCCATGTACTCAAGGCTCTTCCCTACATTCTTTTCTATTACCTTCAGTGTGTCTGGTTTTATGTGGAGGTCCTTGATCCACTTGGACTTGAACTTTGTACAAGGAGATAAGAATGAATCAATTTGCATTCTTCTAAATGCTAACTGACATTTGAACCAGCACAATTTTTTGAAAATGCTGTCTTTTTTCCACTGGATGGTTTTAGCTCATTTGTCAAAGATCAAGTGACCATAGGTATGTGGGTTCATTTCTGGGTCTTCAGTTCTATTCCATTGATGTATCTCCCTGTCACTGTACCAATACCATGCAGTTTTTTTTATCATGATTGCTCTGTAGAATAGCTTGAGGTCAGGGTTGGTGATTCCACCAGAAGTTCTTTTATTGTTGAGAATAGTTTTCCCCCTTCCCTAGTTCAACAACAGGGGTCAGCTGCTTCTGCCCATTGGAAATCTGACTTTCTTAAGATATTTGAGAGAGCCCAATAAGGCATCTTCAAGGATACACTCAAAGATATTGGTGGAGTAAGTGGACACTTTGACATTCAGAGTGAGGAAAGGTGACTCACTACATCTATGAAAAGCACAAGTCTCAACAGGCAAGTGGGAGTTTGGAATAATAAGAGTAACTCTACCTTGAAAGATTGAGAAGGCATCCTAATTAGGTTTCTGGAGGTGAAATTTTCTGAAGTAGATTCTAAGTTATAATTCTAGAAAACTCAAGAGACAAAATTGGATCCTATGGTTTTCCAATTGCTCAGAAATCACTAGGAGACCCTAAGATGTAAGACTATGAATGTTATTCATCAGACTTATCAGACACATCACAAGATGCCTATTTCAACTTTAATTTTGTAGAAACAATAATTCTATATGTTCTATACAGTATTCTTGTCTGTTGAATCTTACAATCCTATACGTTAGTAATTAATGGGTTTATACATCATTGTAGAGTAGCACAAAATGACTGGATTTCCATAGAGGTGGACAAATAAAGAAATATTCATCAACTAAATATAACTGATAATAGAAATGGTTTTCAAAGAGACCCATTAATAATTGGCCAAGATAGCAAAATAAGAGAAATGTCATAGAATAAAGATGTGGATATATAAATGTAATGAAATTTAAAAGTGACAACAACTACTTGATGGTTGATTATAAAATGTCAATGTGCACATGGATGTATAATCATTCCTGGTGTCAGGGCATCTTGCAGAAATTAAAGCTTTTCAAACATTATAATGTTATTCTTAAGAAAATAGGGGATTGATATATGAGCTCACATTTTGGTCTGATGTCAAGGTTTCATATTCAGCATAGGTCAATTAGAATCAGTCTTAGAGAAACCATCATTTGGAGACACTTGCATGCATTCATGTGCATGTACACACAGACACTTACTAGCACTGATGCTTACAGAATTATTAGTGTACTTCTTCAGGCTAGAGATTATATTTGCATGCTAACCATTGGTAATCATGCTAAAAATGAGGACGAGAAAAAATTACATGGATCAATAGGTAGTTTGGGGATTTAATTATTTATTCTCAAAAACATCTATCTAGTGGTTTAGACATGAATATTTTTATTTCTCAGTGAATATGAGAGGAAAGTACCATATATATTTGTTTGCACATTCTGGAATATTTGGTATATAGATTTCTTGATTTCTAGTGACATTTCTATTAAATATTTTAGGCACCATTTTATTAAATTTCTGCATTAAAAATAGCATACAATTACAAGATGTATGTAGGAATACTCTTTGGATGATTAGAATATCAAAATAGAGTAAAAACATGTGTCTTTGGAAAAGCATATTGGATAGTTAGGAAATTAGACCTGACTGGAGTAAGTAGAACCCTTGGACTGTATCTTTGGGACCTATATCATATCCTCTGACACTGTCTCTGTTACTTGGCAGTCATGAAATGAACAACTTTATTCCTATCTGTCTGTACCTGTACCTGTACCTTTACCTCTGTGCCTGTGTCTGTGCCTGTGTCTGTGCCTGTGACTGTGCCTGTGCCTGTGCCTGTGCCTGTACCTGTGCCTGTGTCTGGGCCTGTGCCTGTACCTGTGCCTGTGCCTGTGCCTGTATCTGTGCCTGTGTCTGTGTCTGTGCCTGTACCTGTGCCTGTGCCTGTGTCTGTGTCTGTGTCTGTGCCTGTGTCTGTGTCTGTGTCTGTACCTGTGCCTGTGCCTGTACCTGTGTCTGTGCCTGTGCCTGTGCCTGTGCCTGTGTCTGTGTCTGTGTCTGTGCCTGTGCCTGTTTCTTTGTCTGTGTCTGTGTCTGTGCCTGTGTCTGTGCCTGTGTCTGTGTCTGTGTCTGTGTCTGTGCCTGTGCCTGTGCCTGTGCCTGTGTCTGTGTCTGTGTCTGTGCCTGTGCCTGTGCCTGTTTCTTTGTCTGTGTCTGTGTCTGTGCCTGTGTCTGTGTCTGTGTCTGTGTCTGTGCCTGTGCCTGTGCCTGTGTCTGTGTCTGTGCCTGTGCCTGTGCCTGTGTCTGTGTCTGTGTCTGTGCCTGTGTCTGTGTCTGTGTCTGTGCCTGTGCCTGTGTCTGTGTCTGTGCCTGTGCCTGTGCCTGTTTCTTTGTCTGTGTCTGTGTCTGTGCCTGTGCCTATGTCTGTGTCTGTGCCTGTGCCTGTGCCTGTGTCTGTGTCTGTGCCTGTGTCTGTGTCTGTGTCTGTGCCTGTGCCTGTGCCTGTGTCTGTGTCTGTGTCTGTGCCTGTGCCTGTGTCTGTGTCTGTGTCTGTGCCTGTGCCTGTGCCTGTTTCTTTGTCTGTGTCTGTGTCTGTGTCTGTGCCTGTGCCTGTGCCTGTGCCTGTGTCTGTGTCTGTGTCTGTGTCTGTGCCTGTGCCTGTGCCTGTGCCTGTGCCTGTGTCTGTGTCTGTGCCTGTGCCTGTGCCTGTACCTGTGTCTGTGTCTGTGTCTGTGCCTGTGCCTGTGCCTGTGCCTGTGTCTGTGCCTGTGCCTGTGCCTGTACCTGTGACTGTGCCTGTGTCTGTGCCTGTGCCTGTGCCTGTGCCTGTGTCTGTGCCTGTACCTGTGCCTGTACCTGTACCTGTACCTATACCTATACCATAATATTCTGACTCTGACATCCCAGAAACACTAGAATTGAGGTTTTGGGTTCAGACAGCTGAAACCTTTAACAAATTCAATCTTCTCTTTCTTTCTTTTTTTTTACTTTTTTATATTTTTATTTAAATTACAAATCATTTCCCGTTTCCTCCCTCCCCGAAAGTCCCATAAGCCCCCTTTCCTCCCTCTTTTCCCCATTCAACCCCCTCTCGCTTCTCTGTCCTGGCGTTCCCCTACATCCAGTCTTTCCAGGACCAGGGGTCTCTCCTTCCATCTTCTTGGAAATCTATTGATATGCGTATTGTGCCTAGGGTATTCCAAGATTCTGGGTTAATATCCCCTTATCAGTGACTACATACTATGTGTGTTCTTTTGTGATTGGGTTACCTCACTAAGGATGATATTTTCAAGTTCTGACCATTTGCCTAGGAATTTCGTGAATTCATTGTTTTTAATTGCAGAGTAGTATTCCATTGTGTAAATATACCACATCTTCTGAATCCATTCCTCGGTTGAGGGACATCTGGGTTCTTTCCAGCTTCTGGCTATTATAAATAGGCTGCTATGAACATAGTGGAGCATGTGTCCTTATTGCATGCAGGTAAAGCCTCTGGGTATATGCCCAGGAGTGGTATAGCCGGATCCTCCGGGAGTGTCATGCCCAGTTTTCTGAGGAACCGCCAGACTGCTTTCCAGAGTGGTTGTACCAGCTTGCAATCCCACCAGCAGTGGAGGAATGCTCCTCTTTCTCTACATCCTCACCAATCTTTTCTTTCATGTATACCAAAGGATTCTATTAGGAATGTAAATTAGTTCATTTACTCTAGAGTCATTATGGTTACTTTCCACGAAACTAAAACTGAATCTCCCATACCACCCACCTATCCCACTCCTTGATTTTTACCCTACAGAATCCAAGGCATCCTATCACAGAGTTATTTGCACACCAATGTTTATTGCAGCATTAGTCATCATACCAAAGGTATAGAATCAAACTAGATGGCCAATGGCAGCAGAGCAAATCGATAATGAAAATGTATACATACACATCGTGGATGTTCAGTCATAATGAAGAACAAAGTTATATTGTGTTTACAAAAATAAACACAGATGCAAATGATCGTAAGAAACAATTAAGCTAGTTTCATAAAGACAGACATTGTGATTTTTCTCTCATTCACTGAGATAATGTATTTTATGCAATTACATGAAAGTATGTCAGCAGATGTGATAGGAGAGTAGAAGCAAAAACATCTAGATTAAGGAAGAGGAGTAATGGGTGAAGAGAGGGCTAGGAGAGCAAAGGGTAGGCTATGGAGAAGGTATGCACAATGCACAGTGCATACTTGCATGAATAAAAGCTATAGTTTTCCACTGCAGGGAGATCTTTCACGTCTCTCCAGGCAGCCTGCCACATATATTCTCTGTGAGTTTAGTTTTATAACAACTGTGCATGATGAAGGTATTTTACTGGCCACATTTGAAGTGCTCCATAAGATGATATCTCATGTGGCTATTGTACCAGACAATGAAAATACAAGCAGGCGCTTCTCTCTGAATTCTCTCATGGGAAGAATGTATGGGAGTATCTGCTAGGTGTTTATGTGGAGTCGCGTCTTATGGGCACTCTATGGTTTCTAAAATGAAAAATATCTTCCCAGCAATGAACACATTTTCTTTGTATGTGCTAGTTAAAAATAGTTAGAAACAAATATTACAAATAGCATGCTCTGAACTCAATGCCCTTTTTAGGGAGTATTTGATTGCTCTAACAATGTGTGACCTTCTGAATAGTGATTATGAAAATACTACCATTGAAACAGAAGGTGAAAGCAGTATTTTCTTTATTTTCTCTTTTAAAATCTGCCTCTTTGAAGATGATAGCACTCAAATGCAGGATGTCATAGTTTGCTAATCATCAGGGAGATTTATAGAAAACACCTCCCTCTGTTCTTGAGATCTTGTGGCTGTTCTCTTGTGAACTCCTTCTTTGCATTGTTGAGTTCATGCTGAAAACAATCCTGTGACAGAAATCTCTCTCTCTTATTAAAGACAAGGTCTTATTTCAAACTGAGAAAATAATTAGAAAGCCAACAGGAATTCCTTTGGGTACCATAGTGTTTGTAATGAGAAAATTGAACGTCTCTGAAGCCAAAGGGCTTGGCCTTGGGAACCAGAAAATACTTTTTTTTTTTTTTGTCTCAAGAGTGGAGCCCAGATGCCTATCACAGCGCTTCTGGTAACAAGGTGCTCTCTTTCCTGCCTAAATATGTCATTCAGTCCCTTTCTGATGTCTTGCTGAAATATATATTAGAGAAACTCTGAAGTAGTTATCCATTTCATTACGTCTGGAAAAAGTCCAGATACAGGTGCACGAATTAAATCAGTTATTTGTGTATCAATTCAAGCATGAAGTTCAAACTCACTGGAAGCCACAAATTATATGCTTGAGAAGCTTCTGCAGTTTCAGAAAGATATGTACTTGACTGCTAGAAGAAGGAAAAGGACACACAGGAGCCAAGTTCACTCCTGTCTGCTGGCATCTCACTGATGGCTCTGATAGCATCCCAAGGATAATTCCAAAGGGCAACATACAAAGCAGGGAAAAAATAGTGCCTTCACTCACTAATCAAAATTTCTCATCCCTAAAATGTGTATATGTTGTACTCTGACTGAGAAGTCCTAGAAAAGTCCTGGGACTCCATTATAAATCAGAATGTTTGTTTTAAAGAATTACTGTATTTTTACCCACAATGCTTGAGAAGCTTGAAAACTAAAGGATTCGGTTCTTGGACACAATTTTGTCCATTTACCAGCATCCTGTATCTTTAGATTTTTTTTAGACGTAATTATAAAATCTTAAAAATAAGATAATGCTTATAACACATTGCTTGGCTCTTGTAACAAGTAATAGAGATAAAAATGTAAGCTTGCTAGTGCTGTAGCTAAGGGAATTGAGTCAGCATCTTTTATCTACATTGTTTTATACTAGGATATAAAAACATTATTGATGAGACAATCTTTTATCTATCAGCACATGGTCCACTTGTTTTTGATAGAACTAATTAATATTTATCATAGCTAAGAAATGAAAGAGATTTGTGTTTTTTTTCTTCTGGATATTTCTATATGCTTAAATTCTATACGAACATAAATTTTAGTTATCAGTAAATAAGCAAGTCTGAATCAATGAAAAAATGTCCTTGTTTTTTTATGTGACTGTCATAATTCTGCTTTGTCAATGGGGGGTGTGTTAATGCCATCACAAGTTCAATAATTTCTTTCAAGCATATGCAGCCAAAATCATGATGGAAATCAGGAGGGCTATGAGGATTTCTCTGTGTACCTTGTTTATTTATCTCTTTGTCCTGTTGGTTAGGGTTGGTGGAAAGTGGCTTGACTGCTTAATGTCCCAGTTCATCTGATCTGCCACAACAGAATACCCGAGAAGGGTAATTTATGAAGAATAGGCATTTATTTCTAATATTATAGAAGCTGGGATATTCATGGCTGAATGGATTATATAGCTGGTAAGCATCTTCTTGCTATCTCAACTTACAGCAAAGGTACCAAAGGCAGAAAAATAAAAGAGAGGTTGATAGAGAAAGAGGGTGGCAGGGAGAAGAGAGAGAGAGAGATACAGAGAGATTAAGCTAGCCATTTTTATTGAGAATTCATTGCTGCCACACAAAGTAAAAGATACCCATTCATGGGTAAAGACCTCTTATCAGCTGGTCCCTTCTCAAGGATGTTGTACTGGAGAGGAGGTTTCTAATACAGAAACCCAAAGAACAAAAGTACATTTTGATCATATTGTTAAAACAATTTCTATCTTCTTGCTCCTGATCCACAGTCTCTGTCACACAGGCACATGCAATAGGCAGGGCTGTACAGGAAAATTGTGAAGAAGAAGCTGAGGAAGGAAGCAACATGGAGTGTGTGGTGTAGCAGACAGGACAAGATTCCTGGGCTGTTATGAAGGTGAAGGAGAAGTGTCTTTTATGCATCTCTCCTCTGTCTTCCTCTATCTTCCTCTGAACTCTAGACCTGAATAGATACTAATTAAGAAATGCCAATAAACACATACATTAGCTTTTGAACATCAGAATTTGTCTAAAAATATAAAACTCGAACATGATTAACATTGTTCTCTTAAGGAGAAAAAAGTATAAGTCTGACAGAATCATATCAGTGACTTTTAAAATATTTTTTTTTGTGGTTTTTCGAGACAGGGTTTCTCTGTGTAGCCTTGGCTGTCCTGGAACTCACTCTGTAGACCAGGCTGGCCTCGAACTCAGAAATCCTCCTGCCTCTGCCTCCCAAGTGCTGGGATTAAAGGCGTGCGCCACCACCGCCCGGCTTAATTTTTTTGGGATTAGAGTATAATTACATCATGACCCCTATCCTTTTCTCTTTCAAATTCATGATATGTATGTATGCATGTACACACAAACACACACACATGTATATATATATACTGTACTATTCTGTATTCATAGCTGACCATTGTGGTTGTCAGAAGGATTGGCATGAGACAAACAGCTTTCGATTATAGTGGTTCAGAAAATATTTATTGAGAAGTAGGCCAAAAAGTGGAACAATGTTATATCCTTATTTATAAATAACTGTTTATAACCATTGAGATTGTTAGAAAAAAGTGCTTTCCAAAGGAGACATAACCACCCTTTTTCAAAATCCAATGATATGTAGTAATGGTTGAGGAAGAAATGACCCTTGATTTTTCTACTCTTTCCCAGTGTGAATAAACTGAACATAGGAGTTCCGTGTTCTTTCTGTGAGCCTAGCTCTAAGACTTCAGTTTGCATTTAATCAAATGTGGAACACATTATTCCTTCTTTCCTACATTCAACATAATTTTATAAACTTTACTGCAATAAAACAATTATTTGAAAGGATTGCTCAGTCGGTCATGGTTTTCAAAACTGTAACTCTGTTGAAGCCTATTTGGATTGTAACCTTGAATCAATAAGTAATAAAAATCTTTTGGATTGTCTGTGTCTATTTTATAGGAAACTTAAGCAATGAATGTTAGAGGTATGTTAGATCTAGTTATTGCAACTAAGATTGCTTCCTAGACTACTTGTGATTCTCTTCATCCTCTGGCACAACTGCAGTGTAAAAATTGCACAGAAACATCCCCCTTCATTCCCTTTTAGATGAATTATACCTCAGGCTTTCCTAATGAACATCTAAGATGGAAAAAAAATGGAAGAGGACTTAAGAATTATACCTAAGCAGATTAGAGTTGAAAATACTGGGATGCCATTTCTGAGTACATTTTGCTTCCCTGAACAGAATGTGCACCAAGGATGTCCTTATGGCAAAGGTGGATATGCAACTCTCCTGGTTCTCTAGTTACCTGGAGAGCTAATGTTTCTGTTTCATTTCTAAGCAGCACTCGGGCAGCATTGATGATAAATGTGGTAAGGAGCAAACAGATGGAGGGCTACTGGGTTGCTTCTGTTTCTGGAGCCATCTGTCCTAGAGTACAATTAACTACTGAACAGAGCCAGGGAGTTAGAAATAAAATCTAGTCCCAAACTTAAATCTTTAGAAAAACTTACGTATAGGTTGATTGGATTTATTAAATGAGTTTGAATGTCTTGAACAGTGTTGTTAAGAGAAAAAAAATGGAGTTCATCTCTAAAGCAGTAAGATGAATGTATTTATGTGACTAATCTTGGGTTTTTGCAGTAAAATGGCAAATTACATTTAGTCAATGTTTTGTACCTGCTTTTTGTTCACAAAGATATAAATTTTTGATAAGTACCAACAAAAGCTGGTTTAGAATTATGTTTACTAGTTGCCAGGAATAGAATAAAATATAACAACTACATCTTAACAAGAGCTCAATAGCAATCACTTTTTCAATTAATGAGAGCCTACAAATTACAAATGCTTCAAATAGCATTAGAGTTTGATGATAAAACTAGAAAAAATTACCTTGTGTCTTCCAACAAATGTAACAATTTTTATGTAATTAATCAAAAGGTTATATTGTGTACTTAAGAATATTTTCCTCTGGAGGTGTTCAAAATGGACCCAGCAATCTACTGATAGTTATCAAATGATATCTCTTTATCAATACATTAGTTATATTATCTGTATTGCTTTTCAAGAAAATGCCCTATAGAGTTTTTTTTTTTTCAGGTCAGTCTTAAAGAGGCATTTTCTCAATTGAGGCTACTCTTCCCAGATAATTCAAACCCATGTCAAGATGACAAAACAAGACAAAACAAACAAAAACAGCAACAACAAAAATCTAACCAGTATACTTATTCATTCTTGCATCCAGTTGGCTGCGGTTACATTTATGGAGATGCACTATTTTAATTTTTTACTATGACAGATCATTTTGGTTTTCATTTAGTAAAATTATGAGCAATAAACATAATAATAAAGCTACCCTTAAATTTATACTCATATTTTTATTGATCATAAGATTTATTTTCTCTTGAGAAAGTATCTATGAATGGGATGGCTGGGCCTCTTGGTATATTTGTTGAACTGCATGAGAATTCTCAGAATTCCTTCCCAGGTGTTTGCATAACTTTTTCTTTAACCTAGAAATGTATTATTTTCTTCCAGGCAGCAACTTCTCTATGACTTCATTTTGACATGACATTGTTATTTAAAATAACGTCAATATATGTAGTATATAAAATAATCAGGTCATCGCTTCTCGGCCTTTTGGCTAAGATCAAGTGTAAAATAATCAGGTGTAGAAGCCAGCCTTTTCCAGATGGGTTACTAGGGTTAGTGATGAAAACTATCATATCCTGTAGGATGTCAAACATGCAGATTTAATTCAGTTTCTGTCAAAATTGAATAAGGTTTTTGTAGACAACATCATGTTTATTAAAATATCTTCACGAAGTGACATGAGACCAGAAGAGGTAAAACAATATTTAATAAAGTGTTATCAATTTTCTTCAGTGCTGTGATAGCTGCATCCAATATACTTGAGCATTTATTTTTCATTAGTTGTGTGCGTATGTGCCCATGTGTAAATGCATATATGTATATTATATATACATGTGCATATATGTATATATGTATATCCATATACCTGTATGTGTGTTTGTGTATATGCACATTTCTGAATTTGTATGTACATTTGTATTTTGAACACTATTTTTGATTTTTCTTTTTCTAAATTACATTATTTAGAAGTATTTTCTTAGGACTTGTGAGATGGTTTGACAAATAAAGGCACTTACCCACATTATGATTTTCATGTGCTCATACACAGGTGCTTATGTGCACAAGCACATGTGTACACATAACCACATGCAAATAAATAAAGGTATGAAAATGTTTTCAAAATGAAATGTGTTGATATTGTTGTTCTTCCTATGAAGTTGCAAACCTCTTCACTTCCTTCACTCCTTTCCTTCACTTGGATTCCTGTGCACAGTGCGATGGTTGGCTGCCAGTATCCACATCTGTATTGGTCAGGCTGTGGCAGATCCTCTCTCAGGTGACAGCTATATCAGGCTCCTGTCAGCAAGTGCTTCTTGGTATCAGCAATAGTGTCTGGGTTTGGTTGCTGCATATGGGATAGATCCCCAGGTAGGATAGTCTCTGGATGGCTTTTCCTTCAGTCTCTGCTCCACTCTTTGTCCCCATATTTCCTTTAGACAGGAGCAATCTGGGTTAAAATTTTTGAGATAGGTGAGTGGCCCCATCCCTCAACTGGGTTATGAGACTGTAGTGGGTGTGTGGGTGGGGGAGCACCCTCATAGAAGCAGGGGGAGTGGAGATAGGATGGGGGCTTGCAGAGGGAAAACTGGCAAGGGGGATAACATTTGAAATGCCAATAAAGAAAATAACCAATTAAAAAAATGAAGTGTGGGACTGGAGAGATGGCTCAGTGGTTAAAAGCACGGACTGCTCTTCCGAAGGTCCTGAGTTCAAATCCCAGTAACCACATGGTGGCTCGCAACCATCTGTATCAAGATCTGATGCCCACTTCTGGAGTGTCTGAAGACAGCTACAGTGTACTTACATATAATAAATAAATAAATTAAAAAAAAGAAGTGTGTTGTTTAATTTTCAAGCATTTAAAAGTTTCTCTTGTTGTATTTTTGTTCCTAGCTTTGAACTTGAAATTATTTTATCCAGAGAAAGTACACCATGATTTACATTTTGCAAAAGTTTTAATAATCAGAATATGATCTATTTTCATGAATGATCCATGAGAAACTCTACAAAACACCATACATATGCTAGAAACTACTGGTGGATGTGAGTTCAGGTTACAAATCTCTTGATTTCCATTTTCAAATTTTGGTGTCTCAAACACATGTCATTATCACTGTGTCTTTAAAGATCTCTTTTGGGTGATGCTCAGTCCATTCAGAAAGTGGTTCCATTCTCAATGGAAAAGATACTTGGTGAGAAACCAATTTATACCATTGTGTGACTCCACTTGATCTTTGTGTCTTATTAGTTAGCTTTTCTCATCTCTCTAACAACTGACTAAAAAAAAAGAAAAGGAAATATGACAAAGCAAAAACTTATTTTTGCTGGCATTTTCAGTGTAAGTAGTTCCTTTTTTGGAGAAAGTTGGCAGACTACGAAACAGCAAGAGAACATAAGTGTTCTACTGATTTTCTACAATTTTCATTTATTCTGTTGGGCCCTTATTCGTGGAACGATAGCGCTCATCTTTAGAGTAGGTCTTTTTCTTTTATTTTCTAAGTTTTTTTTTATTTACATTCCAAACCATTTCCCCTTTCCCGTTTCCTCCCTCCCTGAAAGTCCCATAAGCCCCCTTCCCTCCCTATTTTCTCCATTCAACCCCCTCTCACTTCTCTGTCCCGGCGTTCCCCTACATCCAGTCTTTCCAGGACCAGGGGTCTCTCCTTCCATCTTCTTAGAAATCTATTGATATGCGAATTGTGTCTAGGGTATTCCAAGATTCTGGGTTAATATCCCCTTATCAATGACTGCATACCTTGTGTGTTCTTTTGTGATTGGGTTAAGTCACTAAGGATGATATTTTCAAGTTCTGACCATTTGCCTAGGAATTTCATGAATTCATTGTTTTTAATTCCAGAGTAGTATTCCATTGTGTAGATATACCACATCTTCTGAATCCATTCCTCCGTTGAGGGACATCTGGGTTCTTTCCAGCTTCTGGCTATTATAAATAAGGCTGTTATGAACATAGTGGAGCATGTGTCCTTATTGCATGCAGGTAAAGCCTCTGGGTATATGCCCAGGAGTGGTATAGCCGGATCCTCCGGGAGTGTCATGCCCAGTTTTCTGAGGAACCGCCAGACTGCTTTCCAGAGTGGTTGTACCAGCTTGCAATTCCACTAGCAGTGGAGGAGTGTTCCTCTTTCTCCACATCCTCGCCAACAACTGCTGTCTCCTGTGTTTTTGATCTTAGCCATTCTGACTGGTGTGAGATGGAATCTCAGGGTTGTTTTGATTTGCATTTCCCTAATGACTAAGTATGATGAACATCTCTTTAGGTGCTTCTCAGCCATTAGATATTCTTCAGGTGGGAACTCTTTGTTTAGCTCTGTACCCCATTTTTAATAGGGTTGCTTGCCTCTCTGGAGTTTAACTTCTTGAGTTCTTTGTATATATTGGATATTAGCCCTCTGTCGGATGTAAGGTTGGTAAAGATCATTTCCCAGTAGAACTCCTACAGCTGATAAACGACTTCAGCAAAGTGGTCAGATATAAAATCAACTCAAGCAAGTCAGTAGCCTTTCTATACTCAAAGGATAAGCAGGCTGAGAAAGAAGTAAGAGAAATGATACCCTTCACGATAGCCACAAACCATATAAAGTATCTTGGCGTGACGCTAACCAAACAAGTGAAAGATCTGTATGACAAGAACTTCAAGTCTCTGAAGAAAGAAATTGAAGAAGACCTCAGAAGATGGAAAAATCTGCCATGCTCATGGATTGGCCGGATTAATATAGTAAAAATGACCATCTTACCAAAAGTAATATACAGATTCAATGCAATCCCCATCAAAATCCCAACTCAATTCTTCATAGAGTTAGAAAGAGCAATTCAAAAATTCATCTGGAATAACAGAAAACCCAGAATAGCTAAAACTATTCTCAAGAGTAAAAGAACCTCTGGGGGAATCAGTATCCCGGACCTCAAGCTGTACTACAGAGCAATAGTGTTAAAAACCGCATGGTATTGGTACAGTGACAGGCATGTAGATCAATGGAACAGAATTGAAGACCCAGAAATGAATCCACACTCCTATGGTCACTTGATCTTTGACAAAGGAGCTAAAACCATCCAGTGGAAAAAAGATAGCCTTTTCAACAAATGGTGCTGGCTCAACTGGAGGTCAACATACAGAAGAATGCAAATTGACCCATCCTTATCTCCTTGCACTAAGCTCAATTCCAAGTGGATCAAGGACATCCACATAAAACCAGACACACTGAAACTAATAGAAAGGAAACTAGGGAAGACCCTTGAACATATGGGCACAGGGAAGAATTTCCTGAACAGAACTCCAATAGCTTATGCTCTAAGATCAAGAATAGACAAATGGGACCTCATTAGAGTAGGTCTTTCTTCTTTATTAATCCTCTGAAAAAACCCTCAAAGATCAATCCAGACGCCCAGTTGATTTTAATACTTGTCAAATTGTCAGGGTCTCAGTTGGTTTTAATACTAGTCAAATTGACAGTGCTTAACCATCACAGTAATTATTTACATTTTTCATATAATGCTGCATTTAATGTGCTGAACTTTGGTTGCATAATTTCAACTCTTCACGGGGGGAAGAAAACTTTTTATCTTTCAAGTATTTCTTTACTACTTTTTAAACCTTTGTTTCTGTGTATCTGTGTGCACATGCATATGTAGCTGTGAGCTCATGTGTTCTCATGGAAGTCAGAGGATAGCTTGGAGGACTCAGTTCACCTTTCACCATGTGGAATCGTGAGCACTGAAATCATGCTTTTGTGTTTAGCAACAAGTGCCTTTTCATTCTCACTGCCCCCCCTTCTACTACTAAAAAAGGAGATCCATTTATTTTGATTGTATGCATATGCCTAATATATGTATATAAACCAGTTACATGACTTGTGCTTCAGGGGCCAGAAAAGTGTGGTGGTTCTGAGCTTCTGTGTGGATACTGGGAGCTTAACTCAAATTTTCTGCAAGAGCAAAAAGTACTCTTAACCACTCAGGCATGTCCCCAGTTCATGGTTTTACTGTTTTATATTACAACACTAACAGTCTCCTAGAATAGGTTCTAAAACATTGCTGTTCTTCATTTTCTGAAATGATAGGAACTTTAGAATGCAATTATTTATCTAATTTTTGATAGAATTCAACAGCAGTATTTTCTTTTGATTGTGCACTCAGAAGTGCTTTGCTACATTATGTGGTAGGTCTATTTTTAGTTTTTTTCATGAACCGCGCAAACTGATTTTTATAGTGACTGACTTATTAGATATCCCTGTCATAAGAGCTCCCCTACCCTGCCTTAGTAACAGCATTTGTTTATTTTTGTCTCATGGTGTTAACCATTCCAAATAGCTTGAGATGGAATCTAATGAATTTTATCTCGAGTTTTTCTAAGACTAAGTATGTCCTACACATTTTATGGTCTCATTATCTGTTTATACTCCTGAGACTATTGAGTTCATTTGGCCATTAATTGTGTGAATTATTTTTTATTCTGTTTTGAGTCATTTATATATTCTGAATATCCAATGAATAGCTGGCAACATGTGTAGGTTTCCTTCACTCCAGTGATTGCTTCTTTCGTTGTTCATATGTTTTCAAATTTCATGCAATCCCATTGCTATTACAGTCTTTTTCAGAAAGTTCTTAGTTATGACTGTGAATTAAGGTATTTCCTCAGTTTTCTCACATAAGCTTGGAAATTTCACATGTTAAATTAAGATCTTTAATGCATTTGAAATACATTGCTTTGAGTATAGTGAGAGGGATATGGTTTCAGTTTCTACAGTGGATATTCATTTAGCTGTATAGGATCACTTCTAGAAACTTTATATATGATATTGGTCCACATATTTGTGTGTGTGTGTGTGTGTATGTGTGTGTGTGTGTGTGTGTGTGTTTGTGTGTGTAGCATGCTGTTTTTGTTAGGATTCTTATATGGTGCCTTTTGATATCTGATGTGATATTTTTAGCATAATAAAAATCAGAGGTTAACAAAGGCCATCACAACAGATTACATGAAGATCTAATGAATCATTAGGGAATATTTTTGAAACTATATTTTATAAACTAGAAAACCCTAAAAGTGGATTACATCCTAGAACCATATGACTTTCAAAAATTGGTTCAATAGTTTACCAACAGCATATATGGTTGAAATAGAAACAATTTTCCACACAATACATTAAGACCAGCATCATGTATTCACCACTGACTGTGTCAGACCTTTAAAGGACTTACATTAGTGCTCCTCAAATTATGCTCTAAAACAGAAAGAGGAGGCATGCTTTCAAACTTATTCTATGAAATAGTTCTAATGCAGATTTCAAAGCTCAATAAGGGCACAATAAATATAAACCTATAAAAATTTCCTTGATGGGTATTACTGAAAAGTTTCACATCTGGGCACTGGGAGGATAGCAGAATAAATCAAGTGCTTGTTGTATACGCATAGAGTATGAACTCAATCCACACTCTGTGCATTCTACTATCAGTTGCTGGAAGAAATTTCTCTGGTCCTTCTGATGATGATCTACTAAGCTATGGTCTCAGCATACTCTGAAGACAGAACAAACTGTTGAAAGTTTGTGGATGAGTTTGTGCCTCAATCCCTCCACTTGAGGTCTTTCCTGGTTGCAGAAGATGGCCAATTCAGGCCCTGTGTCTCCAATGAAAGGGAGTCTTTACTAAGGTTACTCTGATAGATTTTATGGGGTTTTCATTGAACTAGGTTCCCAACTGGCCCTAAAATGCCTGCCAATCTGTCTCTGCATTTTCTCCCTGTCAGCCTCATTTCTCCTCTTTCCAACTGCACCTGCCCTCAGTCCACCTGCAATTTCTATTCTATTCCTCTTCCCAGGGAGCCTTGTATTCCCTTTTAAGCCCTCCTTGTTATTTAGCCTTTCTGGATCTGTGGACTCTAGCTAATGTCCACTTATGAGTGAGTACATACCACGTTTGTCTTTCTGAGTCTGGGTTACCTCACTCAGCATGTTTTTCTAGTTCCTTCCATCCATTTTCCTGAAAACTTCATGATGTCATTGTTTTTAACAAATGAGTAAAAGCACCATATTTTTTATCCATTTCAGTTGTTTTTAGTACTGGGTATTTTAAATAAATCTACTATTAACATAGTTGTGCAACTGTTGTTGTGATAGGGTGGAGTGTCCTTTGGGTATGTGCCCAGGAGTGGTATATCTGGGTCTTGACTTCTTATGTGGCTGTTCATGTTTGCACTCCCACCATCAGTGGAGGAGTGTTCCCCTTACTCCACATTCTCCCATAATAAGCTTGTGTTTTTTATCTTAGCCATTCTGACAGGTGTAAGATAGAATCTCAACATCATTTTGATTTGCATTTTCCTGATCACTAATGATGTTGAACTGTGTTTTGAGTGTTCTTAGCCTTTTGAGATGCCTCTGTTGAAAATTCTCTATTTAGTTCTGTACTCTATTTTTAAATTGGATTATTTAGTTTGTTGATGCATAATTTCTTGAATTCTTTCAATATTTTGTATTGAAAGAATTCAAGATTTGAATTAGGTTTAGCCTTCTGTATTCCATTTGGTCCATAACTTCTTTCAATTTCAATAGGTCTTTTGTTTATTTTCTGTTTCCATAATCTGTCCATTGCTGAGAGGGGGAGTTGAAGTCTCCCACTATTATTGTATGAGGTGCAATGTGTTCTTTGAGTTTCAGTAAAGTTTTATGAATGTGTGTACCCTTGCATTTGGAGCATAGATGTTCAGAATTGAGAGTTCTTCTTGGTAGATTTTTCCTTTGATGAGGATGAAGTGTCCTTCATTATCCTTTTTGATAACTTTTGGTTGAAAGTTGATTTTATTAGATATTAGAATGCCAATTCCAGCTTGTTTCCTGGGACCATTTGCTTGGAAAATTGCTTTCCAGCCTTTTACTCTGAGGTACTCTCTGTCTTTGATACTGAGGTGTGTTTCCTATTTGCAGTAAAAGGCTGCATTCTGTTTATGTATCCAGTCTGTTACTCTGCATTTTATTGGGGAATTGAGTCCATTGATATTAAGAGATATTAAGGAATAATGGTTGTTACTTATTGTTATTTTTATGTTTGTGTGGCTATCTTCTTTTCAGTTTCTTGAATGAAGATTACGTTTTTTTCTTTTTCTAGGGTGTAGTTTCCCTCCTTGTGTTGGCATTTTCCATCCATTTTCCTTTGTGGAACTAGATTTGTAGAAAGATATTGTGTAAAATTGTTTTTTATCATGGAATATTTTGGTTTCTCCATTTATAGTAATTGAGAATTTTGCTGGGTATAGTGGTCTATGGTGGCATTTGTGTTCTCTTTGGGTCTGTATGAGGTTGGCCCAGGATTTTCTTGCTTTCATGGTCTCTGGTGAGAAGTGTGGTGTAATTCTGATAGGTCTGCCTTTATATGTTACTTGACGTTTTTCCCTTACTGCTTTTAATATTCTTTCTTTGTTTAGTGAATTTGGAGTTTTGATTATTATGTGACTGGAGAAATTTCTTTTTTGGTCCAGTCTATTTGGAGTTCTGTAGGCTTCTTGTATGTTCATGGGCATCTTTTTCTTTAGGTTAGGGAAGTTTTCTTCTATAATTTTGTTGAAGGTATTTACTGGCCCTTTAAGTTGGGAATCTTCACTCTCTTTTATACCTATTATAATTAGGTTTGGTCTTCTCATTGTGTCCTGGATTTTCTGGGTGTTTTCGGTTAGGAGATTTTTGCATTTTGCATTTTCTTTGACTGTTCTGTCAATGTTTTCTAAGGTATCTTCTGCCTGTGAGGTTCTCTCTTCTATCTCTTGTATTCTGTTGTTGATGCTTGCATCTATGATTCCTGATCTCTTTCCTAGGTTTTCTAACTCCAGGGTTGTCCCCCTTTGTGGTTTCTTTATTGTGTCATTTCCATTTTAGATCCTAGATTTTTTTTTTTTAGTGTAGAATAGAGTTTATTCTGGGAATTGGGAGGGGGAGTTAAGAGGGTAGTAGCAGCAGAGAAAGGTAGAGAGAGGGGGAGAGTAGAGAAGCAGAGGCCGGCCATGACCATGTGGAGAGAGAGGGGAGGGGAGGAGAGCCCAAGAGGGGCAAGAGAGAAGCTGAGAGAGAGGCTGAGAGATAAGATGATAGTTTTTTTCAATTCCTTCTCCTGTTTGGCTGTGTTTTCCTGTAATTTTTTTAAGGGATTTTTGAGTTTCTTTTTTTAGGGCTTCTAGCTTATTACCTGTGTTTGAAAGACCCCGGCCCCTAGCAGGAGAAGTAAAAGACCTCTAGCAAGTAGAGTAAAGCCAAAAATGTAGTTCAGCCAGTTCAGTAATTCTATTCTTCTATTCCAGGAACTGGCTGACCATAAAGAATTTATGGCCACAAGGTTAGGATGACTTTGTTCTAGGAACTAGCTGACCACAAAAGTTAAAATAGAACCTTGTTAACAATCATGAGTAACTGGGAATTTCTCCTTGTGATTTTTCTTGGTATTTTCGTTATTTTTCCTATGATGCACTCCCCTCCCCCCTTGGGTTGTAGGTTTTTCTTTTAAATATCTCTTCTCCCTGCTACTCGGGGTCAAACTCCTCTACCCCTGCATGGGATATGAGTCTTGGCCCTAGTGCACTGGAATTAAACCTCATGTGATTACAGCAAGAATGGTCTCTCGTGAGTTTTTGGGGGTTCGCATTATCCCGAGACTTGAGTGAGGGTCTCCCCACTCTGGGGGTCTTTCATGTTCTCCTGTACTTTTTTAAGGGAGTTATTTATGTCCTTTTTAAAGTCTTCTATCATTATCATAAGACGTGATTTTAAATCAGATTCCTGCTTTTCTGGTGTGTTGGGGTTTCCAGGGCTTGCTGTGGTGAGAGAACTGATGATTCCAAATAGCCTTGGTTTCTGTTGCTCATGTTCTTGCCCTTTCCTTTCACCATCTGGCTATCTCTGGGGTTAGCTGGTCTTATTGGCTCTGACTGTCTCTCCTGCAAGCCTGTGTGTTAGTACTCCTGGGAGACCAGTTCTCTCCAGGAGGAATTTGGGTATGGAAAACTGTTGAATAGGGTCAGCTCTGGGTGCAGATGGAAACTGGAAGGATCCTGTCCTCAGCTGTCCTTTGAGTCTTATGTCCTGAAGGCTATGGGTGGGTCCCTCTTGGGCCAGGAATTTGAGCAAAAGTGGTGGTCTTACCTATGTTCACAGGTTTATAGGCACTCCTGGGAGAAAAGATCTTTCTAGATGATATTTGGGCATGGAGCACTGTGGCACAGGATAAGTTCCAGCACTGGGGCACAGTATCAGCTCTGTGTGCAGTCGGAAACCCAAGTGTATCTGGTTTTATGTTCTGATCTTTGATCCACTAGAGCTTGAGTTTGTGCAGCATGACAGGAATGGGTCTGTTTGCATTCTATATGTTGCTATCCAGTTTGACCAGCACCATTTGTTCAAGATGCTTTCTTTCTTCCATTGCATATTTCTGACATTTTGAAAATAAAAGCAATAGCCATACCATGGAGAGCTGGGGTGGTATTATGAGAGCAAGGGAGCTAACCCTGCTCCTTCATTTGCTATAGCACTTAGGAGATCAAGCCCCAAATCTTGCTTGAGCAGCTGTCCCTGCTATGGCTGCGTCAGGTATCAAGGAGGTTGTTAGGATATCACTGTCTGTCCATACTACCTCATGTCTGAGGAGTAATGGAATCAGCTCTTCCAGCTCACTCTTGAGCTTTTTTGTGTCCCTTCCTGTAGAGAGCCATATTGGAGTGTCTTGTCACCTGGCAGGAACTTGACATTGACCAAGGTGAAGTTCTCCCAGCCTGTGAGCTGGAATTTCTGTGCTAGCCATAATCCGGCCCCACCTAGGGTGGAATAAAGGTGAAGTTCATTTTTCCTCTAGGTCTGTGAATTCCTGAATTAAGAAAGTGACCCGCCCAGTTGCCAGAACAGTGGAACCAATACCTAGTGAACAGCCAGACCAGTCCCCCAGAACACACCCTGGAATTCTGGGGAAGGGTCTTGCCTGAAACTTTAAATCCTCAGTCTCCCAATAAATCATGAGATATTGAACAGCCACGTTGTCTTAGTCTTCATCTCTCTTCACTGCCTTCTCATCTATCCCCAGCTTCTTTTCCAGATAACCAGTTCATATGTAACTGCTGGCAGTTATATCTTCCACCAGGGCCAGCACCACTACACTGCCAAGGAGAGGTCGAGTGCCTCATTTTCGGAGTGCTGCAGTTGCTGAGGAGCAGTGATGGCTCTACTGACCAATATAAGAAAATTACCACCACCAAGATGTCTGTTTGCCCATTGGCTAGGGGGCTGTTTTAACATATATTTACCATTTCCTTTCTCCTTTAACTTGATGATTATCTTTGGTGATTGTTTATAGAAAAGATAGTTTTCTGTCTCCAAGTTGGGAAACTGGGTTCTGTGCTGCTCTGGTAGAGGGTGGTTATTTTCTATTTCATAGTTTGCAACTGAAAAATATCTCACAGGAAAGTGGTCTTCATTTCACCACACATACATTTTAGTTCTTAAAAGTTGCCAAAATGAGTGACATGTATTTCCTCTTTTTTGACTTCTCCAGTGTTGAGTCATCAAAGACAATTGAGCTCTTGCAGAGATAAATGGAAATGAACTGTCTATGTAAAAAGAAGCAAGTTGACAGAAGGAAATTAAATGGAGCAAATATTTCTTTTAGAAGTAATATCTGTTCAGCACATCAGAGTTTGAATGACTTGCAGTGGTGCAATTTTTGGAAATAAAAAATTTGCTGAAATAGTTTAAATATGTCTAGTGAATAGTATCTCGAAAGTGTTGAGAGGAACCATGGTAGGTATAAGAGGAGACACACAGAACTGAATCATTAAAAAAGCAAGGAGTTTACCATATAACACAATAGATTCATACTAAAAAATATTCTTTTTGCTTTAAAAACATGAAGGAGTAGTTTAAAAGCTATGTGGTCAATTGTGTACTAAATGTTTTTTTTCTACCAGAAGACTCTGTGATATGAATCCTTAGAATATTTTTGGCAATGACTGATAATTCATTATTTCCTTAATGAAATAAGATATGAGTTTGTTATTTTTAAGTTAATATGTAGATTATCACATTGATAATCATAAGATCAAGGATGGCAGAAAAATGATAACTTCTTGGCTATCAAGAGAAATCAAGAGAATAGTATCAAACAGACCAATAGGAGGACACAGACTTTTGATCCAGATCTTGTATCTTGTAACATAGTGTCCATGAAAATCTAAGTCCTGGCATGATGTTGCATGCCTTTAATCCCAGGAGACAGAAACAAACAGATATCTGAGTTCTAGACCAGCCTCTTGCAGAGCAAATTCTAAGTTGAGAAAAGCTTAGGTCCTGGCATGGTGATACACGCCTTTTATCCCAGCATTCAGGAGACAGATCCTGCAGACTTATTTCCCCACTATACTGTTTTGGGATGTTAATGTATAGATCCTATGATATTGGAGATATTTGATCTGCACTATTAGTAGGTGTGGCCTTATTGGAGTATCTGTGTCCTTGCTGGAGGAAGTATGTCACTGTGGGGGTGGACTTTGAGACTCTCCACCTAGCTGCCCATGAGACAGTCTGCTACTGACTTCCTTTGGATAAAGATGTAGAACTCTTAGCTCCTCCACACCCAGTGCCTGCCTGACCACTTCTATGATTCCTGCCATAGTGATAATGGACTGAACTCTAGAGCCTACAAGTCAGTCCCAATTAAATGTTATCCTTTATAAGACTCTCCTTGGTCATTGTGTTTGTTCACAGCAATGGAAACCTTAACTAAAACATAGTCATAACATAGTCTTCATAGCATTGCCTGGTTTGTACACAAGAAAAATGAATATATTTTTATTTAAGTGTACTTGATGAGACTGTAAAATTAAAATTTTATTAAGATGCTGTAGGTTGAGTATTAAGTATTCCACAAAGATACATGGGTTGAAGTCTTCATGCCTAGTCTATGGCTCTTTGCAAATGATAAAACCATAAGGAGGCATGATCTAATGGAAAGAGGCTTGATCAACAGGAGCATGGCCTTGCAGGTGTTAATGGGATCCTGCCTGTTGCTATATGGATTTCCAGCTGCCATGATCAGATTCATTCTGTCATAAGGTACTCATTGTGCTGTTTCTGCCACCAGAATCACAATAGGAATAAATAGTTCAATTAATTTCAAGGTTCCAAAACTATGAACAGAAATAAACCAGTCCTTCTTTTCACTTTTTTCCGGTATGTTATCATCCTGAATCATTCTGAATAGTATGATAGCATACCATTCAGGTATGTTATCATCTTTTTTGTGTTACTAAGTAGGGCATAGAAACACCACAAGTCTATTGCATAACAGTGTAACATGATGCTTGGCTGGTGAGGCAGGAGTGGATGAGCAGGTGGGGGAACACCCTCATAGAGGAAGGGGGGAGGGGAAAGGGGGTAGGGAGCTTGTGGAGGGGAAACTGGGAAGGGAGATGACATTTGAAATGTAAATAAATAAAATAGCCAATAAAAAATAAAAAAGACATGAACTTGTGTATCTTGAGAAGTAACTACTCTTTAAAATATGGTTTTAATCATGAGAATTTTGTACAGTATACTTTATCAGATTCATTCCACTAGCCCTAATTCCCTACCCATCTAACTTCATGTTTTTTTCTCTCTCTTCTTTCCCTCCCTCTTTCTCCTTAAAGGAAGAGGAGGAGGAGGAAGAAGAAGAATGGAAGAATGAAAGAAGGAAGAAGAGGAGGGGGGAAGGAGGAAGAGGAGGAGGAGTTGGAGGTAGATGCCTCCCAGAGATATCTACTGAACAGAGCATATCAAGAGATAATAAGACAGTTCACAAACCCTAATATCACAGCTGGATATATCAACCCTGTAGGAGAAAAAGAGTCCCAAGAATTGGCAAAGAGACACTCCTGCTTCCATTCTTGGAAGACACACAAGAATACCAAGTTACAAAAACATAAGGTATATACAGGGAACCTAGCTCAGAACCCTACAGACTCTGTGATTATCACTTCAGTCTGTGTGAGTCCAGATGATGCCTGCTTAGTTCTTCCTGTGGTCTTCTTATTATAGTGTTTTCATCTCCTCCACTCCTACAAACCTTTACCACCCCCACCCCTGCCCTTTCTTTAGCTTCATCTAGGCAACAAATATTCTTAACCACTGAGCCAATTCTCCAGACCTAAGCTCCAATAAATTCTAAAAGTTGTTCAGTCATGAAACAGAATGTAGTAATGTGCTTCAAATAACATTTGAGATTTTTAAATAAAAATGTAGCAGGAGGACTGCTTATATTTTGAAACAGGTTCACCACAAAAAAGCTATTAGAATGACTTCAAATTAGTTCCATTGACGAGGATAGATGCAATTACTATACTCAGTTTTATTTCAGAGATACTGCTATAATCTGTATTCTCAAAAGCGAGAAACTTAAGGATAAAACAAAACAAAACAATAAAATCATGAATCACTCACTCTTCCTTCTGATAATGGGTCATTACTAAATGAGGTATGACTGGAAAACAAGCTTCACTGTACTGCAGACTTGTTATCTAACTGCACCCTCCTTGTTACAATAGTTTATTGTTCTGTTAACAACATTTGGAATGAATACATTTGTCTATGAGAAGACTAATGAGAAATCAAAACTTCTGAAATTGTTTCCTGAAAGAGTGATTTAAAAATAGATACTGCTAATACCATATGTCCTATATAAAAACAAATAAAGAACAAAATTCAGAAATTCATATCAGAAACCAAGTAGATATTAGAGGTCCTTAAACTTTAGAATATTATTTCCTTTATTTGGATTTAATGAATTTGTGCATAAGGAGTTTGTCTGATGTAGAAAGATAGTATCATTATTTGTTACATCACTCACTGAACTTTTAACTAAGAAGAGGTTATTAATTATTGAAGAGAAGCAAAGAGATGAATACTGCACAATAACAATATAGTGAAAGTTAAAAATACACTTATGGCAACATTTTATTGAGATGAAGAACTATTAACAGCTCTAAGGGAAAAGATTCTGACAGCTCAAAACTCTATTTCACTTTCTATTATGCCAGCAGACATCTCTATCACTCAATTTGTAAGTACTCTTATTTCTCTAAGAATGTGCATTGCATTTTGAAGTACTCTTTCCACATAGAAATAACTGTATATTAAAATATTCAGTGTCTCCACTAAAAACAATGGATATAATTTACATTTAAAAATATTTTACAAATATTCCTATTAATAATTTAAATAAAACTAACCCGTAGAGTTGAACCAAAATAATTTAAAAATGTTTCAGCACTGGACATAAACTCTTGTATCCTTTACCATAATAGGAAGTGGAACAAAGGATGCTGCTAATACATAACTTTTTCCACCCTTCAAGTTAAGTTTGCCCACTTTTCTTTGAGATTTTCATTTTGAATTTCTGGAATTGGTGTGTTCTGATTATTGATCCTGTGTGACACTTATGCTGTTCCAGCAAGGAATCATTATTTATACTTTTCAAACTATATCCTTTATTGCTTTGGGCATACTGTTTCTGGCTGCATTATTTTCCTTTGATCATATACAGTACAGTTTCTTGCTGTTGATTCCTGGTGATAAGTCAACTGTTTATCTTACATGGGATCCTTTATATGTGAAAATTGATTTTTTTCTAGTTTGATTCAAGAGTTACTTCTTGTCATGAGCTATAATCATTTTTTTTTCTCTTTTGGTTGTTCCTGAATAGAGTTCATTAAGCTTCCTGGATATATACATCAATAGTTTTCTTTTTCTTATGCTTTGGAAGTTTTTAGTTATTTCTATTCATTTATTTGCTTATTTGCTTTATTTACATATTTTTCCATTTTCTATTTCATATTTTTACTATTGTATGCAGAAAAATGCATGTAACTGTCTCTTACATTTCCTTGAACATTTTTCATTTTACACCACTGATTTTACTTCTCTGTTCTTTGAAGTGACAAATTTGTTGTTGTTTATTATCAGTAATTTATTTTGTTATTCACAATATATATATTATATCTCAGTCTACACTCTGCTCTCCTCCTAATTCTGCCCTTAAAAGTCCATTCCCTCATTATCCCCTCCCTTTTCCACAAAGAAGGAAAAGCCTCCCTGGGGTACCATCCTTCTCCGAGACATCTAATTCCATCATGACTATGTGCATCCTCTCTCACTAAGACCCAATGAGGCATTTCAGTTAGGGGAAGGGGATCTGATGGCAAGCAACAGAATCAGAAACAGCCCACTCCTATCTAATTGTTAAGAGACCCATATGAAGACCAATCTGCTACAAATGTGTAGGGGGTCTAGGTCCAGCTCCTACACGCTCTTTGGTTAGTGGTTTAGTCTCTGCGAGCCCCCATGGAGCCAGGTTAGTTGACTCTGTAGGTCTTCTTGTGGTTCTTAACCCTCCTGGCTAGCTTACTTCTGTCCCCCACTTTTCCACAAGATCACTGAGCTCTGCCTGTTGTTTGGCTGTGGGTCTCTTCATCTGATTCCTTCCACTGGTTCATGAAGTCTCTTAGGAGACACTTATATTGAGTTCTTGTCTGCAAGCATAGCTGAGTATCATTGATAGTGTCAGGGGTTGGCTCTCTCACATGGCATGACTCTCAAGTTGGGGTGGTCATTGTTGGCTGTTCCCTCAGTCTTTGCTTCATCTGTATGATGAGCAGGACAAATTTTGGGTAAAAGGTTTTGTGGGTGATTTGATGTCCCCTTCCTTCCATTGGAATTCCTGTGTAGATACAGGAGGTGGCTTCTTCAGTCTACATATCCTCTCTTGGTGGGAATGTCATCTAGGGTCACCCCCATAGGCTCCTCAGATCTTCCCCTGTCCCTAGTCTCCAGATAACCCCAGAGATGCCCCCCCCAATGTTTTTCTTCTCTCTCTCTCCTGCCTCTCTTCTCCCCACATCTTGTCTCCATCCCTGTTCCCTTCCTCACTCCCTTCCAGTTCTCTATCTTCATCCACCTTTGATGACTATTTTGTTTCCTCTTCTGAGAGAGATTCACTCACTTGTCCTTCCTTAGGCCCTCCTTATTACCCAGATTCTTTGAGCCTGTGGATTGTTGCATGGTTATCCTGTACTTTATGGTTAATGTCCACTTGTGAGTACATATCATACTTGTATTTCTGGGTATGGTTCCCTCACTCATGATAATATTCTACAATTCTATCCATTTGCCTGTAAATTTTGTGATATATTTGATTTTAATACCTGAATAGTGTTCCATTGTGTAGATGTACCACATTTTTTTTATCCATCATTAAGCTGAGGGAAATCTATGGCGTTTCCAGTTTCTGACTATTACAAATAAAGCTGCTATGAACATTGTTGAGATGTGTCCCTGTGGTCTAATGGGCATTTGGGTGGTATACTGGCAAAGGAGATCAAGGGAATACAATTTGGTAAGGAAGAAGTTGAAGTATCACTATTTGCAGATGTTATGAGAGTATACATAAACAACTCCAAAAATTCTGCTAAAGAACTCCTATAACTGATAAATACCTTCAGCAAAGTGGCTGGGTACAAAATTAACTCAAAGTAATCAGTAGCCCTCCTTTATCCAAATGATAAACAGGCTGAGAAAGAAATTAGGTAAACAATACCTGTTACAATAGCCATGAAAAATATAAAATATCTTGGTGTAACTCTGACTAAGCAAGTGATAGACCTGTATGTCAAGAACTTCAAGTCTCTAATGAAAGAAATTATGGAAGATATCAGAAGATGGAAAGATCTCCCATGCTCATGGATGGGTAGGGTTAATGTGGTAAAAATGCCATCTGACCAAAAGCAATCTACAGATTCAATGTAATTCCCAACAAAATTCCAACACAATCTTTGCATACCTTGAAATAACAATTTTCAACTTCATATGAAGTGACTAATTTGTAAAGCTTTTATGTTAGCTAATCTATTTCTTGGAGGTTCAAATGTTTTATTCCCCCTAAAGTATTTTATTTCAAATACTTTGCTACTCTAAAGTTTACTTTTAAAACTAGAATTATTCATATCTATCAATCACATTTACTCTATGATGTACATTATCTCATAACATTTAAATTATACTCTTTTATTCATTTGAAAATATTTAGACTGACAATTTTAAGTTTGTATCTGATATAGTTCTTTTCATAGGCAGTGTGGCTTGCTCTTTCCTTTATGTGGACCATATTTTCCTGTTACTTTGCAACTAATATTTGTACTTTTATGTTTGTATTCTAGAATCTGATGTGTAGATAATGTATTACAGCAACCTAGAGTCCAACTCATCTCTTCCTGTTCAGGTTGTTGTTGGTAAAAAAAGAAGAGAATCAATTTATCTTCTTTATTGACTCATTTATTTTAGTGACATCTATTTCTGTGACAGTGTAAAAAAAAAACCTTTGGTTATTTTCTTGAGAGGGTACAGATTTAAATTTACAAAGACATTCATGGATGAGAAAGTTTTTAAAATGATGCACTGATTAGTATTTCTTTGGTTATTCCTTCATCCTTCTGCCTCAGTTGTTGTCCCATAATTTCTAGAGTCCTATCACAGAGGGTGACCTGACTTGGGAAGCCCCAACAAACCTGGTCCACTCATTAACCTCAAAAACTACATAGAAAGAATAAGTGAAAAGTTGGAAAGGAATTTATTCAGCATCATCATATTAGTAAGACAAATGGCACAAATTATAGATGTTTTTCTGAGAATCTCAAGTTGTTTCTACAGTTGAAGCTTAAGAGAAAATAATTCAAAAAGGCAAAGGAATTGGCTAGTCATTCAGCTTTAAGACAGCGACTAAAGGGATCTAGGTGTAGTGTAAAAATGGAGGGTTGGCAGTATGTTTCTACAAATCTTGAAAATAATTGTTCGTATCCTCATGATATCTGCCTTGAAAGATACAGTTAATCTTACCTGTCAACTTGATGGTATCTGAGAAGACAAATGTGTTTGTGAGCACTGGCAAGGGGATTTTCAGAAATATTTAACTGAGGAAGGGAGACTCACTCTCAAGTTGGGCAGCACCATTTCTTACATTGGAATCCCAAACTGAACAAATAAGAAATGAGGGATAGAGAGGGAGAATAGACCACCAGAATATCTCTCTCTCTCTCTCTCTCTCTCTCTCTCTCTCTCTCTCTCTCTCTCTCCCTCTCCCTCTTCCTTTCCCTCTTTCTCTCCTCTGTCTCTGTATCTTTTTCTTTTTCTGTGTCTCTGTTTCAGTCTGTCTTTTTCTCTCCTCTTCCTTCCCCTCCCCTCCTCTCTCCTCTCCTCTCCTCTCCTCTCCCCTCCTCTCCCCTACTCTCTCCTGCTCTCCTCTACTTTCCTTCCTGAATGCACATGTAATGCAACAAAATGGTCCATATATTTGAGGCTTGAGCTAGAACAATTCTTGCCACAGTAATGTTGAATTGTATCTCCAATATGAACACAAACAAACCATTCCCATCTTACCTTGATTTTGTTAGCTATTTGCTCATATCCATGAAGAAAATAACTAACACAGAATCAAGACATGGAACCATTGTCATAAGTCTAGCTATGAGTTATATAAGCTTTGGCAACTGTTTGAGGGAGGAGTGTGGAAAAGCTTAGAACTGTAGCTAGAGAAATATCAGTTGAGTACTATAAAAAGCTTAGTAGGTTGCTTTTGTAATACTAGCATGATGACAGAAATATGAACAGTTTCCATCATTAAGTATAAGAGGAGAACAGGAATTGACCATGAACTCTAATGTAGACTATTCTTGTTACACTGTGGTTAGAAATCTAGCTACTTTTATGATCATGTCTGGATTTAAATGTAGTAAATTGTTTGCTAGTTAACATTTCCGTAGAGCTTAACATTCAGGCTGGGACATGATTATTATTTACTACACATAGTAAGATGTACAGTGAGATAGAGCATAAATATATGATAAATGTACAATTTAGTAAGAAAGGGGATGTGAGTCAGTTTAAAAGTTTGGGCAAAGAAGGTGTTGGAGAAAAGTTATGTAGTAGCTAAATAGTACCAGTGTGGTTAAAAACATCTTGGTTTGTTCTGGCAAGAAAGAAGTGTTGCCATGATGGGAAGTTCCTATTCAACAAAGGTTCCAAAATATGAAAATGCAAATTCAATTAAAAGGCAAGACTCAGTCCTAAGATTACTACTAAAAGTATTTAATATTCAAAACCTAATCTATTTTACTTATTATTCATTTTTAAAATCAATTAAATTGTCTCACTTTTTTTTCTGACTTTTAATATATCCTTCTGTCTGGGGGTTGGACTTTTTGCTTGCTTAAGACCTTGAGGTGCATCATTAAATTATTTATCAGTAATCTCACTTTTTACTGTAGGTATTGATGATGTACAATAAAACACTTTAGTTCCACCTTTATCTCTCTATTACACTATACTGTATTTTTCTTTCATGGAACAATTTCCTTTTAGAACTGCTTTTGTTAAACCCCACAATTCTTGTATGCTATGCTTTGATTTTCATTAATTTTCTTTAGAACTCTGGAAATTTTTGTCTTAACATCTTAGATGACACATTAGACATTATATATTGGGTCTTTTTATCTCTGTGAGTTTGGATAAGTACTGTGATTTATCTTCAATTATGATCCAATTAACTATAAGGAAATATTTAAATTTCCTCATTCATTAAGACATACTTTGTACCCTAAAATGTTCTGTAACTTAAAGATAGTTCCATGAGTCCCCTAGAGGAATGAGTATTTTGTAGTGTTATATGATACCCTTTATAGATATCTGTTAAACTCTACTTTGAGCATAACTTTGCACTACTCTGATTTTCTCATTATTCCTAATTATTTTCTTTATAAGCTATTATGAGAATGAAGAATTAAAGTATTCTTGTAGTATTGTGTGGAAGTAGATCTATGCCTTTATATTCAATTGTGTTTGCTTTATTACATTAGTAAGCCATTGTTCTAAGAGCATGTATTTAGAACTGTTGTATTTTCTTGATGAATTGCTCCTTTAATTAATTAGTTATGAAGTTCTTCATTTCTTTTGAAAAATTTAGTATAGATACTCATGATTTCCTTCTTTGTGCTAATTGCTTGTACTCTGATTTTCATTCTTTCCCTTAAAATTTCTTGAAGGAAATGCTTAGATGCATTCTGGTTTTCTTTCAATTTGTTCTTATCTGTTTCTTTGAATCAGAGAACTGAGACCATTGACATTCAGAGATATTTGCAAGGTATGAATTACTGTCATTTTGTTCTTTTTGTAATGTTTGCTCTTTTGTTATGCTCCTTATTTGCAAATTTGCATGCACTGATCCCTGGTAATAGTTCACTCCCAAATCAGGTAGGAGCACTGCAGAACAGTTTCTAGACAAACTCTCCTGCTGCTCAGACTTCTAAAGTTTTCTTTTTTTCTACACAAATTCACATGGTTGTTCCTACTTAATATCTGAGGATTCCTGCAGTCAATATATGGGTGTCTCTACCATCTGAAGATGACTTTGTCATTTTTATTTTGGACATCTTATATCACATTCCTCATTCACTCAAGAAATCATGCCTCAATACTAGTGACATTTGAATCATTCATCTGACTTTTCATTCTATAATTATGTCTTTAATATCTCTCCGAGAGATCACTGAGACAGTTTCCTAACTGATATTCTTGCTTATCTTCCTTAAATTTATTTGTACACACTGCAAGCAGGACACTTAATTTCTAACACATTCAGACCATATAACTCCTCATTCTACTTCTGTTCAATTACATTCCTAAACTCCTTAATTTGATATGTAAGTCTATTAACAGTCAAGTCCCTACTAACTCATCAGTCTTGTGTTTCTTGACTTTTCATAGACTAGGCCTCCTGTGTCTTCTCTCTGCTGTAATATCAGATTCTGAATAATACCATCAGTGAACCACCAGGTGAGTCACTCACATTTAAAAGATGTATTTGCTTCTTTTTCTTTTAATCCCAATTAAAAAAGGGCAGAAATTGAGATATACCTATTGCCAACCAGTAGTACAGTTATTAGTAACTGTTCAAAAATCCATCAATAATATATATTTAATAAATCTATATTTTATCCTGTTTGTATTTTTTAATTGTCATCTATCTTTCTTAGGTGATTGCATTGATTGCCTTATCTCAAGCATTTAAAACTAAGAGCACATGAAAATCATGAAAGCAAAAGATAATGGCCTTTGGAATACTCATTACATGTAATTCCACATGTCTGTACATACATGTTGTGTATAAAAATTAGTTAGAAAATGGACTGGAAAGATAGATCAGAACATCTGCTGTTTATGGAGAGGATAGGAATTTGGTTTCCAGCACCAATGTTGGGAAGCTCATAACTGCCTCTAAGTGTAATAGCCTGCATTCAACAGATCTTAAGTCCTCATATGTCACCTGTACATATATGGCATGCACTGACACAGACACATGACATTAAAATACATTTTCAATGAAGATATTAAAAATGTTTATAATTTTGATTAACAAAATATTTGTAGATATTGTGGGATTGATAATTTATTCTAGTGCTTGTATGCATTGTGAAATACATGGTCAATTTAGTTGATATATGCATCCCATTGAGCATAGGCTATTTATTTGTGAGGAAAACATTTTTAAAAATCTCTCCCCTAGAGACCCCTGGTCCTGGAAAGACTGGATGTAGGGGAATACCAGGACAGAGAAGCGAGAGGGGGTTGAATGGGGAACAGGGGGAGGGAAGGGAGCTTATGGGACTTTTGGGGAGGGAGGAAATGGGAAAGAGGAAATCATTTGGAATGTAAATAAAAAAATATAGAAAAGAAAAAATCTGTCTCTTAGTTATTTTTAAATACATTAATTTGGGCCAAGCACAATTATCCTACTATGCTATAGACTAATGGAAATATTCCTCCTATTGCTTCTTTTCTGGATGTCCATACAATCTTATTCCATCTTTTCCTCTATTCTATCTGCATACACCATCCTAGCATCATATTCCTGCTCCATGTACTTGATCACACCATCTTCTACCCATTTCTGGTGGCTTGAATAGGAATGTCTTTCATAAACTCTTGTGTTTAGATGCTTGGCCCATAGGGAGTGACACTATTAGGAGGTGTGGCTTTGTTGGAGGAGGTGTGCCACTAGGAGGTGAGTTCACTTCCTGCTGCCTGCTAATCCAGATATAGAACTCTCAGCTCCTTCTCTAGCACCTTGTCTACCTGCACTCAGCCATGTTTCCCTTCACTATGATAATGGACTAAACTTCCGAACTTTAAGCCAGATCTAATTTCCTTTATAAAAGTTGCTAGTCATGTCTTTATATAGCAAGAGAAACCTTAAGACATCCATCCTATCCCTATGTTTCCCTTCTATTTTCCCTGCCTGCATCATGTTATCCAAATCTTTCCCCTCTAATCTGCCTGCACACCCCCTCCCATCCTGTCTTTCCTTCTATTCTATCTGTGCACACATCCTATCATTGCCTTTCCCTTCTATTCTTCATAGCCAGGCATTGTGTGGATACACATTTTTTTCTTTTCCACTTGTAGTTGAGAACCCTTGCTGTTTGCCTTTCTGCTGCTGACTGATTGTACTTCATTCCTCTGTGCATATGTTCACAGACTGCTCCTCATTGTCGCTTTTAACACCTCTTCAAAGGATTCACTTAGCTTCAACATTCTTTTGACTTGTGGATTATTCCAGAAGAAATATTTGTATTTTAGTGATTTACAACTCATAGGACTGTTTCTGTATCTCAGGTGAGGCTGAAAGAGACCTAGACAATTTTTGAAGAAAATTTGATATACAGTATAAAAGGACTTGAAACCTGAGTGAAAAGAAATCAAATCAGTTCGTATATTTTATTCTACTGACAACTACCACAATTCAAATAGAATTCCTATTGAATTTAATTACATGAAATGTCTCACTTTGAAACTTCGAGGAATAGGTTTGGCTCGGTGAGAGCAGGGATATGTTTTTGAAATATAAATTTGTGGTTTTCAAATCTTAAGTTCACAGTTTGCTGTCTGAGTTTTAAAAAATAATATAGACAGATGATGCAGAGTGAGCCATTGGCAAGAATTACATAATTAACCCAAGATACATTAAACTAAAATTATAAAGCACTTAGGGAACTAATTTCTTAGAAGGTAGTTTAGATATTCCAATGTTAATATGACAAATTAAAATTATGATATCCTCTTAGATTATCAGGCATAATAAGAAACAATAGTTTATCTAAAATAATATGAGTTCTCATGTTTACTACCAAAGTGTTAATTTCTTAAATGAAATAAGAATGAGAGTGTATTATTTTTCTCATAATTGTAACAAAAGTATTTGAGGACAGGGTTTATTTGATTTCATAGTGGGAGGGAATGGAGATCATCACTGAGGTTATGAAAAGTCTTGATGGCTGGAGCAGAAGCTGTTCACACTGTGTCCTCATTCAAGGTGCAGAACAAGATGAATACTGGAGCTTAGATCTATTTCTCCTTTTTTCCTGGGTCCAGCATCTAAACCCAAAGGATGTTGCTATCCAGATTCTGGGTAAATAGAAACATCTTTCTATACACATTTAGAGATGGGTTACCATGGTGAATTTATATCCTGTCAAGCTGACAATAAAGATAAATTATCACAAAGAGAATACTTAAAAATCATGTGTTTTCTTAAGTTTCTTACTCCACAGTATAGGCTGTGGCATTTTAAAAATTTAAAACATCAATAATTAGTACATGTTGTATTAACTGTGTAACTGACTATATTTGGTGTTTTATCACTCTATGTTTTGAAATTAAGTTCAATATTATCTAACCAATTTATATCCTAGGTTTTCTTTCAATATATTCAGACATCCCTACACAGACACATGCGCGCCCCGCACACACACACACACACACACACACACACACACACACACACACACACTTGAAGTGTCCTTTAAAAATTTTGGCACTTATAACTCTACATAGTTACTTTTATATTAAATTACATATTGACTTTCAGAAAGTAGAAAAGTAGTAGGTATCACAGAAAATATTGTAAATTAAGTAAATAAATCTAATACTACTTGAGTAAAATCTGATTGAAGATACTTTATGAGGTTTTACAGTTATATAACATATTTTAGGTATCTGACTAACAAGTCAAAATGACTTTTTCATGGCCAATACTGGGGATTTTCTTAGATAGTCTATGGATTTGGGGTGGAAGCATTATTACTCCTAGTGGTATTAGTTCACTTAATTTATACATATACATACATACTCATGTACTATATATATATATATATATGTAAATGTGGAAATAGTATGCTTTATATGACCTTTGAAAGCATCCCCAGTGTTCCTTATACCTTCCCCACATTCTATCTCTGTATTGCATCCTCCCTGCCCAGACAAAGCCTTCCTCTTCCATTTTACCATTTACACCTTGATGTCACATCTCCTACTGTCCTCCAATCTACATATTTTTATCTCCTATTACCCTCCATCATTCCTTTTTTATTTTCCTTGTTTTAAGGATTACTTTGGATTATATTCCCACATGCAACGATTAAGAGCTAGATCCATCAATGAGAGTGTGCAGTGTTTGTCTTTCTGAGATGCCTCGTTCACTATAATATATTCAATTCCATCTATTTTCCTATGAAATTTCCTTTTCAGCACAGATCGATTGAATCCTATAGTGTTTGTGTACCACATTTTCATTATATCATCAGGTGAATGACATTTTGGCTACATCCATTTCCTAGTTGTTGTGATCAGCAATGAACACAGCTAGGAAGTATCTCTGGAGTGAGAGATGCCTACTTATTTGGGCATTTGTCAAGAAATGGTATAGCTGGATTATATGGTAGATCTATTTCTGGATTTTTGAGAGTTCTCTATATGGGTTTCCATAACAGCTGAACCAATTTACATCCCCCCAACAGTGTATGAATGCTCCTCTTTCCTCCCATGCCAGCATTTTTCTTATTGCTAAGGGAGTTCAACACTTTCTGAGATATTTCTTAACAATTTCTATTTCATCTTTTCTGTTTATACTCATAGTCCATCAGACTACAAAAAAGACTCAAAAGCAAAGATACATATACCTATACGTACATATGTACACACACACACACACACACAAACACACACACAAACACACACACACAAACACACACACACACACACACACACACACACACACACACACACACACACCCCAAAGATTCTCTCCCACTCTTCGGTCTTTGTTTTTTATTGAGTTGAATGCTCCCTTGCCATAAAGAAGAGGTTCTTGCTTATTTTTTACAAGACAGGGTTTCTTGTATAACAGCTTCAGTTCCCCTGTCCTGGATCTCGATTTGGAGTCCAGGATGACCTTGAACTCATAGCAATCAGCCTGCCTTTGCCTCCTGAAGGCTCAGATTAAAGAGGCGTGCCACCATATCCAGCTTAAGAAGAGTTTTATTTTTATGAGGTGACATATTTTAATATTCAGCATTAATTCCTGGACAAATGAGTTCTTATTCAGAAAGTCTCTTCCCATACCTATATCATTTAGAGTACCACCTATATTTTCTTTTAGCTATGTCAGTGTTTCAAACTGTGTCTGTGATCCATTTTGAGTTAAATTTTGTACAGGATGATGAATATGATGTAATTACATTCTTCTGCATGTGGACATGCAGTACCTCCAGAACCTTTTCTTGAAGATGCTATCTTATATTCAACGAATGTTTTACCATCTTTGTCAAATATCACATAGTTGTAATAATGTGCACTCATGTTTGTATCTTCTACTTTGTCCCATTTTTTCTACATCTCTGTTCTTGTGCTGGCACCATGATGTTTTTGATGACTATAACTCTATTATATCTTGAAATGTGCAATAGTATACCTGCTAGCACTGTTCTGTTTGCTTAAGTTTGCATGGCTACTTGGCTTCTCTTTGATTCCATATAAATTTCAGGTTGATTTATATATCTCTGTGTTGAATGTTACAGTGGTTTTAATTGAAAATCATTCAATCTATGGATTCATTTTGGTAGTATAATATTTACATTATTAATTCTACCAATCTGTGAATATGGAAGATCTTTCCACATATTATTATGTTCCACAGTAACTTTAACTTTTTTCAGAGATAAGAATTTAATTGTAAAGGTCTCTCAACTACAAGATATTCTATTTTTGAGGGGAAAAGCGATATTTCAAATGGTAATGTATCCATGATGTCTATCTTAATATGTTTGTTGCTGATACATATAAAGTCTACTGATTTTTGTAAGTTGGCTTGGTAAATCTACTCTTCTAGAAATATTGAACATAAAAGTTATTAATATTATCAGCATGCTAATTAATATGTCTTCTCCAAACTATATGAAAGGGATTTTGAATCCTTTTGTCATTATTTTTTTCAGTTTCTTTGATGGTTTTGTCTCTTCATACCAGCTACTGGGAACTGTTATCTTTCTCCATTCTATGAATTTGGCTTGGTAGATTCTCTGTAAAACTGATGCATACAGTATTTTTCTCTACATTCTTAGCTAAACTGGCTTAGTATAATATCATCTAGATTAATTTCTTTGTAGCAAATTGACTTTTCTTTTGTAAGGTAGCACTTAATTCCATGGTCTATCTATACCACACCCTTAATCCACAGCTTTTGACATCCATAGACACTCAAGTTACTTCCATGTTTTGGCTGTAGTGATCTGTAGTGCAAATATCATGAAAGTATGGGTATCTTCACACAAACAAACTTCTATTCAACTCAATATATCTGATGTTTTATTTCTAGATCACATAGTAATTTTATTATACATATATGTGTGCATATGTGTGAATGAATGTGTCTACAGTTTCCTTCTACTCTCCACAATAAGTTCCCCTTTTCATAAATATAGATACATATTTGAATATATACATACTTGAATGTATATATCAAGCCTATACATATATGTATAAATTAATAATTTGTGAATCATTTATATATATGCATATTTATGAATCCTTAATTTTTTATGGAATTACAAAAGTGTAGACTACCCATAGCAACTGTTAACAAAAAGAACAAAGGTAAAAGTATCATACTCTATGGTTTCAAAATATGTCACGAAGACAGAGGAACTGAACCAGCATGTTACTGTTATAAAAACAGACACATTGGCCAATAGAATAGGAGAGATGGCCAAGAATAAATATAAACATTTTTAGGAGATAAGTATATCATATGAAAAAGATAGTACCTTACATTACTGTAGTTGGAAAGCTAGTTATCTACATGTGGACATTAGGAATTAGCTGTTTGCTTACATCATTAATGCAATAAACTAAAAGTGTATTACAATTAAACAAAAGATCTGAAACTGCATATCTTATCAAAACCAATGGTAAAAAGTGCTACTAAAGCAAACATTGACAGTGAAAGGGATGGGGAATTCTCTCCATGACATTAGCTTGAGGGATCATTTATTGGTGACGGCAATAAAAACAAAATATGTAAATAAAATTATTAGGAAACTTCTTTCACACATATAGAAACAATTCAATATAATAATAATTTTAAAAATTCTTCAGAATAGGAAAAAAGTCAACTGGAAACCCCACAAACCTTATAATGAACTACTTTCCAAGTGAGATAAGCAATTCAAATAAATTAGGTAAAAATATATGTATATTGAATAAAGTGGGCAAAGAACCAGAATATGCATTTCTCAATAGAAGATATACAGATGGCCAACAAATGTATACAAAATTATTCTGCATCATTGATCTTCAGAGAACTTTAAAGCATAATACAGTTTCGTTATCAGTTATAAGGGCTTCAAAAAGATACCAAGCAATGATAAGGATAGGAAGAAAGGGAAATCTCCTGAATTTCAGTTTGGGAATATGAATTTATGTACTTGCTATAAATTGAGGACAGGACACATAATTTTGCTAGTCCATATGTGTTATAAATAATTCTGGTTGTATTCCTTTGCCAGAATAATAGGAAACTCCTAACATTATCTCTGGGTTTGCTAACACATTCTACTCTATCAATAATCTGGGAAGCAGTTATTAAATATCTTCTCTATTTCAAGAATAACAAAACAAGATACTCAATATCCCAGAGCTCCTGGAGTGACAGCAGAACAGGAAAATAGAATGTGGCTTGGACAAAGAAGTTAATGAAAGACAAATAATAGAGTCCACATCAGTGATGTGCAGACAATGAATCAAATACTCATGGTATTGCAGAGACCATTATCCTGTACTTTTCAGTGAATTGTGCCAAACATTTGATGTCTTGTTAGATATATTGAGTTCTCAGAATAGCGCCTTCTTTACCCACAGAGAAATCTGCCTGTGGGGCCTGAAGTTTCATTAGGAATTCATTTTATTGTTAGATCAATTGCATTCAGTCTAGATGATGTAAAGTGTTACATGCACATATTTTTATTTTAAACTAAATGAATCCTTAATTATTGTGTTCCTCTCTTATTAATTGAACAATTTTGTGGTGAATTGCAACAAACTTTCTTGAAAATATGCAATTATATCATTGGGCAAAGTATCTAGATATGACTATAACAGTTTCCATGCTCAATAGAGACATCCACTGATTATAGAAAGAAGCAGTCTATACGTCACTTCCACAGTAAGACAGTTGTTAAAACTTTTATAATGTGCATTGTGGGCAGAAGAGGAAGTCATGCCTGTCTATGGTATAGAATATACCATTGCTAGAAGCCATCAGACATGCAGAATAAAAAAAGGCAGGGACAGAAAGATATTTGAAGAACATAGGGAAATAAACTAACTCATGAAATATGAATAAATTGTTAAAGGAAAGCCTGAAAGGCCAGGAAGAGGCTCACCAATGGGTTTAAACATATAATGAAAAGAGAGAAGATAAAAGAATAACACAAATACCTTAGAGAACAAGAGAAAGATCTCACTCCCCTTCAGTCAAAACAGCTCAAGTAAACCTTTTGAAAACTTTATATACTCATTAAATGTACACATGTATGCATACACACACACAGGCACATGTGGACACACATTTTTATCTTCTGAAAGCTCCTTGAGCCATTTGGGCAAAGCTTACAAATTATTCATAAGTAATATTAATACTTCAGTGTTTGGTAGCTTGGTCCAATACTAAACACTGTAGTTGATTAGAAATCAAGAAAATCTTGCTATTTGACAATCTACTATTTTCTGTATGACTGGAGATTGTGTCATGTATCCAATGAGGTTTCAGTATAGTTGAAATCCACTATTTTAAAATACAAATTTCTCTTTGGAACTAAAAGATCTTATTGTATTAAGTAATAAAAAATGCACAGCAAAGGTTTTTGTATCTTAAAGGTAATTGTGTGATTCTTTTAAACAAGAACAACAAAATTATTAAAATACAATAATACCTTTGCCCCCTTGTCTTTCCTTCTTCCAACTCCTCTTGCACTTCCCCACTCCTACTAAAATTTATGACCTTTCCCCCATAATGCATATAAGTAACTATTTCTGTATAATATAGTGTGAAATATATAAATATATAAACACAACATGCTGAGTCTGTTTAATGTTGCTTATATGTATATCATTTCAGACCTGACCACTTGGTAATTAATAACCCATTAGAGGTCTCATTCCAGAGAAGAATTAATACAAGGTAAGTTACTTGCTCTTAGAATTACTACACAAAGTTTTTTAATTTATGTTCAAAATCCACGGATTTTGAAAATTCAAGAAATTACTATTAAATATGACTCAAACATTTTTGGAGAAGAAACAATTTGCCTAGATAAAAACATTTGGAAGCTGTGAAGAGTTAGGTCAGGAGTTTGCCCATCAAAGAATCCCAGTTAGGAGAGAGGCAAGAAGAAAGATGAGAGTAAGTAAAATGGTACATTTAAAAAAAAGCATTAATTGGGTTGGAGAGATGGCTCAATGGTTAAGAACACTGACTGACTGCTCTTCCAGGGGTCCCGAGTTCACATGCAACCATATGTTGGCTCACAACCATCTCTAATGGGATCTGATGCCCTCTTCTGGTGTGTCTGAAGAGAGCAATGGTGTACTCATAAATATACAAATAAGTAAATAAATAAATCTTTAAAAATCGCATTGATTTTTGTGCAGCTAATCTATGGTGGATGGAAAAGAAAATCAATTTGCATCTACCCACATGGGTGAGGGTTATGAGAGATACTTTAGAAAGCAGAACGATGGCTGTGTTGTCTCGAGAAATCTTTTTTTTTTTTTTTTTAATTTAATTTAATTTTATTTTTTTAATTTACATTCCAAATCACTTCCCCTTTCCCGTTTCCTCCCTCCCCGAAAGTCCCATAAGCCCCCTTCCCTCCCTCTTTTCTCCGTTCAACCCCCTCTCATTACTCTGTCCTGGCGTTCCCCTACATCCAGTCTTTCCAGGACCAGGGGTCTCTCCTTCCATCTTTTTAGAAATCTATTGATATGCTGATTGTGTCTAGGGTATTCTGAGATTCTGGGTCAATATCCCCTTATCAGTGACTTCATACCATGTGTGATCTTTTGTGATTGGGTTACCTCACTAAGGATGATATTTTCAAGTTCTGACCATTTGCCTAGGAATTTCGTGAATTCATTGTTTTTAATTGCAGAGTAGTATTCCATTGTGTAAATATACCACATCTTCTGAATCCATTCCTCCGTTGAGGGACATCTGGGTTCTTTCCAGCTTCTGGCTATTATAAATAAGGCTGCTATGAATATAGTGGAGCATGTGTCCTTATTGCATGCAGGTAAAGTCTCTGGGTATATGCCCAGGAGTGGTATAGCCGGATCCTCCGGAAGTGTCATGCCCAGTTTTCTGAGGAGCCGCCAGACTGCTTTCCAGAGTGGTTGTACCAGCCTGCAATTCCACCAGCAGTGGAGGAGTGTTCCTCTTTCTCCACATCCTCGCCAACAACTGCTGTCTCCTGTGTTTTTGATCTTAGCCATCCTGACTGGTGTGAGATGGAATCTCAGGGTTGTTTTGATTTGCATTTCCCTAATGACTAAGGATGATGAACATCTCTTTAGGTGCCCAACTCAATTCTTCATAGAGTTAGAAAGAGCAATTCAAAAATTCATCTGGAATAACAGAAAACCCAGAATAGCTAAAACTATTCTCAACAGTAAAAGAACCTCTGGGGGAATCAGTATCCCGGACCTCAAGCTGTACTACAGAGCAATAGTGTTAAAAACTGCATGGTATTGGTACAGTAACAGACATGTAGATCAATGGAACAGAATTGAAGACCCAGAAATGAATCCACACTCCTATGGTCACTTGATCTTTGACAAAGGAGCTAAAACCATCCAGTGGAAAAAAGATAGCCTTTTCAACAAATGGTGCTGGCTCAGCTGGAGGTCAACATGCAGAAGAATGCAAATTGACCCATCCTTATCTCCTTGCACTAAGCTCAATTCTAAGTGGATCAAAGATCTCCACATAAAACCAGACACACTGAAACTAATAGAAGGGAAACTAGGGAAGAACCTTGAACATATGGGCACAGGGGAGAATTTCCTGAACAGAACTCCAATAGCTTATACTCTAAGATCAAGAATAGACAAATGGGACCTCATTAAATTACAAAGTTTTTGCAAGGCAAAAGACACCGTCAAAAAGACAAAGCGGCAACCAACTAACTGGGAAATGATCTTTACCAACCTTACATCCGACAGAGGGCTAATATCCAAGATATACAAAGAACTCAAGAAGTTAAACTCCAGAGAGGCAAGTAACCCTATTAAAAAATGGGGTACAGAGCTCCACAAAGAGTTCTCACCTGAAGAATATCTAATGGTCGAGAAATCTTAAACCTGCTCTAAAATGCAGGCTGAATCCTAAAATAAGCAAATCAACAATGCATTTTTTCCTAGAAAATTTGGGAACTTGAAGAAAGTAGTAAATAGGTAGAAAAAGGAAGTGGTAGGTGGATTAGTCAAAGAAAGAGAATAGAAGCAGTGCCTGATGATTGGAGTATAAATTTGTATGCAGTCTTACATAAATTCATACAAGTATTTGCCCGGAGACATAAAATTTTCAGAGCATTCTTAGTCAACCAACATGAGATAGAAGAAAAACATCTCCATCCACAGCAACAGAGAGATTTGTAAGTAATTTGCAATGTGCGCTCACATGTTGTGATCTCATCCATCACTGGAAGGCAACGCCTTACAAGTGTAGGTGCCAATATGATAGAGAGATAGCAGCAATCCTCAGAAGAGCACATAGAGCATGATACAATTTATGCAGCCTACTGAAGAAAGATTGCAAAACTGATTGTTTACAAGTAACAGAGTGTGAGATCAAATTTTTCAAAAGCTATTTTGTAAGACAAAAGTTGAGAAAAATAATTCTCTTCTGGTGGAAGAAACAATCAGGATAGCAGAAGAACTCTTTGGAATGATGCATGTCACTGTATTATTATGTAGGACACTGAGTTCAGGGAAATAGGTTTTATTATTCTTTTATATAGATATAAACCTGTGTGTATGACTTGTGACATGCTACATAACAAAATAATTCAATGATACAAGTGCAGAGGTTACTACTGGTGGTGGGGTAACATTTATAGCTAGTGTAAGATAAATAAGCTGTGTCAGAGAGAGGGGGAAAGGTGGGAATGAGCCAGGGAGGGAGGGAGGGAGAGAGGGAGAGCTAGAGAGAGACACGGAGAGACTGACAGACAGACAGATAGACAGAAAGACGGAGTCAGACAGTGATAGACACAGAAGACAGAAACAGACAGAGACAGAGAGAGATAGACAGAGAAAGTCAAGAGACAGGTGGCTGTTGTAGTTCAGTCTCAGAAGAGAGAGTAGGATTCATTCTTAAAATGTCCAAGAAAGGAAACACAATGAGACCTTAACTTCCATAAGATAAAACAGAAGAAAAAGGAGAAAAACAAACATTACCTTTACTAATGGCTGAAAGCCAGCAATAATGAAGCCCTGAGATACTTTGAGGGAGAAATAGAATAAGAAAACCCACCTAAACCCTGGGCATCTGTACTCTGAATCAGAGTGGCAGCAGCATTCTTATTGATTGGTAGATCCCATAGAATTCTTCAGTTGCCTGCTATAATGAGCCCTGAGTGGTATTGATAACTTTAGTTTTATCTCCCCAAACTGAATCCTTCTCTTAGTAACTTAGCCATTGTCAATTGAAAAAGAAAAAAAAAGTAAAAAGAAATAAAGAAAAGAAACCAACAAGAGCTAGAATTCAATTATGTCTAGTTCCTTAGAAATGCCACAGCCCACAGGCAAACCTTTGAAGTTACTTCTATTGATTTAAGGACACTTTTATTTATCAGTTCCCCAGAACATCTTACAAGCTGTCTGCACAGGCCACAGTAGCATATCGACAGCTTAGCTAGCCAAATGTGATAGTTTTGTCTTCATTACGTAAAAAGTAGAAAATTTTAGCGAGTTTCTAACTGCAAATTTTGTGATTTTCTTAAAAAAGATTAATGTAATTTCAATCAAGGAAGACTATATTTGCTTACACAACACTCCCCCTTTCTGCAGTGGACAATTGTATTGACCCGAGTGACTGTGAGTTTATCACAATTCTTAGTCTTCATTGTGAAACACACACAATGAATGAAAACAAATGAGAATACATGTTCCTCTTATTGAGGGGACCAGGTTCATGCTTCTTCAAATGGCTTTCGATTCTGAAGCATCAGTGAGGACAGTAGTTGATTGAGCAGTCCAGAGTTGATTGAGAGCCAATGAAAAAGAACTCAATGCCAGGGATTTTTGGAGTCGCATCTTATAATGTTGTGTCTGGAATTTTTGAAAAAATTATTTAATCATATTATATTACATATTATACTATATAATAATATATATTCTCTTTCTTTGGCCTCTAACATGCTGAAATGTTTTTAACAAATAATTGCTTGAAAATATTTGCTTGTATTAATTGCATATAATCAATAAAGATAAATATTACAGAAAATAGTTCTTATGTGACTTCTAATTTAGACATTTAAGTGAAAAATATTCAGAAATTTTATACTCGTTTCTTTTATAGCCTGGTACTTGTCTTCAGCTACATGCCTATGAGATGAATCTGTATTTGCAAATGAGTGGCTCATATTGCACCTGTTTTAGTTATCCTGAGGAATGCTTGATTTTGGCTGAATCAGAATATCACTTGATGTTTTGGTTTTCAGGTTTGCCTTTACTTTCCTCACTTTTATGAACACTCATGAAGTTTCAAATTACTTTCAACATTAAATGCTTTACTTGCTTTTAAGCTGCTTTTTAAATCCAGCATAGCTAGAATTTTTAAATTTTCTCCTTTAGATTCTTTCCCACAGAAATTCATAGAGAAAGTTAGTGATGTGTCTTTCCATTGAGACACATAGTTCCTAACACGGTGAACAAACACTAGACAGTGAAATGGAAAATGTAAAAATGTATTTACATAGATCACTTTCTACTCTGTGCTATTCAATAATGATGGATTCTGGGGTGTTGTTCTATCTCTGCACATAACTTTCATGCTTGATTTCTTGGAAGATTGTCTTCATATATCTTGATAGTGCTGTGTGTGTGTGGCATGTGAGGAGAGAGCCTGTTAATCATCATGTTGGATGTCCTTCTTTTATGTTTTGGGAATTTAAAACACAACATATAAATGGTTAAGTATATATCTTCTGAGGTTAAGAATGAATCTTTCTTAAGAATCTATAAAATGTGAGGTTGTGCAAAAAAAGGGTGTTTATTGAGAAGTGTCTCAAGGGCTCAGCACAATTGTCTGCATGATAGGAAAATATGTGAGTCTAATGTGGCTTACCAAAAGTTTGTGACATAATACTCTCAGGAGAAAGATGAGGGTGTTAGGATTGACCCCACTATACCATTTTGTTATGTTCAGAGAAATAATGCCACTCTCTTCGCAAGAGAGTTTCACCAATGACATTGTTCCATGTCTACTGAGAGGGCACAAGTTTTCATTTGATATGAAACACATGTCTGGGAATTAAAAAAAAGACAAAAGTCCTTTATGACCTTTTTTGACATGAGTACTGACTGTAAGTGCATCTAGACCACATTTGTTAACAATCAGTCCTATGTTTCATAAAGACACACTAGAATTATAAACAGTGCTAATCTGAATACTGGGAGAACTCTTGACAATAGCATTTTCTCTGCCCAGATAGCAAAATTAACATGATGTTTAAAAGAAACATTTAGTTACTCGACTAGCGTCGTCTGCTCAGTTTGAACATTTTAAGTGGCTCTCAAGCTTTTCCTCCCACTGCTTTTTCAGCTCAGATGACATTTTAACTGATAATCAAACTCCACGTCTTCCTTTTCATGGTATTTATGTAATCGAAATCAACACAAAACAACTTAAATCACAGCTTAGGAAAATTAATGTGGCTTGCTGATTACTTCTGTGAAAAATCTAACTTTTGTTTGGATCATAAGGATATTGAGGGAGATGTTTCCTTGAAATTAAGCAAAACCTTTCCTTATATTTGCATCACAGACAGAAAAATAATTCAGTCTAAGCCTTTCCCTAATGCCTGGAAGAAGTCACTGTTCACATAGAATCCCATTTCTATGAAAGTTTAAGATACAAGTTCCTCAAAGGGTCTTTGCCAAATAAATCACTTTTTGGAAATCTTTACTTCTGCTGCTTATCTGAGTACAAGCCTTCCTCCTATGACTCACACCCACTTGACAATTCATCAGTTTTCTCCCATGGCATCATCTCCTGTCACCAACATTGCACAGGTGATTAGGATGAGGACGTCAATGGTCTCCTTGCTCTCTGTTTGTTTTACATAACCTTGCCTGCAGTCTCTCCATTCCTTACAGCCTATGATTTTCATACTATTTTTAAATTAAAAACTATCTCTTATTTAAAGTAGTTCACTTTCTGATTGTTTCAATTTTGCAATACTGTGAAAGGCATGCATATTTGGTAGGAACTGAGTTTCAAACTCTAAATATTGAGGAAATGATTATAGATTCTTTCAACACTTGGAAGAAGGGTCAACATAGTTCCAGGCAGACACGGAACTAAAATAGAAACAATCCACATTCTACATTGTTCTTTGTGACTTGCTCCTAGATTGAGTAAGGATGATGGGCAATTAGTGGGGCTTGGACATACCCCTCATGCTAAGTCCAGAAACACCTGAATGTTCAATTATAATTGAATTGCTAAGATATTTCTTATCCCAACAGTGAAAAACACCAGGACAGACACACTACTACTTTCTCTTCCTTCTAATCATTCCTTCTTGTTAAACCTAGCCCCTACCTTAGAGCTGTTCTCAGCAGACTGATGGCATCAGACAGCTGCAATGATTTGTGTCAATTTGCACACTAAACCTTCCCTCCTACTTAACCCTTCAAAATTGGAAACCTTTGAATCCCAGTCTCTTGCCATCATTACCAAGGATTCAATTTTTTCCCAATGATTCTTCTGTCATCTCTGCATATTCTTTTTTAAAAACCTCTTTATCCACATTGATTGTTATTTGATTCTTTTATTTTGTTACCAATAGATTGGTTATTTATAGCCAATCATCAGTAGAAACTGTTGCTTTAAGATAAAAACATTTTGCACTTATATTTTGAAAACACATCTGTACTTATTCTTTATACTTTTACTGTTATGTACCCTCTACTTCAAATATTATTTGCAGGTGCCCTTCTTTTCAGGTCACCCAAACTGCATAAAATCTTTTCAGCAGTTTCTACTCTTCAAATATCATTTTTTTATTTCCAAACATGCTATATCTTCTTATTAACACTCTTCCATGTCTAACTGTCCATTCTAAAACATATTTTAACATCCATGTATAGCATTTCCAATCCCATATAAGTCATTCAAAGATTGCATGGTAGAGGACCTATCTGGGTAAAAAGGAGCCAGACAGAAGAGCATATAGAGATTGAGGACAGAAAATGCCTGAATGAAATCCACAATTTTGCACGTTAATAAAAATTGGGTAATCAGGGAAGGGAGAACTGAGATGAGATTTGAGCAAAGGCGCTAGGAGGTAAGAGAGTGGAAAGACTAAATAAAAGTGAAAATCTCAGTCATTCACCATCTGATCTCTACATTTATATTCCATTTTTCTTTAATTTTCTCTGTCATCAATTCTTCCTGTGATCCCTCCATAACCCCTTTTCTAAAGTGCTACTGTCCCATATTCATCTTAAGGCTCCCTTTGTTAAGCAGATGATAGTTGGAAATTCCTGAGAGATGAGAACTAGCAAATCTAGGGAAGAAAATTGAATTTAGAGTGAAGAGCAATTTTAAAGGCTTGGTTTCAGGAAATAGCCTTGTATTTTAAAGAAATAGATACATAATTAGAGCATGGGGAGAGAGGTGGAAACAGGAGATGAGATTGGAGAGGTAGGAAACGGTTATGTGGCATCTCCTAGTCCATGTTGGGGAGTTTTATTTTGACTTAAATATGAGGTTTTCAGCATTGTGTTATTGATATTTGAGACCAGATAACACTTTATTGTGGGACCATTCTGTCAAATGTAGGATGTTCAGAAGCATACTTCTTTTTTTTCCTTTTTTTTATTGTATTTTATTTTCTAAGTTTTTTTATTTACATTCAAAATCATTTCCCCTTTCCCATTTCATCCCTCCCCGAAAGCCCCATAAGCCCCCTTCCCTCCCTCTTTTCCCCATTCAACCCCCTCTCACTTCTCTGTCCTGGCATTCCCCTACATCCAGTCTTTCCAGGACCAGGGGTCTCTCCTTCCATCTTCTTGGAAATCTATTGATATGCGAATTGTGTCTAGGGTATTCTGAGATTCTGGGTTAATATCCCCTTATCAGTGACTGCATCCATGTGTGTTCTTTTGTGATTGGGTTACCTCACTAAGGATGATATTTTCCAGTTCTGACCATTTGCCTAGGAATTTCGTGAATTCATTGTTTTTAATTGCAGAGTAGTATTCCATTGTGTAAATATACCACATCTTCTGAATCCATTCATCCGTTGAGGGATATCTGGGTTCTTTCCAGCTTCTGGCTATTATAAATAAGGCTGCTATGAACATAGTGGAGCATGTGTCCTTATTGCATGCAGGTAAAGCCTCTGGGTATATGCCCAGGAGTGGTATAGCCGGATCCTCCGGGAGTGTCATGCCCAGTTTTCTGAGGAACCGCCAGACTGCTTTCCAGAGTGTCAAAAAGACAAAGCGGCAACCAACTAACTGGGAAATGATCTTTACCAACCCTACATCCAACAGAGGGCTAATATCCAATATATACAAAGAACTCAAGAAGTTAAACTCCAGAGAGGCAAGTAACCCTATTAAAAAATGGGGTGCAGAGCTAAACAAAGAGTTCTCACCTAAAGAATATCTAATGGCTGAGAAGCACCTAAAGAGATGTTCATCATCCTTAGTCATTAGGGAAATGCAAGTCAAAACAACCCTGAGATTCCATCTCACACCAGTCAGAATGGCTAAGATCAAAAACACAGGAGACAGCAGTTGTTGGCGAGGATGTAGAGAAAGAGGAACACTCCTCCACTGCTGGTGGAATTGCATACTTCTTCAAGATGCCAATGTTACTCATTCTTCCCTATTCCCATGAAACAGTTAATAGTATCTCTAATCACTGCTCTATTTCTCCATTGAGGTCAAACACACACACAGACACACAAACACACACACACACACACACACACACACACACACACACACACACACACACACCTGAGAAAGTCATTGGAATATTTCAAGGAAAGGGATACCTTCAATTGTGTTTGTAAGGTACTAATTCTGCCTCTTTTTCTTTGTAGAATACATCATTAAAAGCAAGATTAGAATCAGATAGAATCAAGATGCCACACCTGTTCTCTAGCTGCTGAGTGTTTCGTTGTACAACTCTGCTTGGCATGATTGTTGGGAAGTTTGAATTGTTTGTGAAATTATTGAGCATTCACTGGATGTATATAAGTTATCAGTGAATAATGCCAGGCAGAAGTTGGATGGAAGTCATGACCTCAGAGAAGAATTTAATTTTATTAACCCCCCCAAATTTTAAGTTGTCAGAATGTGTGCTGCAATAAAGAGAACTTGTGAGCAAGAAGTCTTTTGTTTCTTCCAAGTTGAGTATGATTAAAATGTAAACGCATGCCCATACACAAAACTTAACTCAAAATGAACTAAATAACCGCATATGAAAATTTTTATGTATAAAGATATCAAATGTACGTTTCTCACCTTGTTAACCATTGGCTTCTTTGGTGTTTCAAAAGAATAAAATGACAGAGCAAATCAAAAATACATAAGTAATGCTTGGGAAAATGCTTTCAACTGCTTTAAAGACTACTATCTAAAAATGACAAGACAGTAAAGTGAATTGGAGAACCCAATAACAAGTTGTGCACATGATTAAGGTAGAGAATATAAAAATTAAAATGATTAATGTTCAGGAATAAAATAAGTGAGCCAATTAAAAATAGGTATCAGATTTTAAAACACCTTTTCTCCAAAGGTGTTATAAAAGTTGCCAGTAAGCACACACAAAATAAAAGCCTCACCACTATCATTAGTCACTAGAGAAATGCAAAGCAAGACCTTTATGAGATACTGCTTCATACCCATTAAGGATGCTGTAATAAAATAGATGAGTAATAACAAGTGTTGAGAAGGATGTAGGAAGAACTCGTCCTGAATAATCAAGTGTTGCCGATGTGGAGCTGGAATGGTACAGTGACTTTGAAAAATAGGTTGGAGTTTTCTGAAGAAATTGGAGACAGAATATACATTATCTACCAATTTTACATCTAGATACATATGTAAGATATTTGAAAAAGCATTTTCATGCAAAATGTATACAATTATTAATAACATCATTATGCATAATAGTAAATAGAAATAAGCATATGCCCATCACATGTAGATAGATAAAATTAGTTTACCATCTAACCTTATTCAGATATAAAATATAAAGACAAGCTGATTCATGCTAAAAAAGCAAAAGTGAGTGGAACTAAAATTCCTGCTAAATGAAAATAATCCAATGTCTCAAAGGTCACAAATTCTGTTTATATGAAATGTTGAGAATATAAATCTACAGTCAGTAAATTAGTAGATGCCAAATGGCATGGAGAAAAGTGGAGGGAAAATATCAATACTGCATAATGCATTTGTTTTAGGAAGTCACAAAATGTTCTAAAATTAGATCCTGGTAATAGTTATAGATTTTTGTGAATATATTATAATTCATTAAATTGTACATAATTCATTGTACATAATTCATTAAATTGTGATATGTTATTAGACATCAGTAAAGTAGAAATATAAGTAAAATACACATGCACACAGGACTCTCTGGTAAACCTCTGCTTGCCTAAAACCCTTTATCTCTCCTCATTAATGGAACATTTAGGTAGCAGTGAGTGGAGGATAGAATATTAGGCCTATTACAGACAAAGATAGAGTGAAATAAGCTAACCACACATGTGAGTACAATGAACATCTAATCATTTATCCTATCATCTTTACCATTCAGTCATAGATGAGGAATATTCTGACTTAGATTCCTCAGAGATGTACTGTGGGAGACACACAGAACAGTGTCCTCTCTGAAGATAGACTAAAGGGAATTAGAGGAGGTGCCTAATAGATACTGGTTTTTATAATTTGACGGCAGTCCTCCCATAACTCGGTCCTTTCACATGCATGTGAGCCCCCAAAACTGAGTTCTTTGTACACAGGGAAAACATATCTACAAAGACAGTGAATTTTGTAGCCATGAAACCTTTCAAGCAGAGGAGAGGGGTTTGGAGTTTTCTATGTATCTGTGATTGCCTCTGGAATTTTTCAATTCAGCCAATGGCAAGGTAGAATCTCTCTCACGAGTCTTCGTAATCCAGCAACACAGGATCATAGGTGCCACCAAAGCAGTTTAATAGAAACAGCAATCACTTCTGAAAAGTATGGGTTGTAGTATTCAAAGTTTAAAATTCATAATGATAAGCTACTATAAATTTAAATAGCTCTCATTCCCCAGAGTTTATAGTTTCTCCAACATTTACTATCTTCAATATGGATACTTTTTATTATTTTGGGTTTGTGTGCGTGTGTGTGTGTGTGTGTGTGTGTGTGTGTGTTTGTAATGAGAACAACTGAACTATATAAATCTATTGGTTTGTAAATGGTAACAAAATTAAAAGTCATGATGCCTGAAATTTTTTTACAGAATGTTTATCCATGTACTTACACATCCAACATACCATTTTATTAGTATAAAAAGGAACAAATAAATACAGATGTACTCCACCTTTTTCTAGAATTTTGCTGAATGGACTGTTTTACAATGGTGAGTTAAATAATCCAAAAGCTTCCACACACTGAGAAATTTAATGGTTTGTGAAATAAAGGTACCCAGGGAGCTAAAATAAAAACATGAACATAAAGACAGATAGACACCAGGCTTGCATGTTCATAAGAAAATTATTCAATTCATTGAATATGGATTGCCATTTTATTATCTGGATCAATACCAGTGCAGTTAATGGGGCATTTCAAATCATAAAAATGAAAACGGGATAATTGTTCCCCTAAACAGAAGCTGTCCATAAACATTTTGAACCTCATAAGATGGAATCATACTGAAATTTAGAGAAATGTAATCCCACTTAAATTCCCCTGGCATTTAACCAATCTTGAGTTTTCCTTCGCTTTTAAATAGAATTCATTCACAGTTTAAAGAAAATGTCAGGTCCTGCCAAGGCCAAATGGAAGGTGATCTAGCAAACTGATATACTTCCTTTCTATTAAATATTCGAAGAGATTATTTAGAACTCAATAAAATGAGTTACAATTAGATGGCCATTCTTTTTTCATTAAGAAACAGAAAGAATGCAAACTATTATATTCATCTTACACAGCAGCTGACTCAGAAGGATGTATAGACAGAGCCACAGCCAAACCGTGAATGGAGCTTGGGAACCATTTTATGGAAGAGTTGGTAGAAGGATTTTGCACCCAAAAGGGGATAGGAACTCCACAGTAAGACCAACAGAGTCAACTAACCTAGACACTGGGGGCTCTCAAAGACTGAAACACCAACCAAATAGCATACAGGGGTTGTTCCTACCTGACCCCACATATGCAGCTTGGTCTTCATCTGGGTCCCAAACAATTGAAGCAGGGGTTATCTCACAAACTGTTGCCTGCCTGTGGGATATATTCTTGTAGCTGGGCTACCTTGTCTAGCCTCAGTGGGAGAAGATGTGCCTAGCCCTGCAGAGACTCAATGTGCCAGGGTGGAAGGATACCAAAAATGCTCCTCCACCCTCTCAGAGGGGAGGGGAACAGGGGATGGGGAAAGGATAGTGGGAAGAGGTGACTAGGAGTCAGGGCAGAGAGTGGGATGTAAAGTGAATATTTTTTTTAAAAAAGTAAAAAGAAATTCCTAGCAATTTTCTGAGATTTAACTTGAGTGATATGGAAATAATATAGATAGCCAATGCTAAGACAATTAATTGAAACTCTTCTCTGAGAAGCCCGTATCAAAGGCTCGATGTCTTTTCTTTAATTCTTTCTTGAGGCCACATCCATGTTTTCAAGTAAAAGTCTTCCTTGCTAAACACTATTTTTTTCTCCTAACCCTTGAACTTAAGCCTGTACTAAAACACATTTAATAAAATTTCCAAGTCTGCTTCATTGCACTATCTAAGGCAGAAATTATTTTCTGTATCAAAACTTCAAATCCTAAATTGTCCTTATTCAAGGTCCCTAAAATGGGAGAATCCGTTAGGGTGCTGAAGGTAGTGGCACAGATCTTTCTCCTCTTCTCACCATTAGAAGGACTCTTACCTTGATCCAAATTCATTTCAGGCTCACCACCTCAGAATGCCTACTACTTGTTATTCTATTGTCTGCTTCTTGACCCAAGCTATTATTTGCCTGATATGTACATCACTGTGTACATTAGCTTGAACTGTCTTTGTATACAGGCATGATATCTTTTACATTGTAGTTCACCTTTACACAGCTCTATTTGTTCAAAATCATGTTTAGAAAATCAGTCTGTTCTTTATGAAATCATAAATCGTTCATTGTACAAAGTTTTATTCTGCAGAATATTGGTAATTTACTACTAAATGCTTTTGGTGGGATTTGGTTATTTTCTAGTATTTATTTATTTATTTTCAGAAATGTTATCAGCTTATCTTGACTCTTGGTGAGTAAATGCATATAGTTTATCAGGAAAATATACACTATAATTTCTTATTTATATAATATGCATGCATTCTATATACTGCCAGTGTCCTAAGAGGATTTTTAAATTAGCATATATTAATTAATAACAGCAGTGTGTGGGAAATCAACTGCTCCATCTCCTCACAATGCAGGATGCATTTGTCGATCAATATGGAAAAGACTATCATTACATGTTCAAATTCAGTTTTCTCCTGGGAAGTATGCTGCTTGAAAGCATCCCAGATGAATGAGTTTCAAAAAATCAGTAAGATACTGGAATGAAGAAAATTATAAGAAAAAAGTTAAGCTAAATCAGAAAGATATTGTAGCCCACTGATTTTAATTACTGAGCTTAATTCCTTTTAACTAACTTTTCAAGTTTTTAGGCATTATATTTACTATTAGCTTGTGGGAATGATTCATTTCCTGTCACTAGCAATGATGGGATCTTCTTTTTTCTAATACATTTTACTCATCGCTAGTAAGCTTAAACAAGAGGAATCAGTATGATGAGGAAATTGCTTTTTGATTTTGAGCGAACACCTCACCATAATGTGTTCCCCATGTAATCAGAATTGTCATGATATTGTCTCGAGATTTTCTTTCTAATTTTGACTGATGCACAGAGAAAGAAAAGTGAAATTGTTAAAGAGAGAACAGATGCTCGATAGAAGCAAGGAAACAGGACTTTTTAAGGGGGGTAAAAACAGAAAAGAGAGCCTACCTACCTATCAGACATGAGAAAGTAGAAGCCATATGGTCTAAACCTCTGTAGCTAAGGGCAACGGTGTTCTTAAGATATCCAGAATAGTCAGAACAAAAGTACCTTGTGACTGTCTTCTAGAGAAACTTCAGCCTCCCGCAAAATCATCTGCAATTATCTGGAAGTCTCCAGGTGGCTTTGAAGGCAGCAGCTAGTAGTGCCTTTGCTCATCCTTTATAGTCACCATTTTCTTATTCACATATTTCAAGTTAGATCATAACCATATTGACAAAAGATGATAATTTCCCTTTATGCTTCATACAAACTTCATGTTTTTTTAAATCTGCAGATGTCTGCTGCAAGTTTAATACAGAATCTTAAATACAGATTGTAATGAGCTCTTCATCTGAGCATTAGAAACCCACAGAACTCTTGGAGAAGATAGGGCTTCCATAGTGAGTGAGGTCTTGGACAGTTACAGGGCTTTTAATATAGTAATGATGTGGTATCAATAAAATATTACTAGATGAAGTCTACACATAGAACATAGATCATGAAGGAAAAGCTATGAACAACAACTAAAAAGCCATTTATGAAGCTACTGAAACAATCAGGGTAGAGGATAAGGATGATTTGTTCCATGAATGCAGCCATGAAGTGCTAAGAAGAGGATAACCCACTATGGAGTCCTAAGTATCATCTTGATGTAAATTTCATTTGAACTTCTTCAGGATACTTACTTAATTTTCCATTGAGTGATTTATTTTTGAATAGTGACACTCTATTTTTCTCAAAGCTTGGTATGGGTCGTGGTAAAACTTCTGAGTTTTATTTGGAACTGATGTTCATGAACATCAGTGAAACTCTGACTCAGTGTTTTTCTAGTCTCCTACTAGTTTTCTAGTCTGATACTGTTCAGCATGTGCTGGAACTCATCTCTTTATTTTCTCCAATGTATCTTTTGTTCTTAATATTTTGCATTTTTCTGTTTCTGTTATTTTAACTTGGTATATAATTTTGTATATTTTTTTTCAGATTTTTCCTTTACTTTACCTGTACAGTATTTTTGTGTATATCTTTATCTAATCTTATACTACTGCTATAATTTTTCTAATTAAATGTAGTAAAGACATATAAAATAATATGTCTTAAATGCCAGTATAATATGGCTAGAAGTATCCCTCTTAAGCTCAGGTAGGTGGTATCCCTTAAATAAAGGGATAAATAAATGAGTGGGATATACAAGTTCTTGTTTAAATTTGTAGTTTCCTGGGGGTAAGTGGAGTCAAATATAAAATGTAAGGAACAGCCTGCTTAAAATTTCCAAATCTAGAGTACTTTTCACAGGTCTTTCCATGAGAGGGCATTCACAATTACACTCTACATGATGCTTTCTGTCAGTTATTACTGCATACAACTTAAGCCCAAAAGACAACATGTATATGGGAATTGTAGTCCCCCACCCTGCAAAGAACAGTATCTAAGACAGTGTGGGAGAATCTACAGTGCCAAAAGATTCCAAACTCACTCCAAACTACAAGCAAAATTTTCTGTGCAAATTTCTTGACTGGTTTCTTTTTTCTGGGAACTGGAGCTTCCTGCACAATGGTGAATGCTCCTTCCCCCAGTGTTATTTAACCCATTTATATGCATCACTATGAACTCCAAAGAACCTAATTCTATTAGAATTTTTTTTTTTAGCTTTATCAAATGACTTTTAGGTCAATTGAATAATATTGCATTCATGGCTCAGCAGGTTTCTCTATTCTTCAGTTGTCTTATTTTAACTTTCAGGCAAAGTTGAAAGGACTTTCAGTTTAATATTGTATCTGCTTGCATGTCTTGATACATAGAATTTTCTCAATACATTTCCCGTAAGCCTCAAGGTCAATATTGTTCATACAAAGAACAAAAGCTTCGAGAATATAGCAGAGCTGTTTGATTCAGCCTTCAACTCCACTTTGAGTGTAGCACTGTGTATTTCTGCCAATCTGTGCTAAGCTGCTTTCAATACTGTGGAAGAATGTAGATGTAGTGAAAATGGCAATTTAAACAGCTGACATTGTTAGAATATGTGTCCTTCCATTTTCTGATGCTTAAGACCTCGACAGACTGCACAAAATGGAAAATAACCGTAAGAGCCCTAATGTTAGAAAACAGCATTTATTTCCCACAGAGAAACCTTTTTTCTAGAATCTCTGGGAAGTTAAACATTTTCCAAAAACTCAACAAGGAACGTAGCATAAAAATTGACTCCTTGTGACAACCATTAAAGGGGGAGAAAAAGAGAATAGTTTGCACCTTGGCAGTGAGAGGAAAACCTGGAAGTGTGACTAAAAAGCAATAAGGAAGGCTTTCCTGTTGATGCCAACAAAGATTTCACACTCCCGCGTTGGCTGCCAATTCTATTTTAAATTATGAGCCTTCTGCTGTTGGAGAAATAGATGGGATGTGTGGTGTCATGAATATTGTAGCCTTCCATGTTGCTGGGAGTAGACATGGGCATTATTTGTAGTCTGCAAAATGATACACAACAATTGTTAATAAGGGGATGTGAGATGCAGTGGGGAAGACAAAGAAAAAATAAGAGGAGAATTGCCACTTAGTACATTTTGCTCTATTATGACACAGTTCATAATGACAGTCTTGACCTGCTCTCTTGAAATTGTACTTCAAAGGAACAGTTATTTTCTAGTCTTCATGAATCATTCTATGGAAATGTACATCTTTAGGAACTATAGAGTGTTAGCAAACAATTTGATGAAGTATTATTTTCCTATATTATTTAAAATGCTGAGATGAAGAGTCTTTACCCTCATCCCCTCTATGTAAATTGTATACAATACATGTAAAACAAGATAAAATTGTCTAGAAGAGTCAAACTCATAATCCAACCATTACCTTCATGGAAACAGGTGGGAAATTGGTTAATACCAGCAGTAAGACTATTTGATCTTTAATCCTACATTGTATGTACTCATGTTTTATTTCTTCCTTCCTTTCAAACCCTTGGATGTATCCTTCCTTGCTCTCTTTTAAATTGGTGGCTTCTTTTCTTTTCATTAATTGTTGGTACATATATGTATCACACACACACACACACACACACACACACACACACACACACACACACATACACACATCCCTAAATATACATTCTTATAAATTCCTAAAAAATATGATTATGTTTCTAAGTACATAATATGTAACCTTCTCCATCTGTCTAATGTTACTTTTATGTATGTTTTTCAGGGATGATCATTTGAAATTGGATAATCAGTTGGTGTACTGGAGAAGATCATTTCTCTGGCTCTCAGCATTCTTTAGTTGCCTGTAGTCCTTTGTGTAGCGTTAAGGCTTTATTTGTTGACTTTAGCATGTCTATTATTGTCCATGTTTTAATCAATGTTTAGTCATCTTGGGTGAGACTTTAAGGGTGTAACTTCTACGATATTTCTAGGAGACATAATCTCACAAAAAATGTCCTTTTCCTCTGGCTCTTACAAATTTTCTACCCCAGCCTGCAACCCTTCCACAGTGATCTGTGAGTATTAGGTACAAGAGTGGTATTCTAGGTATATATCAGTGAGTGAGACTCAACTTTATAACTCTGCATATTGATTGGTTGTGATTTCCTGTAATGGTTTCCATCTGCTATAAATGGAAGCTTCCCTGATAAAGGATGAAAACTGCATATAACTGTGGATATAAGGATGAATATTTATGATGGAGTTACAAATTATGCTGGTTTAATAAAGTGCTGGTTATCTTCTGAGATCCATGACTTCATTAGCCCTGGATGATTGACTAGGTTTCTAGTACCAGGGATGTTTTCCCTCTTTTTAGGCAGACTGTACATCCAGTTAGAAAGCTGTTGGTTACAACTAGGTTATATGTGCCACCACTGTACATCTAGGGTTAAGTACCAAGCTGTGTCACCACAATTCACTGACTCTATAACTAAACAGAACTGTTCAGTCATTTCCCTCCTTTGGAAACTGGGTTAGTCTGTAGGCTTAGATATTTTCAAACCTACTTTAATAAGGGTTCTCAAACAATTAGATCCCCTTTTAGACTACCATCCAAAGGTAGGGGAGAAATGATGGGCAACAGCACAATGGGGGTTTAGACCTATTTAGAAGTAGTTCTTTGGGGACAATACTTATCTATTATTTTGTCAGAATACTATCAGTCTAGTTCAGTAGTGTCAGGGTATCAACAGTCTGATTCAAAGACACCACCAATCACGATCAGCAGTGGAGGCCCGATCTAACAGGAACAGCCAGGCCTTTGCCACTCTGTTCTAGCAGAGTAACCAGACTTAGTTGGAATGCCAGAAAAATTTTCTGCCATGCCTTTCTCAGTGAAGTGAGGATCTGTGAAAACAGGAGACAAAGGAAGTGTTACATGACAACCAATACAAGCACGGTCTGTGAGTCCTACTTATACTGTCTCCAAACATCATGTGTCCTCTCATGGGTCCTCTTCAGCAAAGACTTACATGACACAACCAGAAAATTTCACGTCATTTTTGCCATCTGGTAATATGGAAACTAGACTTCAGAAAGAAGACTTTCAGTTTGGCTCTAGCTCAGGGTCCTCTGAGCCCTTATTCCAAAGTGCATACTTTCTTCAACAATAGGGACTCATCTCCTATCTCCAGGTCAAACAACAGGAATTGTAGGTGATGTTTCAGAAGTCTCTTGGCTAACCCTGAACAACAAATCAAAAAAGTGATTTTCATTTCTAGTGTTGAAGTTGTTGTTAAATAGTTTTTGACTCTTAGAGGGAGCATTAGATGCAAAATTTTATATCTTTATATCTATCTATCTATCTATCTATCTATCTATCTATCTATCTATCTATCTATCTATCTATCTATCTATCTATCTATCCATCCATCCATCCATCCATCCATCCATCCATCCATCCATCCATCTATCTATCTATCTATCTATCTATCTATCTATCTAATCTATCTATCTATCTATCATCTATCCATGCATCCTGACTTGTATGTATTCCAGTTTTTATGGTAGGTAATTTTGTGATCACTTATGACTGCTTCAGACATCATATTGCTACTTCACTATTCTCCTCCTTTCCAGTTAGAACTTTTTTTTTCTCATTTTCCCATTCCAGAGAATTTGCATCTTGCTATTCCCCTATCTATAGCTCCCTACTGGTAATGGTCCCTTTTGCTTCCCTGGTTTCTAAAGATGCACCAGGATATGTATCACATCTGAAGTTTTATTGCTAGTGGCTTGAGATTAAAGTGATATATACTTCTCGTGTGCATTGTGTTTTATATTGTGGCAGCCCTAACCATTTTGATGTCTCCTTTTAGTTTAGTGAAGCAATGATTATTGTTTGTCCCACTATTTTTCCTATTTGATTGAAAGTTATTTCTCTAGAAGGAACTTATCAAATGCCATGAGGTTGTCAGATTTCCATGAAAGATTCATGTAGTTATATTTTACCATAAGTTGTCAGTCTATCTCGTCTAGTTTAAAACACTTATTGGTTGTTATATGGATCAGTTTTGTTTTAACAGACATTTTAATTTCAAAGCATCAATTTCATCCTATCCATGAGATCCTGACTTAATAAACATATCCACATACACTCACATATACAGTTTTATTCCTTTTTCTTTTTAATTAACACATAGATATTAATTTCTTAGCAAACCTTGTGTCTTCTCTTGAAAGGGTTTTATTATATTTTGTCAAATATTAACCAAGATGGATACAAGTCAAAATAATGAAGTTAGATTTTAATCAGCAGTACACTTTAATGAAGATTCAGGTCTAGTGGTAAAGTTAGCTTATACAGACATGACTGGATGCTTAAAAGAAGAAAGGTCAAATGGTTAAGTTTAACAGTGGTATATCAGTACTAAGAGAAAGGTAAAATTCAGAGTTGGTCAGTGCAAATAAAATGATTCCAGCTGTCTACTACATGGTAATAATGGACATTACTGTTGAATCCTCACACAGAGTGGCAAATGGCTACCCTAATTTTCCTGATGATTTTATTCCAAAAGGAAGTTTTCCAATCTTAAAAAGTATACATTCAGTTGCAGGAGACTCAGTATATCTTAATGGAACAGTGGGATGATAAAAAAATTATAAGACCTCTAGTTGGTGACTGTTTCCATCTTTATTGTGGAAGAGGCAGGGGGATAAAATCATTTATAGTGAAACGTTTTGGTTCATTATTTATTAAGAATGCAAACTATAATTTATTGGGAAAGAAAAATGTCATTTCTCTTGCATAGTATGAAATACATTTTTTATTATATTTGAATCCATCTGCAGAAACTTGAAGAAAGGCAGGTATTTTAGTTAGCATTACAGTTGCTATGAGAAAATATCATGATCATAAGCAGACTGGAGATGAAAGGGTTTATTTGACTTACACTTCCACATGACAGTCCATCACTGAAGGAAGTGAGGACAGGAACAAATACAGAGCAGGAACCTAGAGGCAATAGTTGATGCAGAAGCCATAGGGGGTGAGGGTTGCAGCTTGATTGATTGGTTGTCCTGGCTTGTTTAGCCTGATTTTGTAGATCCAAGGACCATTAGGCCAGCAATGGCATCATACAATGCTCCCCCATCAATCACTAATTAAAAAAATGCTCTGCAGGCTTGCCTACAGCAGAGTTTTATGGAGGCATTTTCTTATGTGAGGTTCCCTGCCTCTCAGATGGCTTCAGTTTGTGTCAAGTTGACATAAAACTAGTCATTACAGAAGGACTCCATTTAATTTCTGTGAGTGTTCCTACATTTGACCTTCCCAAACCTCTGAGATCATGGGTCTGGGTAGAGAAATAGAAGAAATGATCAACCAAGACAAAAATAGATCAATTTGTTCCTTGTTGGCATCTCTTGAAGATTACCCTTTTGCTTGTAGACTAATGGCAATGGCCAAATACAGTATCACAAATTCTCCTTACTGTTTGTATTAGTCACTCTTCTGTTGCAGTGATAAAGCACTGCGATGAGAAAGAGTTTTTTTGTTGTTGTTGTTTATGGTTCCACAGTGAGAGTCCATAATGGAGGAGATGCATGGCAGCAGGCAAATATAGGAAAAATAACACAAACAAACATTTTCTTAATGCTACATTTTTGAATTATGAAGATTGAAGGAAGTTAAGGTTTTGTGATTAAACAGTTTGAGGAAGCTGAGAGTGAAGAAACATTATAAACACTCAAAACCCACCCTGGTGACATATTTCCTCCGGAAAGCCTGTACATTCTGAAGGTTTCATACCTTTCTTTAGAATTACCAACAACTTGGAACTCTGTTCAAACACCTCAGCAAATTGGGAGACATTTACTATAACACAGTCAATTAAATTCTTGATGATTCTTGGAAGAGACATTTCAGTCTGTCATTTGTATAAAATCTTTTATGCATTTATTCTCCGAGGCTAATATTCTTTTATGAAGTAAATGTAATTTAACAGAACTTAAAGTCACATATATTTCTGGGATACCTATGGTATTCTGGTGTATTCATATATCATGCAATATGTATATAAATCCAACCATAACATAGCTTCAAAAATGATGGTATGACACTTATAGAACCAGGAAAGAACATAGATCATATCTTTCCCTTCCCTCTTCACTTTCTCACTTGCTTTATCCAGCAACATATTATTGGTGCTGTGCTAATTCCATTCATACTACTTCCTACCAGCCCCAGAAATAATGCAGTGGGAACCAACAACCTACCAACAACCTACCATCTAAAACTTATGGGAAACAAAAAGTTTTAAACAGATATGTTATGCTTCATATTTGTGAATTTGAACACCAAAATTCTCATTAAAATTTGCATCAATTTGAATACAACATATTCTAAGAAATCAACCTAAAATGATTCAGTATAGAACCACAAACATGCTCAAAGGTCCAGTAAACTACAATAGACCTATACAAAGCTATAATGTAATTTATTTTAGATAGACTAAGTAAAAGATCATTTGTAAACTACTAAAAAGCATTTATTTTAACACATGATGCTTCATGGATTTTCATAGAAACTAATTCTGGGACCAGGTTTGAGGGTAGAAGTTGAATGAGGGAATTTGTTTAACATATTATTACTTTTGATTATTGGAGTAATTGAGACTCTGTACAAACAAATATATATTTAATTGTAGTGTCATTACATGATCCTCCATGACCATTCCTTTACCCATTCCTGGAAGAAGTGTGCCTCTAATTAAAAGGAAGAGGTCTAGCTTTTGATGTCCAACAACCCAAAATAACATGCTACTTCTCCTTGGTTAAATCCATTTTGGAAAAGAAACTAGCTGTCAGCTACCAGAATCTTCTATTTCCAGAGTTGCAGAAACAAATGCCTGGCTTTGTCTTAGATATGCCAATAAATTATTGATTTGGTTCTAAACATGGCACTTGGGAAACCTACTATATGGTACTCACTTCACTGGAAACAGACATTTTGGGATTCTGGTTATTCTTATTTTCTCAAGTACAAATAAAATAAAGAAGAGTAAGTTGGTAGTATGTTTGGTCTTGTTGGGAATGGGCCTTCTTGAAGACCTGGCATTGATTCAATGGTTAGAAACTAGGATATTTGACAGTGCTGAGTCCACTATTGATCCTATGCAGGACTTTCATCCATAATTACGTGATTGTGGATCAGTTTGCCAATAATGGCTATGACACAGGCTGCCTGACATCAATTTGTCACATCGTTTTTCTTGCTGAATTATTTTATGCCTCTTTTGTATTTAATGTTCACTGGTGAGTGCAACCATACAATCTAAATACCTTTAATTCTGTGCTTTCTCCTCAATCTACTTGTATATTACTTGATATAACTTAACAGTTCCATCTCAGAGAGAGGGCTCGAGGGAATGTGGAGCATATTGGGAGGGACAAATGAGAAAAGTGAGACTTATGTAGCACAATTTATCCCTTTTCCCTCTTGGCATCCATCCTTCTTCTTATGTTTATCTATAAATAAAAGTCACAAGGCTCTAGATCCGTGGGGCATGTGAAATGGGTTAGCACCATAGGACAGAAATTTCTCCATAACTCCTTATTTTATATGATGAGAATAAAAATGCAAAAAAGATACAATTTACATAAACATGAGCATTGTGTCTCTGACTTCAGCTCAGAAGTGCAGACTGCTGAGAGTATAGACTTGGTTTTTGATTAAATGGAATCATCTGGTGCCCTCTGACATAAATATTCTAGAGAGTACTAATGATGCTGAGGAACAATATTTATTCTAATAATAATGCATTTTAGGGGCTGGAGAGATGGCTCACCAGTTAAGAGCACTGACTGCTCTTCCAAAGGTCCTGAGTTCAAATCCCAGCAACCACATGGTGGTTCACAACCATCTGTAATGAGATCTGATGCCCTCTTCTAGGGTGTCTGAAGACAGTTACAGTGTACTTACATTAAAATAAATAAATAAATAAATCTTTAAAAAAATAATGCATTTTAGTAGTGAGAGAAAGCATTTCTTGTTTTACTATTTGACTCTTATAAATGTCCCTTCCACCCATGGGTTGTAGTATATTTTGGGCACTGATAAAAGATATATATATATATGTATCTTTTGATTAACACATCAGTTTTATGATGTATTAATCAAATTCATAATAGCTGGTGATACATGTTCTGACAAGACTAAATTCTTTGTGCTTAGATTTTTCCAACCTTAGATTTCAATAATTCAGGCTATAACAAAGGTTCTTGTTGTATGAAACACACAGCAATTGGTAAAGCTTTCTGAAGTTTCTTATACTTAGTCTTGGAAGGAGAATTTTGATAAATATATATGTATCATACATGTCTGCCCCTACATGTACATAAAGGGATGCAAAACCTTTGCAAAAGCTTGCATTATTATCAAAGATACCTGCTTTTCCTTAGATGAGGGCTGACTTCACTGCCTTCTGCTACTGTGGTCGCCCAGTCTCCTGAGAAATGAGATAGGGAGTAGAATATTACTCTTTAATTGTTGGACTGAGTCTTTTGAATTATTTTGATGCAAAGGAAAAATGTACAGGAATGATTTATACTTCTTAACACAGCCTAGAGAATTTTAGTTTGATTGTTACAGCTGCTTCTGACCTTCGCTTTTTCCACAATTGTATAATGTCTCAGATTGGACTCATTCCTTCACTTCCATTGCAGATTAGCATAATTGATTAAAAGTCTGCCACCAACTTCTATAACATGAAATACTTCTGGCTTCTATTATTATTGTCTGAAGCCATGGATAGATGGGGACTATTCACTGTAAGGAACCTAGCTCATTAATACTTCCATGGCATAAAAGAGCTAAGTTAATCATGTTGTCACCAAGTGGCCTACTATTACCTCAAGGAATAAAACCAAATCAGAAATGAAGCTCTGGCATTTACTTTTGGCAGGTAGCAAAATCAGCCTAGATGAGAATCTACCTCCTGCACAGCTGCTATAGTCATGGTATCAACAGGTCCATTGAGAAGGACCTTGGGGGTTTACACAGATAGAGATCTGTATTTGGTCTTTTTATGGGGAGACTCATGCATAGTGACAGCTTTTTAAGGGTTTACAACATTTTTGTAGTCTATGTTTGTTTGAGAGATCTGTAACTCACATCAAATCTCATTACTAGTCTTCATTTCTTTTTCCAATTTTCTGGCTAGCTACTTTCCATGGATCAGCAAAGGAATAACAGACTACCTCTCTTTTTACTTGAAATCATGAACACCATTTTCCCAGTGACTGCCAGCTTAGGAGAAATCTCCTACAAAATTTCATTCAAGGCCATTCCTAGTAGAGCATCGTGTGACAGCCTCGCATTCTGAGTGTTTGAAAATTCTGAACATTATCTGTTAAGCCAAAACTCACATATTTTTCTTTAATTTTTATCTCTGTGGTTATTGGCAAGAACAGGATAGATTCCCAGCTAGCACAAGATAAATAAATTGCCTCATATTAATTATGAATATTAATGCCTTTCTCTCTTGGAAGTTACCCAGTTTGAATGTGAAATTGGTTGTGCTTACACATTTTATAATTGGGTTATTAGGTTAAATAAAAAGATGAGCAGTAAATGATAATCTAGATGTTATAATAACCCTGGAGAATTTGGCTTTTGATGTGAAGCATTATAATTTGTTGTCTTTGATTGTTAGAATTCAAAGTTTCATTGAAGTTTTAATCAAGCAGTCAACTTTGTAGATTGTTTAATATAGGTGTAGACTTGTTTTCTAGGAATGTCAGAAAACAATCCATAGATTTCTTTACAGGTTCCCATTCATTTCTGTGCAATAATGCAGTGTTGTGAAATCTGTACTTATCTGCACATATATCTTCCAAGGAAGTCAGCAAACCATTCCAGAATTTCATGAGATTTTCTTCAAGGACGGATTTGTGATCCTCTTTAAATCAATAAGATGTTCCCAGAATTCAAATCCACACCCTTGGACAAGAAACTATATGTAACTGAAGAATGTGAAGAAAATATCTCTCTCTCTCTCTCTCTCTCTCTCTCTCTCTCTCTCTCTCTCTCTCTCTCTCTCTCTCTCTCTCTCTCTCTCATCTATCTATCTATCTATCTATCTATCTATCTATCTATCTATCTATCTATCTATCATCTATCTATCTATCTATCTATCTATCTATCTATCTATCTATCTATCTATCTATCTATCTATCTATCTAAAGTGGTTTGGATAAGAACAGCCTCATAGACTCATATATCTGAATGCTTGGTCTTCAGCAGGTCACGAAACTCTTTGGAAAGGATTAAGAGGTGTGGCATTTTTAGAGATGTGTCACTAGGGTTGAGTTTTGAGGTTTTAAAAGCCCATGAAATTCCCAGTTAGTTCTCTCTGTCTCCAACTTTTGGATAAGATGCAAGCTTTCAGCTACTTCTCTAGCACCTGCCTGCTGCCATGTTCTTTGTAATGATGGTCATGGACTCTGCTCTGGAACTGTGATAGTCCAGCACAAATGCTTTCTTGTATAAGTTTTTTTTTTTTTGGTCCTGCTGTCCCTTCTCAGCAATAGAAAAGTAAGAATATATATGTATAATAATAATAATTAGTAATCATTGGAGAAGATGAGGCTATCAATTGAGAGTTGGGGCATTGTTAGAAGGAGGAATCTTGGGAGAGGCTGGAGGGAAGAAAGGAAGGGGAAAGTGATGTAATTGTTTTGTAATTAAATGTATAAAAGATCAATGAGATGTAATTAGAGAATTCATTTTACATGAGATTTTTTATAAACCAAGGTTTCTTAATTTTAAGCAATGAGAAGACACTGCTTTTTCAGAATTGTACTCAGATATCTGACAGAAACAGTGCAAGAAGAGAAAGGTTTGTTTTCTTTCACACTTTCAGGGAAGGCAGTTAATTATGGACCGAAAGGCCTGTAAAAGAATCTCAGCCTATCACAAGAGAATGTATCTCAGAGTTTGTTTACATGATGCCTGTTCTGGAAACAGGGAGGAAGAATAGGAACTTTCAAAGTACCATAACTGGTGACATATTTCATCCATCCAGGTCTAACCTCCTCAGACTACCATTGTGTAACATGTGAGTTAGGACACTACCATTATAAACATTAGTTTGTGTAGGAACATTTCAGTTTCAAACTACTAAGAAAGAAGACTATAGGTTTGAAAACTGATTGGTACACATTCTGTGATTATGAAAAGAATTATATTTATTAGAGATCTTCCCACTGCTACCAATATATTAAACAGCAAGCCAGTATGAATGTTTTACATTTAGCAGTGATGATTTTTGGGCTATATCATTAAAACTGAAAATATATGTATTCATTCAATTGCCAATCAAATTTGCACTTTTTGTTCTTGAAAAAACTCTTGAGTCCATATATTATTGATGAAGAACAAAGATATTAATTGCCTTGACCAAAGTTAAACATAGGAGTTGATATCCAGAAAGAGCCATTGAGATTGAATTTTATATTCTTCATCATCAAGATCACACTATAAATGCAATAATAATATTATTAATAATAATAACATATGCAGACTAATATTCAGATGTTAATTCATGTGTTCTAATAATTTTGTATAATGATGTTAGTACAAGACTTTCTTTGGGGCCATTTGGTCAATGTTTAGGTTATCTAACAACCTTAATATCTAAATTTAAACAGAACATTTGTAAGTACTACTTAGCAGCTGCTTTTAATATTTTAATCCATAAGAAACTCACTGAAATGCAAAATTATTTTTTTACAATTGCTCTTGTTTAAAGTCCTCCAAATGTTAGAACCATTCTCTTCCCACAGCCAAAATATGGTTTTGAAATGTGAGTGTGACTTCCACACTGTTTAATAAAATACAGTTAAATGCCCAGTTGAAACTCTTTAGAGAGTAAACACAAATTCAAGAGCAGAATTAAACTCAGTAAGCTGCCTGGGGCCCTTTGAAATAGAGCAACATTTGATTTAAGATAACGGCATTATTGCAGTATGAACCTGCACATCAGGCTGAGAGCTGGTTCCCTACTGGAAGTAACTGTTTGCACTTTACCTTCAGTTGGAGAATCTTTTAAACAACCTGTCAACATGCTGAGCATGGTTTGATCATTGCTTTTTAAAGGAGACAATTTCTGTCCAATCTCAAGTGTTTCCAAATCTGAAGAGAAAATGACTAAACACTAAAACTGGAACACCAAAATTTTATTATGAACTATTTTCTATACATAATTAGGAGAAGACAGAGTTATGATTATTCTCATCCTTCAACTATCTATTCTAAGTAGATACACAGGGGAGAATGCTTGAATATAATTTAAGTAGAGATGAACAACATTAGTCGAATATCCATATTGTAGTTTTGCTAACCATTCTATTATTTCACATAATCAATGACCACCACCAGAGTAATAGATATTTTATATTTATTTTATATCCCAAAATTTTCTGGAAGAGGCATCCCAGAGTACATAAGGGTTGCATTATTTGTTTACTAGCTCAGCTATTTTTTTCCTCCATCTTTACCAGATTGCTTAGGCTTATTAAAGCATGATGTGCCAATTTATGTTTTACTTCGCAGGTGGATTAGGGTAGCATATATCTTCCCTGCCTTTCCACGTGCCATCTTTCAAAGTGCAATGAAAACTCTTTCCATGTATTACTCTATGGGTTACATGATAGCCATAATTCATATGAATTTATAGAACAGACATTTTTTCTGTTCTATCTCTCTGAAGCATCTATATTTTTATAAAAGGGATATAGTAGAGAATTCTACACAATCATCTTTATTGAAGCAGTCTTCTCAATAGCCAGGTACAAGACCAATTTAGATAGCTATCAGTGGACTTTGTTGGATAGAGAAAATGTAGTACTTTCACACACTGAAATTTTTTGTTCAATCATAAAGAACAAAATTATGACTTTTGTAGGAAAACTAATTAAACCAGCATCCTTGGTGCTTTCTATCATCATGATAAAACACCATGACCAAAAGCAACATGAAGAAGAAGAGTATTATTTGGCTTATATTCATATAACATGGTTCATCACTGAGGGCAGCCAGGGAAGAATTAAAGGCAGGACCTGGAGGAGGGAACTGAAGCAGAAATTAATTATGGAAGAGCACTGCTTACTTGCTTACTCCCATGGCTTGCTCAGCCCACTTTCTAATAACATGCAAAGCTACTAGTGTCTAGCCTTTCACCCAGTAGGATGGGGTCCCCCACATCACTCACTAATCAAGGAAATTCCAGACAGAATTGCACTCAGGCAATCCGTTGGAAGCATTTTTCTCATTTGAAGTTCTTTCCTTCTCTCTCTCTCTCTCTCTCTCTCTCTCTCTCTCTCTCTCTCTCTCTCTCTCTCTCTCTCTCTCGTATAGAATAGAGTTTATTCAGGGCATGAGGAGGGGGAATCAAGAGAGTAGTACAGGCAGTGAAAGACAGAGAGAGAGAGAGAGAAAGAGAGAGAGAGGAAGAAAGAGGAGGAGGAGGAGGAGATAAGTAGAGGCCCCGCCATGAGCATATGGAGAGAGGGGGTTGGAGGGATGAGAGGACAGAGCAGGAGCTGGAAGACAAAAGCAAGAGAGGGGAATTCTTTTTCAATGGTAAATCTAGCTTGTTAAAAGTTGAAAAGCATTTAATCGGTACAATGATTTCATCATATGAGAAATAATCCAGACTAAAATGGATATATATATATATATATATATATTACACTTTTTCTCATATCTAGAATGTACATTTATAAAAAATAAAATATGAAATTAAGGCAAGGAATATTTGGGGGAAAGGAATGAGAATAATGGGGGGAGAGGGCAGAGAGAAGCATGGATGTGCGATGAAGAGCATCAAAGTATGATATGCATACATATGACAAGAAAATCTTTTCTTTCTTTTCTGTGGTGAATGAGTGCATACATACATAATTGGTGGTAAAAGTATAAAGTCCTAGACAAAGCTCTGTGTCTTCATAATGCCTAGTGTAAGGGTATAGAAGTTCACTGAAATAGAGGCTGAGACCAATATTACCTGTAAGGTAATTTAATGTGATTACAAACATACACACACACACACACACACACACACACACACACACACACACACACACACACACACAGAGTTTCCATTTGTGACAGTGAGAATGAAGTAGAATTATCTAAGTTTTTTTTTACCATAAAAGTGTGAAGACATAAAGCACACACATTTTAATAGCATTTTGAGTATTTTTGTATGTGTAGCCTCTGTACTTTTTAGAGGTTATGATACACAGATTTCATGTGTCACTGATATTGTATAAATAATTTAAATCCTCTGAAGTCTTTATTTTTTAAATGAGACAAAAGTAAAGTTTCTCTAAATTAAAAAATCTTTCAGTTACTGTTATAACAAAGACACAAAGTATGTTTAAATATTACAAACACATCTATAAACGAAGTTTCTGCCTGTCTTTTAAAGTCTGAAACAAATTTGTAGCTTAAAAAAATCCTCTAAATTCCTCAAACTCCTGCTAAGGAAGGATGTGCACAGTAGCAATTAGGACAGTTAATCAGTTGGATTTGTCATCTAAAGGGGACAAAATCATTAACGAGACACTGGGTGGCCAATGACAGCTTAAATACTTATAAATCACAAAATTGTCAGCTCTTTCATTTGCAGGGGATAAGTTCAAGCATCTTGGATTTAAAATTTTGATTTCTGTCACTTTGTTTGGAACTTTGTCATGCAGAAAATGTTGATAAGAGACAAACAAGCAAGCTGTCCTAGATACACACTTAATGTATGTGAACTACCTAGCAATCTCATTCAACTTCAGCAGACACTTCAAGATTCTTACACAGCAATTGGGCAGACTGTGCAGCTGTAGGTTTCTGGTTTAAGTCGTTCAGTGATGGTCAGCATAGCTGTTTCCCTTAGGGACACAATACAAAGCAAGACAAAATCATCAGGTATCCACACCCGTAGCTTAAAGGAATGATTCCAATCTTATCAGAAATTGCCAAAATTCACCTTTCTAATGGTCTCAATTGGGTAAGATTATCATTGAACATATTGTATGTGTGGCTTTTTCTCTAGGTTTTCTTTAAAATCATGACCCTCTGGCTTCTATGCCTCAGTGCTAGGATTAGAGATTTACAATCCAGCAGAGCTTCCACTTTCTTTTGTGCTAATTGTGTAGTAATAAAAATCAATTCATTGTGAGTGAACACAACAGTTTTATTGTTACAAGTGATGTAAACTGAACATTTTAACATACAAAATTTTCTGAATTTGCATATTTCCACATACCTGTGTAGGACTTCAAGAGCCTTAAAATAGCATGTTTAGCATCTTGAGAATGTTTCAAGTATCCCTTTGTATTTTGTTTGTTCTAAAAAGACTACTATGAATTCTTCTTAACAAAATAACAATTTGGTATTATTGAGCACAGGCAGTATGCTTTGTAATGCGCACAGCAGATATCTCTCCATGAAGCCGAAATTGGTCTGTAAGCCGCAATCCTCCTAATTCCAGGCTTCCAGGTGTCTAGGATTATATATCTGTGCTACCTGGTCTTGCTAATCTATTTCCATAACTGAAGATTCATGCAATTGAATCACCCACTGCCCACTTCCTCTTTCTTGGCTTTTGGACCAATTCTAGGTTATTTCTCTTTGAGTTTCAGTATTTCAGCCATGATTTAGTATACCTCACTAAGCAGCCTTTGTTATTGTGTGAATGGTTTATTATACTTAGTATAATGTTCTGCATATCTACCAATCTTGTAACAAATACCAAAATATTTCTCCTTCCAAACTGAGTAATATTATTCTGTATACATATACTACATTTCTGTTTTTCTATAGTTCAGCAGATATGTATGTATATCCGTCATTTACTTGAATAGATAGCCCAGAGCGTAGAACAAAATCAAACACTGCTGGTCTTTAAAGAAAAAAAAAAGTATATTGATAAAATGACTCTTAATGATATTCTGCTATATTTAAAGATCAGTTTCTTATTCAGCTATTGTCAAAAATGTTTCCTCCTTTAGCAGATGGGTACAAAGATAGGGAACTACAGCTAGACATTAAACACAGAGGGAAATCTTGGAACACACAGCTCTAAATGGGATATCTCCATCAAATCCCTCCCCTTGGAGCTCAGGAACCACACAGATGAGAAGGTGAAAAGAGTGTAAGAGCCAAGAGATATGGAGGACACCAGGAGAATCAAGCTCCTTAAATCAACTAAGGAAAGCTAACATAAACTAACAGAGACTGAAGCAGCATACACAGGGCCTTCCTGGATCTGCACCTGGCTCTCTGCCTAAATATTATAGCTTTCAGTTTGGAATTTTTATTGGCATTCCTAGCTGCAAAAACAAATGGATCTGTGATTCTTATGCCTTCTCTTGGGGATCTTTTTCTTCTGTTGGTTTGCCTTATACAAACTTTGATGTGATGTTTTTATTTATATTATTATATTTTATTTTGTTATGTTTTGTTTTTGTCTCTGGATGGGAGGGGAGGTCGAGAGGTACTGGGAGACATAGAATGTGGAGGAAACTGTGATCAGGATATATTGAATGAAAAAAACCCTCTTTTTTTCAATAAAAGGTAGAGTGTGTTTGTGTGTGTGTGTGTGTGTGTGTGTGTGTGTGTGTGTGTGTGTGTGTGTTTTATTCACATTTTGTTTAGTGAGAAGGGAAAATAAGCAATTGTCTTAGTCAGGGTTTCTATTTATGCACAAACATCATGACCAAGAAGCAAGTTGGAAAGCAAAAGGGTTATTCAGCTTACAATTTCACATTTTCTTCATTACCAAAGGAAGTCAGGACTGGAACTCAAGCAGGTCAGGAAGCAGGAGCTGATGCAGAGGCCATAGAAGGATGCTACTTACTGGCTTGCTTCCCCTGGCTTGTTCAGCTTGCTTTCTTACAGAACCCAAGATTACCAGCCCAGAAACGGTACCACCGTTTTATGGGTTCTCCCATCCTTGACCACTAGTTGAGAAAATGCCTTACCGTTTAATCTCATGGAGGCATTTCCTCAAGGGAGGCTCCTTTCTCTGTGATAACTCCAGCTTGTGTCAAGTTGACCCAAAAAACCAGCCAGTACAGCCATAATTGTGGGTAGATTAGAAAATAATGTTTGGGGGCTGGAGGGATGACTCAGTTCTTAATAGTACTGGCTGTCACATCTCAGAGGTCTTAGTTCAATTTCCAGCAACCACATGGTGACTCACAGCCATCTATAATGGATGGGATTTGATGCTATCTTCTGGCATTCAGGCATACATGCAAACAGAAATTTCATACATAAAATATGTAAATAATTTGAAAAGGAAAAGAAAAATGAAAGGAACTTGTGAGGGCCAAAGAAGACATCTTGCTGGTGTCTGTTTTCTCTTTCTACCCAGGTGGTCCTAGGGATTCAGTTAATGTTTTCAGGCTCAGAGGTAGCTTGTTTGACCCTTCCAGTCATCTGACTCACCTCCTACAGTAGTTTAAATACACTTTGAGTGGGTTTTGTGTAAGATAGAGGATGAAGATCCATTTTCATATTGTGCATGAAGATGAAAGTTTCCAAGCACTATTGCTTAAATTGTTTCCCACTGTATACCGTTGGTATTCTTACTGTGACTGTTTTTTTCATTCTGGGCTTTATTCCATTTCTTGATTTACATTTCTTTGTATACTGTATTGTTTTTATTCCTAAAATTTGGTCATAGACTTGAAATAAAAAATGAAATACTTTCTCTGTAGCTTCTCAGTCTCTCTCTCTCTCTCTTTCTGTGTGTGTGTGTGTATGTGTGTGTATATGGTGTGTTTGTGTGTTTTCATATGACTGTCAGGATTATTTTCTATTTCTGGAGAAAGTTTCACTGAAATTTGCAAAGGAGAGCAGCAAATTTATATATTTCTTTGGACAGTATGGAGATGTTAACAATTTAACATCTTCCAACTTCTTCCAACATTCTTCCAACCCATCATCACAGAAAAATTTACTGCTTGACTTGTTTTTTACTTATTCTGTTGATGTTTTATAGATTTGCATAAACTTACTCAAATATTTTATCTTAGATTTTAGATGTCTTTTTCTACTCAACTTATCAGGCTAAGTGTGGACATGATCTAAGTCAACTGTTAGACACTAAAGTATAGTAATTGTGTAAATTTATGTGTATACGTGTGTGTTGGACATCTGAGTGTGCAGCTACAATCTCTCAGTTGGTTTTCGTGGGGGTCAAGAGATAGTAATTGGATGTCTTCACCCAGACAATAGAGACTCTTTTGATACCAATAAATATGTAGGAGTCTATGCCTCCAAATAATCCTATATAGAATGTACAAAAATCAAGATGTCAGATATACTAAGGGAATGATTCGTGTCATTTATTTGTTCATCTTAATTTGTTTGGCCAATGAATTAAAAATATCTTTAAAACCATTATAAACTGGTCTTGAAAGGACCCAAGTTTGGTTCCCATTTGCTACATGTGGCAGGTAACAACCATTCGTAACTCTAGCTTCAGGAATCTGCTGCCCACCTCTAGCTTCTGCAGAGACTGAACTCACACACATGCATATGACAATATGCCTCCTTCCCTTCATATACACATAATTAACAATAAAGTAGATCTTTTTTTAATAAAATAGGTTTGTTGTCTCCTTAAATAAATAAGCACTAGACAGTAAAGTGCTGGATTAATCAAAGGGAATCTGGAATAAAGAGGAAGAGATAGACATTATCAGTTGAAATAAAATTGGCTAAAGTGACAGGGAGTGCAGCAGGTTTATGCTATATCCCCTGATTAATTTAACCTTCAGTATTTTTTGAGTTCCCGAGTCAATAAAATCTAAGGCCTATAAAAATAATGATAAATAACATCACTCTGCGATGATTTGGTGATGTGTGAATTCTGTGATTTTTCTCACCAATGGATAAGAATTTATGCTGAACTGCAGACTGACATTGCATGACTCTTGCTTTTTTTGTGTTGTAAGCTGTAGTCTTCTGTAGTCTGCCTGAGTTTGATTTTCTTACTTCCTGGATTCAGGTTGAACTCAGTCAAGCAAGGATGGCAACAAGTAGGAACATGGAGGAAGCACACTGAAGGTATTTCTGTCATCTTTCTTCACTGTTTTGTAAAATTCATTCTTTATTTCACACATGTATACCATATACTCTGGTTATAATAACTCACAACTAACCTGTTCTCATGTCCTTCACTCCCCAACATCCACTTTCTCTTTCCCACAATCCTTTCCCCACATTCGTGACTTCTTATTTGTTTTGAGACCCTGAGAACTTTTTTTATTGGATATCTTCTTTATTTACATTTCAAATGTTATTCCCTTTATCAGGTCCCCCTGAGAAACCTCCTATCCCACCCCTTCCCGTGGCTTCTATGAGAGTATTCCCCAACTTGTCCACCTACTCCTGCCTCCATGCCCTCGAATTCCCATACACTGGGACATTGAGCCTTTATAAGACCACAGGTCTGGGGATCCATCCCATATACAGTCACCAAACTCAGACACTATTGTGGATGCCAAGAAGTGCTTGCTGACAGGAGCCTGATATAGCTGTCTCCTGAGAGGCTCTGCCAGAGTCTGACAAATACTGAGGCAGCCAACCATTGGACTGAGCACGGATCCCTAATGGAAGACTTAGAATAAGTACTGAGGAGCTGAAGGGGTTTGCAATCCCATAGGAAGAACAATAATATCAACCAACCAGACCCACTAGTGCTCCCAGGGAGAGTTTAACTATGACTTTCTGTTTGACTAAAGGGTTGGAATACTCACAGGGAAATGGTGAGGTCACTTAGTTGGTACACAAATAAAGAAAATAACTGTTCCTCCACCAGAATTATCTATAGCAAGCACATTAGCAAAGGGGGTTCCATGAGTCCCTTCTTAACTGATTATTGGCTGTTGACAGGCACAGATTTCTGCAGGACTATTGCCTATGCAATTATTGTGAGACTGTAGCTGCATTCGCTGTGCCATCAGAGAAGAGAATTTTTACAGTCCTTCTCCATGTCTTCTAGATTTTACATTTCTTCAGTTCCTTCTTAAATTCCTTGATTCTTAGATGGGGTATGTTAAATGTCTGGTTTGGAGCTGAAACCTCAACCATCATTTATTCTCAGGACTTTGAACTGCCATGCATCTCTGCATTCGGTAGCTTTCATTGCAAAAGGGCTTCTCTGATTAAAGCTGAGAGTAACACCTGTCTCTGGGTATACATCAACGTTTAGAAAGCATCTTGGCACCATGATATTTATCTAAACAGCAGTGCTACATTTGATACGAGGGGTTAAGATCTCCTCAGCCAAGAGTTTATGATCAGGATAAGAGTACCAGGCATGAATTACTTCTTGTTTCTGGCTCCAAACTTATGGAAGAACAATGGATAACCCCATATCAGTCTTACTAGCATTTCAACAGTGGACATTTCTTGCCTGGCCAGTTCATACAGTGCCTGTAGATTCATAGTTTGCTAAGATTACTTCTGCCTCTGTCCTCCGGTGGCTTGTATAGCTTTCCGGCACTATGAAAGCTAGATAGAGGGAGGAAATATTCAGTTTAGTTACAGTTTGATTTCTCTATATCTTACAATCTATGTTTTTAGCAGAAGGATCTTACCAACTAGTTCTGATTGGCAACCAAGAGGAATGACAAGATTCTGCATTGTTTTAGAGGTTCCAGTGCCTTCCTGTCTCAAATCTTACAAGGAAGTATCTCACATCTGGCACTGAAGTTTTTGTTTAATACCTGTAGCTTTCAGAAGCAGCTGTATACAGCTCTGTCGGGAGTCTCCCTTCAAACTCTCTCTCTCTCTCTCTCTCTCTCTCTCTCTCTCTCTCTCTCTCTCATTTTTAAATTATAATTTTTTAAATTGAGCTACAAATTAGGTTTACATATGAATTTTGTCTTCGTTAGGATTTACATTGCTGGAAAGAGACACCATGATTATAGCAACTCTTTCACTTTTTTTTTAATTTTTATTTTTTGAGACAGGGTTTCTCTGTGTAGCCCTGGCTGTCCTGGAACTCACTCTGTAGACCAAGCTGGCCTCGAACTGAGAAATCCACCTGCCTCTGCCTCCCAAGTGCTGGGATTAAAGACGTGCAACACCATTGCCTGGCGATTATAGCAACTCTTCTAAAAAAATTATTTAATTGGTCCTGGTTTCTAGGTTCAGAGGTTTTGTCCATTATTGTCATGGTAGAAGGCATGGATGCACAAAGGAATACATGGTGCTAGAGAAGGTGCTCAGAGTTCTACAACTGGATTGATGGGAAGCATTTGAAACCTCAAAGCTCACATCCAGTTACAGGTTTCCACCAACAAGGCCACACCTCCTAATAGTGCTGGTCTCTATGAGCCTATTGTAGCCATTTTTATTCAAGTCAAAACAGCTTTAACACATTCTTTGCTTTGACTATCTTTCCCTTCTTATGTTGCCCACATCCTCATTCCCAACCTTGCATAAATTTTCTATATCTAGTATTTTTCTCTGTTTTCATAATAAATATGTTCTGTTATTCATCTACCACGATATCAACCCCCACCTGAATGACCCTTTTCTACTTTATTATCTCCTATATATATTCCAAGTTATTTATACAACTCTAAAAATTTGAAGCTAGAATCAACACATGAGAGCAACCATGTGGTGTTTCTTTTTTTCTGCATCTAACTTACCTCACTCAGCATAGTTTATTTCTTGTCTATCAATTTATCTGGAAGTTTTATAATTTAATACTTCTTTATACTTAGACAGAATTCCATTGTGTATATGTAACACATTTTCATTAATCATTTATCAATTCCATATCTGAGCTCTGCTGACTAATTTTAACTATAAACTTGGCACAACCTAGAATCACTTGGGAAAGAGTCTTAATTAGTAATGAAGAATTTGCTAGACCAGACTGGCCTGTGGGCATGTCTGTGGAGGAAAGTTTTGATTGTTAATTGATGTAGGAAGACCCAGCTTACTGTGAGTGGCACTGTTTTCTAGGCTGGGCCATGAACTGTGCATTAGAGAAGAAAATTAGTAAGAAAGCAGGAATCAGAATGGATAAATTAGCTTCTCTCTGATCTATATTGTAGATATCATCTGATCAAACCTCTGGGACTTTTCTGCAATAATGAACCATAACCTGAAATTGTAAGCTAAATAAAAACCCTTCTTCCTGAAAGTCTTTATCAAATAACTTATCACAGCAACAGCAATGAGACTGAAATATAAGCTACTTTGAACAGATGAACAATGAATATGTTTGAACCTGTATCTCTGTGATAGGTCTTATAAACCTTTGGGCATTGTGATGGTTTATATATTCTTGGCCTAGGGAGTAGCACTATTAAGAGGTGTGACCTTGTTGGAATAGGTGTGTCACTGTGATTGTGGGTTTTAAGACCCTCATCGTAACTTCCTGAAAGTCAGGATTCTCCTGTCTGACTTTGGATGAAGATGTAGGGCTCTCAGCTCCTCCAGCCGCACGTCCACCTGGATGCTCCCGCCTTGATGACAATGGACTGACCCTCTGGACCTGTGAGTCAGCCCCAATTACATGTTGTCCTTATAAGACTTGCCTTGGTCAAGGTGTCTGTTCACAGAAGTAAATCCTTACAGCCATACACCCGAGTATTCAAATAATAGGTCTATTTTTGTCATTGTCTATATACGACACGCTGATTGACTTTGTGGCTATACCAGTGTACATTTCTCCCAGCATTTGTTTTTCCCAAATCCTTTGCAGCATTTATTCTTTTTTAAAATTTTATTCTTCATTAGTATACTTAAATTAAGGTTCATTACAGAAGATATTGTTTACTCTTGAGAATGTGTTTTAATTATATCATTTCTACCTTCCCTCTCCTCCCTCCACGTCCTCCCCTATGTCTCTATGTTAAGTTGTACTTGCTCCTTTTACCTCTAGCAGTTTTAAAGTATTGGGTTTTATATTCAAGTCCTTGATCCATTTAGAGTTGAGTTCAATCCAACATCCCTTTGTAATAAAAGTCATGGAAAGATTAGGGATGGAGGGAAAATACTTTCTCCTGCACAAAACATGACTAAGAAGCAAGTTGGGGAGCAAAGGGTTTATTCATCTTAAACTTCCACGTTGCTATTCATCACTAAAGGAAGTAGGACAGGAACCGAAACATGGAAGCAGGAGCTGATGCAGAGGCCCTGAATGGCTGCTTCCCACTGGTTTGCTTCCCTTGGCTTTCTCAGCTTGCTTTCTTATAGAATCTAGGACTACCAGCCCAGTGATGTCACCACTCACAATGGAATGGACTCTACCTTATTTTTTCTCCTTTTTTTAAAGACATATTCTTTATTTACATTTCAAATGTTGTCCCCTTTCCTGGTTCCACCCTCCCCCCAAAATTCCATAAGCTGTCTCTCCTTCCCCTCCCCCGCTTCTGCTTCCCTGTCCTGGTATTCCTCTACACTATGGCATCAAGTCTTTCCAGGACCAAGGGCCTCTCCTCCCTTTAGTGTCTAACAAGACCATCCTCGGCTGCCTATATGTCTGGAGCCCTGGGTAACTCCATGTGTACTTTTTGGTTGATGATTTTGCCCCTGGGAGCTCTGGGAGGACTGGGGGACTCATATTGTTGTTCTTCCTGTGGCGCTGCAAATCCCTTCAGTTCCTTGGGTCCTTTCTCTAGCTCCCCCATTGGGGACCATGTGCTCAGTTCAACGGCTGGCTGAGAGTGCCCCCCTCTGTAATTGTTATGCACTAGGAGAGCCTCCCAGGTGATAGCTCCTGTCAGTCAGCACTTGTGGGCATCCGCAGTAGTGTCTGGGTTTTGTAACTGTATACAGGATGGATCGCTGGGTGGGGCAGTCTCTGGATGGTCTTTCCCATCCAGATTCTGCTCCATCCTTTGTCTCTGTATCTCCTCCTATCTGTATTTTGTTCCCCTTTCTACAAAGGACCCAAGGATCCATGCTTTGTTCTTCCTCCTTCTTGGGCATCATTTGATATGTGAAATGTATCTTGAGTATTCCAAGCTTCTGAGCTAATATCCACTTATCTTGGGTGCATTCCATGTGTGCTCTTTTTTGATTGGGTTACTTCACTCAGGATGATATTTTCTATTTCCATCCATTTGTCTAAGATTTTCATAAATCCATTTCTTGAAGCCCATTTCCTTGCCCTTGGTCAATGTCAGACTCCTGCCAGGCAGCAAGGCACTGCAATAATACTCTCTACACACATAGGACTGTTTAATATAAGTCTTGTTAAGGTTTCCTATTTCACTGTCTGACCTTTATCTTCATCAGGGAATTAATAGGTCATTTTTCACAAACTTCCTATGGGGGAAAATACAATAATTTGGCAAAACATTCAGAGCACCTTACCTTTTCAAATGAGTAGATCATTAAATAGAAATCATTGTTCTACTTGGCCTCAACAGATATAAGTATGGTTCAGATTATTAAATTTTCAGTCTAGACCAATAGTCAGATACCTAGGAAGACAATTTGCATAAGCCTAGGCAGTAGCAACAACTCAATTTCCTTATTTGGCTTTGCATAGATTCCCCTAAGTGGTGGCAGAGATTAAATTCAAGGAGCTTGCAGTACAACCATCTGAAGTCATATGGCTAGGTTTTTGATTAGACTTTGCTTCCCTTTAACTTCCTTCGATATTTTCTCATTAAGAGTCCCAAATATGATTAAGTTTAATTTTCCTTCCAGTTTATCTCCTGAGATAGTATCATGATTCAAATTAAACCTAACAGTAATAAGTTTCATTGAAATTTCAGTAGCTAATAGTACTAAATACTGCTGTATAAAAGATTTCAAAGGTCTAATTTCACCTATGTCCGTACATTTTCATTTTATACCTATTTCCAACTATTAATGCAAGTGTAAAACATTATACGTTGACATCTTTTGGCATCAACAAATTTGTATGTTAAGGCCCATTCATATACTAAAAGACACGGAGGATCAAAAATATAGTGAAATAACAAGAGTCCTAGTCAAATAATCAAAGGAAAGTTGATTGTTCTGAAAGATGTCAATAAAGCAGGTTAAAGCAGGAAGAAGAGGGAAGAAAAATGAAGTGTTTTCTCTAAGATTGTATCTCTTAGGAATGTCAAAAGCCACACCTGTGTGACTACTTAGTCACAACATGAATGACAACAACAAAAACATACACACATTTACATATTTTAGATAACAACAAGAAAGTTCCAACCATATAAAAAGAACTACAAAGAATGCTGACCATGGAAGAAATAATCTTCTCCAGGAAACATACATATAAGCAACATTACACAGACTGAGTAGGTTATATATACCAATCATCCTCCTCCTCCTCCTCCACTTCTTCCTCTCTCTCTCTCTCTCTCTCTCTCTCTCTCTCTCTCTCTCTCTCTCTCTCCCCTCACACCCCCTTGAGAGTTTCTTATATTTCAGAATGTCATTGAACTCTCTTTATATCCCCAAAAGGCAAAACTTTCCTGATCCTCCCGTGTCTACCTTTAAGAACTGGAATAATAGGAATATATTCCCAGCCTGGGAATGATTATCAACTAGATAACATTCTCTTATTAGTATGTTATAGCAAAGAAAGCTGGCTCCATAGTTGGGGAAAACCAATGGGAATTCATTTAAAAAGGTTGCTTAACTGAAGGTTAATAATTATACAAAAAGTATAGAGACTTGACGACTTAGAGTTGACTTGTTTATATGTTACTTATCATTTGTATCATTGCTAGTATGAAGTTCATGCAAAACAGTTTCAACTGTACATGTTAAATTCTTACCTTTCTGGATGGCCCAATCTTCTGAGGTAAGTCAGCAGTTGTTCTATGTGCTTCATGCTAATGTTAGAGCACTTGATCCTGGAGGATTATACCCCAGTTTCTTGATGTTTAATTAGCAAAGTGTTTAATCATAGGCAAAGCAGGGTAGAGAAAATTGATTCAGTTTGAACTCTTCCATAGAAGCATGTTAAGTAGATAGAGAGTTGACCCCTAAAAGAACTAGTAGGGTATTGCTTTAGATTACTGTGTGGAGTCTATCATTGTATAAGATTTGACTTGACGGTGGACCATATCTATAATGTGGACTCATAAATGATAATACAACTGAGAAATTCCTAGCACCAGGTGATGTCACGGCCATCTTTACAATATATAACAATATAGTATACATATGTTTATGGCAGTGTCAGATGCATAAAAACACAGCACATGTAACTGTCCATAGTACACAATACTTGAATTCAGGAGCTTCTACACATGATGAGTTTGTAGTACTACTGAGCTGTGTCTTTGCCTTTTAGCCATTGCCTTAATGTCTATCTCTTCAACTTACAAATGTTTCCTGTGAAACAGTAGGCCTGGTTACTGTAGCAGTAGCCTTCCAGGCTTCATGCTTCACAAACTTAACAATTGTGTCATTTTCTTGTGTATTTTGAGCCCCATCTCTCAGAGGTGATGTCTGCCATGCATTTCAGATATCTGTGTCTGGTTCTACATATCAAAGATTAAACTAATTTCAATTCACTTTGTGATTTTTTCCAGTTAAAAATGGAGTCTGACTTTATTTTCCTTCCTTTCTTTTCTTAAATTTTATTTATTTTATTTATTTATTTATTTATATTTTGAGACAATCTTATTTTGCCATCCTGTTTGACTTAGAGCACACTAGCAGACTAGCCTTGAACTTACAAAGATCTGCCTGTTTCTATCTCTAAATGCCAGGATTAGATGTATGGTCATTATGTCTGTCTTGGTATGGAATTTTTTTCTATAGACTTTGTATTCATTAAAAGAGTCTAGTTGACTTGCTTCTTCCCATGGGAAAAACATTAGTAATAAAATAGCCAGTATTGCTGCTTTCTTTTGAGATGCTAACATGAGACTCTAAGAAGTGGAGTGATTCCTGTGGCTTTGTGAGGAAATAGCCAGGAAGGAGAATGTTATCTTTGGTTTTAAAAATACTTTAGACATGCTATTTAGAGATATTTGTCATCAACAATAGCAGAACAGATAAAAGAACTCTGTGTCTGAGAAAAGCCCTGTGAAACAAGGTGACATTGTCACAAACTGTATGTACACATTAACTATTCTCTAAAATATCAGAATAAGATGACAATAATCCTAAATTTTTAATTTCTAAAAAGTAGCTTCAAAGCATCTAAGATGAGACAGAGTTCAAACTTGTTGAAGAGTAAAGAAAACAGGAAAAAAGCAGAATCAATAACTTCAATATTTTAGTATCAATGCTAATTACTTGAACTCTGAACTTTAAAATTAAATTAATTTAAATCATGAGTCAAATGGCAAAATCAGGCCATAAAGTTTGGGAGCTGGCCCATGATTTCTTGTATAGACATGGAGCCTAAGCCACAGTAAACCATGATGCCTTTGCCAAATGGCCAATCTTAGGTTCAACAACATAAGCTGTGACAATCTACCACTTAACATAATAGCAAGAATTTTAACTGTTCCCCTGACTTAGGAATCCACGAAAGAGGTTCACTATGGAAAGACCAAGTAATATTCATCTGAACTGGTATAAAAGAAAACCCACCCTGCTTAGTGTCATAGTCCCCTTTCTTTGAACTGAGTTGTCATTCTTTTGTGCTATATTTTAATAAATTCTCATTTATCTTTTCGTGTATTTGGCAAATTCTTTTTACCAGCAGCATTAACGCCTTCCTTATGACATTTCACATAGTCAGGATATTGAATTTTAAATAATGCCTTTCAGTCCTCTTCAATCCTGAGAAAGAGTACCTCTATTTTTTCCATGCAACATGTATATCATGTCTCACATTTATTACAGTTCAGATTCAGTGTGATAGAAAACACTGACAAAAATTAAATGTGTAACACATTGTTTTTTCTTCATAGAGATTCTGGATAACACTATTTCAGATAAAAATCGAGTTTGGAAAGAAATAGTGATTATAATACGAATTTCAGAAAGAAACTTATGAATCGAAGATGTAGTCAAGACAAAGACTTGAATATAAGAATAGATATCCTAGATCTGTGGACTGGATACCTACCATTCAGAAGCTTAGTATGATAGGAGATTTCAGAGATTCTGGAAGTGACTTTTCTGAGGAAGAGGCATGCCTAAGGACATTAAATAACTTAACATCTTTCATAAAGAAGTGTGACTGATTGTAAGGTTTCTTACATTATTTTCTGTATGTTTCCCATACTCATGAGTTAGGGAAAAGGCAGATGCCCCTGGATCTATTCCATTTCACTTAGGGTATACTCATATGTGTTCTTCTTTAGAAATGCATTAAACAGGGGTAATGTCTAACTAGAAAGAATAATGCTATAAATCAGTTTAGATCATGTGTTACTCAGTAGATAAAGCATTCTTCTCAGAGAAGAAGCCAAAACAGTTTCTTGCCTTAAGCCCAGAACACCTTCATATAAAAACATATCCATTGGTATGTACAGATGAATAGCACACTATTTTATTTCAAGTCCCACCTTTTGTTTATGAACCTTTCAGTAATAATCAGATGTGAGTAAAACAATAGCATTTCTCAAAGAGAGTTTCTTTACTCATGGCTTGTCAAAGCTCCACCCCACATTTGACAAGGAAGGCAGTGTTATTTTCATCTCCTGCATAAATGACCATTAATACATCTTTTCTGGGATATGTGCAAGGAAATGTCACAAATTTTAACATAATGTTTTTTCCTTTATTAGAAAAATTAGCATTAATTCTTTCTTTAGAGCAGAAACTGGAGATAAATAGTGTTGATTGAAACAGAAGAAAGTTTTACTTGCAGCTTTTCAAGGATAACAATGAGCAATGGATAAGGAGTCATTGGGGAGGAAAGCACTCCCATATGTTGAGAATGGACAATGCCTAGAGAAACCACTGCTAAGAAAGGCATGCTTACAGTGTGAGAGTAACCAGCAGCTCAGCATTAATTAAGGAAAGACATACTCTCATGCAGTGAGATTAACCAATGAATAAAGAGATGATTTTATCAACCTAAATTTTTAGATAATTCTTACATTATTTTTGAAATTCTCCAACAGGTAGTTTTCCTTAAGGGCAATTTCCTGGTCAGGTGACTAACAGACTCATTTGAATTTACTCTTATGGGAGAGAGACAAGCCTATGTCTTTGTGGATTTCTCCAAAATTAACAGTGCTAACTGGGTCACAGAAGATAAGGTCTGGCAGTAACAGTTGGAGGGAGGTCACTATATAATCAGAACATTGAACTTCAAATACCTGACCTGTGATTGGTTTGTTTGGGTAAGAAAAGCTATTCCTAAGTATTTTCAGAGAGACTCCATCCAATAAAGGATATAAGATATTTGGGCATGAATAGCTTTTTAGCTTCAAATAATTGAGACAAAGATCTATTAGGTTTATTAATAAGCTGCAAGCCTAGGCTTGGCAGATCCTTTTTTTTTCTAACCCTGTAATCAATCTAGTTCTCAGTTGAGTGGTCCTTTGCCTTCAATCTGCATCTCACTCTGGTTTGCTCTGCTCCATGGTAACTTCATGGCAAATCCCTTGGTGACCTACTCATTGGGACTCCTCCTGGACTCTCTGCCTCATGGTCACTGCTTGGTCTCTCCACCTGGTCTCTCTAACTCTTCTCCCTGTGAAGTCCAGCCTTCCTATCTCCTCTATCCAGCCATAGGCTGATCAACTCTTTATTAACTAATCAGAGATAATTGGGGAAGCAGATCACTGGGCATAGAAATCAGTATCTGAATATACAGTTCACAAGACCATCTCCCATCAAAATCTAAAGCTGATTGTATGGGAGTGGTCCAGTGTCAATGTCTTTCAGTAACAGTAGGAGGTCACTATATAATCAGAACATTGAACTTCAAATACTTGCCCTGTGACTGGTTGGTTGGGATAAGAGAAGCTATTCCTAAATATTATCATAGAGACTTCATCCAATAAATGATGGGAGCAAATGCAGATGCAAAGTCCCATAGCCAAACAGTAGGGGAGCTCCAGGAGTCCTGCCAATGACATGGGGGAAAGAACTGGAGGGACCAGAGGGGCCAGGGATATACCCTGAGAATATTGCCCACAGACTTAGATGTCTGATACTCACAGAGACTCATAGAGATTAGGAAGCCTGTAGAGGTCTGACCGAGGTCCCCTGCATGTATACTATGGCTCAGTAGCTTGTTTTTCTTATGGAAATTATAACAGTGGGCGTGGGTGCTGTCCCTGACTCTCTTGCTTACTTGTGGGATACTTTTTTGCCTACTGGTTGCTTCATTCAGCCTGGATGTGATGACATGTTTCTTGTCTTATTGTAGCTTGTTAATCTGTGTTTCATTGACATCCCTAGGTGACCTGCTCTTTTCTGAGGGAAGGCAGATAAGGGGTGGATCTTGGGGAGAGGGGAGTTAGTGGGGAGAGTCTTGGGTAGGGAAGGGAAACTTTGGTCAGATATATGATATGAGAGAAGAATAAAAAAATAAAAAAGACAAAAAATTACTTTGTGGATCTTATAAAGACTTCTTTCAATGGGAGGTTTTTTTTGGGGGGTGGGGGGAAAACAAAACAAAACAAGCAAGCAAGCAAACAAACAAAACCCAAAGCTTGCTATAGATATGAAAATATAGCTCATGGAATGGCATAGTCGCCCATTCTATTTCTACATTTTTGTTGCTATGAGTCTTTGAATACTTTGTGTGTGCCAGATATTGAGTTGATCACTGCGACATATAAAAAAGAATTAGGGTCTGTTGGTAGGATTCAAGATAGCCAGTGAATGGTTTTAAAATTCTCTGAAGGAAAAAAAAATACCTCTTCTATTTTTGATTTTTATTGGTACCCAGGTAGCCCAACTACTATTTTTCCACTGTGAAACATAAAATCATTTCTAGGGCTTTATAAAAAGTACATTATCTTACTTTCTGAACTTTAAAGTAAGTTCATTTCAGTTGTCAACTTTAATATTAAAAGGGAGCACTTAGCTTATCGGAACAAAAAAAGTCATATCGCTCTTAAATAAACAACTGTCCATCATGGATGTCTTTGCTTCAATCTGATTAAACTCTATTCTCTGGGGATCAAAGAATTCTAATATTCCTTTTAAAAGTCAGAGATTTTATCCTGCAGCATAAATGAAACCAAATCCTTTAAGCAACTCCTGTTGAAACATTTCACAAAACATATGCTTGGATCAGGTAATTTCTGGATATTGACAGTGGAAAAAGAGTTAAGTCTTTATGCACATTTATAGGAGCATATTGAAAACTAATGGTTTGATATTTTGTTTTCTTTGAAAGTGGATAATGTACAAGTAAAGTGTACATGTAAAGTGGATTTTGTAGCTATTTACTCAGGTGTTTAATTTGTTGCTTGTAAGCATCATTTTAATGAACTTGAAAATAAAATATACTCATTGATAATCCTGTTAGAAAGAACTTTGTAGTTTATGTTGAGGAAGAACAGGGGTTTCAAATAATCATATATTCAAAAAAGGATTTAAAAATAGCCTATTTTCAGAGCAGTTCCAATACCAGCACGATTCTGAAGGAACATAAAGATTTTCAGTACCGCTGCTACACTGATGCTTGTACAGCTCCATCCAGAGCCAGATACTCAAAGCAAGTTTTTCAATGTAAATGAATGGCTTTACATGTCCCTTTCATCATCACCACAAGCCTATAGCTCAGAATGAGGGTTCAGTCCTTGTGGCATATATTCTAAGGGTTTCAACAAAAATGCAATGGTCCTTGCCCTCATTTCCTAATCTACAGGCTAGCTTTACCTCTGCCCTTTCACATCACCCAAACCCTCTGTGTTCCTTCTAGGTATCACATCATCAGGACTCTATCTCTAAGTACCCACGCTTCACTCTGCTGTTTTCATAGCCCTGCTTGCTTCATCATGTCTCATTCAGTATACATAGGATCATATGTTCAGTATACAGGTGGAATCATCCAGTATACATACAGCTGTGTTAAGCTTACTCCTCTTAGTGATGTTTCTCCCATGGCTTTTTATGGTTCATGGGATCATCTCTTCCCAGCACTGAACAATCTTTCATTGTCTGGATGGAGTACAGTTTATGCTTTCATCCAGCGAAGACTATGTGAGAGACACAATGAATAGCTCATTGCTAACAAAGTGGTGACATAAAGCTTCCATGTTTCCCATAGAGACAAGACTTTCACTCACATCACCACCAAGCAGCACACACAATGGCATACATCACATGACACTTCCAAATTTAGAAGAAACTTAAAATTGATGACACCAATTAGGTGGATGTGACATCTTTTCAATTGCACCTGTAATGAATGAACCCTTCTGCTGTTCCACATTGCCACTACCAACTGGTTCTTTCTGGGTTCTGGACCCTGTACTTTTCAGAAAGAGTATTAGTCGCAGAGAGCCATTGCACTCACTTTGGGTATTTCAGTGATGTATGTGGAGGACCACACTTTTCATATGCATATACTACATCATCATATCCTTTCTAGTAAGATGGTTGCCGTTCCCAGTAAGAGCATTTGATGTTGTCAGAGTTCTGGGTAGGACCATATCTGCTGTTACTAGATTTTTAGTCAGTATCATTAAAGGTCTCCTTTTCTTAGAACCTGCTGCTCGACTAATATCACTCATCTACCCTTGTATCCAGTGTACGCTTCCCACTAAATCTCTTAGCATGTGAATCACTCTTAGTGTAAGTTGCTAACCTCATAATTCCAACTTCTCTACCCTGTCTGGAACTCTATAACTTTTGTGTAATAGTGTGCTATGTAATTATCTGAAAGTAAGATATGATGCAATGCATAATATACTCCTCACTAAATGCATTTTAGTGGATGTGATAGTAATGTGTAAGGAGGGAAGAAACATTCCATAGTCCTATCTTTATGTCTTAGGGCTTATGTTCTTGAGCTCATTAAAATGCTGCTTGAGTTCATTCCCCTCCTTTGGGGGGACAGTATGGCTAGAGGAAGCTACTCTTAGGCATTTCTCTTCCCCAGAGAAGTTACACTCATAAAGCTGTAGCAGATTAGACTATAGGTGATAATTTCTTTAGAGACAGAACTAGGAAGACTAGAATATTCTGCCAGTTGAACTCTTGTCTCCAAATGGTTATCATTTCTTCTCTATTGAAGCCACTGATGAGTGTTCTGTGATCTTCACCATGGAAATCTGTTGCAAACCCTGTGGGTAAAACTCACAAAAACAGCAGAAGGTTCATGAGCCACATCTCTCCTGGGGGCTTTAGCTCTTAGATTCTGCACACTCAGGTTACAGCACTTTATCTGATGGTCTTTAGGCTGTCCTAACTGGATGCTGACTGTGGATTTCCATGTCAGTGTGGTTTGATCATCTGCGTCTCTCTATCTGTTCATCCAGTGGGGTACTGTGCTTCTCCATGTGTCTCTTGCTTTTTGGATGTGTCTAAGAGAAGCTGTTGAGATTTTCAGTGTTTGTTCAGCTTTCTACTTGTTGCTTAGACAGAGCAACAACTGAAACCCCTCCTACACTGCACCATAAGTCACAAGGAAGATTTTTTTAAGATTGTGAATATTTTTTCCCAAATGTTTGAACATGAGGCTCTTAATTTCCCTGCCATTTTGAGCAGATGTTCAAATAATTTTATACACTTTTTTTTTTACTCTTTTCCTATAAAACAGTGTGCTTCAACATACCATGCAAGGGCCTAATTCATAGCTGCTAAATACATGCTTGTGTATGCAACTCAATTGTTTAATCACATTTCAAACATGTTTTAAATGAAAATCATTATTATCTAATTTGCTTCTACTAATATATTTCTTTTTATTTTACATAGGCTAATTCTCTTTCAATAAATGGAAAATTAATTTCATATTTAATAACAAGCTAACATAAAGACAAAAAGAGGATAGGAGTCAGATTCCTTAAAACTCTAATGTTCTTGTAAATGAGGACAGAATGTACAGACTCCCAAGTGGTGAAATGAAAGAAAAAGTAAACATTTAAAAGGGCAACTATGGATACACTGAAGACCTACAAAACAAAAACACAAACATCCCCCTCAAACCCCAGAAAACAAAACAAAAAAACCAAAAAAAAAATACCACCAACAAAAAACCCAAACCAAACCAATGCAAAGCTGTGTACCAAATTAGTAGCAATTATCATTAACAACTCATGTGAATAAAACAGCTGTGCACTGGGCTAGTCTTGAGAGAGTTTATGATTTCTGTCTATTAACTTTGCAGTTGAAAGTTTCCCTCAGTTTTATAAATCATAAGTATTTACCACAATTTACTCAGTTACACAACAATTACTCATAAAATTAATTGGCATTCAGGATGCGCTTTCAGTAATTCATCTTTGGCATAGTATGACAGAGTGGAGTTAATTAGCAGTAATTAAAACTATTTTGTTTACCTTCAGTGCTATGTTTATGTTTCCGAGTTGGGGCTGAACTGTCAACACATCAGGAGCAAGTACTCCAGTCCCACTGCAAACTGCCTGAAAATCTGCACTACTTTGCATGTGGGCAGACTTGAGCATGTGGATAAGAGCTATTTTGATGTAAATACGTTATTAAAGAACAAGCGTGAGAGATACCTTGAAACCTAACCATTTGGGAATATTCCAATTGCCCACCTTGTCTAGGCAGTGGGAAAACCATTGATGGCACACTTAGTTGTACCTGCATGGGCAAACTGTCCTTCTCGGTATGGAGAATATAGAACTGCAAATAAAGCTCCTAATGTAAGTTAGAAGAAGAAATCTTTTCATTACCCATTGCACCATTCAAGACTGAGACTCCTAAAGCAAGGGATAAGGATAACACAAGAAAAGTATGTACTTGTTCTTGATGTGACTTTATATGCCAAGGCAACCTTTAGAAATTAAAACAAAGAAACGGATTAAAATATTTCTATGGTCAATTATGCAGTCTAACGGAGGACACAAGAATTTACCTAATGGGAATAATATAGGGTGGTGAGTTAATGAGCTTCTCTTTTCCTGTTATTGTGATTCTTTGTCCTCTGCCCCATTACTCCCTGATGTAGGGCAAGCACTCTCATATGGGGAAGGTCAGGGAAGGCTTTGGTTGGTTGTCTTCTCAGTAGAAGTTGGAGATATGAGAATGTTCTCCCTTGATTATTCAGTTTCTTCAATTTTCTATTTTCTCTCTTCTCCTTACTCCCTTAAAGTAATGCATTTAGGGTGGCATTTTGAGACTTATCACCATAAAACTTCTAAATAAAGAGAATGTAGAAAGAGAAAGAGGGTTGTTACTGAATTTGACTCAAACTATAATATGTTATGTATCCTGGACCATTAGCTGAGAAAAGACAAAATTACAAACAGAATTCCTACCCTGTTAGCAGAAGCAAAGAGACACAACACATCATGTAGGCACTGTGCAAAAAGATGTGTGAGCAGTAGTTCAGCTCTGTCATATGAGCGAGGTTGGGTGACTTGCTGGGGAAATGCTATAGTGTCTATTCACAAAAGATAATACAGTCATGGAAGAGCCAAACAGTCTAGCTTGGTGAACTGTTGAGGTTGTTGGGGCAACTTAAGGGAGCGTGGGCAAAGGTTACTTCCAGGAGCAGGAATAACTCCAAAACAACCAAATCCCACTCAGCTGGTGATTACACAATAAAACTGCACCACTGTATCACCTCCTACACTTGGCAGGCAGCCCAGCTGGTCAAAGAGACAAGAATCAATTGCTTTTGTTTTAAAACAAAATGGGCTGTTGGTGAATTTCAGAACCCTGAAAGTAACATTTGCTTCCAGAGTCTTGAAAGTTTCTCTCATGAACCTTGTCTCTGGAGCTTCTCTCTTCCCTTGAGGAGGGAATGTTATAATTCAGAGGAAAAAATTTATTTAACACACCCATTCATTTTAAATTCATCTACTATAATCATGAGCTAGCCAACTGATTTATTCAGAGAAAATACCAAGTTTTCATATATGTGTGCTAGATGATGTTAGACCTAGGGCAAGATTCCTAGAGTGCAGAAGCTGGAGGAAAAGTGATACCTCCTGTTTTTACAGTGATGGAGAGTTTCAGGCTTTATCACATAGGAAGCATCTTCCTGTGTTATCAAGGTGACAGAGACCTATTTGGCTCTTAAACCAATGTACAATTTTGAAACAGACAGAATTTACTTATTTTCAATTGTCTAAATTAAATGCTTTAAGAACTAAGAAGCAAGAGAATTCATTTCCATGTTTTACCCAGAAAGAACTAAGCCTCTTAGTTTTAATTTGCATTTATGCAAATTATGGTATAATTAAGCGTATACAGTGAATGGATTAAAGCAGAATAAAGATAGGAATTTACATATATTTTCTCAATGTTCCTTTTTGTTTAGACTATTTCATAAGCTTAAACTCAGCCAATATAAACTTGTATAAGTAAAGAAATAAAGAAGTTTGAGCAGCAGGCTTCAGCTAACTTGTTTTGTTTTTCCTTAGGAATTCAAGAGTTAGATCCAACTCATTTCCGTGTTTGGACTAAATATGTGAAATGAGTTGGACCTAACTCTTGAATGCACAGACTCATCTCTGAAGAAGTGTCATACCAAAGCATGTTGAAAGAGCCTGTCTATGCACAACTCTACACTTTGCCCAGTGCCTCTCTGTAAACTATTAGAAGCTCCTTATATGTTTTGATTATTTTAGTAAAATGGCAATAAATATGAGTTGTAATCAAATAGACACGTTACATTCCATTGAAAATATACCTCTTGTTCCCTGGCTCTGGGAAGCACTATCTCATGTCCTCTCATACAGTGAGTGTCCATTCCTGGATTCACAAAAGAGAAAAGATGGAAACTGTGTCCTTCTTCACGTTTCATCATTCTGGAGTGAACCACACCTTGGGTCCTTTAAAGTCACTGCTGAAAGTGCACACTGGAAAGAAGTTATGGTTCATTAAAATATAGATAATGAAGTCTCAATTGCTTTCCATCAAATGAATTACTTAATGGATTTTTTTGTACATGGCAATCTTTGTTAGGCAATTAACTTAGGATACCAAAGACTAACACTTATGAAGGATACAATAGTGAGGACCCACACTGAGAACACTTTTTTGTACAGTGTGAATTTGAATAGGGTGTCCAAAACTGATAATGAAACTTAATTACCACCATGATGATGTAGAAGACAGAACCTTTAAGACTGGCTGGTTTTGGGGTCTCTGTTCTCAGGGACAGATTAATGCAATTATCCTAGGCATGGCTGAATGACAAATTATGGTGAGATTTACCTTATTTTAGGTTCAAGTTTTTCTTTTGCACATACTCTCTCTTTGTGTGCAAGATGCCATCCTAATACGACAGAAGCAACAGCCTCACTAGATGCAGTCCATTGACTTCAGACTTGTGAGCTTCCAGAATAATAAGGCAAATAAACCTGTATTGCCTATCATTTAGCTTGTCTGTTAATAAAGCAAGCATGCCAAGACACACTCATTTTACATTTGCAAACTTACAAATTGGGTTGGTTAGAAGACACATATGTAAAGGGTTTCTCTGGAGGGAATCAGCTTGGTAGAGAATATCCTGCTTGGTCATTTCAAGTAATTTATTCAAAACACCTGTGCTGTGTCACTGACATGACTGAAGTAGCCATGTGCTTCTGTGACTGAAAGTCAGTGGCTGCTTGACATTCTCTTAGTGACAAAAGTTGTAGAATCAGAGAACTCTCTGAAAGGGCACACACTATGGAAGGCCTTAGTACTGAAAGGAAACAATGGAAAATTTCTAGCCAGGAACTTACTTCAGACAGTGTGATAACTCCCTCAAGTGAGGTAGGAAAAGGGAAGGGAAGGGAGGTGTGCTGATTTTTTTTTTTTTGCCAGTTTAACACAATTGCAGTCATAGCTGGGAGGAAGGCATCTGACTTGAGAAAATATATCCATGAGGCTGATCTGTAAGCAAATATGTAGTTTGTTTTCTTAATTATTAATTAGCGGGAGGGTATAGTCCATTGTAGATGGTGCCACAACTGGCTAGATGATCCTTAGGTGTATAAGAAAGCAGGCTGAGCAAGCCACGAGAGCAAGGCAACAAGCAGCATCCCTCTGTAGCCTCTGCATCAGCCCCTGCTTTGAATTCCTCCCCTAAAAATCCTTGTGATGGCATGGGACCTGAGAATTGTAAGGCACAATAAATCCTTTCCTCCCCAAGTTGCTTTTGCTCATGTGTTTTATCACAGCAATTAAATCCTAACCAAGACAGGAGGAAAGATGGAGCAAAGAACTACTCTGTCCTTTTCTTACACATTGGGAACATCTGGGGCTCCATATCCTTCTTTGTTGAGCCTTTCTGAGATAGGAGGAAAGCCGCAAAACATCAGGAAACTAAATTAGCTTGAGATTGTTTTTCCAGATGGATTTTTTGGGGGCCTGAGATATTACATGAATACAAATCTAGTATGTCTGTCTAGTGAAAAATTTATAATAAATAAATCTCTTCCCCGTCCACTGGCTCTTCTGAGCCCTGAAAGAGTGTTATGGTAGACGTGATTTGTAGGAAAAGAAGCTCAACCATGAAAAGAAATTAAATGAGTCCCTTTGCTCTTCTGGTTGTAACCTCTATCTTAAAGCTGCTTTGCCTCGAGCAGCTCAGGTAAATATCAGTGTGAATTTGTAAACAACCAAGCTATGTTCCTTAAACCCTTATCTGCAGGTTTATAGCTCAGCAAGAATTTTGAAAGTCAAGTTTTATTTTCAACCAAGAACATATGAATGATGATCAAGGTCTCCCCTATGTACTGACCTAGATTTTTGCTGTCTTCAATGTGTAAGTAGACTGGGAAGGGCTGTGAATCTTTATGTCTTCTGCACTGTAGCAAGCTAGATTATGGGTGATTCCTTTAGGGCCCAGAGGACAACTTTTCCAGTCCTTTTTATTGCAAGAAAACTCAAAATGACCTCTAGGGTATGATGCACTGGGGCTGTATCCTTTTAGTGTCTATTCCTGTACTCTGGTTATGTTTGGCCTCAGGCTATTGCGAAGATGACACATCTGCAAAGCAGTGTGACAGGGATTATGAAGGACATATGCCTATTTTTTATTTTACTTCTTTATTGAAAATAGATTTTTTTCATACAATATATTCTGACAATGGATTCTCTTTCCTCCACACTTACCAGATCCTTCCCACCTCTCCTCTCTTCCTATCTGAATCCTTGGCCCTGGCTTTCCCTCCCTTTCTTGTTAGAAAACAAACAGGTGGGCTGGAGAGATGGCTCAGCCATTAAAGGCTAGGCTCACAACCAAAATTATAATAAAACAAACAGGCATCTAAAGAAAAATAAAAAATAAAATAAAAAAGATAAAACAAAACTGAAATAGAACCAACCAAGCAAATAGAAATATAACAACGAAGAAGCACAGCAAACACACACAGAAACAGTAGAAGCAGACACACACAGTCTCTCACGTGAATTCCATAAGAACACAGACAGAAGTTTTAGAATCTTCTCAAAAAAAACCAAAACCAACACCAACACCAAAATAGCCAAAAAACCAGAACCAACCAACCAAAAAATCAAGCCCTGATATAGTGATACACCATTGTGAAACAAAGAACGTCCCAAAGTATCCTAGTATCATTCAGTCAGTTCATTTTCTGTTGTCCATCTACTGCTGGGCACAAGGTCTGCTCTTAACTGTGATTTGTGTATCCAGTGAGACTCTGCTGGAGGAAATTAAGTTTTCATTTGTGAGCAGTTTTCAATGATAGCTTCTGGGTTAGGGTTGGGGGCTTGCTTTCACTTCCCTTCTCAGTTCTGAGACTCAATCTGGACCAGACATGTGCATGGCCTATGAGTGATGGCACAAGTCCTGTGGGTTCTCACAGGCATCAATCCTGCTGTATTTAGAAGGGCCTGTTTCTTAGATATCTTCCATCTTCTCTGGCTCTTAGAATCCTTTCTCCTTCCCTTCCTCAGAGTTCCCCAAACCTGGATAGAGACATCCTATTTCAGAACTAGTGTTCCAAGGTACCTCACTCTATAAGTGATGTATGACTGCAGGAAGAAGCTTCTCTGACAGTGGCTGGGAAAGGTACTAATTTATGAGTATAGCAGACTGTCCTTAAGAGTCATTTAATGGCTATGTACCATTAGCAGACCAATAGTATTTGGTATTCTTTTAGGTGTTTCACTGATCTGGTCTAACATTCTTGATCATGTAAGCAGTGTTGGGGATGGGCTCTGTCACATGGAATGAGCCCAAAATCCACTTAGATATTGTTTGTGGATGTTAGTGTTGTCTTTGATAGGCAGGTTACAATCTGTATAACCACAGGAGTTAGGAACAGATTAAGAGGCTATGGGGAAAGGAACAGATATCCCATTGGCTTTGGGCCACTATTGCTTTTCTTGCAAGCAGGCCTTCATTTGTAGCTGGGCTGGTGTTCACCTTCCTCCTTTGGTAGCATGCAGTCTTTCATTTAGTGTCATAAACACCAGTCTGTAAGAGTGAGGCCTCTAAGTTAGCAACAGCTTGACTTCTCTGAGTTCAGTGAGGTGTGTGGGTATCTTCAGCAATAGGGAGTAAACTGCCAATTATGGAGAGTATACCCTGAGTTGTTCAAGGGTTGCAATAGGATACCTTTGGTTTTAGTTGTCCCTCCCTGAATTCCCTACCTTACCCTCCTTTTCCATCCCCTTCGATGTTTCACCCTCTTGTTCCAATTTAAGCCCCCTCATCTACCTGTAACTATCTATTCTATTTCCCTTTCTAGGAGAATATATATATATATCTATATATATATTCTAGGAGAATATATATATATATATTCTCCTAGATAACATCCACATATAAGTGAATATATAACACATTTACCTTTCTTGTTCTGGATTACACATTTATTTTGAAGAGACGGGCAATTACCAACCACAGATATCTTTAAATTGCTTCATTTCCCAGCATCCTGTCCTCTTAAAATTCCAAACTGTACTTTTTATTTCAGTGGCATGGAGAGCAGAGGAATTTCAGCTTTTCTTTCCTACTGCAGTGGTTTTAAATAAGTACTTCCTGTTTTTCTTTTTATTGTCATTTTTATTTTAACACCCAATTTTATTAAAATTCAAGTGGCATTTGTTAATCAAACTATACTTTGACTTTGGGAAGTTTCAATTTTCAGAGGGTGGTTCACTTTGTTTCTTAAAAAGCAAACAAAATATAGTTTTCCTCTTTAATATTGAGAAGAGTAAGGAAAATCATCAGAGAAAATAGTAGTAAAGATGACAAGATGCTGAAACTAAGTTGTTTGTGCTTGTGTGCTTCTCTTAAACAAGCTGATGGACATGTAGACTATAGAAATCCTTTTCTGGTTGCTAGATTCTATTAGAACCCATGGTACTTCCTTTGATCCACCAAGGGGACTCTAAATACATTGGAGCCACTTACTGCTTCCAGTTAATAGATCTATAGAAGCCCTTCAAGAGAAAGTCACAATTTAAATGAGCACCATTTCAAAGTAAAAAGTGGCTTCTTTGCTGCCTCATTTATGTCTCCTTGAGTCTCTGACTTGAGGATAGTACTTGAGAGTGTGTTCATGCTGCACTCACCTCTACAGACTTGAGAGAATTAACCCTTCAGAAAAGATAACCCAGTTGATTTCACAATACTCCAGGCTATTGTCTTACCTTTGCAATTTTAGATTCCCATTCTATTACGCTGCAAGCGAAAATTATGTGTGACTTTCGTCCATGAGACCTATAAAGTGAAATCATGGAATACTAGACCACTACTTCCTTATGAGTTTCTGATTTTGATAATCCTTCTTCTATTTTTTTCCTTTTTTCTCTTTTTTCTTTCTTTCTTTTTTTTTTTTTTGTCTTTTCCCGTGCCCGTTGACTTACTCTTTCATATTGTGGCACAAGGATTCCAGGTTCCATACATCGTGACACTCTACTGTAACTTGCATGAGTCGTTCTTCCTAGGAATGTGTGTGTTTTAAAAAGTGTAATTAAGAGCTGTGGAGGTGGCTCAGTCAGTAGAGTGCTTTCTGTACAACTAAGAGAAATGCGCAAAAGCAAAGTTAGAATTTAGCCTCTGCTCAGGCCATAATATCTGCTGAAACCCCATCACAGATGCCTACAGTACCAGATGGGAACATTGCCTATGTATCAATAGCTCACAGACTTCCTGGTGCCAGAATTTCTCACCGAGAAGTAAATTCATATCAGAGGAGGTGTTGATCACATGACCTGAAGCTCTTCCTGAAGGTTTGAAATGTGAACCTTTTCTACCCCCAGCAACTGCCATATAAAAGAGAGAAATCCCACTTCTGCCACATTAGATTTTATTCCTTTTTCTCCAGGAACCCTCAAGACTGTGTGTCTCTAGTGTTGAAACTGGAATCTCCCCCCTCCCCCCTGAAACACCTGTCAGGTTCTTGATTTTATTCTATTAGATTCCGTATTGTAAAATTATTGGTCTCAGTGTCACTCTTGAACTTCCTCGTCATCTCTAACCTTGCAAGGACCTTGATTTGATCCCACATTAAAAGAGACTGGTGAGGCCCAGAGCTGAGGAAGAGGCAAAGGCAGGAGGATTCCTAATGCTTACTCTCCAGCTTTCAGAGTGAAGTCAGTGAGCTTCAGGTTCAGTGAGTGATATTGTAAACAAAGAACAAACAAAATCAATGAAATAATGCGGAGAAGGAAATTGAGGATGATATCAGTCATTAATCTCTGTACTCCACATGGCTCACATCCATGCCTGCAAACACTCATAAGTACAGATACATAGACAATAAAGACCTGCTATAAATGTATATATGATGGGAAACTTTATTGAGTGGGTATTTTTACAATGTTTTTCATAAAACGAGAGAGTTCTTACACTATATGACCTCTGCTAAAGAACAGAAAGTTGTTATCATCATTCAGAGATATATTCAATTCAAGTAAAAGTTGCATTTTCATTATAAAAGGTGCTATTTTTCATCGCAGTTATAAAAATTCTGAGAAAAACAATTTAAAGGGAACAAATTTTCTTATGGCTTATGATTTATGAAGTTTATAGATGGGGTCAGCCATCTCTATTGCTTTTTCAGTTTGTTTATTTATTTCTTGTTATTGTTTTCTATTTTGGGGAGTGACATGTAGCCCAGGCTGGCCTGGAACCATGTAATGGAAACTGCCTTGAGTTGTTGGTCTTTCTTCTACCTCTGAATTTCCAGAAACATAGGAATGTGTCATATACCCAATTCTGTATTGTTCAGGCCTGTGGCAAAAGAAACATCAAGGTAGAAGAGTGTGACATGGCCTGGTACAGGAAACCTCTAAAGGGGAATGGAGAGGAAGAAGGAGGAAGAAGATAAGGGGAGGGACAGGGAAGAGCCCATTTCCTGGTAGCCAATTCTGCATAATCTCAGGAGCAGTTTAACCCCAGATGAGATTAGCATCATATTCTTATGATACAGACTTTACAAGCAGGAAGCTTTTAAGGGGCACTTCACTTCTTAACCACAACTTTGGGAAATCTCAGAACACATATAGTTTCAACCAACAATTCTCAAGAAGACAATATAATATAATACTATCTAGGGTTTCTCTAGCTATAATGAAGAATCATTTATATAGAGCATCCTCTTTTTCTGCAAGAACAGGAACAGAAACTCAGGGACAAGAAGCAGGAATGATTGCTGCTGCTTCCAGAAACTGTCATTTTTCTTTCTGTCCCCTTCACGTTTTTTCTTAAAGGAAGTAAACTGAAAGCATTCTCAAATTAAAACAGAATAAAAATAATTCAATCAAGTGACTTGGAATCACATATGAGCAACATCTTTGGACTGTAGTTGAAACCCAGACTCTGTTTTTCCTGCTACCCATCACAAGATCACTTCTGCTATTATAAGGGCAAAAGATATTTTTTCTCACCAGCAAAAATTCAATTAACTCTCCAGGGACAGCAGGTGGGTGTCCTGTAATCCAATTCCGTTCTGTCATTATTTTCTGGAGATAGTAGCAGATCCTGCAGGTTAACAGCTCAGTCTCAAACCTGTTCCTCCTTTGAGATGATAGTGTGAGGCCCCAGGTTAGTTTACTAACCATGCATCTGATCAGCCAGCTATAAATTAATGTTTCTGCAAAACCTTCGTTGTGCTCAACTAATTTTTGTGGCTTACATAATTCATGGAAACACTATGACTTTCTGATTTATTATTTGGCAAGAGATAAAGAATTCAGGAGAAGAAATGTACAGGGTTATAGGAGAAGGACGGTATGGAAGATTTTGTAATTTCTCTAGGAATACACTTCCCAGGAAATCCCAGTTGTTTCTCCATCTAGAATATTATCAGTTCTGTCCTTTGGAGATTTTCTGGAAACTTCATTGATAATCAATAATTGATTAAATCACTAGCCATTGAAGATCAACCTTTACTGTCGTCCTTCTCCCAAGAGGCCCAAGTTTCAGCTCTAAAATTTTGCATGTAGTCATTAGGAAAATGCAAATCAAAACAACCCTGAGATTCCATCTCACACCAGTCAGAATGGCTAAGATCAAAACCACAGGAGACAGCAGTTGTTGGCAAGGATGTGGAGAAAGAGGAACACTCCTCCACTGCTGGTGGGATTGCAAACTGGTACAACCACTCTGGAAAGCAGTCTGGTGGTTCCTCAGAAAACTGGGCATGACACTCCTGGAGGATCCGGCTATACCACTCCTGGGCATATACCCAGAGGCTTGACCTGCATGCAATAAGGACACATGCTCCACTATGTTCATAGCAGCCTTATTTATAATACCTAGAAGCTGGAAAGAACCCAGATGTCCCTCAACGGAGGAATGGATTCAGAAGATGTGGTATATTTACACAATGGAATACTACTCTGCAATTAAAAACAATGAATTCATGAAATTCCTCGGCAAATGGTCAGAACTGGAAAATATCATCCTTAGTGAGGTAACCCAATCACAAAAGAACACTCATAGTATGCAGTCACTGATAAGGGGATATTAACCCAGAATCTTGGAATACCCTAAACACAATTCGCATATCAATAGATTTCTAAGAAGATGGAAGGAGAGACCCCTGGTCCTGGAAAGACTGGATGTAGGGGAATGCCAGGACAGAGAAGTGAGAGGGGGTTGAATGGGGAAAAGAGGGAGGGAAGGGGGCTTATGGGACTTTCGGGGAGGGAGGAAATGGGAAAGGGGAAATGATTTCGAATGTAAATAAAAAAAAACTTAGAAAATAAAAAAAATTTGCATGTATCTTTTGTGAGATCACCCCCCCCATGCTAAAGCAACATAGAGGGGGCCCATCTTAATTACACAATTAGGGGTTCATCAAGTTAGCAATTCCAAATTTTAGGATTTGCATGAGAGAAATGGGGACAAATATTTTGTATTTGTTTCATAGTATTACAGTTGCAAACTAAAGCTAACAAACAATAAATCAGTTTTGAGAAACCAAAACAGTTTTTAAAAGTTGAATTTAATTCCACTAGTGAAGCCCTCAGGGAGACACACAGGCACACTGCCCCCCAACAGGCATACACATGTACAAACCCATGCAAACCTTTCCATAATAGTAATCAAAATCATTTTTTATAAAAAATAAACATGAATTATTATTTGTAGGGAATTAGTTCCTCATTTTGTTTATTTTCCTGCCATCTAAATAAAGATTTTCTTCCCCCACTCTTGAGATCAGTGGCTTCCTGACATCAGCAAGCAAAAGTCCCAACTTTCAGGGTGCTGGATACACTCTGTGGTGGTTTGTATATGCTTGTCACAGGGAGTGGCACTATTAGAAGGTGTGGCCTTATTGGAGGAAGTGTGTCACTGTAGGGTTGGGCTTAGAGATCTTCCTCTTAGATGCCTGAAGATGCCCAGTCTGTTCCTGCTTTCCTTCGGATAAAGGTGTAGAACCCTCAGCTCCTCCTGCGCCATGCCTGCCTGGATGTTGCCATGCTTCTGCCTTGATGACAATGGACTAAAGCTCTGAACCTGTAAGCTAGCCCCAAGTAAATGTCTTTTATAAAACTTGCATTGGTCATTGGTGTCTGTTCACAGCAGTAAAACCCAAACTAATACACACTCTGAAGTTCAGAAGCTTTTTTATAATAGCTTCGATGTGAGTTTAATGTTATCATAGGATTTCTCAGGCTTTCCCCTTCCTGCCTAATTCTTCCAATCATAGAGACATTAGTGCTGTCTTTTAAGATATGCTGTGTTCCCATAGGACTGCTCCTTATACTCTGAGAAGCTCATGGCAGAGCTGACCTTTCTGTAGAGTTCTCATTTTATGCTTGTTAGCAAGTTGTACATTTTTAGAGCTCTTTCTGAGCATGTAAAGGCTGCAGGTCTATTTTGATGGATACATAAGATACTTTTCTCTAAAGCAAAGTGACCCTGGTTAACATGAAATACTAGAGAATCTGAACAGGAAGTAAATCTAGCCAGCCTATTCATAGTGATGCCTAGTCTTAACAAATGCAATGAAACAGAACCTTAGAATATTTCAGAAGAGGAGAAACAATGCTTGAAATTGTAAATGAAATGTAAGAATACGAGTTTATGAGGGTAGAAATAAGGGACAGAAATGAATCACTAATCGTATTCGTGACACAATTTGGAATGTCAAGTCTGGACATATGATACTGTTAATGTCACTTTACTTCCCCAGGAATTATCTGTTCTACTGTTTTAAGCACTACAGTAAAATACATTATACTACACTGTAGTTTAAACCTTATGCTTATACAAACTACATAGGATTTAGTTTAATACTGGCTTCTGGTAATTAGGCATTTAAATCACCTCAGTATTCAAAACCAAAAGTTCTTTTAGAGTTGAGATTCTTCTGTGTTATTTACAGTCTTGTTTGCCCAGTGCCTAACACATTACATACTCAGTAAATGCATGCTAAACTTGGGTCCTAATTTAGTCTCTGTGAAAGCATAGGTCAGGGATACTGGAGGATTCTTTCAGAGGTTAGTACATATTATATTAAAAGGGGCTTCTTTCCAGACTAACCAGAGGGCACAGAGATAGTATCCAAATTAATAAAATCAGAAACAAAAAGGGAGAGATAACAACAGAAACTGAGGAAATTCAAAAAAATCATCAGATCCTACTACAAAAACCTGTATTCAACACAACTAGAAAATCTTGAGGAAATGGACAATTTCCTTGACAGATACCAAATACCAAAATTAAATCAGTATCAAATAGACCATCTAAACCGTCCTATAACCCCTGAAGAAATAGAAGTTGTCATTGGAAGTCTTCCAACCAAAAAAGCACAGGTCCAGATGGTTTTAGCGCAGAATTCTATCAGACCTTCAAAGAAGACCTAACACCAATACTCTTCAAACTGTTCCACAAAATAGAAACAGAAGGAACAGTACCCAACTCGTTCTATGAAGCCACAATTACACTAATACCAAAAGCACACAAAAATCAGACAAAGAAAGAGAATCTCAGGTCAATCTCTCTTATGAATATCGACGCAAAAATACTCAATAAAATTCTTGCCAACCGAATCCAAGAACACATCAAAATGATCATTTACTACGATCAAGTAGGCTTCATCCCAGAGATGCAGGGATGGTTCAATATAAGAAAATCCATCAATGTAATCCACTATATAAACAATCTCAAAAAAAAAAAAAAACCACATGGTCATCTCATTAGATGCTGAGAAAGCATTTGACAAAATTCGGCATCCTTTCATGCTAAAGGTCTTGGAAAGATCAGGAATTCAAGGCCCATATCTAAACATAGTAAAAGCAATTTACAGCAAACTGGTAGCCAGCATCAATCTAAATGGAGAGAAACTTGAAGCAATCCCACTAAAATCAGGGACTAGACAAGGCTGCCCTCTCTCTCTATATCTTTTCAATATAGTACTTGAAGTTCTAGCTAGAGCAATTAGACAACAAAAAGAGGTCAAAGGGATACAAATTGGAAAGGAAGACGAGAAACTATCACTATTTGCAGACAATATGATAGTATACTTAAGCGACCCAAAGAACTCCACCAGAGAACTCCTACAGCTGATAAACGACTTCAGCAAAGTGGCCGGATATAAAATCAACTCAAGCAAGTCAGAAGCCTTCCTATACTCAAAGGATAAGCAGGCTGAGAAAGAAGTAAGAGAAATGATACCCTTCACGATAGCCACAAACCATATAAAGTATCTTGGCGTGACTCTAACCAAACAAGTGAAAGATCTGTATGACAAGAACTTCAAGTCTCTGAAGAAAGAAATTGAAGAAGACCTCAGAAGATGGAAAAATCTGCCATGCTCATGGATTGGCAGGATTAATATAGTAAAAATGAGCATCTTACCAAAAGTAATATACAGATTCAATGCAATCCCCATCAAAATCCCAACTCAATTCTTCATAGAGTTAGAAAGAGCAATTCAAAAATTCATCTGGAATAACAGAAAACCCAGAATAGCTAAAACTATTCTCAAGAGCAAAAGAACCTCTGGGGGAATCAGTATCCCGGACCTCAAGCTGTACTACAGAGCAATAGTGTTAAAAACCGCATGGTATTGGTACAGTGACAGACATGTAGATCAATGGAACAGAATTGAAGACCCAGAAATGAATCCACACTCCTATGGTCACTTGATCTTTGACAAAGGAGCTAAAACCATCGAGTGGAAAAAAGATAGCCTTTTCAACAAATGGTGCTGGCTCAGCTGGAGGTCAACATGCAGAAGAATGCAAATTGACCCATTCTTATCTCCTTGCACTAAGCTCAATTCTAAGTGGATCAAGGATCTCCACATAAAACCAGACACACTGAAACTAATAGAAGGGAAACTAGGGAAGAACCTTGAACATATGGGCACAGGGGAGAATTTCCTGAACAGAACTCCAATAGCTTATGCTCTAAGATCAAGAATAGACAAATGGGACCTCATTAAATTACAAAGTTTTTGTAAGGCAAAAGACACTGTCAAAAAGACAAAGCGGCAACCAACTAACTGGGAAATGATCTTTACCAACCTTACAACCGACAGAGGGCTAATATCCAATATATACAAAGAACTCAAGAAGTTAAACTCCAGAGAGGCAAGTAACCCTATTAAAAAATAGGGTACATCACTTCTCGGCCTTTTGGCTAAGATCAAGTGTAAAAAATAGGGTACAGAGCTAAACAAAGAGTTCTCACCTGAAGAATATCTAATGGCTGAGAAGAACCTAAAGAGATGTTCATTATCCTTAGTCATTAGGGAAATGCAAATCAAAACAACCCTGAGATTCCATCTCACACCAGTCAGGATGGCTAAGATCAAAAACACAGGAGATAGCAGTTGTTGGCGAGGATGTGGAGAAAGAGGAACACTCCTCCACTGCTGGTGGAATTGCAAGCTGGTACAACTACTCTGGAAAGCAGTCTGGCGGTTCCTCAGAAAACTGGGCATGACACTCCCGGAGGATCTGGCTATACCACTCCTGGGCGTATACCCAGAGGCTTTACATGCATGCAATAAGGACACATGCTCCACTATGTTCATAGCAGCCTTATTTATAATAGCCAGAAGCTGGAAAGAACCCAGATGTCCCTCAACGGAGGAATGGACTCAGAAGATGTGGTATATCTACACAATGGAATACTACTCTGCAATTAAAAACAATGAATTCACGAAATTCCTAGGCAAATGGTCAGAACTTGAAAATATCATCCTTAGTGAGGTAACCCAAGCACAAAAGAACACACATGGTATGCAGTCACTGATAAGGGGATATTAAACCCAGAATCTCGGAATACCCTAGACACAATTCGCATATCAATAGATTTCTAAAAAGATGGAAGGAGAGACCCCTGGTCCTGGAAAGACTGGATGTAGGGGAACACCAGGACAGAGTAATGAGAGGGGGTTGAACGGAGAAAAGAGGGAGGGAAGGGGGCTTATGGGACTTTCAGGGAGGGAGGAAACGGGAAAGGGGAAGTGATCTGGAATGTAAATTAAAAAAATAAAAAAAAACAAAACAAAACAATGAATTCACGAAATTCCTAGGCAAATGGTCAGAACTTGAAAATGTCATACTTAGTGAGGAAACCCAATCACAAAAGAACACACACATGGTATGCAGTCACTGATAAGGGGATATTGACCCAGAATCTCGGAATACCCTAGACACAATTTGCATATCAATAGATTTCTAAGAAGATGGAAGGAGAGACCCCTGGTCCTGGAAAGACTGGATGTAGGGGAACGCCAGGACAGAGTAACAAGAGGGGGTTGAACGGAGAAAAGAGGGAGGGAAGGGGGCTTATGGGACTTTCGGGGAGGGAGGAAACGGGAAAGGGGAAATGATTTGGAATGTAAATTAAAAAAAATAAAATAAAATGAATAATAAAAAAAAGAATGAAATTCTCTCTAAGATATCTGATAATGCATAACTGAAGTATCTAAAATACAGTCCTACTATGATGTGGCTCTCAAATTTATTTTATTTTGTTTAGCTCTGTACCCCATTTTTAATAGGGTTGCTTGCCTCTCTGGAGTTTAACTTCTTGAGTTCTTTGTATATATTGGATATTAGCCCTCTGTCGGATATAAGGTTGGTAAAGATCATTTCCCAGTTAGTTGGTTGCCGCTTTGTCTTTTTGACAGTGTCTTTTTAATTCTTCATAGAGTTAGAAAGAGCAATTCAAAAATTCATCTGGAATAACAGAAAACCCAGAATAGCTAAAACTATTCTCAAGAGCAAAAGAACCTCTGGGGGAATCAGTATCCCGGACCTCAAGCTGTACTACAGAGCAATAGTGTTAAAAACCGCATGGTATTGGTACAGTGACAGACATGTAGATCAATGGAACAGAATTGAAGACCCAGAAATGAATCCACACTCCTATGGTCACTTGATCTTTGACAAAGGAGCTAAAACCATCCAGTGGAAAAAAGATAGCCTTTTCAACAAATGGTGCTGGCTCAGCTGGAGGTCAACATGCAGAAGAATGCAAATTGACCCATTCTTATCTCCTTGCACTAAGCTCAATTCTAAGTGGATCAAGGATCTCCACATAAAACCAGACACACTGAAACTAATAGAAGGGAAACTAGGGAAGAACCTTGAACATATGGGCACAGGGGAGAATTTCCTGAACAGAACTCCAATAGCGTATGCTCTAAGATCAAGAATAGACAAATGGGACCTCATTAAATTACAAAGTTTTTGAAGAGAATTTCATTCTTAAAGGTCTGAGGAACAGCACTTGTCTATGAGGAGGTGTCATTTACAAGAAATAGCCAACAATATAATTACATCAAGAAATGTGTGATACTTTTGCACCCAGGATAATATTTGTTTTATGCCTGTCTGTGCTCCCCACAAGGGTCCTCTATAAGTTTAAATTCTATTTTCAAAGCCACAGTTTTTTAAAGGTTAAAGGAAAACGCTATTTCATTTGCTTATTTTTTTATTTATTTTGCTTAATGTTCTTTTTATTTTTATAACTTGATTAGACTTCTCTGTGTTTACAAGACATAATGGATAATATCGCTTAGTAGTAAGCATTATTACATATCAGAAGCCAACAAATATATGAAAATGCATTCAATATTATCAATCACTAGGCAAATAAAGATCAAGCCCACATTGTGATGTCATTTCACTCCAATAGGATGGCTGCTATGGGAAAGACAAGAATTACAGCTGCAGACAAGTCTATAAAGGGACAAATATTTTAGAGGCAAAAGCAACAGAGAGTTTTGGAGTATAGCATGAAATTCCCTGAACAAATAAGGAATAGAATGATCATGTTGTCTAGCAATCTGACTACTGGGTACATATCAAAAGAAAATGAAATTAATATGTCAAAAAGACATAAGCATATTTATGGTCATTGCAACACTATCCACAGTATCCAAGAAATGAAAAGAACCTTAGCATCTATCAGTGTATGCATGGATAAACAGATATTTATGTGTATATATTAGAATGATTTTCCATTATAAAATATAAAATCTAGATGTAACTCTAAGAAAATAAAAAAAACCCATGATCTCATTGATACATAAATCTAAAGATGTTGAGTTCATAGAATTAAGCGTGAGCTATTGATTGCCAGTTCACAGGTGGGAATAAGCAAATATTGGTCAATGCTACTAAGACATTGATAAAGAAGGAAAGAGTTCTGGTGTGCTGCTATACCATTGCGGTACTACAGATAATTGTAATATGCTCTATACTTCCAAAAAGCTGGAAGAAAGAATTTTAGATGTTTTCAAAACATAAAATTTATAAACATTAGAGAAGATTGAAAAATGTAAAGTTTTATGTGCTAATACTTGTAAAATTAAGTTATAGTGTATATACATATTTTTAATCTTGATTTAAAATGTTTTAATCATGAAGAAAATTTATTTTTCTTGTATTGTCCCTGGAATATCATTTGTGTGATAATTAACAAGATTATCATTTAATATTTAATTTGATAAAATATAGTAGATGTATATGCTCATACAACCAATAACCTAAATAAATATAATATATGTAACTGTTAAAAGTTTGCTACATTAGCAATATTTGAAATCCCTATTAAAACTCTTATTCCCCACAAACTATAAAAACCTCAATTTTATGCCTCAGTGGGTTGGCCTGCAATCTAGACTACTATAACAATGAAATTATACAACATACATTTCTTTGATAGTTTCTTTCACTAATTTATTCTGAAATAATCTTGGGTACCAAGATTCATTTCTTTTCATTGCAGAGCTGTATTCCATTATGTGGATATACTTGCAAATTATTCTGATCTATTTAATTCTTTGTGGACTTTTTTTTTGGTTCTAGGATTAATCTTTCATACAAAAAATTTCTATGTACAAGTCTTTGTCAATATATGTTTTCATTTTCTAGTTAAATATCTTGTAATTAAGTCACCATTTCAGATGTCTGGTATATATTTAACTTAAAGTCAAGATATTGCCCAGATCTTTTTCGTAGGTTTCATAATCTTATCATCACTGACTGAGAACATTTCTACTCATTGTTCTTACTAAAATTGAAAGAGTATCTGCACAAACTCTGGTGACTTTGGCAGTATTTTGTGATGTTTATAATTGGTAGTTTGTGTTCCACTTTTTGAAGTCATGTATGATTAGTTTCTATTCTATTTTGTAGCTAAGTGTCTGTGAAATTCTTCAACACATTATATTGTATGATCTTGGACTTTGAAAGATTCTTATTGGGTTGCTAGAGTTATCTCTTTACTTTGAATACAAGAATTTATTGAATATAATATTTAAAATTGTTTTTGACAACTTGTGATTTAACATTTTATTCTCAAGATGGTATCTTTCAAATGGCAAAATTTGTGACTTCATGAATTCAAACGTATTATTTTCTTTTAAAGAAACAACCTTTCCTGTGATGTCTAAAATAATGTGAAATCTTTGACCAAAAAGATTTTCTCTATATTTACTATTAAACCTAGACTTAACTATAACAATTTTTATATTTATGGCTCATTAATTTTTAATGTATTTATTTACTTGTAATATCTAAAAGTTCCAGAATACACTGCTGAAGAAATTCTCCTATTAAAGTCTCATTTTTGTGTTGTGGACAGTTTTTGAAGAGAGCATAAAGGGTATACTCTCTGGCCGGGCTATAGGGCTTGCTACTAGACACTAAGGACTAAGAACTAAAAAAGCCCAAATCCAAGAATAGTTCCTTTCCATTTTGGAATCTTGGACAATAAAGTAGCCGAGAAATTTTAAATCATAACAACCTATTTCCATTTTTCTCAGTTACCAACCATAATTTGCTGGTAAGACTATATTGGTGTTTGAGACGAAGAACAAGTCTAAACCAAGCTGGTGCAGATGGTAATGTTTCATCCTTTCTGGCTACCTCAACTCAAACATGCTATCCAATCTACCAGAGGAAAACGTAGCCATTAATCATAACTATCAATGAATGCTACAAGCTACAACAATGATAAGACATACCCACTGGTTTAATAGTGGCACATATATTGGGAGGGGGAGGAGGTAACCAACTACTTCATGACTAGATTAAAATCTCACTTCCTATAAGATTAAGTCAATAGACATCATTATCAGGCCACAAGTATATAGGTAAACAGGTCACAGGCTATAATTGTAAACTAATTCTTAATGACTTATTACTTTACCAGTAGATCAATGCATTGCTTCATCAGAGGTGTTTCTGTATTCTGTGTTACTTTGCCAAAAATTAGCTGCTACAAGAGCAGAATAGCTTTTTTTCCCCCTAAGAGTGTAATACCTGATATATTTACTATGCTCCTATGAAAGATCACATATGGAAGACATTGAACTGTACAAAGTAGTGTAGAATGGTTTTAAAAAAGAAAGTTATCATGTTGAATTGATAAGGCAGGGGTATGTATCAAGGAAGAGTTGGGGTTTGATAACTGTGATAAAAACTTTGTACAAAAATTGAAACTCTTAAGGAAATGAATAAAGATTTCAACTTTTTCTAAACAAACAAAACAAATAAATAAACGTTCAAATATAGTGATATTTTATTTCAAAAACATTTTTATAGCAATTATGCTTATCTTTCCAATAATAGAAATTTAAGAATATACTGAGTAATTCTCTCTCTCAGAGGGAATCCTGAGAATGCTTTTCAAAGAGGATGTGTTTTTACAGAGGCCTTGGTTATCATAGTCTATCCTAAAGAAACAAAGATGTAGTAGGCAAAATATTTATTAGGTCACCTTAATCAAAATTTTTCTGAATTCAGTTGCTCAATTTATAATTTAAAGTTGTTGACCTGTGCAAAATTCATGGTCTTTAATTCTGTGTAAGAATTCTGTCATATTTGGTTAGATTTAAAGTAAATCTAACCTAGCATCTTATTCCTTTTGAAATTTGGAAATTGTTTCCAATTTAATATACGTAGACTATGATATTTAAGTGATAAAAATAAATCTCCTTGCTTTTCCTAGAATAACATGTAACCTCATCTTGTCAAATGGATCTTTCTTTAACAGGCACAGGATGTAGTTCTTTAGGAATCCATTAACAGATCTCATGATGAATTCCCTTCTAAGTTCTAGTCTTTCAATTTTTAGCCTTTAAAAAATTCAAATCCATGCTACTTTGTTTATATTTCATACTAAATTGATGCACTCCATGGAAGTCATTGACCAATGAGAGTTAGATATTGTGCTGGATCTGTCACCAGCTACTGTCTGTTGAAGTAGTCCAGTATCTAAAACCTCCCAAATATTTCTTTGTCCAAACTCTGACAGAAGGATAACATCAAGAAGCCAACACAAAAGATGACCCAAAATTTTTACATATTCTAAAATATAAAGTAAAGGCAGTTTCATCATAGGTGAACTCAATTACATGGTTAAAACCCAACTATATTATTTGATGACAAAGGAAGAGAGTGAGAGTGTTCAGCAGAGAGAGAAAAAACGTGCTGGAAATAGATGATAGATGGATAGATAGATTAGATAGATAGATGATAGATAGATAGATAGATAGATAGATAGATAGATAGATAGATAGATAGACGGATGATGGATGGATAGATGGATAGATAGATAGATAGATAGATAGACGGATGATGGATGGATAGATGGATAGATAGATAGATAGATAGACAGACAGACAAATAGATAGATAGATAGAGGTAAGTGATATAAAGCGTAAGTGGTTTCTCTCTTGTTCTCTGTGGTCTGAGTCCATTTAGTGCTGTTTGGTTGTTCATAGTATTGGAATGCCTACTAGAGCGTGAATAACCTCTCAGGGAAAGTGTCACTGAAGAGAGCTGACTTTCTCCACCCCCATAGGAGTCAAACTTCCAGTAGTGCCTCAGACAGAGGTGGGTCTTCATTAGCTCCACCCTAACATATTCTTGGATTTTGACTTTTGTGCAGGCAGTTCCACTTGATATGAATTTATGTGTACAGCTACACTGTCATACCCAGCAAATGTTTTTCTCTATACATCTATTTCTGTGGATGTTACTATTTTTATGTTTCCTTTTCTTTCATGATCCTTGAGCGTTTGAGATGGCTTTGCAATATAATGAAAAACAGCTCATGTGAGATTGCCTGAGAATCCTGTTCTCACTTTATGTACTCTTGTTGGAGCTCAGGGTCTTGTTTTAGATAAACAATTAATTCCTTTCCATTGTTCAATTGACATATTCATGTGTCATGTGTCAAAGTTAATGAAAATAAAACATAGTTTAATATTGTTTATTTAGCACATTGAGAATTTAGATCCCTATAATTAAATTGTGTTAGTATATTGCTTTAAGACTTTCAGTGGAGGTTTGGAATTAACAATACCATATCAGGTGAGTTCTTTTTCAATTGATCATTCAGCTTTCTTGTTAATTCTTTACTAATGTCACCCAAATGTGGTAAATGAAATCTGGTTCATAGTTAATACTCTTTTCTATACAAAGATCAATCCCTTATGCCTAGAATCCTAAAAATATATATATATAAAACCATAAGAAAAAATACAACATTAAGCTCAAGTTATTTCAATACCTTTGTAGAAAAATAATTTTAAAAAAATCAAATATGCATGAGTTGAATGTCTTTATTATGCTATCATGCCAATTTTCTCTATGATGGATTAAAATATTTGAACTAACCAACTAAACACATCTTTTCTCTTTTAAGATGTTTATGTCAGAGATTTTCATCAGCAATGAGAAATCTAACTGACACATTACTCTTCATAAATCTGTAAAATTATAAAATGTAAATAACATTTCTAAGTAGTTTACTAAGGATAATGCTAGAGTAATATGAAGCTTGTCTTCATGTCTTACAACTCAGTAAAATTAATGATAAGAAAAGTCTGGATTCTGAAAGACTGAAAAAGGATGGGTTGGGGGTTTTCTGGGAGGGGGAAAACAGGGAAAGGGTACAACATTCAGAAGCTTGGAATACCAAAGGAACAATTTACATATCAAAGGATACCAAGAAGAAGGAAGGAGAGGCGCCTGGTCCTGGAAGGGCTCAATGTGGCAGTGTAGGGGAATACCAGGAAGGGGAGGTGGGAGTGGATTGACTGGGGAGCAGGGGGAGGAAAGAGAGCGTATGGGACTTTTGGGGAGGGGGGAGAACCAGTAAGAGGGAAATCATTTGAAATGTAAATAAAGAATATACCTAATAAAAAATAAAAAAGAAATGTAAATGAAGAATATATTTAATAAAAAATGTAAAAAAAGAAGGAAACATTAGAAGACATGATTATTAATGTCACCAATTTGCCATGGGCTACCTAAGATACATGTTTTATTCTGTGGCGGGTAGTTTCTAAAATGAGCTTCTATGGTTCTAACACTTGCCTTAAAAATTCCTTCCCGTTGAGTAACTTGACTGATACATAGTCTATGAGTGTGATGGGGGCATGTCATATCCATGTCTGCTGTGCAAAAGACTGGGATTTTTGTCTTGTTAGTATGTCTTTTCCATGACTGCCTCTTGTTTCACTTGGCTGAAGTATGTGTTATAGGTCAGATATGAATAAAGTGAGGAAAGTCAATAACTAAAAGAAGTGGGAAATGAGCCTTTGTCAAGTCATCCACAGGAAATTAAATCCTATTGCCTATCACATAAAGTGAGCCTCAGATGCTGCCTTGTGCTGAGAGAAAACAACCACATAGAACTGGTCAAAAAAATGTGTGATCAAATATACAATATATGTATATATGTATGTATATCATATGTGTGTACACATATATAAGATAAATATATATGAATATATGTATACATATTTGCATGTATATGCATATATTCACACATACGTATGTATATTGGAATTGTTTTTACCCATAAACAAGAAAAACATGTCTTTTGCAAGAAAATAGATGTACCTAGAGAAAGTCATATTTAGTAAATTGAGCTTATCTCAGACAAATCCATATTTTTCTCATTTCTTTTCTGAATTATAAAAGATGCATGGTCTATCTATGTCAAGAAATTATCTTTCATACATACAATGACATCCAGACAAAAATACAAGAGGAATAAAAGTCTAGTAGACTAAAATTTAATGGTGTTCTCCTTTCTGCTTAACAAAATAATGAGCAAGTTCAATATAAGTGATAATTTGAAGAAGTTTCTAACATATTATCATCACTCATAGCAAAAGAAATAATGTTAATAAAATAAGAAAATACATGTTTATATTTTGGAATATTCTATGACAAATGGAGGTCTGAAACCTGATTCTGGCCTCTCAGACCAGTGCGACTCTCTTGGCGTAGAATATACATTAAACAGAAGCAACATACACATATTAAGGCCTTGATGAAGGAAAAAAGGCACACAGTGTCTTGGACCAGATTATGTAAAACATGAAAATGAGATTGACAGAAAAAAGCCAAATGTGTATAGAAAATGGTGTGAGAATTAATAATTATCATTCTCATCAAATTATGAGCCAAATTATACCACCAGAATCAACAGGCCTACAAGGAGAACATCTTCAAATTGATTAATAGACATATGGGAAAAGAGTGTAGTTATCTAGGTAGCATAGTTCTTAGGTCTGTCCCTTTAAGATAAAGGCACAAAAATATCTTTGAAGATGTAATAAATATGTGCTGCAGGGATTCACAGAATAGCCAAAAAGAAAAAAAAAAGAAAAAAGAAAAAAACTGTTTCCATGTGGATACTACAAAAGACAAAAGCCATGCATCCTTACAAAATGCATTCCTGTTTCTATGAAGGCAAGCCAGTCTATTTATTGACACAGCCCTAGGACCCATGCCTGGCTTCTCACTTCAATTTAGTTGACAAAGACCTGTCTTGCATAAAAAACGGAGCTAAACAAATCAAAGAAAGGTTATTTATTGTCAGAAAACAGAGAGTGCTTAGGAAATACTTCAGCTATAAATATTTTTCAGTTTAAGATTTTCTTTCATGAAAATCAAACAGGCAACCAAAATTACACATTTCATTGAAAGCAGCAGCATGAAAGAGAGAGTCACTAGACAGAAAAATCCTGGGACCCAACAGCAGCAAATCTTCATGTAAATATAGACAGGTCTTCAAAAGGAGTGACAAAGTAGCATTGCACTAATGCATGTTGTTAAGACAAAGAAAAATGGCTTTAAAAGGAATGAAAGTGAACAAAAGTTCACTGAATAACAGAATTGATTTGAAAATAAAGTGCCCAGAAGGCTGGGAGAACTTCTCTGAATCTTGTGGTGAAAAATTTTAGTGACTCCCAAATCTGGATTTTAGCTGTACTAAAAGTCCCGAATAAGAACCTGAAGGAGAACAAAAGAAGAAAGGGCAAGGGGAAAGAAGATATTCAGCTATGGTCCCATGGGAACATAGAAGATGATCCTGCACTTGACTGTGGTTTGGGATTATGAGAAAACAGCACCTAATACTGACAAAAGCAGATCAGCTCCTAGAACAGAAATCAAACTTATTTTAAATGTTTGCTCTGGAACATGGGCATCATGGGTGTGCTTGAGAAGGAGGTTCTCAATGGAATAAACATTTGATCAGTAGAGAGAGTAAAACTTTTTTTTCCCCACAAGGAAAGGAAACGTGTATGCCTGGAGGCATACACAGAGCAAAAGTTGTAGCAAAAGCGAATTATATCTCTACCAGACATTGTGCTAGGCACTGACCTTTTCCCGACTTTTGAGGGACACTCAGACTAAAAGTTACAGAGTTAGAATAAAAGATCCAGAACTTTGTACTTGGGCTGAAACATAGCCCTTAGAACCACTGAAGCTCCAGGAGACTTTCTGATTAGTTTCATGTCTATTCTGGGACCTAGTCTTCATAAGTCCATGAGTAAGTTCTTTTTTTTTTTAATTTTATTTTCTATATTTTTTATTTACATTCCCAATGATTTCCCCGTTTCCCGTCCCCGAAAGTCCCATAAGCCCTCTTCCCTCCCCCTGTTCCCCATTCAACCCCCTCCCGCTTCTCTGTCCTGGTATTCCCCTACACAGCTACATCCAGTCTTTCCAGAACCAGGGGTCTTTCCTTCCTTCTTCTTGGAAATCAATTGATATGTGAATTGTGTCTTCCGAGCTTCTGGGTTAATATCCCCTTATCAGTGACTGCATACCATGTGTGTTCTTTTGTGATTGGGTTACATCGCTAATGATGCTATTTTCCAGTTCTGACCATTTGCCTAAGAATTTCATGAATTCATTGTTTTTAATTGCAAAGTAGTATTCCATTGTGTAGATATACCACATCTTCTGAATCCATTCCTCTGTGGTCCTCTGGATGCCAGCTCTGCTGTGGGACATTTGCCCTGCAGAGTGACCCACGCCTGGAGGGAGCGCAGTACCGTCGGCCATCTTTGCGCTTGAGTAAGTTCTTTACAGGAAACCAATGTCTCCTTTCTATCCGTCTCCATCTTCACTTCCTCTTCCTCCATTTTCCCTTTGTTTCTTCCTCCCTCTGTTTGTTGGAAATAATGTTTTGTTATCAGAGATGAAGTGAACAAGAGGGAGGAAGAGAAAGAGAGAGAGAGAGATCCTCAGATCCTATTGATCTTGTTTTTGTTAGAGAAGTGTTGTTTAGTGATGAAAATGTTTCAAGAGAAACAGAATTCTAAGGAGGGTTTTTAATTTTTCAACTTATTTTCTCGAGATTCTTTAGCTTGATTTTTTAATTGGTTGTATCTGGAGAGGCTAGTGACTCTTGTCCTAGTTGTAAAGAGCATTGATTATCTGCCCAGGGCATGATACTGCATTAGTGGCAGAGAATTTTTTTATTGGGTGCTCTTAATCCCATAAAGAACAAGGAGTTGGAAAAACACTACTCTGAATTTGTGTAGACTAGATGAGGCTCCAAAATGTCACTTTATTTCACTGATTGGTTAATTTTCTTAGGATGCATCATGTGGTATATTGATGTGCCATGTCTAATCGAGTGATAATTTACTGCATCTTGCTAATCGACAACAACACTTACAATACTATGGATTTTGGAGGCAACAAATCCTCATGTTGATCTGCCTCCAAAATCTTCTAATTTTGAGATAATCCATGTCAGAGAAAGGCTGTATAATTTGTTCAGGCAACTTGACCTGGAAGATCCAATAGCGCTGAAATTGTCTGTGGCTGTAGTTTCTGTTTGGACTTTCAGCAAGCTCCTGTCAATGAATCATTCATTTTGGGATTTCTGGTGTTTTAGCACAAAAATATTATCTTTCTTAGAAAATCATTGTCATTTTAAGAGACAGTAGTTGGTTTTTGAATTAAACTGTGATAGAGGCATCTTTATCTGGTCTGTTTTTTTCATAAACTAGTTATTAGATAAGCAAGCCAGCAACACATAAAATCTGAGTGCACAGAACCACTCTAGCATCTTGACAATGACAGAGCCCATGCAGGACAAGTAGGTTCCTTAGAGAAGAAGCAAAAATGCTCATGGTCCCCATTTTGCTTCAATGCTACAGCCTTCTGGAGTTTCCCTATGTTTCATTGATGAAGAAAGATAAAACTCGGGGCTGATAGCCCAGGGTTCTTCCCAGTACTTAGGTACCATCTAATAGTGGAAAGCAGTATCAGCAGAGATTCTTCATAGAGCATTTCTAACATCAACAATGTAAAATAATCCCTAAAGACTGAACTTTGTGCACACAGTGATTTGCTTTGCATGTAAGGAAGAGTGATCATATGGACTGACATGCCCATTCATAGACCATGAACAGTATGCTGATGCAGTTTTTAGTCTTGCAGTGCTTTAATAGATAACTTGAGACTGGGTATTATATAATGAACAGAACTTTTTCTCAGTTTTAAAGTCTGTAAAGTTTAATTTCAAGGGTCTTTAAAAGAAATAAAATGTGATTTTAAAATCTGTATATAAGTTACATGTTCAACAGAGATATATTTCAGTTTGGTTAATTTTATATACGAAATCGACTGGGTCATGGCATATCCAAATATTGTTAAATACTACTCTTTTTATGTCTTAAGAATTTCTGAGTCAAATTGATATCTACATTAGCAGAGAATATAAGACAAATTACTATTCCAGGTACAAGTGGTGGATGGAGTTTTCATCCAAGACATTGAATGTAAGAACAAATCAAAAGTACTCAGGGATGTTTCTGCTGCCTGATTTTCCAGCTAATACATCCATCATCTCTAAATCTCAGGCCAGGAATCCTGATGGGACTGAGTCATTTGGGATTTTGCAGTGAGTTTCAGTTACTCCTTGTAGCTCTTGGACATTGTCAATTTCCATAATCATTTCAGCTCGTTCCAAAAAACAAACAAACAAAAAAAACCTTTGTCCATTTCTGCTCTCTGGCGAATCCAGACTAATGTAGTAGGGAAATAAACAATATACATACAATGTTTCTACAATACTTGTAATACCATCTTAACTTTTATTGTATTCCCTAAATAGGTATGGTAGTTTAATATTTAGTCTTAAGTGAGCTTTAATATATTTAATATTCTGACAGGACACAGACACCAAAAATGTCAGGGTACTTATAGTTCACATATCTTCCTTTTGTTCCAAACTCTGAACCAAGAGATTATGTTAATGCCTATTGTCTTCATTAGAGCATTAGTGTCCCATTTTCAAAGAAATGAAGCAAATAGTCTTAAAATTTCACCAACAAATTCTTTACCTAATATGTAAATGAGGGAATCTGCACTTTTATTTTCATATTCTCAGCAATGATATTAATTTCCCTGGAGAAAATAAGCCTAGGAGAAATAAATTATGTATTAATGAATAAAAACTTCAAAGCATGATAAAGTATATCATAATTTTATTAATATTGTCAAAATATTTCAGATATGTCCATAATTATGTGGTTTAGATATCTTAATATATGTTAGATGATTATATAGCAATTCTAAAGAATTATGCTACAGACATCCATGTCAGAATTGTTCCCGCAGCATTTATTACACAATCTATATTGTTTACTTGGTGAGAAACTAGGAAAACCTTTTGCTGAGACTTTGTTACAGCTCGATCTTTGACTTGGCAATTTAAAGTGTTGTTCACCGAGATTCAAGAGGTTTCTTGAGGAACAAAATTGCTCCAGACATCGCCCATAAACTTTGTAATATACTGAGCTTCATTTCACCTAAGACCTTAGATTTCCTGGTAGCTGTTAAGCCTTTCCACTTGATAGAGAAAAGACTTTTGTGGATGACATCGCCATAGCTTTCTTTACTTTGTCCTGGAGTGGTTTGGTAGTGTTTCAAGGATTATTGATTATCTTTCCTCTTCTATATCCTCTATGTACTTGCAGGGAAAGAGACTCCTGAAAATCAGATTTCTTAGAGAAATTCATCCAAAAAAAAAGTGTTCAATGTGTGGTTGTGTTAATTTAAATGATTTTTGCTTAGTAATTATAATACTGTTATTTATTTTAGTTTATTCCCTGAATAAATGTAGGCAATGAATTTTTATAAGAACAAATTAATAAAGGGTAATAACACAATGAAGATTTATAGTATCTATTAATGCTTTCTTTGCAACATGTTTGTGTTAGCCTGTGAATGCAAATTTATAGGTAATTGGGCACTCATGCATCTTCTCACTCTTGATTCAGTAATTTTTATTTTAGAATCTCCTTGGTACTTTTAGAACACTTAAAGTCCATATTTTCTATGAAACAAATGAACTTCAGGCTTTCAAGTCTCATATGCATATTCAGTCTCCTTGTTTGAGGACAGTTGCTTAGCAACGAATTTTTAAGACCACACATGGCTGAAATATTCAAAATTAATTTTCTGCAACTCAAAAATGTAAATTATTTGCTCTATACGCTTTTGCCAAATATTACCCCTCTCTTTTGTTGTGCTATTGGCATGAATGATCAGCTTTTCTACCATCCAGGTAGGGAGAAGTTAGGTATAGGTACAGTTGGGATGATAGGAGATGTAGAGATGAACTTCACAGTGATTTCCTTGTATTGCTAAATTGTTCCTAGCTCTTCCTATGTAGAAATGTCAACCGCAAAATCTACTATCTCCTTCTCTACCAACTCACAAGCATGGTTTCAAACAGAAACTAGTACATAGTTTATTTTGTAATATAAATTTGCCCTAAGGTGTATAGTACTAGAAGTATGTATGTAAGTATGTATGTATGTATGGAAAGAATTGAGGATAATTCTTAAGGGTTATAAGAGTGGCTCTGAAATTCATGCTTCAACATTTTTTACAGCAATCATGTAGATGAATGGTTGAATTATTGTTGATATTTTATCATATATATTAAGGTTAAGTTATCTTTTGAGATAAAATAATCTGCTTATGTGTGACAGTAAGAAAATGACATATTTTGATTAGAGCTTCATGATTTTCTCATTGTGTCCATATGGAAATATGAGAAATTATTCGGACTTGGTGATGATCAATCAGATTCTGTAAGTTTTTTTTATATGTGTTTCAAGTTTCACATCAAATCAACATGAATAATAATCATTATATTATAAAGTACACATAAAATTAAATATATACATTTGCATTCTTTCTTTTATTAAAAATAAATTCTTTTCTCAAACTATATAACCTCATTAGAGTCTCCTCTCCCTCTATTCCTCCCAGTTACTCCTTGCCTCCCTTCTCTGTCTTTCATTACAAAAGAACAGGCTTCTAAGAGATAAAATTCAAACATGACACAATAAAAGATGAAGCAAAAAAAATCCTATCAGATTGAAGTTGAACAATCTAACAGGAAGAAATGAGTTCCAAGAGCAGGCACAAGAGACAGAGACTCACTCATTCTCACACTAAATAGCCCCTCCATACTAAGCTAATAGCTGTAATATATATGCTGAGGACCCGGTACAGACCCACGTAGGTCCTATGCTTGCTGCTTAAGTCTCTGTGATCCCCTGTTTAGTTGGTTCAAATGGCCTTGTTCTTCTAATATTCTCTATCCCCTCTGGTTCTCAGTCTTTCTGCTTCTACATTTGAAGCTCTCCCTGAACTCTGAGGAGAGGGATTTGATGGAGTCATCCAATTAGAACTGTGTGTTCTAAGTTTGGCTGTGGGTCTATGCGCTTGTTCCCATCTACTACCAGAGGAAGACTCTCTGATGATGACTGGATAAAGCACTGATCTTTGTGAATAGCAGAATATCATTAGGAAGCATTGTATTATTTTTTTCAGCAGTATAACACCCTGTCTCTGTGCTATCAAGGCTCTAATTCTTGGTTGTCCAAGCAATAACTGGTGTGTGCTCCTTCTCAAATCCCACAAGTTCTGTGCCACCGTTGCTCTAGCATATTATGCAGTCAGAACAGATCATATGTCAAGAGTACTGTTGCTGGGTTGATGTCCACATGTATCTGTTGGTTTCCTACAGAGTATTTTTCAGCACCGAAGAGACTAGAACACAGGGTTCTGTGTAGACACCAGCTTAACCTCTCCATGTTCAACGAGTTCTGTGGGCATTGTCTTAGGCAATGGGGCTCCATTGTCAGATTGTCAAGGGCAACCCACGGTTTTAACAACAACAACATTTGTAGTTTGAAGACTACTATTGAAATCACCTTCTTTTCCTACAATTCAATTTATTGTGTCCTAGTCCTGCTAGAAGAGACAGCCAGTTAAGACTCCTTATCTGGGGGCGGTGGTGGCGCACGCCTTTAATCCCAGCACTTGGGAGGCAGAGGCAGGAGGATTTCTGAGTTCGAGGCCAGCCTGGTCTACAAAGTGAGTTCCAGGACAGCCAGGGCTACACAGAGAAACCCTGTCTCGAAAAAAACCAAAAAAAAAAAAAGACTCCTTATCTGACAGTACTAGGAATCTTCATTAGGATCATATTCATAGATTCCAGGAAGGTTCTTCTGCAGTGTTTACACACAACTCCTCAAATGATCCCTCGAACCAGTTCCAGCTATCTCTACCTGTACTCTATCACTCTACCTCATCTTCCTTTTCATCTGATCCACAATTTACCAACAGTTCCCAGTGTAGCTGTAAAATTTATTCTATTTCCCCTTTCAATTGAGATGCCTGCCTTTCTCTGAGATCTGACCTCTCTGGTTCTACACATTGTAGCTTGGTTATCATTTACTTAACAGCTAATAAGCCGTTGTAAGTGAATGTATATCATATTTATTTTTCTGGTTCTGGGTTACTACATTCAAGATGACTTTTTTTTCTAGTTCCATCCATTTGCCTGTAAATTTCCTGATGTCATTTTCTTTAAAAGCTGGTCCATTGTCTAAATATACCACAATATCTTTATACATTCTCCAGTGGAGGAGCATCTAGATGGTTTCTAATCTCTGGCTATTATGAATAAAGACACTAAGAATATGGTTGAACGCATGTCATTATCATATGATGGAGCATCCTTTGGTATATGTCTAAGGGTGCTATAGTTGGGTCTTGAGATAGACTGCAAACATTCTGAATAGCCACCATATTGATTTCCATAGTGTCTGCACAAGTTTGAAATTCCACCCAGCAATGGGCGTGTGTTCACCTTATTCTACATTCTCATCAGCTTGAGTTGTCAATTGTATTACTGATCTTACTCATTCTGATAAGTGTAAGATGGAAACTCAAACTAGTTTTGATCTCCATTTCACTAAAGGATAAGGATACTGAGCATTTCTTTAAGTGTTTCTAACCCATTTGAATTTCCGCTATTGAAAAATCTGTTTAGATCTGTACCTAATTTTCATATTATATTATTTGATGTTTTGATATCCAGTTTCTTGTTTTCTTTATAATTTTGGACATTAGTCCTCTATTAGGTATGGAATTGGTAAACAATCTTTCCAATTCTGCAGGCTGATCCCCTATCCCATTGACATTGTCCTTTGTCAGACACTAGCTTTTCTGTTTTATGAGGCTGCGTTTATCAACTGCTGATTTTAATGCCTGTGTGATTGTCTTCTGTTCAGGAAGTTGTCTCCTGTGGCGATGCTTTCAAGGCTATCCTTCACTTGCTTTTCTATCAGATTCACTGTATCTGGTTTTATGTTGAGGTCTTTTATCCACTTGGTTCTGATTTTTGTGAAATATTATAAATATGGAATATGGATCTATTCGAATTCTTCTCCATACTGACATCTATGACCAGCACATTTGTTGAAGATGCTCTTTTTTCCCCACTGTGTATTTCAGCTTCTTTATCAAAAATCTGGTGCCCATATATGTTTAAGTTTATGTTTGAATCTTCAATTTGATTCCATTATTTGACATGTCTGTTTTTATGCTAATACCTTTTAGTTTGTATTGTTATATCTCTATAGTTCAACTTAAAATCAGTAATGGCGGTACCTCCAGCACATCTTTTTTTGCTCAGAGTTGTTTTAGCTATCCTGAATTTTTTGGTTTTTCATATGAAGTTGAGAATTATCCTGTCAACATTTGTAATGAATTGTGTTGGTATTTTGATGGGGATTACATTGAATCTGTAGATTGTTTTTGGTAAGATGGTCATTTTTATTATGTTAACTCTACTGATTTATGAGCATGAGAGATCTTTCCATCTTCTGATATCTTCTTCAGTTTATTTCTTTGATGTCATAACTTTTTTTTATTTTAAGTCTCTTAGTTGCTCAGATAGAATTACCCCAAGATATTTTGTATTAATTGAGGTTATTGGAAAGGGTGGTTTTTTCTCTGATTTCTTTCTAAATTGATTTGTCATTTGTGTATAGTGGGGCTACTGGATTTTTCTTTTACTCTTTTTCTTTTCGGTTTTCCCTTTTTCTTTTTGCTTTCTTTTCTTCTTTTCTTTCTTTCTTTTTTTGAGTTAATCTTACATCCATCCACTTTGCTGAAAGTGTTTATAAGCTGTAAAAATTACATGGTAGAATTGTAGGGTCAGTTATGTATGCTATCATATCATCTGCAAATAACAACACTTTGACTTCTTTCTTTATAATTTATAGTCCCTTGATATCTTTCAGTTTTCTTAGTACTCTAAGTAAGGTATTGATATTGAATGGATATTTAGAAAATAGACAACCTTGTCTTGTTGATAACTTTGTGGAATAGTTTTGAGTTTTTATTAACCTTTAATTTGATGTTGACTATGGGTTTACTATACAGTGAATTTATTATGTTTAGGTATATCCCCTTTGTCCCTAATTGTACTAGCTGGTTTTGTGTGTCAACTTGACACAGGCTGGAGTTATCACAGAGAAAGGAGTTTCAGTTGGGGAAATGCCTCCATGAGATCCAACTGTGGGGCATTTTCTCAATTAGTGATCAAGGGGGGGGGGGCCCTTGTGGGTGGTACCATCCCTGGGCTGGTATTCTTGGGTTCTATAAGAGAGCAGTCTGAGCAAGCCAGGGGAAGCAAGCCAGTAAGGAACATCCCTCCATGGCCTCTGCATCAGCTCCTGCTTCCTGACCTGCTTGAGTTGCAGTCCTGACTTTCTTTTGTGATGAACAGCAATGCAGAAGTGTAACTTGAATAAACCCTTTCCTCCCCAACTTGCTTCTTGGTCATGATGTTTGTGCAGGAATAGAAACCCTGACTAAGACACTAATCTCTCCGCAACTTTTCTCATGTAATAATGTTGAATTGTGTTAAAAGCCTTTTATGTATTTAATAAGATGATCATTTATTTCAGTTTGCTTATATGTTGAGTTATATTTACTGATTTGCATATATTCAACCATCCTTTGAGTTTCAGAGAAGAAGCATACTTGATCATGAAAGATGATCTTTTTTGTGTTCTTGATTTTGTTTTGAGAATCTACTCCTTTTGGGTGTGCTTGCCCTGGCTTGCTTAGCCTTTTTTCTTATAGAACCCAGGACCACCAACCCAAGGATGGCAACTCACATACTGGGCTAATCACTAATTGAGAAAGTGCCTTAGAGCTAAATCTCATGGAAGCCTTTCCTCAACTGACATTCCTTCTCTATTAACTTTAAGTTGAATGAAGTTGATAAAAATCAAGCCAGTACAGTTTATGCTTGTTAGTTCCAGTATTTTTCCACTTAGATTTTGTCTGGATAACCAGTCCATTAGTGAGAATAGGGTACTAATGTCTCTGATTATCAGTGTGTGAAGGTCAATATACGATATATGCTGTTTTTGTTTTTGTTTTTTTTTTTTTTTTATCAACTTTGGTGCCATTATGTTGGGAGCATAGATGATAAGAATTGAAATGTTATCTTGGTGGTTTTTTTTTCTTTTGATGAGAATGTAGTATTCTTCCATATCTCTTTTGATTAGTTTTAATTTTCAGTCTATCTTGTCAGATAAAATGGCTACATCAATTTGCTTCTTAAACTATTTGGCTTGGAATATCATTTTTCAATACTTTACTCTGAGTTGATGTCTATCTTTGTGGTTGAGGTGTGTTTCTTGAATGCAGCCTAAGGATGGATCCTATTTTCACATCCATTCTGTTAGTCTGTGTCTTTATTGGGGAATTGAGACCATTGATTGTTGAGCTATATCAACGCCCAATGAATGTTGATTCCCATTATTTTCTTTTGCTGTTTTTGTTATTATAATTGGAGGTAGTCGTGGTGGTGATGGTAGTTTGTATATGTTTTGCATATGTGTGTCTCCTTTATTTTGAATTTGCTCATATAATATTATTTCCTGTGTTTTCAAGGATGTAGTTAACCTCCTTGAATGGGTGTTGTTATATGACAGTTCAAACTAGATTGTTTGAAAAAACATAGAACATTGATATAAAGGTCAATAGTTCACATAGTAAAGACCATACTAGCACAAAGACTTGAGTTTGGAACTCTAGCACCTATGGATCTGTTACACCAGAACTAGGGAGGTGAAAGCAGGGTTCCAGGAGCATGATGTCTATCAAGTCTGAATGAATTCCTGAACTCTATGTTCAGTAAGAGAGCCTGTCTCAAAAAATTATGACTAGGCAAATGATTCAGCTGCTTAAGGTGATTGGTGCTCTTGAAGAATGCTAGAGTTTGGAAGGCTCATAACCTCCTGTCATTCTAGATTTAGGGATCCTATACCCTCCTCTGACTTTCTTGGTGCCCACACATGCCTATACATACACATGGATAAACAATATTATACATACACCTTTATACAAATAAAATATTTAAAATTAAGGTAGAAATTGATGGAAGAAGACAGAAAACACCTGATTATCACATGCACACATACATATACCACACATACTCATGCACACACAAATGGAAACATAATAAATACATAAATGTGTACATAAATATTTACTTATATTTTATATGAATATGTATATATAGTATACATATATACAAAATCTTCAGAATGGTGAATTGAATTTATATAAAATTCATTTTAAATATTTCCATGTCTGTAACTAGAATATAAATATTTGTTAGTATAGAAACTAAGATATAGTAAAGGATCAAATCAATTTCAGTTGATTTGAGGATCAAAGTATAGAATTTATAACAATACATAAATATGTATATAAATATGTTCACTTGCAAAGAAAGATTAAGGGACAAGATTACGGCATGGATTATCTCACTTTTGGGGGGAAAATTAGTCACAGTATACTGCAACTTCAGTACTTTATTAGTACTTGTTCAAATTATGTTTATGAGATCTCCAAAAGAGCAGGAATAGAAAAATATTATAAAAAGAGATTGTTCAGAAGCATATAAGTCACTGGAGGATGCAACTCAAAACCTTGGGGACTCAGACAAAGGTAATCTTCCCTCCCACCCTAACACACACTCTTTAACTAAAAGACATAGTTATGGAGATCAGATTTCTAGGATTATGGATAGCATACAAAAGGGATTGGCAGAGTAACCGTATTTTAGAGTTTGAAATACCATATTCAGGAATTGATCGACAGAGAGTGAACCATTCCGTCTTAATACTGCAAATGACAAAATTAGTAATAAGGAACGGTAAAAACAGGAGGGTTAACTTGTGATGCAGTTAGGAAGAGAAGTCTGAACAGATGATCCAAAGTACTGAATGTTAAATTTAATGTTGGTAGCAATGGGATTGGCTTAATCAAAATAATTTCGTAAAAGCCATTAAATTTCTTTTTAAGAATGGAGTCAAATAAGCTCCTGCCTAATATTAGAATCCTCTTGGTGTGTCATTGTATAAGTTCAGGACAAATCACAAATGTATTAACTAAGATAGGCCATAGTGAGGGCAATTGTTTTTGAATGAGTCTATTTATTTTGAGGTGGGCATGAAGATTATTCTTTACTATTGATTGATAGTAGTAGTGAGAAAGGGTCTACTTATTTAAATGTAAAGTAATTAATTTTAATGTGGGCTATCTTGAAGATGTCTTGTCTGCTTCTTTTAACAGAAAACAAAGATAACAGGGAGTAAGATGCTTGGTGGAACACAATTCACTTTTATAGAAATGCCCAATAATCAGTTTACAATGTGGGCTTATGAAAAAAAAAAAACTCTGTCCAAAGCAAGAAAAATGGAACTGTCAGCATATAACTCACTAGTAAATATATATGTACAGATTAAAAAGGTAAAAATCTAGTCTTCAGTGAATAATATTCATATTTAAGGCATGAGGGACTAAAAAATTCAAGAGAGTGAAGGAGAGTGATTAGGGACATTATTTTAAAAAAAAATCAGCAAAGAACATGAAAAGCATGAAAGCCAAAGCCAATTCCCCTCTCCAACTATGTTCAAAATATTTATCTTGGAGAAGAGGAAGTGGGGGAGGGGCTATATAAGGGGGACTAAGAGGAGGGGTGCTACAATCTAGATGTAAAGTGAATAAATACATTAATTAATGGAAAAATAACATGAAGGAAGCCCATTCTCTCAAAAGTCAGTTGTTCTAAATTAGAGGTGTATTTTCTTTAAAGTTCTCCCAACAAGTTTTAAGAGATAGAGTCAAAGGAAGAACAAGATTGATTTTTTTCATTCTTTAAACCATATATAGAACTTGAGAATGCAAATCACTTTTATTAGTTAGTAGGAAAACTTAAGAACGATTAAGGTTTGGGAAGGTTAATATGGGAAGTTGTATTATCCAAACAAGTTGGTATTAGTTTTAACTCACATAATTTAATTAATGCATTATTAGTGTGATTTATTGTTAGTTTAATTTTCCTATGGAATACATTACTTATTAGTAATTCTATTGGTCAAAATGTGTGCTAAATTTTGACACTGTTGGCAAGGCTGAAATATGAAGGTAGGCCAATTTGTTGTGGCTTGAAGATCTACCTTGATTCCAGTTTGACCCATACTTAGGGGCATTCCTGTAATCATTCGGTATTTCCATCATTTTCAAACAATTCAGTCATGAATTTTATCAGAATAGACAAGCATGAAATGAATTTTCTACCATGGTTTATGCTCACCAGCAGATTGCATAGATCAGTAACATTCAAAGACACTGATGCTTGATTCTGAACTTGTCCTTTTTATTTAAGTAAGCAAATCCCTTCATGCATTATTTTGAAATTTCAAGGACTATGACTGTCCTAATTTGGGAGCAATGTTTTCTCACTGCTTTAAAAAGATGACTTTCATATTGTCCTTTTTGCTATTTGAACCATTTATTAGAGTTTTGTAATTACAGTTATTTATTGTGCCATTTAAATTAATCTCAATAAAAATAATGATTTGCATTCATCAAGTAGTTAATATTAAGTCTGAATTAATTTTGAACTGTTTGTTTAGTATTTTATAGTAGACTATTTAAAGTATTAATTTTAATGGTATTATGTTACATTATTAATTTTAGAATACTGAAAAGTCAACCATAGTAAGATAAATATTTGTAAATAGCTTTCATTCTGTTACAGTTATAAATAATGATTAAAGAGCCTGCCTATGTTCAATGTTAACAAATAGATTGTCAAATTGCATGTCCTCAGAATTCCCATTTTGCTGCTTCTCACATACCCGTTAAGTAGTCATAACTTATTGGTTTTGAAAAGACAAATGCTTTGTGTAAAAAGATTACAAAGGAAATAATTTGCTTTTTATTCCATATTTTAATTTTTTGTGATGAGTTTGAAGGTTTTAACAAACACATGCATAAAACTTCTTTGAATTTTTATTTTTAATTGATCAATAATTTATTTATAGATTGCATGTGACATTTTAATATGTACATGTTGAAAACATTATTCCAAGCTGATGAATATGTCTATCAGTTGAGAAATGCACTTGCATGGTTTTTAGTGAGAAAATTTAAAATCTACTCATAATCCTGTTATTATGGTTAATGATCCACTGTGTGTTGAAGTCATAGAGAGAGTGGGTAAATAAATCACTAGACACAATTAGATGAAGTGCCTTAAAAGTTCTACTTCTCCATGCCTTTCATCTCAACACTCAGGAAGAAGAGACATACAGATCTCTGTGAGTCCAAGGCCAGGCTGGTCTACAGAGAAAGTTCTAGTTCATCCAGTGCGATTATACATAGAAACCATGTCTCAAAAACAAAACAAAACAAAACAAAACAAAACAAAACAAAATAAAACAAAACAAAAATCTGAAAAATGAAAAACCAGAACATTTCTATTTCTCATTTCTTTCATACTTTTTTAAACATATGACGGGACAACTCTATTTCTGAGCATAGTGTGGACTATGCTCAGAATGGGCAGAGGGAAAGTAAGGGTGGCAGACAGAGAAGGGGGCTGCAAAATGATAGCTTCTGAGCATGATACAGTCATTGGATTCTCAAAATCAGTCAGTGATGCTACTTGAACTGAAACTACACAAGACAGGCTTATTAACACTTAGTTATAGTTGCTGACGCTACCTACACTCTACCTACACAAGGCAGGCCTGTTAATAATCAGTTATAGATGAGGGAGGAGCTCATGGGACCCTAATTTTCTCCATGGAACTTGTGGCTTCTGAAAAATAATAGAAGACAAAACATCGAATTTATTCATATGCTCACTAATTTTAATATGCAAAATAGGAAAGATTTACAGAGTGCACAAAATACTCAGATCCATGCTGTCTACAAGAAACTTATTTATACTTAACCTAGGCTTAAAGTTAAAATGTGAAAGGATGGATACTATGGAATGGCTAAGAGCAGAGCCAGAGAATAAACCACAAAGACAACAATTGTTAGCAAGATGCAGAGAAACTGGAGTTTTCATGCACTATAAACAGGCATGAAACATGGTTCAGCTACTCTGAATAAGTATGTATTTATCATGAAAGCAACAATTGCATTATTGGTTTTCAAACAAATGAGGAAAACAAAGACTACACAAAACTTGTGTTTCATTATTCTTGATGTGTTCATTTGTAGCAACCAAATGATAAATAACCCAAACTTCCTTAGTTGGTGGGTGCTTAATGTACCAAGTTACATCCACAGTGGACAATATTACTCAACAGTTAAAAGTACTGATTTATTAATACATGAAAAAACTGCAATGGCCCCAAGAGCAAGAATGGGAATGAAACGAAGCCAGTCCCATCCTCATATTGTGTGACTCCATTCAGTCAAAATTCCTAAAATGAGGAAGTCACAGAAATAAAAGTAATCAAGGAAAGACAAAGGGAAGGGGTAGGTTTCAGGTTGAAGGAGAAGTAGAGAGCGTCAACTCAGTGAAGAACTGCTCCTTCACATTGTTACACAAAAATGCTCTCATGGGACAGAGTAGGTCTCATGACATATATGCACACACACACACACACACACACACACACACACATATATATATATATATATATATATAAACAAGTCAAGACTTTCAGCTCTGAAATATTTTATAATTGAGCATACATTCATTCTCTTGGGAAGACCACATGAGTTTTTTAAGACAATATGTAAATAATATAGGAAACTCAACTAAACCTAAATATGAATCCAAAAATGAAACAAACGAAAAGCACCTGAATATTCTTTCTTTTTAAATTTATTTATTTATACTCCATATTTTATTCTCCGGCCCCCCCTCCACCCTCCAACTGTTCCACATCCCATACCTCCTCCCCATGCCCCTGTCTCCATGTGGATGTCTCCATCCCCCACTCCACCTGATCTCTAAACTCCTTGGGGCCTCCAGTCTCTTGAGGGTTAGATGCATCATCTCTGAATGAACACAGACCCGGCAGTCCTCTACTGTATGTGTGTTGGGGCCTCATATCAGCTGGTTTATGCTTCCTGATTGGTGGTCAAGTGTTTGAGAGATTTCGGAGATCCAGATTAATTGAGACTGCTGATCCTTCTACAGGGTTGTCCTTCTCTTCAGCTTCTTTTCAAATTCAACAACAGGAATTAGCTGCTTCAATCCATTGGTTGGGTACAAATATCTGCATCTGATTCTTTTAGCTGCTTGTTGGGTTTTCAGGAGCGTGGTCCTTTTTGTGAGCGCTCCATAGCCTCAGTAATAGTGTCAAGCCTTGAACCTTCCCTTGAGCTGGATCCCACTTTGAGTCTATCGCTGGACCTTCTTTTCCTCAGGCCCCTCTCCATTTCCATCCCTGTAATTCTTTCAAACAGGAACATTTATGAGTCAGAGTTGTGACTGTGGGATGGCCCCCCTCTCCCTCATTTGATGCCCTGTCTTCCTGCTGGAGGTAGCTTCTGTAAGTTCCCTCTTCCTACTTTAAGTACTTTATCTCAGGTCCCTCCCTTTGAGTCCTGAGAGTCTTTTACCTCCCAGGTCTCCGGAGCATTTGGGAGGGTCCCTCCAACTTCCTACTTGCCGAGGTTGCCTGTTTCCATTCTTTCTGCTGACTCTCAGGCCTTCAGTCCTTTCCCCTCACCCAATACCAGATCAGGTTCCCCTCTCCCCTCCGCCACTTCCCTCCCTGTACACTTTCCCTCCCAGGTCCCTCCTTCCCTCCCTACTTGTGATTGCTTTCTTCTCCCTCCCAAGTGGGATTGAGGCATCCTCACTTGGGCACTTCAGCTTGTTGACCTTTTTTGAGCTCTGTGGACTGTATCTTAGGTATTCTGTACTTTTTATTGGTTATTATCCACTTATTAGTGAGTCTGAGTGTTCTAAAGAAGAGAATAAGACAATTAATATTTTATAAGTGATGACAGCAGAATTTAATAATGCCAAATTAGACAAGCAAAGTTATATATATAGACATGTATACCTATACGGAGAGATCATGGAAAGACAAATTATAACCTTTTCCCAAGTTCCTAACTGACCAACAGAATCATTATTCTCTACTGATATTAGTAATAAACAATGGAAATTGAAGAATTGTTTTCTATGGTCTGTAAAGTAATACTAAACAAGGGAAAGTAGCTGTAATGTATTGCTTGTAGATTGTATTCTGTTCATGTAACACAAAGAACAATAAAATGCAAATAATGATAAGTAATAGAAATAAAATATTAGGCTCTTCTTTCATAACACTATGGTCAAAAAGTCATACCATTTTGCATTATACATTCAGTTTGAAGAAATATTTTAACTTTACTATAAAGTTATTCATAGGCACTTAACTGATTATTTTGAATAATGGAAGAGAGGTTCATGCTCATAAATTCAGAGTTCGTTTTTGCAATTTATCTTATGAGACATCAATTTATGTTCATATTATTCTGCTGAAATTATATGATTTACAAACAAACAAAATAACATTTTCTTCCTCAGAACTTAAATTGTCCCATCAAATCACTATCCTCATAGTTCCTCACGTTTCGTCAGAATAAATACCACAACATACTTACACTTTATTTTTTCGAATTTAAACTTAAATTCTTTATGTTTTAACAACCATAATTTCCTGCATTTCAAATATATTTTTCTGCAGGTATGAATCAATAAATTGGCTGCATGGGTGAGTAACACACAAAGCATTAGGGGAAAAGATGAATCTTTGAACCTTGTTTTGATTATAAAGTTAACACTTTGGGCAGATATTTTTGTATTTTCTCAAATTGACTCTAAAGGTGGCAGGGCATGGCCAAACCCCAGAGCATCCAGGAAAAAACTGATAACTGTGGAAAGACAGTATGTACTTCAGTACTTGCCATGAATGAACAATATTCTTAACACAGTGTGGTCCTGAGATGAGAATAAGAAATCCATCAACAAATAGAACCTGGAGCCTAGAAGTGGAATCATAACACTCAAAAAAAGAAAGAAAGAAAGAAAGAAAGAAAGAAAGAAAGAAAGAAAGAAAGAAAGAAAGAAAGAAAGAAAGAAAGAAAGGTGAAGATAAGAGTGTTTTTAACTAATGGTGTTAGAATTGAATGAATCCAGAGGCAAAATTCATACTCTTGATCAAAATGAACTTAAAATTTATCATAGACTTAATTATGAACTACAATGCATCGAATGGAAAGCAACAAACTGAATTTTAAAATTGTGAAGTTTCTATAATAGAACAAGAGAAAATAATTGGTACTAAAATATTAGCTGTACACTGTCAAGAATATAATCAATAAGAGAAAATAATTATAAGTCAGGCTTAAATGTTTTCTGTGGTTTAAAAGATACTGATAGAGAATGAGAAGACAGAACAGAAGATTGAAGAAAATGTGTATATATACATATATATATATATGTGTGTGTGTGTGTGTGTGTGTGTTTGTATTTATGTCTCCAATAAATTTCTCCTATTCACAATTTTAAAAGTCTAATATTAAGAAAACATTCTACTTAAAATATTAAATAAAACTGCTAACAAATGTTCACAAAATGAGACACATTTTAGTATATACTAAGCATAAGAGTCACTAAGCATATACATCACATTTCATTAAATAAATGCAAATTAAGTAAATAATGGGACACCACTGAATCACTATTGGAATGACCAGAATCTATACCATTAAATCACTTATTTTTATTGAGATGGGGGAGAAAGGACAAAGTAGGGAAAAAAGCATATGAGTAGACAATAGCCAAAATCTGTGTGTAATTTAGGTAGTTTTTACCTTTGTTTTTGCATAGATTATTAGAGACTTTCTATAAAACACAATGTGGAAGATGTAGTATTTTTATTCTTAACACTTAATGTATATATTATGTAACTCTGTGAAGCCATTGCAATTTTAGAATTTTTAGCAATTAAAATGGTATGCATTTTTGATTAATTTGTAACTTTTCATCTTTTTAAAAAAATATAGGCATCTTTTGTTCAATCTTATTCTGTCTTGAAATAATACTTTACAATTTTACTTTATGTGATTTTGAGTTAAGAATGCTCCTGTAGACTCATCTATTTATGCGCCAGGGCTGGAACTCTTTGATATGATTACAAGGATTAGGAGGAAAGGATTTGGAGTATGTGTGACCTTGTGGTAGGAAGTGTGTCACTGCTGAGTGGACATTGAGGTTTCAAGACTTATGTCAGGGCTGATCTCTCTCTCTCTCTCTCTCTCTCTCTCTCTCTCTCTCTCTCTCTCTCTCTCTCTCTCTCTGCTTGTAGATCAGAATGTAGCTCTCAGCTTCTTCTCCAGCACCATGCCGGTCTGCTATCATGCTTCTGCCTTGATCATAATGAACTCAACTTCTGAATCTATAAGCAAGCCCCCAATTTAATAACTTCTCTTCTAATTGGTCATAAGTGTTTCTTCACAGCAATAGAACACTAAGACAGCCTGTTGCTTTTAAATTCTCCTTACATTTAACTAATACATGATTGTACAAATGTGACTATTAGTAGAAGCTTCATGTCATATTTTGATAAATATGTTATCATATCAAAGTATGTAGATCCATATTTGGAAATATTTGTCAGTTTGTTTTGGCAAAAGCATTCACAATTCTTTATTTTCCTTGTGTGAGATGTCCATTCAGTATAGGATCACTTTCTCTGACAATCCTGCTGTGCAAACCACATTATAAACTTTTACTTTTAACTAAGTACAATATTAGTACTGAATGACCAACCTTCTTTGTCGTACTAATCGTTGCAACAATGTAGATGGTTTTGCACCTCTATGCTGCTAGAGTGTTTAGCTCATGCTAATATAAAAGAATGATGACAAGTAAATTGATCTTTAAGAGATGATACTAAATTCTTGCATTAAAATATATTAAATATATTATCATATAATGAGCCCATATTTGTATTTTAAACATGATAGCAAAGACTATACATGCTAAAATTCTATGTTTTATAGTTAAAATTGATGTTTATTAGTGACAGTAATACATAAAATGGCAATTTATGGGTTTTACAAGCTTACATGCCTTAGAGACATTTAGGTATAATCTGATACAGGATATGTATGATATGAAGTTTTTTTTTTCCATTAATGTCCTTTAATAAAGTGAACTCTTATGGCCTCTATGTTTTAGTGGCTGTCAACTTTTTTATTGTCTTCCTCTTTTAACCCTGCTTTTCTACCTTGTATGACGTTGTGTAGACGGATAATCTATGTGGCAAAGGAGCCGATCTGCTGAGAAAATATTTCGGAAGTAGGGAATCTGATACAACTTACAATAGTGTTCATCTCTATTCCAGAAACCACTCAAAGATTATCCCAAATTCAAGGACCAGCGAATACCCATGTTCCTTTAAAGGTGTGCTAATTATGACTTTAAAGCCCTCTTGGTGTGTTCATCAATTACAAGGTTCATCATTGTCTAGTTGCATGGAGAAGCCATCCTAAATGTCTTATGCAAAATAACAACATCAATGATTTTAAAAACTGAATCTTTGAAAGTCATTAACTTTGTTTATGTACTTCAAAACAGACAAAAATGTTTAGATGATTATGCTATATTAATTTATCCAATAATTTTCAGAGGCCTTTTTTGTTCAGTATCATCTAAACATGGTGCTCCTGTCATGACTCTCATAATTATTTGAGATTTACGCAAAAGTTTTCATCTTCAGAAAAGAACCACATCATGTTTTCATAAGATCCTAAATGATTTTGAGTTAATGCTTTCAATTTTTGTAAGAGATCACCAACATAATTTTAAGTAAAATATTTCAAGTAAGAAAGTTATTAATATCTTTCTTCAGTTAGAATTTGTGAAAAGAACATACATTGCCAGCATTTTCCAAGAACATCCCAAAGTTTGAATTCATATGAGTTGTGACTTAAAAATCAAAAAAGGTTGGTTCTATTAATATGCAAATAGTGACTAAATGAAAGATTCTGATAAGCAAATCTTGATCTACTTTAGTTTCATCAAAGAAATGAACATTAAAAATAGGCTATTAAATATTTTCAGTTACATATGATGATATCCATGCTACTGCTTTGACTTAAAATTTATGCTAACGTTTTTGTTCATGGTAGTTATCATTTTAAAACATTACTAAAATGATTTCATCACTTTGTAAGTGTATTTTAGAGTAGAAATCAGAATCAAACTTTGTACAACAATCATCAAAATATTTCAGGAGGAATTTGCAATCTATTTTGTTCCGTTTTGCCAGTGTAACAAAATAACTGGAACTGACGAGATGATAACTGATAAATGTGTTTCTCTTCATTGCCAAGACTTGGCTATCCAAAGTTACAGGGATCTACTGTATCTGTTGAGGACTCATTAGTTACCCCATGTGGAGGTTCAAATGAGAAGAGCTCCTATAGGCTCATATATTTGATTGCTTAGTCCCTCATTAGTGGAACTGCTTTGAAAGGCTGAAGAGGTATATGATGGAGGAGCTATGTCACTGGAGGTGGTGGGCTTTAAGGACTCTAGAGTTTATATGATTTCCTATTAGCTCTCTGCTTCATGGTTGTGGATCATGCTATAAGCTATTAACTGCTGTCTTAGGGTTACTATTACTGTGACAAAACACCAAGATCAAAATCAACTTGGAATTCATGTGATTTGTGAATTATATCTTGTATATTGCAAGCTTCTGGGCTAATATACCTTTATCAGTTAGTGCATACCATGTGTGTTCCATCCATTTGCTTAAGAATTTCATATTTCATTGTTTTTAAGACCTGAGTAGTAGTCCATTGTGTAAATGTAACACATTCTCTGTATCCATTCTTCTGTTGAGGGACATCTGGGTTTTTTTTCCAGCTTCTGGCTATTATAAATAAGGCTGCTATGAACATAGTGGAGCATGTGTCCTTATTACATGTTAGAACATCTTCTGGGTATATGCCCAAGAGTGGTATAGCTGGTTCCTCCAGTAGTACTATGTCCAATTTTCTGAGAAACCACCAAATTGATTTGCAGAGTAGATTTATCAGCTTGCAATTTCAGGAACAATGGAGGAGCGTTCCTCTTTCTCTATATCCTTGTCAGCATCTGCTGTCACCTGAGTTTTTTACACTTGTGAGGTAGAAAGAATCTCAAGGTTGTTTTGATTTGCATTTTCCTGATGACTAAGGATGTTGAACATTTCTTTAGGTGCTTCTCAGCCATTCAGTATTCCTCATTTAAGAATTCTGCAACTCTGTACCCCATTTTTCAATAGGGTTATTTGGATTTCTGGAGTCTAATTTCTTGTGTTCATTGTATTATTGGATATTATTCCTCTATCAGATGTAGGATTGGTAAAGATCTTTTCCCAATCTGTTGGTTGCTGTTTTGTCCTGTTGACAGTGTCCTTTGCCTTACAGAAGTTTTGCAATTTCATGAGGTCCCATTTGTCAATTCTTGATCTTAGAGCATAAGCTATTCAGGAACTTTTCTCCTGAGCCCATGTGCTAGAGGTGTGGATATTTTGGTCCTACTTAGAAAGGGTACAAAATACCCATGGGAGGAAATACAGAGACAAAGTATGGAGCAGAGACTGAAGAAAAGACCATCCAAAGACTGCCCCACCTGGGGATCCATTCCATATACAGTTACCAAATCCAGACACTATTGTGGATGCCCACAAATATTAGCTGACAGAAGCCTGATATAGCTATCTCCTGAGAGGCCCTGCCATTGCCTGACAAATACAGAGGGGGATCCTCTCAGCCAACCATTGAACTGAGCACAGGCTCCCCAATGGAGGAGCTAGAGAAAGGACCCAAGGAGCTGAAGGGGTTTGCAGCCCCATAAGAGGAACAACAGTATTAATCAGCCAGCACCACCAGAGATTCCAGGAACTTAATCACCAACAAAAGAGTACACATGGAGGGACCCATGACTTCAGTCCCATGGGTAGCAGAGGATGGCCTGGTCGGACATCAATGATAGGAGGTGCCCTTGGACCTGTGAAGGCTCATTGCCCTAGGGTAGGGGGATGCCAGGTCAGAGAAGTGGGATTGTGTGAGTTAGTGTGCAAGAAGAAGGGATAGTGGGTTTGTGAAGCGGAAATGTGGAAAAGGAATAACATTTGAAATGGAAATAAAAAATATCTAATAAAATAAAAAAGAAAAGTCTCCTTTCCGAGACATGGAGCTCTTATGATAAAAGACAGCACTGTAGAAAGTGCTGCTTTACCACAGTGTGCTCTGTATTTTAGTTTTGGAATTAATATATTCAGGTATGTGCCTGGCACAATGGGGGTAATTGTTAAATGACAAATGAAATAATTTTAGTTCAAATAAAAATCTTAGCATTTGAGTAGAAATTGAATAAAATAAAAAACATAGTTAACAGGAAGGAGTTCCTCAGTATTTTTAAATATCTTTATATCTAGGATAATTGCAATGCTTATTTTTTTGTAAGTCAGTGTGACTACTTTAGGTTTCTTAAACTTAATAATATTTAAAGTATTTTGTGTTTGAGTAGTAGCATTACTATCAGTACAACTTAGTGTTTTTTTTATTTTTGTTTTGATAACGGTACTATTAGTAGTCATCTCAGGTAAAGGAATTTTCTTCTTCATCAAGAGTCTTTCAGGAGACCAAGTGTGGGATTAGACATTTTGCTAGGTTGTGTCTACAGATAGGGTATAGCAGTGCCTCCAGCATGTGCTAATTGATTAGCAAGTATCCATATGCTTGAAGAGAGGAAATATTAAATAGGAAATGAGAAACACTTCCTCAGTAACTTCAGATGCAATTCAAAAAGAGTTATATTTATATTTCCTTTCATTTTTTTTAAAATGAGGTATATTATTATGAGGATTCCTTTGAGTCCAAATGAACAAAACTACACTGAAAACATGTATTTTTCCCAAAAGTCACTAAAGTATCAATATATTTATAAAATCAACTTGTGGATGAAAGGGTTTATTATGCTCATGGTTCATCAGCAAAGGGACAGTGAGGGCAGGAATTCAAACAGGGAAAGAACTTGGAAGCAGAACATGGAGGACTGTTGCTTACTAGCTTGCACTACATGGTTTGCTTAGCCTACCTTCTTATAGAACCCAGGTCTACCTGGCTAGGAGTGGTTACTAACCACAATGGGCTAGACCCTTTTCCATGAATAACTAATTAGGAAAATGCCCCCACAGGATTGCCTATAGACCCATTTCTTATCAGTTGAAACTCTCTCCTCTCTGATGTCTCTAGCTTATGTCAAATTGACAAAAAATCAACTAGCTAGTACATTGGCCCTTGACATACAACACATCACTTTTCAATAACATCCTTTCTGATTTCATTTTAATTGATTAATATTTATTAATATTAATATCATGATATAAAATATAAATAATTTTGAAAGTACTATAGTCTTTACAAATTCAAAGGTTCTGTCTCTTTAAAATATTTAATGTTAAAAATCCAAAATCTCCTTTAGAAGTTCAAAGTCTTTCAGCTGAGAGATCCTGTAAAAGTCAAATTAAGTTAAATACTTCAAGAAGAAAGAACAAGATCACAGTCACAATCGGAACAAAGCAAACCAAACTCTAACACTTTAAATAACTCAATATCCCATTAAATCATCTTCTGGGCTCCTTCAAGAGATAGTTCACTTCTTCAATATTGCCCTCTGAAATACAAACAGGTTGTCTTCTAGGATTTGGCTGACTCCATTCCATCCCTGCTGCTGTTGGTGGTGGTCATTCAGTGGTACTGCCATCTGCAAAGTTCTGGGTTCTTCTGCTGCAACTGGGCTACACTTTCAAATAGCCTCTCACAGTCTCTCTTCATGGTGCCAATATCCAAATTCTCTGCATGTCCCCTTTATTCCTGGGCCTTAAATTGACAGTGAGGTTGGACTATCAACAATGGTTTCTTCTGGTCTCTCAGATTGCCAGTTCTCAGCTACTCTCCATGACTCCTTCATGCCTTCAAATCCAGTACAACCTGAGTGATTCTTATGCTACCAAATCCAGCTGCTAGTACAAGGTACAACCTTGACCACTTCTGGAACACATCTGTGTTTGCACTTAGGAAACAGTTCTTCCAAGATTTCATATCAATGATGTTTGTTTCTTCTTAATCACTGCTAACTTCTCAACTCTAGCCAATCAACATCGAGTATCTCAGCAAAGCAGAGGATTCCCTTTAATGGTTTGGCTGTTTGATTCATCACAGCTGATTCTTCAGCCCCAGCTAGCCAGAACCACCAAATCTCAATTAAAAAGAATAGATGGCCCAATGGAGTCTCTCAACCTCACCCTGAAACTTCATAAGCCAGATTTCCATCTTTTGCATTATATTTAATATTATTTTCCAGGCTCCCACAGAACAGCTCACCAAGCATTAAACACTCAATGGATTTTCTTTTACAACGTTCCAAAGTCCTTCTATAATCCTCCCCAAAACAACATATTTAATTCTATCACTGCAATACTCCATAATCCTGTTACTTGTCTAAGTTAGGCTTACTACTGCTGTGATGAAACACCGTGAACAGAAACAACCCAAAGAAGAAAGTGTTTATTTTGCTTACAGTTCCATATACCAGTTCACCGTCAGAAGCAGTGAGGGCAGCAACTCAAACAGGCTAGGAACCTGGAGGCAGGAGCTCATACAGAGGCCATAGAGAGGTGCTGCTTGCTTTCCTGCTTCCCATGGCTTGTTTAGCCTGCTTTCTTATAGATCACAGGACTATCAGTTCAGGGATGGCTCCACTTTTGACGGGCTGTTCCTTTCCATGAATCATTAAGAAATTATCCCACAGGCTTGTGTATATTACAGAGACATTTTCACAATTAAGGCTCCCTATTCTCTTATGATTCTAGTTTGTGTTAACTTGACATAAAACTACCCAGTATAGCTACTGTTTGCCGTCATGCCTGTCTGCGTGTGGCTATGTTCCCTGAAAGATGACCATTGACTCAGCCTCTAAAACTAAACACAGCAATAGAAAAGTGACTTAAGATAGCAACTGAATTAAACTTTCTAAATTATATTCAAATAATTTATGACGCATTTTAAGTAATGGATTCACTTTTGCCCAGCAGAAAACAACCATTAAGTTTTCTAAAACTACATTTATATTGCCAGAACATTTTTTATTTACTAAATTATTTATTTATTTACTTCACAATGTTAGCCCTTCCTCTCCTTCCAGTACCCCCTCACAGAAGTTCCCTCCCCATTCCACCTTTCCCTTCTCTCTCAGAAGTGGAAGCTTCCCTCTGAGTGTCAACCTCCTCCCCCCTAACACACATACATTAAGTTGCTGTGGAAGTGAGTACATCCTCTCCCACTGAGGCCAAACAAGGCAGTCCATTTAGAGGCACAGAATCTACAGGCAGGCAGGCAAAGGAATTAGGGACAGTCCCAGCTCCAGGTGTTTGGGGGACCTGCATGAAGACCAAACTGTTCATCTTGCTCCATATGTGTAGGGGTCCTAGGTCCAGCTTGTGCTCACTCTTTGATAAGTCATACAGTCTCTGGGAACCCACAAGGATCCAGGTTAGTTGACTCTGTTAGTTATCCTGTGGAGTCTCTGTCCTCTTCAGGTCCCTCAATCTTTCTCCCAACTCTTCCATAAGACTCCTCAAGTGCCATCTAATATTTGGGTGTGAGTCCGCATCTCTTCTTTGGCTGCTAGGTGGAGCCTCTCGGAGAGCAGATATGCTCAGTTCATGTCTGCAAGCATAACAGAGTATCATTAATAGTATCAGGGATTGGTTCTTGCCCATGAGGTGGTCTCAATTTGGGGCCATCATTGGTTGGATATTCCCTCAGATTCTGTTCTTTGTCCCTGCACATCTTGTGGATGGGACATATTTTGGGTTGAAGGCTTTGTTGGGTTTCTGTCCTTATCTCTCCACTGGGAGTCCTACTAGTTTACAGGGAGTGGCCACTTCAGGATCCATATTCCCCATTGTTAGGAATCTCAGCCGGAGGGCCCTTTAGACCCCCTGGGGCCTATCCTGTCCCAGGTTTTGGCATGTCTTAGAGATCGCCCTCCTCTCTTAGCCAATCTGCCTTTTCACTCCCCTGCTCTCTCTACATGTGATCCTCCCCATTCTTCCCTCATCATCTCTTCCACCCACTTCCCTCCTTCCTTTGATCTCTTGTATCTATTTTGTTTTCCCTTCTGAGAAAGACTCAAGCACCCTCCCTTGTGCCATCCTTGTAACTTAGTTTCTTTGGGTCTGTTGATTACAGCGTGGTTATCCTCTACTTTATGGCTAAAATCCACTTGTAAGTGAATACATACCATGCATGTCCTTTTGGGTCGGGGTTACTAGAAAATATCACTCAGGATATTTTCTAGTTCCATCATTTGCTTACAAAATTCACGACTCCTTGTTTTTTAATGGCTGAGTAGTGTTCCATTGTATAGATATACTACATTTTTTTTCTATTCATTCTTCAGTTGAGAGACATTTAGGTTGTTTCCAGTTTCTGGCTATTAGAAATAAAGGTGTTATGAACATAATTGATCAAGTGTTCTTGTGGGATGCTAGTACATCTTTTGTGTATATGTCCAGAAGACAGAAACTAAACAGAGAAATAATGAAATTAACAGATGTTATGGTTGTTAGCGCCTTTTAATGCCTGAAAACAATGCAATTTGTTGAGATATTTTGAAGGGACATTTTTGCAATCTTGGTCTGATTGCTTCCTCTATGAATACTAAGCAATTAAAATTATAAGAGGGGAATACCAGGACAGAGAAGCAAGAGGGGGTTGAATGGGGAACAGGGGGAGGGAAGAGGGCTTATGGGACTTTAGGGGAGGGAAGAACCTGAAAAGGGGAAATCATTGGGAATGTAAATAAAAAAATAAAGAAAATAAAATAAAAAAAAGAATTATAAGAAATAGGGAGTGGGGGAAGATGCATTTAAGCAATAAAAATAGAGAAAGTGAGAGGTATGTAGGAGGAAGTTTAAGGTCCTAATACATCTTTATAAAAGCTGTATAAAAGAAAGTGAAGAAAGTTTAAATTGACAGAGCCAGGCACTGACAGGCAGCTGTGAGAATGGTTCAATCAACTCTACATGAGCTCCAACCAGAAGATCAGGAATAAAGAAGATTCACCCCAAACATAAGAGAAAGGATCCAGAAACCTCTATAAGCACATCCAATGACAAGAAGAAGCAAAGGAGGAAGAGAAGGAGGCCCCAATGGCATTTCCACAGAATCCTGGAGCCAGAGGATGTCAGCAGGATATACTCATTCTATATCTTGAATGACTGCTATTGGGAGTTTCTTACTTCAACACTATCTCCTCTCAAATCTCTAAGTACATTTTTTTTCTAATTAAGGACTTTTCAGTCTAAATGTAGACATATGTGCACCATACACTGTTCTTTTTATTTTTTGATATTTCCATATTTTGATAAAATGAAATAATCTTTATTGTTCTTATGCTTTACTCATTTAGCTTTTGCCAATGCAGTTCTAAAAATTACATGCAATTACATACTTGCATAGGTTTTTTCATTACTGGATCTAAGTCCTCTTTGGATATTTCAGAGTGAGCTCATACTACTACCTGTAGAAAATCTAAGTTGTCAAGGGAATCTTCCTACTTTGATTTTTTTCAAATCTATTTGCTTATAGCTCATAGTGCAGCAATCTCTGCTGTACTGCAATGACTCAGTGTGATACGTAGATGATTTAAATCCATTAAAAATGAGAATTCTTTTCTTTGTGGTTTTGTAAGTCTCTATGATTAGAACCTACTGATACAGAACAAGCAGCAGAAAATATAGCATACTATTGTGTTTGGCATGTTTGTCCGATACAGTTATTGAGTATTTTTGCAATTGTACTTCTTTGTTTGCAATGTTCCTGTTTGGAACACATTCTTTACTCCTGCCATATGTTAATGCCATATGTGTGTAGATGGTATGCAAGATGCCTGTATTTCAAAAATTGCATAAAAACAATATAAACTTAGAATCTACAAATGTTAAGATTTAGCCAAAGAGAACCAAGTAAATGCCCTCTGCATGTAGTCTATCATTATAGTTTTAGGCCTTAAAAATAATTTTAGTTAAGACAGAGCTTGAAGTTTCCTGCTTATTGAATGTGATGATTAATGTATCCAAAGGTTCTGAAATCAGTTGAAGAGTGACCAGCAAGCTACCACCCAGAAGGAAAGGATGTCCAGCTAAGATTCAGGCCTCTTTCATTTGCTTTTTGTCTGACAAACCTTCCACAGAAGATGAATGGCTTGTATATAATGTACAAGACATGATGAAAGCAAGGAAATGAAATATAATGCCAGACAAACAGGATCAAAATAGAGGGTCAAAAATGAAGAACTGTCTGGACCTATAAAATAGAGCCATATGGGAGCAGTAGATCAGATCCATTGTGGTCTCAGAAAGACAAAAAAAAAAGAAAAATCGCCTTTATACACATAGTCATGCCAGGAATTCACTGAGGAGGCTAAATTGCTCTGCTGTTCTTCATGCTGGGTCAGGCTGTCCTTTTAATTTGACATGATAATGCATGTTATATGCTTAGAACAGCACATGGCATATGCTATGCATTTTGCAAATGCCATCTACTATCAGCCACATGAATACAAAAGGCATGGTGCAGAATATAATCTGATCTGGCAACTCTAGGAAGGGAGATTTATTGTATATACTGCTTCCATACTGTTTCGATGTCAAAGTGTACTTACAAGAAATAAGTATACACACACACACACACACACACACACTTCTGGAAAGACTGATATTCTTTTACATTTTGGAGAAAATTAGAAAGAAGATTGTAAGCTTCATGTCTCATTCTAACTCTTACAAAAATCAGTATTTAAAATTACTGTACCATCCATTTCTTCAGAGGTGTTTTAATATAAACAGTGTTTTCTTTAATGCAAACCTCTGCTCAGTTAAATATGACTAGTCAGACTGTCTAGGAATGTATTATTATTATTTTGTTTAAACCTCAAATTTATTTTCCTTTATTAAAAAAACTATCATCAGTCTTTGACAACTGTATATAATGTATAACTTATTGAATGTAAGTTCCATAATTCTTCTTCTACAATACCTTTATTGAAAATTCAATTCACATTGCCACATCTTAAATTGCAATGTATGTGAAATAAAAATATTGAATATGGAAATTAGAGTGAGACAATGTTCAGAAGAATAAGCATTTTTCTTATAGTTTTAGAAAAAAAGAAATTCTGTCTTAATGATAACATAAAATTTAGACCATTTTAGTATGCTGTTAAGTGGTCATTTGTCAATCTGATTCAAATTTGTCCATTCCTACATAAGATCAATAATCTCTATTATAACTATATCATATAAAGCAGATCAGCAATAAATTCTACCTGCAATATTTTTTTTAGGTATTTAGAACTCTGAAAGACATAAGCATGACACACTACTACTTGGGAAAATAAACATTATTAACAAATAAGTTTAGTATTTCAGATGAGTCTGTGTTCCATATAGAGAAACAAAACGTTAACACCCTATACTCAATGTAATATTAGACTGGGGAAAAAGTAATCATGTTTGTCACATGGTTGTAGTTTGCCATCTGGAATTAAAATACACTCTTAAAAAGAGTGGTTATATAATACATCATTGTAATACATATTTCTCACTTTTCAGTTTTTTGGTAAGGACTGATTATTTGCTGTTAATTTTATACTATGGGAATAGTGTTACAGAAAACAAATTTTAGAGACTTTTCATATTCGAAATTAATATGTGTTGCAAAACAGAGGAGATGGTTTGCAGAGGAGCTGTGAAAAAATAAAAAGTGTCATGGTGGTTCAATAACTTTTGCAAAAGAATAGAGAACATTAAAGACAAAGAGTATTGGACCAGCTATTGAAATGATAGCAGCATGGCTGCCATTGGAGAGCAATTGAGAATCCTTTCACAGTACCTTGAAGGTCCAAAGAATTCAGTGTGGTCCATCCAATGGTTCTTCACCACTGACAGAAACTGGAAAGGGGCATAAGCTTTTTTATTTGAATGCCCCATTAACTAATGAAAATCTAAAAGTAAAATAATAAATTTGAATGAAGATCGTATGTTATAGTATAGAACAAGAACCCATTCCCACAAGTGATTTTCATGTGTACTAAAAAGTAAATTCTGTAGCACAACCAGTGTTGACTATCAAAGATGTTAGACAAAGAAGTTCCAACAGACTACATAGAGCCAAACATGGTCCAGAGGAATGCCATCCTCACTGATGGTCTGCTGCCAGTCACTTCACTATAGCTACAAATCTCAGAAAATGATTCATCTGAGAAATATGTTCAAAAAATTGATGAGGCGCATCCCAAATGGCAATGTATCAGCCAGGCTTGGTCAACAGAAAGGGACAGGTCTCCTAAAAATTGTGGATGGTGTGTCACACAACCAAATTTCCAGAAATTGAACAAATTTGGCCATGAACTTTTGCCTTATTCCACATATTCATTTGATCTCTCACAGGCTCCCTAACTCTTTTTCCCTCATCTTGAAAACTTGGTTTTTGGCAAGGTTCCACAACCAGGAGAATGAAAAAACAATCCAAGAATTATCAGAATCCAGGAGCATGGATTTATATTACTGGAACTAATGAATTTGTTTTTCTCTGGTAAAAAATGTGTTGATTGTAATGATTTTGTTTTTATTAATAAATATTTGTTTGAATCTAGGTAAGGTTTTTAAAATACACATCATAAAACTGCAACTGAATAGAATCTCTTTTTGTAATTAATTGATAGAATGTTAGTTGAGGCAACTTTTTGATTCTACCTTAACACCATGAGAGTTAAGATCAAAGGATTCCAATCACATTGAGACTAGAGTTCCTGTGAGCCAAGTTCACTATAATTACTACAAATTTGATACACAAGTGTCTGTGGTACAATACTATACGTATATATAATTTTATTTTTATTATTAATTTTATGTTATATTAATATTTTGCAGGCCTCTTTCTTTATATGAAAAGATATAAGCAATTTAGCAATTAATGGCTGCAGAGAGAGTGAAATCAATCTTCTCCAGAAATCCCCCACTCCCTGATAGATTATCCACCCTCTTTTTTTATGGTTTTTCAAGACAGGTTTTCTCTGTATAGCCCTGGCTGTCCTGGAACTCATTCTGTAGACAAGGCTGGGCTCGAACTCAGAAATCCGCCTATCTCTGCCTCCTGAGTGCTGGGAAGATTATCCACTCTAAAGCTGTCAACCACAAATACATATACAAATGAGCTATATAAAAGGCCACAATGGGTTGTATTTGTAATCTTACATATGTATATATGTGACAATAATAAAGAATATGGGGTCATAAATTTTAAAAGTAGCAAAATGGACACAAGGAAGAGTTGGAGGGAGCAGAAAAAAAGGTTATAACTGATTAATGAATAAATTAATTCATATCATATATGAAATAAACAATAAATTAAAAGTGTTCAGAAATGAAACATATCTTGAGGTAGTATCTTTCAGAGCAAGAGATATGGTGCTTGTTAGTGATTCTTCCTTCCGTGATCAAATCAAACTACACTTGTCTTTAAAAAAAGACTATCGGTCTCTGGTAAGATTTTTATATCCTATCCTTAGTCAATTTTAAAATAAGCCATATAATTTTGTTTATCTTGTCATGTGTCCTTTGTAAACTGTTTTCTTTTTGTTCCGTACTCTACGAGGTCTTCTTTGTACAGAATTTGTCACCACTTCAGCTTCCTTTCCCTCAAGGCCTGAGGGGCTGGTGAGGAATTAGGTAAGTATTTGTTTTTCTCCATATTTCAATGCCTAAGTCTGGGAGAGTCATTCAAGGAAAATATGTTGATCGTTCAGTGATGTCTGCTACTATCACATTTTAAGATGTTGCAAAAATATAAAAAATATATTTATGATAGCATTTAAGAATCTTTCCAGTTTACTAACTTGTTCCCCATTCTTATGTAACGTTATAAGTAATTCTATATTTCTCCTTTTTGAAGGCGACAAATAAAATTCATATAAATGTTCAATGTAATTGTAGCTCTCAATCATGTATCAATGTTTTCCAGATGTAGAAGGGACTTAATAACACTTGATGACATTTTATAAAATACTTCTCACCTTTCAAACACTTTTGCATGCATAAATAATTCAGAGTATGTGTAATTTGTAGACTTCATTTCTAATAGTCTAAATACTTTTTTAATTTAATATGTGTTATTTTGATAATTAACTCTACTGGCCCAAATTTGTAGCAAACAAATCCATCCATTTAATATTGAAACATAAACAAGGCTTTTAAAAGAAGAGTTAACAGACTAATTTTTTTTGGATGTGATGGCTGGTTTTGTGTGTCAAGTTAGTACAAGCTGGAGTTATCACAGAAGGAGCCTCCTTTGAGGAAATGCTTCCATTAGATAAAGCTGTTAGGCATTTTCTCAGTGTTCAAGGGGAGAGAGTCTAGCTCATTGTGAGTGGTTCCATCCCTGGGCTAGGTTTCTTGGGTTCTATAAAAGAGCTAGTTGAGCAAGCCAGGGGAAGTAAGTAAGCAAGCAGCATCGCTCCATGGCTTCTGCATCCACTCCTGCCTCCAAGTTCCTATGTTGCATGAGTTCCTGTCTTGGCTCCCTTTGGTGATGAACAGCAACGTGGAAGTATAAGCTGAATAAATCCTTTCCTCCCCAACTTGCTTCTTGGTCATGTATTTTGGGCAGGAATAGAAACCCTGACTAAGACACTAAAGAAACAGATTTTATATCAGAGCTATTGATTAGAGCTTGGGACCATAAAAGACAAGTTCTTTTTGATTGAAGCTTGAGAACTAGTTACTAATAAGCAAAGAATGGAAATAAGTTACTAAATGTTCTCTTGACGTCTAGCTAGTATAAAATATTTTTAAAATGTTAACTAAATGACATATCGAAGAAGATGGGAATGAGTTACAGCCAAGTATCTTTTAAAATAATTGTTGATTTTCCATGTCTGCTTCTTTAAAAGGCAACAAAAATTAAAAATCATAAAGAATTTGAAGTTTTTATTACAGTGTTCAGATTTTGAGGGACTATAGTCAAAACTAAATGATGTAATTATGGTAATTAAGAGTTCAATAGGCAGAACCTGTCTGATATATTGCATATCATACATATAAAATTCATATATATAATATATAGTCTTATATATTATATATTTATAATTAATAACCATCAACATACATGAAATGTCATGTTCTGAATTTTAACATACCTGAAATGAATGTCTCTACATTTATGTTAGGAGAACTTATGGGGAAAACACTCAAGAAAAAATTTCAAGTAATGAAACCATAAGCTGTTCTATATTCATTTATTTTTTCTGATTGTAAGTGTCTTCTCCTTAGCTAGTAGTTGGAACCAAATCCCAATCAAACTACTCTATAGTAAAGTATGATATTCTTCGCTGGAAGCTGGATCAGCGAGTATGAGTACTTACTCCACAGTGTGGTCACCTGAATTTTATCCCAAGAATCAAGGTGGGAGGATAGAACTGACTCCAGAAAGTTACTGTGACCTCATGGTCCTTCTCACAAAATAAAATGAAATAAATGTAAAAGAAAAAAACCTTGAAAATTCATTTAATTCCAATAACCAATAAATACTGCAGTGTTGTCCCACTAAACATTGCAGTACACTGGCAAAGGGCCCTGCTGAACCCATGTGTGGGACCTTAATGAGATGTGTGGCCACGCCCCAGGTTCTAGCCTGACTCTGCCTAGGCAGTCACCTGCCTGCAGCCACACTGTCCCCGCCTCCTGGTTACCTGACTGCCCAACTCGCTTAAATAACACCCCTCAGCGCGTGCTCTCTCTCTCTCTCCGCCTGTTCTCTCCAGGCCCTCTTCTTAGTCTATCTCTCTGTCTTCTCCCCTTTCCACGTGGTCATGGCTTTTCTTATCCGTTTTCTTCTCTTTCTTTGTCTTTCTATCTCTTTTCTCTTTCTATTTTCTTTTTTTTTATTTTTTTATTTTATTTTTTTAATTTACATTCCAAATCACTTCCCCTTTCCCGTTTCCTCCCTTCCCGAAAGTCCCATAAGCCCCCTACCCTCCCTCTTTTCTCCATTCAACCCCCTCTCGTTACTCTGTCCTGGCGTTCCCCTACATCCAGTCTTTCCAGGACCAGGGGTCTCTCCTTCCATCTTTTTAGAAATCTATTGTTATGCGGATTGTGTCTAGGGTATTCCGAGATTCTGGGTCAATATCCCCTTATCAGTGACTGCATACCATGTGTGTTCTTTTGTGATTGGGTTACCTCACTAAGGATGATATTTTCAAGTTCTGACCATTTGCCTAGGAATTTCGTGAATTCATTGTTTTTAATTGCAGAGTAGTATTCCATTGTGTAGATATACCACATCTTCTGAATCCATTCCTCCGTTGAGGGACATCTGGGTTCTTTCCAGCTTCTGGCTATTATAAATAAGGCTGCTATGAATATAGTGGAGCTTATGTCCTTATTGCATGCAGGGGAAGCCTCTGGGTATATTCCCAGGAGTGGTATAGCCGGATCCTCCGGGAGTGTCATGCCCAGTTTTCTGAGGAACCGCCAGACTGCTTTCCAGAGTGGTTGTACCAGCCTGCAATTCCACCAGCAGTGGAGGAGTGTTCCTCTTTCTCCACATCCTCGCCAACAACTGCTGTCTCCTGTGTTTTTGATCTTAGCCATCCTGACTGGTGTGAGATGGAATCTCAGGGTTGTTTTGATTTGCATTTCCCTAATGACTAAGGATGATGAACATCTCTTTAGGTGCTTCTCAGCCATTAGATATTCTTCAGGTGAGAACTCTTTGTTTAGCTCTGTACCCCATTTTTTAATAGGGTTACTTGCCTCTTAATAATAAAACATCAAAGCTATGGACTGCCTCTTATTAAACTCGCCACACGGAGCTAGCTGGTACGCGCCTTCTGAGACTCTGGGATTCAGCTAAGCGGACAGTCTGAGCACAGGTAACACACAGAGAGATCCGGGATCTCTCTGTGCCCCCCCCCACACGCCATGTGCGGGACCTGCCGGCGGTGTGGCCGCCCGCTCCTAGTTAGGCCGAGGCACGCGTGCATCTTGCCTGTTTCCCCAACCCCCCCCCCCCACCCCCCAACCGTGTCCGCTTGCGTCCTTTGCATATGTACATTGCCTTGGCCCTAGAGCAAGGCCTGCGCGCTGCCGGCCCTGCCTGGAGTGTGCCCCTGTGTCCGTGCATGCCAGGCCCCGCGCCCTCTTTCTTTTTTCCTTTTTTTCCCACACCCATGGGAAAATAGTGCCTATTGATTCCCAGTACTGTCATGTAAGGAATAAATTCCATATCCAAAAGCAACTTGAGAAGGTATGGCTTTAGCACATTTTATAGGTTAGAGTCCATCATGGAGGGAAGCTAGGGTGGGAACAAAGGCAAGAATGTGGAATCAGGTATTGAAACAAAGGTCATGAAGGAATGCTGCTTGTGAGCTTCCTCCTTGATCTTCTCAGCCTGGGTTCTTATGCAGTCTAGAATCACCTACTTGGGGGTGTGGCACTCTCCACAGTGATCTGGGCTCTCTAAATTAATTAATTAAATTCATCAAGAACTTTTGTCACACATTTACATATAGGACATATTGATAGAGGTAATTTCTCAGTGAGGAAATTGAGGGTTCCCTCTTCCTAAAGGACTTTAGTTTCTGTCAAATTGGGAAAACAAACAAACAAACAAACAAATAAACAGAAAAAAATAACCTAACCAAATACAAAAACACAAAAAGGCAAACAAACAAATAAACAAACAAATGAAAAACCTAACAAGCACCGGTCTAAATCTAAGAGTTCAAAATGAGTGTCTAATCTATTTATTTATATATTATTTTTATTATAGTTCTTCATCATGTAGCTTTCAAAAATAGTTTTTATAAAATATTGTGATCACTCTCTTCTACCAGATCTCCCCGGGTTTTGCATACCTCCATGCCTACCCAATTTCAAACCTTCTTTCTCTCTTTAATCACTTCTTGCTTATTTACAATGTTTTTTACACAATACATTTTAATCGTGTTTTTATCTCCTCCATGTCCTCCTAGATCCTTCTCACCTTTCTACATTCCCAACTTCATGTTCTTTCTATCCCTCAAAAATAATATCAAAAGCAAATAAAAACTAAATTAAAAAACACAAACACTGCAAACACATATTTTATTTAAAATAAATTTTTATGGATTTTGATAACTCCTTGTTGATTCTCCTAACTTCCCTATGCTTTTAACTTTATGATTTCTCCTTTTACTCCTTCTGTTTTTTGCAATATATATATATATATATATATATATATATATATATATATGTATTCATCTTTATCCTTCACACAGGATGAAGTGTAGCCTTGGTCAAAGTTAAAGTGTAAGTTAACTTCTCAGCTAATTTAATTACACAGAATTCAGGAATTTTCTGAAAATTTGAATTATTATCATATTTGAAATGACAGGATATAATTACATAAAAGTTCTTTTAATAAGAATAACTATTCAATGAGTACATATGTTTGTATATATATATATATATATATGAGCAAACGTCAAAAGAAAACAAAAACTCCCAATAAGACAGAAATACAAAAACAACACAAGAAGTATGCATGTTCATCGCTACACACACACACACACACACACCTCTGAAGAGACATCCTTGTATGACAACATTTATACTTTCCCTGGTGGTTATCAAGAGCAAAAGTATCTACATACTCCCTACACAGTTCTATGGTAGCAAAGATTCTAAAACTTTCCAGAAAAGGATGAAGTAATTGCTTTAAAAATTCTCAAATTTGTTCATCCTTTTGCTCTTTAAGCCTACCACATTGTGAGCATTCAATCCAGTATATTCTTTGCTTTACACAATTAGGTTGTCATTAAACACAATTTAATGTGTTATGTGTGTGCATGTTCTTTGTACTGCTACTTGGAGAGGTTGTGATAAATATCTATTAACATAGGGAACAAAAATGATGAATGTTTTCACCTTTATAAAAATGTTTGCTGACTCTTACACTAAAAGATCATACATAATTTTGTCAGAGAAACATGCGGATCTAAGTAACTGAAAAAATAGGCATATATTCATCTTTATCCTTCACAAAGGATGAAGTGTAGCCTTGGTCAAAGTTCAAGTGTAAGTTAACTTCTCAGCTAATTTAATTACACAGAATTCAGGAATTTTCTGAAAATTTGAATTATTATCATTTTTGAAATGATAGGATATACATAAAAGTTCTTTTAATAAGAATAACTATTTAATGAGTACATGTGTTTGTATTTTAAACTTACTTGAAAACATAACTAAATTTTATTCTTTAAATGAGAATTAAAGGGAAAACTTCGAACAGTTAATTTCATTTGTTAAGTTATTGTTAGAGAACTGGATTTTACACAACAAAATTATCCACTCACAGAAGTGTGCATATTGATTAGATAGAACATTAAAATTTTATTCTTTGAATCATTTATTTATGGATATTGAAGAACTCTAAGATGTTGACACTAAGTACAAGCATTCTCAGTAGGTGATGGAAGAAGAATATTGAGGCGTGTGATGGTTTGTATATGTTCAGTCAAGGGAGTGGCACTATTAGAGGGTATAGCCTTGTAGTAAGTGTGTCATTGTAGGTACTTTAAAACTGTACTCCTAGCTGTCTGGAAGACAGTATTCTGCTGGCACCCTTCAGATGAAGATGTAGAATTCTCAGCTCCTCCTGCACCATGCCTGTCTAGATGCTGCCATTATCCTTCCTTGATGATAATGGACTGAACCTCTGAACCTGTAAACCAGTCCAAATTAAATATTGTTTATAAATAAGAGTTGCCTTTGTCATGGTGTCTGGTTACAGCAGTAAAACCCTAAGATAGAAGTTGGTAGCAGGGACTGGGATACTGCTGTGATAGGTCTGACCATCTTTTTATTTAGAAGAATGTGGATTTGGGGACTTTGGATTTGGAAAGCCATGGGATGTTTTAAGTGGAGCTTAATGAACCATCTTAGTAGGAGTGTGGAAAACTTTGTGGCTGTGAATGATTTGAATTGTGCAGACCTGGCCTAAGAGGTTTTTTTTTTTTTTTTTGACATTTTTTTTTTATTTTTTTTTCAGTCTCTTTTTTTTTATTTTTTTTTATTTTTTTAATTTACATTCCAAATCACTTCCCCTTTCCCGTTTCCTCCCTCCCCGAAAGTCCCATAAGCCCCCTTCCCTCCCTCTTTTCTCCATCCAACCCCCTCTCGTTACTCTGTCCTGGCGTTCCCCTACATCCAGTCTTTCCAGGACCAGGGGTCTCTCCTTCCATCTTTTTAGAAATCTATTGATATGCGGATTGTGTCTAGGGTATTCCGAGATTCTGGGTCAATATCCCCTTATCAGTGACTGCATACCATGTGTGTTCTTTTGTGATTGGGTTACCTCACTAAGGATGATATTTTCAAGTTCTGACCATTTGCCTAGGAATTTCGTGAATTCATTGTTTTTAATTGCAGAGTAGTATTCCATTGTGTAAATATACCACATCTTCTGAATCCATTCCTCCAACCAACTAACTGGGAAATGATCTTTACCAACCTTACATCCGACAGAGGGCTAATATCCAAGATATACAAAGAACTCAAGAAGTTAAACTCCAGAGATGCAAGTAGCCCTATTAAAAAATGGGGTACAGAGCTACACAAAGAGTTCTCGCCTGAAGAATATCTAATGGCTGAGAAGCACCTAAAGAGATGTTCATCATCCTTAGTCATTAGGGAAATGCAAATCAAAACAACCCTGAGATTCCATCTCACACCAGTCAGGATGGCTAAGATCAAAAACACAGGAGACAGCAGTTGTTGGCGAGGATGTGGAGAAAGAGGAACACTCCTCCACTGCTGGTGGAATTGCAGGCTGGTACAACCACTCTGGAAAGCAGTCTGGCAGTTCCTCAGAAAACTGGGCATGACACTCCCGGAGGATCCGGCTATACCACTCCTGGGCATATACCCAGAGACTTTACCTGCATGCAATAAGGACACATGCTCCACTATATTCATAGCAGCCTTATTTATAATAGCCAGAAGCTGGAAAGAACCCAGATGTCCCTCAACGGAGGCCTAAGAGGTTTTAATGAAGAAGAACTTAAATATGCGTCTTAGAGACTGTTTTTGTAGTATTTTGGTGAAAATCACAGCTAATTTTTTTTTTGCTCTTGGCTGAAGAGTCTGCCTGAGGCTAAGGTGAAGAGACTCAAAATAATTGGAGTGGCAAAGGAGTCTCAGAAATGCCCATCATAGACTTTGTTCTCTGGTTAGGTCTCATGAAGAACATTTTAAGCAAGCATAGCTGTCTGAGAAGGAAAAAAAAAATATATATATATATGGTTTGAGTATTTAATAGGGTTCCAGGAAGTGAAATGGAGCTGAATCCTGTGTTCAAGAATTGCATTAAGGGAGTAGTGATCTTGGGGAAAGATTCCACCCATCTATGTTTATGTCCAGACTTGGCAGAACAAGCTTTTAATCTCAGGTTGCAAAGGCAAGCAGATCTCTGAGTTCAAGGCTAGCCTTGAATAGAACAGGTTCTAGTGAAGAAAAGCTTAAGTCCAGGCAAGGTGGTGCATGCCTTTCATCCCAGCATTACTGGACATCTGTGAGTTCAAGATCACTTTATAGAACAAGTTCCAGGACAGCAAAGTTTAAGCAATGAAGGAGTTGGGGGAAAAAAGCTGGTGATAATATAATAGAACAAGGGTGGGCATGTTCTAGCCCCAGTAAGCAGCAGAACTCCACAGTTTTGGCCATGTGGCTCTGCTTTAGAGTCAAGAATAGAAGGGAGTACTGGGACAATTGATGCTGGTTAGCTGAAGCTAAGAAATTATCAGTGATTGAGAAGAGACCAGCATCACTGAGATGAAATCTTCTGGGAAGTGCTTTCTGAGAGCACAAAAAGCTGTTTGTCTTCCAGAGGTAGCCAAGATTTTATCTTATGCTGCAGCTGAACTTAGTAATGTTTAAGAATCACCCATGTGGTACTGGTTTTAAGGTATGAAGGGGTCATAGAGAGCAGTTGAGGCACTGTGAGAGGCTAGAGAAGGCAATCAGTGGAGGTGCAGCCTCTGTTGTAATTGACATCCAAGGACTGAATGCAAAGAATTTGAGGCTTGGCACCATGAAGAATGCCTATGAGAGGCTATTGGTGAAGCCTAGTTGTAGCAGAAGACTCCAGTGTTTTGGAGATACTAGTACCATGGGATGATCACCAATAACAGAGTCAATGGAGTGGAGTCAACCAGAGCCTAGAGTGCTACAGAGTGCAGAGCTAGAGAAGTGACCCAAGCCCTTTGGAGAAGCCCAGAAGATCATATGTGGATCCCAGATATTGAAACAAGAAGCTATAATATTGAAATGAGAAGCTGTAACATTGAGGTGGCTTTAGAGACTCCAGTATGTTCAATATGTCAGAGCCGTGGGCTATCTGCTGAGGAAAGCTGCTAATAGGGAATGGAACTAGCCCAGAAGAAAAAAAAGGAGTTGGAGATTTGAAGACTGCTTTGACGTCAGACATGGAGATGCAGAGTTCGGAGTTTTCCCAGCTGTTTTCCTGACTTGTTTTGGGGAATACAGTTAAGTGACTGAATAAATCTCAGAAAAGACCTTGAACTTTGGACGTTTAATATTATTGAGACTGCTATTGACCATCAGTGCTTTGGAGGTTAGACTAAATGGAGCTCCACTAAAGTTTTGTGGCTCTCAGTCTGAATACTGTGGGTCTGAAACTTGCCTCTGCCAGTTTCATTCTATGTGTTGCTTTGGAGATGTTTAGTATTTTCTCTTCCTTCTGTACAGAATATAGTGATCATATTACCCTGTAAATTAGGTATGCCATTAAACTCAAGGTAACTTCTTTCATTAATTAGTTCAGAAAACAAACTGACTAGCAATGTTTGCTGTTACTCTGATTGGTTTATTTCTGATATGACATTTAATTTGTTAATATGTTATTAATTGCTTCCAAGGGCAGGTTTTAAAAACCATGTAATAGCTAATACAGTGAATTAGTTAATACAATGAATGTCTTTGTGTTTTACTCTTATAATGCCTGACCCTCCTTCAATACTAAAGTAACTAAAAACATCATTGCTCACAGTCCATTTCTAGAAAAGAGACCATGTAACTTGAAAGCTTAGAAATTTTTATATCCTATGAACTAATTACAGTCCAGTTATTGACTTCAGATGGAAGAAATTAACAAACCCGGCATCTTAAGTCAATGCATCACTGTCATGTATCATATGAAGAACTGTAGCTTTAGGGTTAGAATAAATTGAAATCTATTTAAAATGAGTTATCTAAAACATGTCATCATCTATTATCTTTATATGTAAACCAGACAGAATGTATATTTAAAAGTATAAGAGCTAGATTTAATCCCACCAAGAATTTATCAAGGTCATCCTACATTTGGGTATATTTGTGAAATCCCTTCTGCCTTCAATTGCCTTCTCTTCAGTATTCATGTGACAAAAAGACATACATCATGCCCTCTCAGTGTATTGATGATATGTAAGTGAAGCAAGCATTCCTCGCAATCAGATTTATGGAGGAAAATGTGACCAAGGAAGGGGAAGTTAGTGCTTCCTGGGGTAACTGTACAAACTCTACAGAAAGACTCATCAGATTCAAAGCTGGCAGTGATAACTGACTCTCTGGTGAATCAAGCAAAACAGGAACAGGCAGAAGTCACAGAGATGAGAAGCACAGCCCTAACACAGCTGCCAGTTTAGGATTCCAGCTCTGAAGAAAATCAAGCTGTAAAATAGAAAGGTGCAAAGGAAAAAAAAGGAAGTACCTAGAGAAACAGAAAGAGAGTAAGTACTACAATGAAGCCTTCAGGAAGATTAACTTCACAGACTTCAAGTTCTAATGATAGCAATAGCCCACAGAGTGCTGTGGGCAGCTCTGGATTTTCCCATTTGTCCTAGTTTATCTTTCCCTGTTACTCACACATGCTCTAAAAGGACAATGCTTTCTCTGTTGCTAGCTAAGTGTCTGTGCCCTGTTGATGTGACTATATTATCAACATTTGCTTCTCTTGGAGTTAGGCTTAAGAAAATTGCAAGAAATGTCATAGAAAGGATTAGTGGTAGACTTTTGCCTTTTCATTAATGCCATGCTATCCAAGAATGAAAAGACATGGACTGGAATACATTGTACAGAAAAAATTTACTCAGTATTACATATTGTTCAGCAAGAATAACTGTAGAGAGGAAATATGCCTATCACTACCTAGACAAGAAGATGAATTATAGCCCTGGTAGCTTTACATGAATGACATCTTGTTTTATGACATGTAAGGCATGTTGCAAGAAAGGAATTCTTTCTGATGATATTTTATATGTTAATATTTCTAAACACTCAGAACAGATTTAGTATATTATTAAGTCAGGAGCCATCTATGAGAGGTTAAAAATGAGCAGGTGATCTTCCTGAGATGGGTCTACTTTGGATTAAAATCTATGATGGATTTGGTCCTGCAGGAGAATTTCATTTTAGGAACGATTTCTGCTATTAATATGCTTTTCCTGTTATTATTAAATATTATATAATAATCCAAACCTTTCAAATGCTATATAGACAAATAGATGATTTCTTAATTCTTCATGATGATTCTATAAGAATTCCTAAAGTTATATTAGTAATTATTAGGTTATTTCATAATGAGTGCTATTAAGTCCTCTCTGATACTCAAAACTACAAGAACTCTACCAATCTTCAAGTGTCATGAGTTACTTGCTTCTGAGACAGCAACCAGGAATTTATAACTTAGAGCACATGCCAACAGGTTGTAAAACCATTAAACATAGGTCATAAAAAGGGAACAAACAACTTACTGTAGGTGCAAGTACAGAAGATGAAATATTGACTGGGTTTATCTATACAAAACTTCACTAATATCTTAGTCACAGAAGTTATGGTTTTTAGCTCTTGATGAACCTGTAAAGTTGGTGACAGATGATGAATGTTTAGCCAGATAATTATTCCTAATGAATATGCATGTAAACATTCTCTGTTGTAAACTCATGATTTGAATTTGTGTGTAAACTTGTGGTCAACTTTTTACCATGCGATCATGTATTCTGAAAGATGTGTAAGTACTGAGGACAAAGAGAGGAGAAAGAACTGTGGCGAACTTTTTAGACAGAACTGAACTCTAAGAGTTTAAGAAGAAGGAAGACAAAAGTGTGGATACTTTGGTCCTTCTTAGAAAGGTGAACAAAATACTCATGGGAGGAAATACAGAGACAAAGTGTGGAGCAAAGACTGAAGGAGAGGCCATCCAGAGACTGCCCCACCTGTAGATCCATCCCATATACAGTCGCCAAACCAAGACACTATTGTAGATGCCAACAAGTGCTTGCTTACAGAAGCCTGATATAGTTGTCTCCTGAGAGATTCTGCCAGAGCCTGACAAATATAGAAGAGGATACTCACTGCCAACTATTGGACTGAGCACAAGGTCCCCAATGGAGGAGCTAGAGAAAGGACTGAAGACTCTGAAGGGGTTTGCAACTCCATAAGAAGAACAACAATATCAACTAACCAGACTCCCCAAAGCTCCCAGGGACTAAACCACCAACCAAAGAGTACACATTGAGGGACCCATGGCTCCAGCTGCATATGTATGTGAGGAAGGCCTTGTAGAGAGCATCAATGGGATGAGAGACCCTTGGTCTTGTGGAGGCTGGATACCCCAGTGTAGGGGAATGTGAGGGTGGGGAGACAGGAGTGGGTGAGTGTGTGAGGGAACATCCTCATAGAAGCAGGGAGATGGGGGATTGGATAGGTTGTTTCCAGGGCAGGTGTGGGAAAGGAGATAATATTTGAAATGTACATAAAGAAATTATCCAATAAAAAGCAAATAAAGAAAGAAAAGCTAAAACTACTTTTCAACCTGCCTCTTTTTCTTCCTGTGACTTCAATTAGCAGTCTGGAGGTTAGAGCTGCTCAGTTCCTGTGTAGATAGAACAGAGCCTACATTGCTTGGTCCCCTGCTGTTTTACAATGAGATGTTAAACAGTTTCTCACCTCAGAGTAACTCATAAGACAGATCAGCTCTCATAGCAAAGTGACTTAGACTTAAGATAGGCAAACATTTTATTATTATATAGCAACACTAAATACCTTGTAAGGCAAAGTCTTACCTCTGCTGATGGTCTTCCACCTACACTGCCTCAAGAAGAACCAATATGAAAGAAGAACCACTGGGGCTGGGCCCAGCATTATTATACTTACAAATCCTCACAGCACTTACTCATTTTTGGCATGTGTTCTAGAGATAAAATCATCAAAAACTTCAAGCCAATAAGTACATATCTCTGGATTCCCTGTCCAAGCTGCCATGTACAATGTGTGTGCTCTAAATATATCAATCACTTGTGGATAATTGCAAATAAAAGTAATTTTTCTAGCCAAAAATTCACATTTATATCCTTATTATCAGTGAAGTTTCTACATTTATTTTAGACCCAGGGTAAAGTAAAATCAGTCAGTTCAACACAAATGGGAATGATTTTATAGACCTTAGAATACATGAGACCAGAGCATACATAACATGACTCTTTTATGACTCTTCAAGACATAATGATTTAAATGAAGAGAGCCAAGGAAGTACATTGCCCACTTAATGTCTTCACCAGAAGCTAGTGAATTGCAGCATCACAGTCTTTGTAGGAGGAAGACTCAGATTTCAAGGGCATGTGCTTTATAGCATGTTCCCACTTAGAACTTAGACACACTGCTCTTCACCTGATTAGGAAACTAGATGATTGACAATCCTAAGATATATGTAGGCAATTCTCCTTTGCTCATCAAGAACTAGGAGAATCCTTGTTGATTCTTTAGTCTATTCATTAAATTGCACATTAAACAGCAGTCTTGCCTTAAACAAAATGTTCTATGACAATCTTCATTTACAACAAGACTTTAAAATGAAAACTAAGATGAATTGGGTTTGTAGTTTAGTGGCCTGCTCATACATGGATGAGTCCCTGAGTTCAATTCCCAGGACCACAAAATTTAAAATGAATTAAAATAATTCAAATTAAGTACAAAAGCCCTGCTTGGTGTCTGTGTTATATTAACAACTTACTGTCAATAGAATATATGAATAATACAATTTGAAAAGAGAAAAATGATGAGATTAGGTCTTTGTCTAGGGGACCCCATGTTGGCTGACCCTTTGCTTTTGGAGCTATTGTGACCATTACAAAAAGTCATTGTAGAAGAGGTTGATTAGCTTATGGGAGCCAGGAAGCAAAGAAAGATATGAATATTTTGTTCTCCTTATATTGCACTCCAGGGCAAGTTCCCATGATTCTTCCAATTGGCATCTATAATAATATCACCGGAAAGTTACAAGCTGGGGACCAAGGACTTTAATGCTAAGGACATTGGGAGATTCATATCCAAATTATAACCAGATATTTTTCCAAATACCCTGTGTGGTTTTCTCATGCAGAGATGTGAAAATGTCCTGCCTCACAGTTTATTTTGAGTTGTTTCAGTTCTGTTACCATTAGTGTGACAGAGAAAGAAACAATACAAATAAATAGTAGTCTTTCTCAAGTCTGGTCACATCAAGGTCAATAGCAGGTCATGCCTATGTGGCAATTCCATGTCACTAATTTCCTGTTACCCACTTTGCTGTAATTTTGCTAACACAATTATTCATCTATTTAGATGGTTGTCAATGAGATAAATCAGCAATGACCTGAATATAAATAATTACTTTTTTTCTGTCATAAGACAAATTGATTTTCATGAGGCAAAATTAGAGTTTCAAGAATAATAAAGAAGGAAAGGGAGGAGTTGTTTTGCCAGAATTTTCCCAAATAAACACATGGAAAATCCTCTTAGCTGTTATGTCAGTGTTGATTATTAAGTAGGCAGAGGTGAGATCATTAGCTTTTAATAAGAGAAATTGATCATTGTACGCATCTGGTAGATGATATGTGGAATTTATACCACTCATGTAGAGTTCTCTTACCCCAGATGTATAAAACATAAAACCCATGTTTTGAGAAGACATAATCATATTTTTCATTTAATATGGAGCCCAGAGCTATCATTTTAGCATAAAAAAACCCTTTATTCCTCAGTATCTAGCAAAATGTCACTGTGAACTCTAATTTGCTTTCCATTTTCATTTTCCAAACTGATTCTTCAATCAGTAATGTGGAATACTGTATAGACAGGCCTTGCATTTTTGTTTTGCTTTGGGATTTTAATCTACTTCCTTTCTTGAGATTTGTTACTCTAGAGAAAAATAGATTATTAGTGATAAAAGTTAACTGACATTGTGGCATGTTTGATTACATTATCTATACTGAACTCTAATTACCTTATTTTTGCTATTTTCTTGAGGAAGAACCATTACACATTCCAAACAGCAACTTAGAAAAGGATATTAACATAGAGTCACATCTATGCTTGGAAAGTTAGGTGCCCATTGAGAGCATGCTTTCAGCTAACAGTGGTTCTCAGATTTCCTAATGCTGCTACCCTTATACAATTATTTCTGTTACTACTTCAAAACTAATTGTGCTGATATTATGAATCACCATGTAAATATATGACATGAAGAATATCTGATATGTGACCCCTGTGAAAGGGTCTTTCAATCTCCAAAAGAGTCATAATCCACAGGTTGAGAACCACTGAGCTAGACCCTCAGAAATGAACTACCAACTGCCTTACTCCTTTGTAGTTGGCTGGAAAATGGTTTTAAGAAGTCCAGTTTCTGATGAATGTATGTTTCTTATTAGTATTGCCTTCTCATTTATTAAAGTATCATTTTGGCCCCTACATACCTATACTTTTATATCTAAGATGACTTAGAATTTAGAGAGGAAATTAGGATACACTTTAATTACTGATGAAATGCTGACTGAGAGAATTTTATATACCTCAGGTTCTTTTCTTTATTAGAGTGGTTAAAATAAGAAGAAATGAGCACCACAGTCTTGGGTCTGCTTATGTTTTGCTCAGAGGTGTTCTGCCTTCTACTATGGGATAACTTTAAGAAGGAGCTCAGTTCTGGGTAACATATCTGTGTATACACAAAAAGAATTCATGGGTCAAAGTCATATTGCAAGAAGGAACCAATGTTTCTCTTATAACTTCCTGAATTTATACTGTATTACTAAACTAGAGATCCACATTATTAAATCAATGGTTTTTTTGAGAGAAGTTTCATCAAATGTGCTAATTTTTTATTGTAACCCAATCTTTTACCAGACATATATACCCAATCTTCCAGTATAGTCTTAAAATATCCATTAAAATGTATACTAGAACACCTGCCTGTTCTCATAGGATTATGAATTTAACTATGGTATTTTGACTTCTTCCTTTCCAAATTGTATCCCTTTGACCTCCTTTTGTTGTCTAATTGCTCTAGCTAGAACTTCAAGTACTATATTGAAAAGATACGGAGAGAGAGGGCAGCCTTGTCTAGTCCCTGATTTTAGTGGTATTGCTTCAAGTTTCTCTTCATTTAGTTTGATGTTGGCTACTGGTTTGCTGTATATTGCTTTTACAATATTTAAATATGGGTCTTGAATTCCTGATCTTTCCAAGACTTTTAGCATGAAAGAATGCTGAACTTTGTCAAATGCTTTTCAGAATCTAATGAAATGACCATGTGGTTTTTTTTCTTTGAGTTTTTTTATGTAGTGTATTACATTGAGGGATTTCCGTATATTGAACCATCCCTGCATGCCTGGGATGAATCCTACTAGACTTCATGATTGCTGTGATGTGTTCATGGATTCAGTTGGCAAGAATTTATCTGAAGTTATAGCTAAAGCAATTAAACAACAAAAGGAGGTCAATGGAATACAAATCAGAAAGGAAGAGGTCAAGCTATCACTATTTGCAGACGATATGATAATATACTTAAGTGACCCAAAAAACTCCACCAGAGAACTCCTACAGCTGATAAACAACTTCAGCAAAGTGACCAGATGTAAAATTAACTCAAGCAAATCAGTAGACTTCCTATACTCAAAGGATAAACAGGTTGAGAAAGAAATTAGGGAAATGACATCCTTCACAATAGCCACAAACAATATAAAGTATTTTGATGTGACTCTAACCAAACAAGTGAAAGATCTGTATGGCATGAACTCCAAGTTTCTGAAGAAAGAAATAAAAGAAGACCTCAGAAGATAGAAAAATCTTCCATGCTCATGGATTGGCAGGATTAATATAGTAAAAATGGCTATCTTGTCAAAAGCAATATACAAATTCAGTGCAATCCCCATCAAATTCCCAACTCAATTCTTCATAGTAAGAAAGAGCAATTCTCAAATTCATCCCAAATAACAAAAAACCTAGGATAGATAAAATTATCCTCAACAATAAAAAAAACTTTTGGGGGAATCAGTATTCCAGACATCAAGCAGTACTACAGAGCAATAGTGTTAAAAACTGAATGGTATTGGTACAGTGACAGGCAGGTAGATCAATGGAATAGAATTGAAGACCCAGAATTGAACCCACTACCTTTGGTCACTTGATCTTTGACAAAGGAGCTACAACCATCCAGTGGAAAAAAAAGACAGCCTTTTCAAGAAATGGTACTGGTTCAACTGGACGTCAGCATGCAGAAGAATGCAAATTGATCCATTCTTATCTCCTTGTACTAAGTTCAAAGTGGATCAAGGCCCTCCACATATCCACCAGACACAGTGAAACTAATAGAAAAGAACCTGGGGAAGAGCCTTGAGCACAGGGGCACAGGGGAAAATTTCCTGAACAGATCACCAATAGCTTATACTCTAATATCAAGAATTGACAAATGGGACCTCATAAAATTACAAAGGTTCTGTAAGGCAAAGGACACTGTCAATAGGACGAAATGACAATCAATAAATTGGGAAAAGATCTTTACCAACCCTACATCCTACAGAGGCCTAATATCCAGTATATACAAAGAACTCAAGAAGTTAGACTCCAGAGATCCAAATAACCCTATTAAAAATGGTGTACAGAGCTAAATAAAGAACTTTTACCTGAGGAATATTGTATGGCTGAGAAGCACCTAAAGAAATGTTCAACATCCTTATTTGTTAGAGAAATGCAAATCAAAACAACCCTGAGATTTCACCTCACACCAGTCAGAATGGCTAAGATCAAAAACTCAGGAGACAGCATGTGTTGGGGAGGATGTGGAGAAAGAGGAACACTCCTCCACTGCTGGTGGGATTGCAAGCTGGTACAACCATTCTGGTAATCAGTCTGGCGGTTCCTCAGAAAACTGGGCATGATACTACCGGAGGATTTCCCAGCATGTAATAAGGACACATGCTCCACTATGTTCATAGCAGCCCTATTTATAATAGCCAGAATCTGGAAAGAACCTAGATGTCCCTCCACAGAGAAATGGATACAGAAAATGTGGTATATTGATACTATGGAATACTACTCAGCTATTAAAAAGAATGAATTCATGAAATTCTTAGGCAAATGGGTAGAACTGGAAAATATCATCCTTAGTGAGGTAACCCAATCACAAAAGAATATACATGGTATGCACTCACTGATAAGTGGATATTAGCTCAGAAGATTGGAATACCCAAGACACAATTCACATATCAAATGATGCCAAGAAGAAGGATTGAGAGGTCCCTGGTCCTGGAAAAGTTCAATGCAGCAGTGTAGAGGAATACCAGGACAGGGAAGCGTGAGGGGGTTGATTATGGAACAGGGAGAGGGAAGAAGGCTTATGGGGAGGGGGAAACCAGGAAAGAGGAAATCACTTGAAATGTAAATAAAGAATATATCTAATAAAAAACTATGGTAGTTTTACATTCTGCTTTCTACTATATGTGGAAGCATCAGTAAACTATTAGCTTGGAATTAAAAAATACTTTACAGACATTAAATCTTCAGACACTTGGATCCTAGGTTTCCTTCCTTCAGAATTATGAACTAAAAAAAAAAATCCCTCCTGTTGTTTTTAGATGATGAAGTATTTAATATTTTTTTTACAGTAGCTCACAAGAATTTAGACTACTTCCATGTTATTACAGGTCTTCTAATAGTGGGAGCAAAAGGTTTCTCTGATTCTTTCACCTGCTCTTGGGACCTTTTTCCTCCAACTAGTTTGCCTCATCCAGCCTTGATATAAGAGTTTATGTATAGTCTTATTGTAATTTGTTATGCCATGTTCAGTTGATATTCTTGGGAGGCCCCTTCTTTTCTGAAGGGAAACAGAGGAGGAAAAGTTGTAAAGAAGGAAGGGAATAGTGGAAGGAGAAGAGGGAGAAGGCAGGAGTTGAGGGAGGAGAAATTGCTTGGAATGAAATGTGTTAGAAAAGAATAAAGGAAAAAAAGAAAATGCACTGTTTTTTAATGAACCTAAATTTCCATTAAGTAAACAAGTAAACAAAAAGCAGTGAATTATAGCTTATAATTTTTAAGATTTTTAAGATAATCTTGATAAATATTTGTAAGGCTAAAAGTTTAATGCTATAAGCAAATATGTTTCCTTACATTATTGTAACATCTATTATTTAATGGGATAGATGATTGCTCATATGAGCTTGGCTCTTATTCTATCCTAATAAATAATTTTGAGTTTGGAATATGGTAGCAATTTTTATGTTCATTGCAGTTAAATAGTAAAGATTACTTATCATGTCCCTTCTGTTTTGAAATATAACCTATACAAAACTGAATTTCTAGGCCTTGACAACTCCTTAGAAATATATGAAAATAATAAGATACCCAACAATTATTTAAAAGAGTCCCAATTGTGGTAATATTTGATGGAATAGCTAAGATGATTTAAATTTTATGCCACAGCCAGCCATTTTGGAAGATGACCTTTCTGTAATTTCAACTTTTATCTTCTAATCTCTTGAATGTTTCCACATTTTCAATGACATGATCTCTCTTATAATGTAAATGAATATAACACAGGAACATTCCTGAGGGAACTACTCCCTGCCTTGGTAAATCTTGACTGTTAACCAGATTAGGATGAAATCCTAGGAAATAAGTAACACATAGCTCTAGAAGTGTAGAAACGACATTTCCAGATATAATTAGATAAACAAGATATTTATTAATACATAGTTTAATCCATTGAAGGATTCATAATTTGAATTGATTCTTGAGAGTCTGGAATTGTAGTAGAGGGATCGGGTAGTAAAAAGTAGGTCAATGGAACTGTGCCATTGTTGGCCAGAGCTTGTCTGGATCCTTCCTGTTACCACTCCATTCTGCTTCCAGTCTTTCCTGTGGTAAAGAAACTCCACTTTCTGGATCCTATTGACAGGTTCTGTCCACACACAAGAAACTAAGCAACCAGGGACAGAAACCTCTTGTGTCAAGAAAAAGTATAGAGGTGGGTTAGCACTTTCAAAGTATTTGCTGTCTCTCCAGAAGACCCAATTTCTATCCTGAACCCCCAAATTTGGAGACTCATGATTGCCTTTCACTGTAGTTCCAGGGCATTTGAAGTCTGCTCAGGCCTCCACAGGTACATGTACAGACATGGCATGCATAGTCTCAAGCAGGCACAGACAAACCCATAAAATTACAAGAAGATATATCAAAAAACACACTGTAGTTTCTCTTAGAAAGGTAGCTAATGCACCCAGCACAACATACTGTTAAGGGTTCACATGTCTTGAACTGTTGAATGTTCAGTACAGACAGGTTTTGTGGCTCTGTCCCTGACTTCCATTTACCCTCCACTACTCTCAAATAACAAATCTAGTTTGATGTACTCTCTTTGGTTAGCTTTCATCACTATGTTTATGTTTCAATCATGTTCTATTTCCTCTATAACCCTCAAGAGGAGATATTAATAACTAATTCTTCAACAGAGCAAAAAGATCCAGAAAATGTCAGAATTCTTGCTGAATTGGGAGCACAATGACTGCAACAAAATTGGGCCTCTTTAAATGTATTCTATCATCCTAATCTACTTAATACTTTGGGATTAATCCATGACAAATATATGCATATGTAATTAAATTTGAAAATTATACATGCATATTTATAAATTAATTAGATCAATATATTTTAATTGTTTTAAATATGTTGAGATTATGGATGACATAAGTGTTTTATAGAAATAGAATTATAAAATCTTGCTGAAGTATTCATATGCTGTATTACAATAATATTTATTTAACTTACTTGTATTTAAAAGGAAATTAAAGTCTTGTATATAAACATATTTACATAATAGTTTTCTAATTCATGCTCTTTTGCTTATATAAAATTTAATTATTTCTTTAGAAAGAAATCCAGTTAACTGAACAATTAAAAAAGATTAGTATGCTTTAATTTTAGCCTAATGTAAATTTTAATATTGATGTCATTCTTTGGCTTGGATACAATTTGAAATTTTTATTAGTATTTCTGAGATGACATTGATAAAGATGTTTGTGAAGTACAGTCACCCGAGACTGTAGTTTTAATGGCAATATGGAGGCAAAATCCCTGGCTCACAGAGAGTGACAAATACAATGGAACCTGGACTACCAATGCTGCTGGCTTTAGCTTTAGAGTGATAGGACCCTGTTAAAGGGGAACAAGATTTCTTAATAAATTCAGAGTTAAATTTGTGTCCTAACTGTGAGTTTGTCTTGAAGTCAGTGAGCTCATATTTGGCAAGTTCTGTGACATCAGTCCCTTCACTAGCAAGAAAACAATTATGCATTTGTGTTTCAATGTTAATGCTGTGACATTTGAAAGCACTCTGCATTGTGTGCAAGACTCAGATTTCTGGTCCTCAGTTCAATGAATCACGCTTTGTGACCTCAACTTTATAAAGATGTAAAAGTTTTGTGAAATTGTCTCCTCTTCAAAAGGGCAGATTAAGCAAACAAATGCCTTGGTTTACTGCCACATAACTGCTGCCCACTAGCCTCACATATGAGAGGCCACAATGTTTTTATCGACTTGGGAAGTTATGAGTGGATATTTTAGTGGAGATTGCTTTTCAAACAACCACTCCACACAACGAGAAGAAAAAAGAAAATGGGAACGATGAGTGAAGAGTGACAAAAACAAGCCTGGAAAAAAACGTGTAACACACTGTAACAGCTGGCCTTGGATATGCATTGAGATTCTTTTTTAAAGTAAATAATAAAGATCATTTTTAAATTTAGCAGCAAACAACATAAGGTATTTTCTTCAGGTGAATATATTCTGTGTGATGTTTAATGTTTATTTTGTGATTAAGTTCTGGGAATTAAAGGCCCAATGCAGTGCACTGACACTACATAATATACTTGTTATCTAAATTTTTTTAAACTTGTGTCTGCATGTATATGTTAATGTGTGTGAGGAGGGGTGTGCATGTATGTGTTTAATGTGTGAGAAGGGATATGCATACATGTGTTAATGTTTGTGGAAAGGGATGTGCATGTCTGTGGGGCCCAGACACTGATATTGGGTATCTTCCTCTTCACTATCCACCTTGTTTTAAGTCAAAGGATCTTAATGAACATGATGTTCTCCCATCTGGCAAGAGGAGCTCACCATCCATGCCAGGTACTCTCCTGCCTCTGGTGTTTGGTAATACAGCGACACACTGCTGAACCTGGCTTGTTTCTAAGTGTTGGCATTTGACAAACTCAGATTCTTTGCGCATTTTTGTTTTCTACATTGAATGTTTAATTTTCTATTATTAATAAAATAATATTTATATTGATTATTTGGAAACTTCACATCATGCACCCTGATCACTTCCCAGTCTTCCCAGGTCCACTCCCCTCAACTTGTAACATCTCTTAAAATAAAGGAAAAAGTACAAAAAGGAAAAAAATAGCAAATTCAGGTTCTGTCACCCATATCCTTACTGGAGATGTCAAACACCCAATGGCCAGCCCCTAAAGAAAACTCAGATTCTCATACTAGCCTACCCACTGCTTTAATAAACATTAGTTTACAATGCCAGTTAATGTCAGAATGGAAAGAGCTCTATACTTCTGGTGTAACAACCTATGATATATTACAGTGAATAATGTTGAGCTTAGAGATGGAATATGAAATACGTTAAGGAAGTTGATATCTGGCACTAACATTCATGCTACATTTCTTTCTTCCCTCTTTATTACCATTATTTCATAATTCCTGCCTATAAGTAAACTTGTATTTACCATGAAAGCAATACTAAATCAAAGTATCTCGTGAATAATGGCTTTTAGTGGTGATGGTAATAAGAAACTACCAGATTTTACTTTCCTTTTGCAACCCCAAAACCTATGTGGGAAATAGGAAGAGAAGAGAGAAACTTTTAAAACGTGTGAAGAGGAGAGACAGTCACTTATGTAGTGGCAGTGCTTTGTAAATAACATGGAAAAAATAAGCCTTATTTGTACAGACCTTGATCTAGCAAAAAAGCCCAATTAACTCAGGAGAAATATGTCTTACCAATGTCTTCCATCCTTGCCTTAATCACTTTTGGTGTAGATGAAAACCCTGTGCTATTGTAGTTGCTATTTAGCAGTATCTGCATCTAAATCAAGTCAACAGCTAGCAACAAATAGCCAACAACCATCTGTTTCACGACACATATTTTGTTGTGGAGCTACACTTGCAATGCCTATAAGCATGATTTGAGTAAAATTAAATCACCATTAATTGAACTGGAAATTACAAAAAATTTATCAAAACACAGGAAAATGACTATTTTGAAATCCTGAATATGACACCATAAGAAGCACTGCCTTACACTGTGATGGTAGCATCTTCCTGTTCAGCAAGACTAAAGATGTTATGTCTACTATTTCTGAGCATCTACCACATGACAACGACTTTGCTTAATAAGCACTTCCAGCTGAACTCTGTCTAAGAACAAGTGGCCTCATTTGTATCTAATGCAATTATTTATTCAAATAAGGCTCACTTATCACTGTATAACTCATGTTAATTGTATTTTAAAACTGCCATTCTCTTACAAGATCTTTAATGTGTCTTTAACAATTTTTTGTTGTTTTATCTCATTTTTTATCTTGGGATTATTATTTGATTGCTCTGTTGTGATGAGCCTGAAGAGTTCCTGGATTTGAATTTGGAACTCACTGTTTTCAACTCTGTTCTGGTAGGACTTCTCATGATTCCTTAAGAACCTTCAATCCTTACACCTATGGGAAAGCAGCCTTCGTGCCCCTCACCTCTGTCTTTGATTTGCTACCTTCCAAATTAATATTCTTGTTTATGTTAATAATTTGACCTTTAGGCCATGATGTTTATACTTACCAACATGAACTGAGTACACGACTATAAATTTATTTCAGAGGTAAATAGTATTTTTCCTACTCATTAATCATTATTGTAGTAAAGATATGGATGCAAATAACTGACTCTACTAAGCTAAATACTTGATTAAAATATGTGTTATGTAAATATACTTTTTGATCTGTTTAACTGTCTCAAAAATTGATAGTTTTTAATGCACGCTTCAAATAAATTTTACTATAGTATTTTATGGTTATGAAATCATCATTGCTGTATAAGGTACAGCTGTGGCCACATTATGTGCCAATTCTTATAATAAACAGTGTCAAACACTCATCTTCAGAAATAAGTATCTGAAACAAAAAATCTTTTAAAATTGATAAATAAGTAATATTCTTAAGGTGTTATGCATGGTCTTATACACAGGTGTAACCTTTGTTTTCTGTTAGTGCCTCTTTAGAATCTAGCACAAGAAGTACTATTCATATTGCAAATATTGTCTACTTTTCATAAAACATCATAGAATTTTCATTTCAGTTCAGTTTACTTACTGATAATTCCATACATTAATACAATGTATTTAGATTATATATGTTCTATGCCGTCTTCATCTATTGCTCCTGGAACTTCCCAATGTGCAGCGCTCCCATACAAACATCATTTCTCAATTTTATACCTTCTTCCACTTATTTTGAATGAACCCCCTAGTACAATTGGCGCAGTACATAGCTATAGAGTGCTGTCTACTGAGCATGGTCAGTAGATATACTGCTAAAGAAAACTGGCTCTTCCTTCCCCAGTGGCTGTCAGTTGTCCTGAGCTCCGTAGCTATGAGTGGGACCTTATGAGCCCTTTCCTTCTCTAAACTGAGGTGTTAAGTGGTTTGTAATGTATCTTGTGCTGGTAACCACAGATGGTGAGAGTTTATGAGTCCAAGGTTCTTGCATGTCCAGAAGACATTGTTTAAGAATCATTCCTGACCTTTGACTGGTACAATTTCTTTACCCCCTCTTCCGTGATGAGCCTTGGGAGGTTGTGTAAATGTATATATTTTAATTACGGCTAAGCACTCATCAGTCATTTATTTTGACCAGATGTGAGCCTGTATCAGTCACTATCTGTTACATAAAGGAGCTTCTGTGATGAGAGTGAGAGTTAGTGGAAGGCAGTTGGAATCCTCATATAATTTTGAGTACTTGGCTTCCTCATACTCTATTTTTATGTGTTTTGCATGTTTTGCTTACATGCATATCTATGGGGCCTATGGATGCCAGAAGAGGACATCAGATCTTCTAGCACTGTGGTGAATGATTGCGAGCTGCTGTGTTGGTACCGGGAATAGAAATTGGGACCTCTGGAAGAGCAGCCAGTCCTCTTAACCACTGAGTCATTTTTTCAACTCCTTGTCTAGTTTACTTGGAATTGCATTCTATTAGAATTTATTTCTATTTTTCTTGTTAATAATTTTACGATTCTGCAGGACAGAATTTGTCACTATGGTGGTTTCGATAGCTTTCAATATAATAAGTCATGGTCCCCATAGGTCACTTGTTTGAATGCTTGGCCCACAGGTAGTGATATTATTAGGAGGTGTTTCTTTGTTGGAACAGATGTAGCTTTGTTGGAGGAAGACTGTCAGTGGATGTGGGGTGGGCTTTGCAGTCTCTATGATCAAGTTCCACCCAGTGTGGATGAGAGGTTGCTCTCTGAACAAGAAGTAGACCTCTTCCAGCACTGTCTGCCTGGATACTGTCATGCTTCTTGCCATGGTAATAATGGACTGAACCTCTGAAACTGTAAGCCAGCCATAATTAAGAGTTTGCTTTTATAAGTATTGCCTTGGTCATAGTGTTTCTTCACAGTATTAGACTTTGACAAAGACAGATACTATCATCTTATTTTTCTAATAAGTTCCATTTGACCTAACTTTTAAGACAAATTATCTTCCTCTGGATATGCTTTGACTTTTTTTGTTATTATTTCTTTAATTCCATAGATGTCTTTTAGTTCTTCAGTTCATTTTTCTAGTTCAGTTTATTTATTTGTCTATTTGCTTTGTGTGTGTGTGTGTGTGTGTGTGTGTGTGTGTGTGTGTGGTGCATGTGTACAGGTTCATGTATGTATATTTGTGCATAGGAATGAATATATAAACACGTGCTTCTGCATTTGAAGGCCTAATTCAAAGCCAACTGTCTTCCTTGAAAGCTCTCTGCCTAGTTTACTTGTTTGTGTTTGTTTTATTTTTTGAGACATGGTCTCTCATTGATCCAGGATCTCACTGGATTCTGTATCACTACCTAGCCATCCAGGCTCTAAGATCCTGTCCCTGCTTCTCCAGTGCTAGGATTGTAGGAATGAAACACAATGCCTGACTTTGTATGTGGATCCAGTTCTTATGTGTGAACAGGAAGCACTTTATAGTCTGAGCATCTCCACATCTGCCTCTACCTCAGTTACATACCCTATTCCTAGCTAGGAATCATTCTTAAAATGCCCTATCATAATCTTGTCACTTGACACATTGTTCTGTTTCCCTTTATTCAAAACACTAAAATGTATTATGTGTCACACTTTTTCTAGCTCATCTATTAAAAACAATTTAAAAAAAGGAAGAATAATGATGGTCTGTAGCTGTTTCTACCCCCTAGGACCTTCCAGGGGGAGGAGTACCATGGGATGAGCTTCAGCTCTACTCTTTCTATAGTGTGCTGTCTGGTAAGGTTCTTAACAGAAGCTAATGCCACCTTTCACACATACTTAATTAGATTTGATGTTTTATTTGTCTTCATTAGAGGTAAATTAATTTTTAATTGAAAAAGAAAAGATTATTGCTCCAATGGATTATTAAAAAGAAGCCAACTTTTCCTTGCATAATTGTATAAGGAAGTTGTCATTAAATTGACTAACGCCAGGGGCAATAATCTGACACCTGAAATAATTCCCTTTTCTGGGAAAATAGAATGCATATATATATATATATATATGCATTTGAGAATTTTTCTATATTTGTTCTCATGATATAGTTAGGGATAAAATTAATATGCACTGTTCCTGAAAGTCAACAATCTATTTTACTGTAGTACTTTTAAAGACAAGTACATTTAGGTCAAAATGCAGTTAGTAAGAGAGTGAAAGTTATTTCCTCCCTTATTTAATTTTTACTTTGGGGTACAGCAGAATACAGTTTTTCACCAATAGCGTAAGTGAAAATATGAAAAGAATACAGGAATCATAGTGAAATAGGATGATATAGGCAGATCTGCTGATATAAGCTTAGCAGATAAGTGTGCTTGCTATTCGATAGATTCCAAGTTGTTCCCAGTCCTCACATTGGGTTGTTCACAACCATCTGACACTGCAGTTTCAGGGAATCTAATGCTCTCTTCTGCCCTCATTTGATCTGCTCAGGTACCCACTCACATATACACACATGAAGAAAAATGAAGCTCGAAAAATACCATACAACCATACGACGTAAAACAAGCTGTTTTATAAGTAACTTATAAAACATCATGTTGATTATGTATAATGCATAAAAATAACTAAAGGAGATATTTATTTTCAACATATTGATCAAAAGCATTATTCATGTCATAAAGATAAAAATATCCCAAATTTTTGTTTCTCGCAGCTGCTTTGGAAATGAACAGAGTAGGAGCAATAATGAGCAGAAACAAAAGACAGAGTGGTAAAACCTGGAGGTTTTGCTGCCAAAGTGGGAGGCACATTGGCTGTTTTGTTCTTTGGGAGCCATGTCATTTCAGCGCATCTGCTGTCTGTTACCTTGCTGAAGAAGGTGGTTACAAAGCCCTGTCCACCAAGGGCAGATGTTCACATGAGTGCTGTGAAGAAAATGAAAACCACATTTTGGGAGGGAAATTGAGTCAAGTGCTGGGAGTTTATTCCTGATTCATATATTCAACTATGGATTTTCCTTTAAAGTAACAGTTTTGAGAACAAATAAAAATAAATGTCCTCTTTAGAAATCTCTTACTCCATTTTACACTTTCTTTAAATCACTTATCCTGAAGAGAGGGATGGAAGGGTAAGGCAGAGGAAGGCATTTGGGGACAGAACCAACACTAAAGATATTTGAAGAAATCATATGTAAGCCTATTATATTATAATATGCATCTTTCATGTATGTATAGATGTATGTATATATGTGTACATCATCATCGTCATCATCATCATCATCATCATCATCATCATCATCTAAAATCTCTTATCAAGTCTAGCAGGAATAAAATCTTTTCTGGTTTTGATCTATTCTATAAAACTTATATAGAAATTTCTAAACTGAAGCAAGAGATCACATCTAATTTAGTGAGTGTAATAGACAGCAGATGCTCTGAAATGGTATGGCTCCCTTAAAATAATAGTTATAAGTGGTAAAGTTAAGACAATTTGGACTCAAAAACTTGTTATTTCAAGGAGATGCTTTGTCTTCCATTGTTGGTATGGAGATTTAAACTCTCAAGGAATCATTCTCTCTGAAAAGACATGCATCTGGGCCGGGAGCGATAACTCAGTGGTTAAGAGCACTAGCTGTTCTTGCAAAGGGTCCAGGTTTGATTTCCAGTATCCACATGGTGATTAAGAGCCATCAGTAGGTAGCCCCAGTTTCCAGAGACTTGATGCCTTCCTCTGGTCTTTGAGGGAAACACACTCACATATTATGGTCAGACATTTATGCAGGAAAGATACCCATGCCCTGAAAGTAACAGAAAAATGTTAAGGTTAAAAAAAAAAAGGCATTCATAATCTTCTGACAAAACAGAGTACAAAAATACTATGTAAATAAAGCACATAAAACTTTCTCCAAAGGCACTCTAAAATAATCAAGATGAATCAAGTTTTTGGCTGGGAGTAAAAATTTAGAGGAAGTACTCAGTAGACAAGGTGTTCCCCGTTTCCCTGTGTTTCCCGGGACAGCTGAAGCCATACATGACTTGCTATTGGGCAGCTCTAGTCTATGATAAGGAAATCTTTCCTTTTCATGATGGTAGAATCAGAGAGCTGTGCAACAAGGGGCAGCACAGAGTGCTATGGAAGTAGGGTAGGCCTCCAGATGAGATGATCTGCAGTTCTTTCTCAGCCACAAACCCTAACTTACATGTGTCCATGTGGCTGTGGAAAACTACTGGCTCGAGATAAGGTTTGGGAGGATTCCTTATACAGTTTCAAACCACTGTCAGTAATTGCATTCCTTTAAAGAATGGAGAGAGATAATGAGGCACAAAAGGAAACACTGAAAATGTCCCAAATGTGCTGAAAGTTGTAAATTCTACATGAGGTAAACATCAACCTTGGATCTCTAATTCTGCATAAGCAAATCTGGGCAGTGATGTCAAAAACTAGAGAGGAAAGAATGTCCTCCATGGAGCTTAGAAACATTACCTATATTATTTAGAGGTGCGCAGTGATCTGAAAGTGTAAAAGGGATTTGTGTAAGGGCTGTGAATGGAAACTGTTCATCTACATGACTACTTCAATGAAAGCATGTTCCTAGGATGTGAGCTTTTAAATAGAGAAACATGTTAATGTGCTTATCTTTTTATTCATCTTGCATTCATTGCATTATATGCAAATAATTTCTTTGGTTAAAGGAGAAGTGAATTAGACTAAAATATGGTTTTGATTATCTAGTGAGAGAGTTCAGTAGGTAAAGGCACCTGCCCTAAGCTTAAGGACTTGAGGTGAATCTCTGGAACCATCCTGGTGGAAGAAAAGAACTGATAACTTTAAATTGTCCCTCCCTTTGTGTCCTGAGAGTCTCTCACCTCCCAGGTGTCTGGTGCATTCTGGAGGATACCCCCAACCTCCTATCTGTCAAAGTTGCCTGTTTCCATTCTTCCTGCTGGTCTGCAGGGCTTCAGTCCTTTTTCCTCACCCAATACCAACTTTTATATATATTTGTATATATATATATATATATATATATATATATATATATATATATATATTTGTATATATATAAAATTTGTGTATACATACATATACATCCATGCATATATCTATATATTCATATATCTATGCATCTCTGTATCTATACATATATACACATGTATATGTGTGTGTGTGTGTGTGTGTGTGTGTGTGTGTGTATTGTCCAGTTTGAGCATTATTTTCAAATTAAAGTCCCTGTACATAAGAATGTGAAAGTCCATCTCTGAATGCACATTTTTAATTCTTGTGGGTAAATGGTCTATCTATCTATCTGTCTGTCTGTCTGTCTGTCTGTCTATCTATCTATCTATAGACATATAGATATAGATATAGATCATGCTTCCCTTGTACCCATAGAACTCAAAAGAAGGCACAGATAGGACCCCCTGAACTATAGATATGGAAGGCTGTGATCTACTAGGTAGGTACTGGAAATAGAATCTGAGTCCTCTGCAAGAGCAACAAGTGCTGTTAACCACTGAGCCATATCTCCAGCCCCATATATATTTCAAAATATCTATTTGTATATTTAAATATGTATATATCATATGTAAATGGGGCATGTGCACATGAGTACAGCTGTCCATCAGGCTAGAAAAGCATAATAGAACCATGAGTCAGACAGTGATGCTGGAAATCAAACTCAGGTCCTCTGCAAGAGCAGCACATGCTCCAGTGCTGAGTCACTTCCCAGAATCTCTCTACCTTATCTACTGTTCTTTCCACTTCTGTTTCAAAATCATTACTAAAACCCCATGAATGGGAAAATTATAATTACCATCAACTATTCTCATTCTGAAATAGTCCATCATTTATAATTTCATTACATACAAAATGAATGTATTCTTGCTATATGGTATATTTTTTTGTGCTTTACTGTTGCCATGACAGCATTGAATGGGGTAATTCTTCAAAATAAAATAGATAGCAGCATCCCAATGTCCGGAACCATCTCAGTAGTGTCCTGAACACCAAGTATATGAGCAAAAAGGCATGGGCTGATGTCACTCATTTCTTTTTCCTGTGGATACAAGATCAGGAGCTGTGAGAGGATAACATGATCTTTACTTTAGACACAGGATGTGTGACTATCTGATATTCAAAAACATCTCAGAAAGAAAGAAAAGGTAACAGAGTTCAAGTTCTATTAGTGGTTAAATATTTCAATATAAAAACAAAACATAACATACAGACACACAAACACATCAAACACATACAGATACACATGTGTGAGCATGCAGGCACGTGCACACACACACACACACACACACACACACACACACACACACAAACAGAGAGTCTATGTAGAATCACAGTTCCTCTCCTGAAAGTCTAAAGAAGCTCTAACTGCTCTGAGAGCAAGGAGCTCCCAGAATTCACATGACAGTAATACCTATTCCAAAAACACTTAGGAATCAATATTCCGGGTTTATTTGTAGTGCCTATTTAAGTCACTTGGGCTTAGTGTTCTTTGGAATTTCTGATGACGAATTAAGAAGCTTCCTCAGAATCTGAACAAAGTGTATAATAATGGAAATACATCCATCTAACATCTGGAACGGAGAGAGGAGGAAGAATCTGAACTCCAAAGCACACTTATATGAGAGGGTATGGTTGGAGGCAGCCGAATGTCACTTCTGTAAAGCAATTTAAAGGATTTTAGCTCCAGATCATAAGTAAATGATTTATCTAAGGTGAATTACAGACTTGAAACTGCCTGTCAAGATTCACAAAATTGAAACTTTTTAAATAGAATATGGCCATATGATATTTGCTAACTTTTATTTTTTTTTATTTTCTAAGTTTTTTTTTTATTTACATTCCAAATGATTTCCCCTTTCCTGTTTCCTCCCTCCCCGAAAGTCCCATAAGCCCCCTTCCCTCCCTCTGTTCCCCATTCAACCCCCTCTCGCTTCTCTCGGTAACTTTTAAATAAGAAATCTATTAATAAAAGAAATGTGAGACTCTATTAAAAAAAAAGCAAAACATAAAACATTTACGCAGATCTAGTATCCTGGACTTTCTTTTATTTTATTTGAAACTCAGATCATGCTAGATAGTCTTCTTAGTGAGCTCCGTGCTCATTAGAACTTTATGCTCTTTTAGCGATGGTATTACAAACTTCTGCAGTTCACTTGACTTTTTCATGTAGATCCTGGAGATCAAATTCAGCTCCTTCTTCTTGCATGCCAAGTCCTTTTCGAAAAGAGTTGTCTCTCCAGTGCAATTTTTTAATTTTGGATAATAATAATAATAATATAAAAAAGCTTTCACTTTTAGTTGCTCATTTTTAGGTTATCATGTGAATAGTTTATAGTGAAATGAATATGTACTGAGGTTATAATAAAAATATCTCAAAAAAAGGAAGAGTGGCAGTTTCATAAAAGGCATATGTATGCTTGGCAGCAATCTTACTTCCTGGTATTTACCCACAAGAAATGAAAATGTGCATTTAGAGATGGACTTTCACATTCTTATGTACAGGAACATACATTTTAATTTGAAAAAAAATGCTCAAACTGGACAAAAATCTATGAAGTGTCTAGGCAAGTTCATGGACGAATTGAGCAACAAATCATGGTATATCCATATAAAAGAAAATTGCTGGATAATTTCAAAGAGGTGTAAATGCCAAATAATGAAATGAAAAAACACCAGCAACATTACACTGATCAAAAGAAGCCACAGTCAAAATGCTATTTTTTAAAATAGTGAAACATGTAAAATGAATCTAAAGTTCAGCAATTCAAACATTATATGAAGATGTGGTTTTATCATGGAGAAGATGAATAGTACATAAGAGCCAAGGTAGGATTTTCTGGAAGGAGAAAATTATTTCATATTTTGATTTTCATGTGGATTTGCAATTGTACATATTTGCAAAGCTTCAAAATTTTATACTCAAATGAACATATTGCTTCATATGTATGACTGTTCTCCATTTATTTTCCTTAAAAATATTAGAGTACTATACTGTTTTTATTACTATAGCTTTGTAATATGTGTTGATATTTGGAATGGTAATCCCTCCAGCTTTTTCTTTATGTTCAAGTTTGTTATGTCTATCTGGCATAAGGACGTTTGCTGTAAGATTGCCCCTCCTAGCTATGATTCACCTATTAAATCTCAACAGTATGCCTGCTTAAACAAGACCGGAACAATGACACCACCAATTGACATGCCAGTGTGGCTAAGGGCAATCCCATATGTTCCCACCCCAAAGTGAAGAGCTCCAAGCAACTATTGGCTGCTGAGAGCAGGAGAATTAGATTTCCCTATGATGGCTATCTAAATGTTTATCCAATATCAATTTGCCAAACCCCCAAAACATACAAAGAATATCAAACAGACTCAACACGTTGAATTTATGTGTTGCCACTTATATAAAATAATTAATGAAAAAGAAGCCAAGGATTTGAGAGAGAATGGGGGAGAAAAGAAGGAGTGATTGAATGGTTAAAATATATAAGTAGAGTTTAGTTAGTTAAAAAAATAACATGTTCTTCGCATGTTCACCTGCCCAAAATCAGAAGGGTATCATAGCAATAGAAAATGAAATAAATTTATATCATACATTAGCTAAATATTTAAAAATGTTTAGCTGTTTAATATTGTTATTTTGAATTGATGGTTCACAGGAATCTGTCCTTCTCTAATTTTTAGTTAATACTTAAGACCTACTGACATGATTCACATGCTTAAGCACATGAGAATTGAGCATTAATTGTCTCAATTTTTTTAGTAGAGAATCTGAAATTTGGGTAGAAATAAAAGATCTAAGCTAGCAAGTGTTATCCAATGAGTCAGCACATACCTTTCTCTTGCATCTAAGAAAGCTGTGCCTAAACATGGTTACTCAAAAGTAAACACTATTACTATATTCCTTAGTATTTCTGATGACCTAAATCAAGTTTTCTCATTAATAATTAGAACCATTAATAATCAAGTTTTAAAATGTCATTATGACTATAAAGTACCAGACTCCTGCAAACAATTTGCTTCATTGATTCATTTAATGTCACATCTTGAGTGGGGGCACTATTACTTCTATAACATTACCCATGGATACCCTGTGAAAAAAGGTTAACATGTAGCTAGACAGTGAGAGTTCAGACCGCTTGGCCTCATAATTTGTGATAAAGAAGATTAACAATTCCACTGTAACTCCACACTCTTATAAATCTGTAACATTTATTATGATACTCTTTTCTAGGAAAGCATTTTATTGTAATAGATGACTTGGCATTTCTTCTTCAGTATGCATAAGCTGTTATGTATTTATTACCACCCCCAATAAGTTACATATATTTAAAATTACCATTCACAAATTTTTAAATTACTTCTTTCATTTTTGACATTATAATTATACCATTTCCTCTACCCAGTTGTTTTCCCATATATCTCCCTTTTTCCTTTTTCAAATTCATGTCTTTTTATGTATAACCCTGCTCAGTTTATATAATGTCATTTCTATGTAGATTGTCAAGCATAACCATTTGGTATTAGATAATACCTTGGTGTGCCCTTTCTCACCCAGAGACTATTTCTGCCACTCTCAGCTTTCCTTAGGTGCTTACAGCTCTTGTGGTGGCGATGAGGGCTCCTGAGCTTTCAATTGTTCACATAGAATGTCTTTTGCTGTTGTCCTTCTTTAGTTCATGTTTAAGAAATCATATTGGTGAGAGTTCAAGAATATGCCTTCTGATATGGGTAGGAGAGAAAATCTTACAGCAAATTCCCCATTTCTTTGGCTCTTACAATTATACCACCAGACCTTTCACAATGGTACTTGGGCCTTAGGTGCTAGAGTTGTAAAATGCATGTATTGTGGGGTGCATACCAGACTGTAAGGTTGAATCTCAGGGCCATTTTGATTTCCATTTCTCTGATCAATAAGGACTTTGAACATTTTTTAGGTGCTTCTTAGCCATTCGAAATCCCTCAGTTGTAAAATCTCAGTTTAGTCCTATACCTCGACTCCAGTTTTTGAGAATAGAAATTTCCTTGAAGAAGAGTAAGGACTTCATTTGTTATTACTAGGTTGTTGTTAATCTGTATCTTTAGATCTAGAAGTACTTTTGCCTTAAATGTTTGAAATCTGGTGCCCCAGAATTTAATGGATATATGATTAGGATAGTAGGAAGTTCTTATTTAACTGTTTCATTAATTAGAATGCAATTCACCTCTTCAACTCTTCTAGTTAGTTTCAATTTGAAGTCGACTTTGTCACATATTGGAATCTCAATGCCTGCTTGCTTCCTAGATATGTATATGTATATGTATATGCATATGCATATGTATATGTATGGATGTGGATGTCGATATAGACATAGACATAGACATAGATGAATGTATCTCTATCTCTCTCTCTTTCTCTCTGTGTATGCATTTGGATATTTCTTGGTCTCAAATTGTATTGTTTCAGCAGTTTTTTTAAACCTTACATGTCCTTTGTTTGTACATTTTAGTTTTCAATTTTATGTCTTTATGGACTTTGTATTAACATGTCTTTTCAGATGAATTCATTTTTCTCATGCCTTTCCTTTGCGTTTATTTTCGTTGTTGTTTTGTTTGGTTTTTATATTTCCTGTTTTCTTAAAAGAGAAAAGCAGGTGTTGAGTTAGAAAGGTGGGGATGAAAGGAGGATCTGAAAGGAGATGCAGGGACTTGATGAGAATATTTTGTTTGAAATATTTATTTTCAATAAAAAATAAAAATTAAAAAAGAAATCTGTGTGTTAATTTTGGACATTGTGCTGTTGATTCTTAGTATAGTTTGTTCCTAATGCTGCTTGTGTTTAAGTAATTATGGATTTGTATTTTCTTCCACATGGAACATGTTCATATGGGGATGTTCATTCATCTCTTCAGCCTAAAATGTTGCTCTCTATATTTTCTTTATTTTAATTTTTTGTTATACATTTTTTAGGCTGATTATGCCATGGAATGCTTTTCTTCCTCCTTCAATCACAGCAGATGGTTTTGTTGGCTATACCCATCTAGCTTGAACCTCTTGGTCTTTTAGAACTTGGAATGTGTTGCAAAATACTTCTGGATCTCAATGTTTCCACTGAGAAGTGTACTATTTTTCTGGTTTTCCTACATATGTGACTTATGTGATTCTTCATTTCTTATAAAACTTGCTACTTGATACTGCCTAACATCTAATATTTTTCATGCCTTTTGATTCTTTAATTGTCACAAAAAGGTAAAATCCCAAACAAGACCATTAGTCTTTAACACTACAATAATTACAACAGTATTATCTACATTTAAAATGGGAGAGACTTATGAAAACCCTGAAATGAAAATTACATTCTTTGTCAAAACATTTGTTCTCGCTAGATATTAAAATAAGCTACCTAGGGCAGACAAGTATCAGATATATATTATGTGCATAAAGCAGCAATTTCTCAAATTAATCATCATTAAGAATTGACCTACAAGCTATCATGTGGTAAGCACCTCCCATACAGTTGGAAAGTTGTCCTAAGAAATGAAGAAAATAGAATTTAGCAAAAAGCAGTCCTTTTCTTCACTACTGTAGATAGCAATGCTGAGTTCTGAAATAAGACTAGGTCTTCAGCAAAGTTATTTCTCCTGGTCAATTGCTTATAGTATCCAGGTTATTAATGATTATGGGTTTCAAATTTCATTTTCTATAAGGTGCCAAAATGACTGCATTTATCCTCGATATTTGTTGAATATTTCACTTAGAACATGTTTTGGAAACCAAATGGACAGGGATAAATAAACTAGATAACATATGCTTTTTTTTTTGATCAAGTAATAGATGTTTAATGTGCCTATTAGACTAATAATAATAGTTGTCAGGCGTCCAAAGACATTTTCACATTAACATGGTTGTTTTTCTAATATAAGAATAGATTCTCATTGCTAAACATATAGAAAATATACAAACATGTAAGAAAAACAACAATAATCTTAAGATCTATGGATAATCATAGGCACCTATTACAGCTACTCAAGAGCCTTTTTTCTTTTTCTTTTTTTTTTCTTTTTTTTATTTTATTTTATTTTTTTTAATTTACATTCCAAATCACTTCCCCTTTCCCGTTTCCTCCCTCCCCGAAAGTCCCATATGCCCCCTTCCCTCCCTCTTTTCTCCATTCAACCCCCTCTCATTACTCTGTCCTGGCGTTCCCCTACATCCAGCCTTTCCAGGACCAGGGGTCTCTCCTTCCATCTTTTTAGAAATCTATTGATATGCTGATTGTGTCTAGGGTATTCTGAGATTCTGGGTCAATATCCCCTTATCAGTGACTGCATACCATGTGTGATCTTTTGTGATTGGGTTACCTCACTAAGGATGATATTTTCAAGTTCTGACCATTTGCCTAGGAATTTCGTGAATTCATTGTTTTTAATTGCAGAGTAGTATTCCATTGTGTAAATATACCACATCTTCTGAATCCATTCCTCCGTTGAGGGACATCTGGGTTCTTTCCAGCTTCTGGCTATTATAAATAAGGCTGCTATGAACATAGTGGAGCATGTGTCCTTATTGCATGCAGGTAAAGTCTCTGGGTATATGCTTTAAAACTCATGTGAAAAAAAATATTTTCATTATAAGTTATGAAATTTCATCACTCTTGTACTGTATTCCAGATATCTCCAATTTCTTCTGCCATATATTGTGGCCATCCAAGCATATATATATTATATGATAAAAGTTCAAAACATATATTCTATTTGTGTTTGTATTGTAGCAATTACAACAAATCATTTCATGTATCTGTGTGCAGATTTATTCAATGAACTTTTGTGGGAGACCTACCTATACAAGATTAGGCTTTGAGCTGATAATTGCCATTCATCGTGGCAGTAATTAATAATCCAACAGATAAGAAAACAGATAAAACAGCTGTAAGTTGAAGATCACGACAAAATTTGGAGAGAATCAATTATCTCTCAGGGAAATGTTAGATGTACAGTTCATCAGAGTGGAAAAGTGCTGTGGGAAATGCTTCAAGAGTAAGAAAAACAGAAACATGGGACTTGGGACATGTGTTTTGATAGTATTTAGTGTTCTCTGAGGATGTTCCTGTACCTTGATCTTGTTTGAGTAGATAACTAAGGAACTAAATGAACACAACTCATGAGACATGGCAAAGTTTGCAAACCATCCAGTGGAAAAAAGATAGCCTTTTCAACAAATGGTGCTGGCTCAACTGGAGGTCAACGTGCAGAAGAATGCAAATTGTCCCATTCTTATCTCCTTGCACTAAGCTCAATTCCAAGTGGATCAAGGACCTCCACATAAAACCAGACACACTGAAACTAATAGAAAGGAAACTAGGGAAGAACCTTGAACCTATGGGCACAGGGGAGAATTTCCTGAATAGAACTCCAATAGCTTATGCTCTAAGATCAAGAATTGACAAATGGGACCTCATTAAATTACAAAGTTTTTGCAAGGCAAAAGACACTGTCAAAAAGACTAAGCGGCAACCAACTAACTGGGAAATGATCTTTACCAACGCTACATCAGACAGAGGGCTAATATCCAATATAAACAAAGAACTCAAGAAGTTAAACTCCAGAGAGGCAAGTAACCCTATTAAAAATGGGGTACAGAGCTAAACAAAGAGTTCTCACCTGAAGAATATCTAATGGCTGAGAAGCACTTAAAGAGATGTTCATCATCCTTAGTCATTAGGGAAATGCAAATCAAAACAACCCTGAGATTCCATCTCACACCAGTCAGAATGGCTAAGATCAAAAACACAAGAGACAGCAATTGTTGGCAAAGATGTGGAGAAAGAGGAACACTCCTCCACTGCTGGTGGGATTGCAAGCTGGTACAACCACTCTGGAAAGCAGTCTGGCGGTTCCTCAGAAAACTGGGCATGACACTCGCAGAGGATCCAGCTATACCACTCCTGGGCATATACCCAGAGGCTTTACATGCATGCCATAAGGACACATGCTCCACTATGTTCATAGCAGCCTTATTTATAATAGCCAGAAGCTGGAAAGAACCCAGATGTCCCTCAACGGAGGAATGGATTCAGAAGATGTGGTATATTTACACAATGGAATACTACTCTGCAATTAAAAACAATGAATTCATGAAATTCCTAGGCAAATGGTCAGAATTTGAAAATATCATCCTTAGTGAGGTAACCCTATCACCAAAGAGCACACATGGTATGCAGTCACTGATAAGGGGATATTACCCCAGAATCTCGGAATACCCTAGACACAATTCACATATCAATAGATTTCCAAGAAGATGGAAGGAGAGACCCCTGGTCCTGGAAAGACTGGATGTAGGGGAATGCCAGGACAGAGAAGCAAGAGGGGGTTGAATGGGGAAAAGAGAGAGGGAAGGGGGCTTATGGGACTTTCGGGAAGGAGGAAACGGGAAAGGGGAATGATTTTGAATGTAAATAAAAAAAAAACTTAGAAAATAAAATAAATTTAAAAAAAAAGAGTTCAGAAGGATAGGTCTTTAGATCTAAAGCACATGAGAAGACCAGAGGATGACAGAGGAGTAGTGGCCACATATTGCTTAGGAGTGATGAAGAAGACTGTCATTGATCTTGTCCTCAAAGTTCTGAAATGTTCTGGTTCACCTCTGGCTGGTTCTCTGAGGCTACCTGCTTGTAAGAGGTCAATGCAGGAGATAAAGGCTATGGATGGGGTTATAATGATCTGAGCATGACATATTTTTTCATTGGAATCAATGGCAATAAAACAGGTGGATACTTTTGTACAGTTTAAATTGTTGCAATACTGGACTTCTGACAAGAAAGAGAGTGTGTATTCTAGTCTGAGCCTCAAAGGACCTGTGTGTTTACAATTTTTAACTAGAAGATTAAACTAGATGGAAAAGAAAGGGAGAAAATAGGTACAGAGGTGAGGATGAAGAAAAGCTTTTAGAAGTCAAGGACACAACCTGATACCAGATGCAGCTGGAGGGGCTGTGGGTGGGCCACAAAAGCCAGGCAGAGAATTGGCTAGAAGCCCAGAGTAAGAAAAAAATTTAGGAAGTAACTCTCATACTGTTTCAAAGGCCCCTGAGAGATGCTGTCTGCTCTGAAAACTGTTAGATTTAACAAGAAACAGGTTGTGGTGGCCTTGACAAGAATTGTTTGGACCTAATTATCATAATATAAATTCAAGATAGAATGAGCAAAGAGAAATTGGATTGTCTTCAAGATTCACTGACAGAGAAGCTGAAAAACAGGATAATAACAGAATGGGATTGAGATATTTATTATTTAAATACCTGTTTTTCTCAGTGCAAGACTTAATATGCTTGGATAAAATAGGGGCAAAGAAATTGGCAATTCACAAGGGTGAGGAAGAATGCCCGTATGTCCTTGAAGAAATGGAATGAGACCCTGTGCATCATGGAGAGATGGCTTAGATGGCCTTGGCAGCTGAATCATAGGCACAGGAGGCAGCCAGAGGCAAAATGTGCCAGCTGAAGGGATACTGGCTGAGCACATGTGAATGTTACTCTGGTGAGATAAAACAAGATTGCATAGAACATAGAGAAATACTGTTAAAGTTTGAGGAAATGAGTGATATGTCTAGCTGAGTAAATGATAGATATATCTAGCTAAGGTTTTTGATTCGTATTGGATCATCTTAAGAAAGCCTTTCTTTATTCTATGCTTTTAAAAACTAGATTATATGCATTGCATGATTTTGGTTAGTTTATTAATTATGCTTATCTACACACCTGTCAATTATATCTAACTCTGTATTAGCACTGGACTGTGTTGTATACCATGTCACAGAGTCATAATGAACAAAAGCAAATTCTTCAGATTTTATTCTACTTTTCATACAAAACTACAGATTATTCCTTCTATCAGTGTGCACAGCCCCAGAAAGATGGTATGTAACATGGACATTATTCTTTATATCATTGTTTCATTGTCTACAGCCCAAGAAATATGGTATATAACATGGACAGAACAGTTATTTAATTAGTAGCTGATCTGCACCTTTAATTAATAGTAGATCATCAGCTTTTACCTTTAAATATTGTAGCTCATTAATTACAAAGCATGAGCATTAGTGCCCATGTGTATTATATATTATCTTATGAATGAATCACCACAAGGCTGGGAAGCTGCTTAGTTGGCAGCATGCCTGCATGCACATGAAGACACACAAGAAACTACCACAGCCTAAGAAAGCTCATATTTATTACTTTGCAATGTATGTAATAAGGAATCTGAATCTAAATTATTTGGGTCTCTGTACTAGGACCCCAGAATGCAAAAAAGCTGTAAGCTCAACTGTGGACATCACAAAAGCCAGGGTATTATGTCAAGCTCATGGAAGCTGATGATAAAATTCAGGTCTTTTCAGCTTCAGAGCTTCTGTATCTCTTGCTTATGTTCTTTGTGTGGTTGTAGACTGAGATTTCTTGTGGTGTTTTGGTAACCTTCTCAGCATATTCAGAGTTTCCTGCAGAAAACAGAAAATGGGGAAACAGTGTTGGTGATTGGGGTCATGATGACAGCAGAGACCAGGAACAATGATAGGCAATTTATGGAGTCAATACTACTAACAGAATAAAACTCAGTTATCTGAGCTGACAAGAATACCCAGTGAGAAAACTCTGAACGTTTTTAACTCTTATGTATACATATGTATAGACAGACAGACAGAAATACATTTGTGAATAAATTCTTTGTGGCAGCAAGGAATTAAGTAAAGGGTTAATTGTTATATTTCCTTTCTTTCTTGCCTACAAGCCTTTTGTTAGCCAGGCAAGAGGTTTGGACTCCTTAACACTTTGTGAACCAGAGAGAAAAATAATTTAAATCTCTTATACTGACAATATACATAGACTCATACACTCAAACATACACACCTTCTGGTCAGGACTGACTACCTGTGTCATCTTCTCTTCAAGAGTTCATGCATAACTAAAAATAGATTAACAGACTGTAGTGGCTATTGCTGGTTGTCAACTTGAGTAAATCTGGAATGAACTAAACAAGAATTGGAAGGCTCACCTATAATCCTAATCTGGAGGCTCAGAGATACAAGTTTATGACCTGGAGATCTTGATGCATAGTGACTATGAATTCCAGAAGATTAAGATTAGGGGATCTCTGAGTTCAAGGTCATCTGGGATTAAAGGCATGGTGGCACACGCCTTTAATCTGGGCCACACCCTCTTCTGGAGACCTATATAAGGACATTGGAAGAAGGAAGATTTCACTCTGGCTTTTCCTGGCCTACCTCGTGGGATGGAGCAACTGCTAGATCCTCGGACTTCCATCCACGGCTGCCTTGTGGGACTGAACAACTGCTACATCCTTGGACTTCCATCCACAAGTACTGCTGACTATTGTTGGGGAGTTGAACTACAAGCTGTAAGTCATCTACAAATTCCCTAACTATATAGGGACTACCCATATGTTCTGTGACTCTAGAGAACCCTGATTAATACACAGACATATACATATATACATTTTGTGAATGGATGGGGCAGAGCCAATACATTTTTCTTTTCTCTAGCCTTTTTATAAATAAAGTTCTTAGAAAATTTCCTTAAAAAGGGGTGTGAGTCACAAAAGGATATTGATATTAAGTTCAAAGCAATGATTCATTCTATAAGCTCATTATAAGTTCAAAGTTACAGTTTCACTTTATCATAGTGAACACTCATGGTTTCTTCCTTGGATCCGCCCTAAAGTGAATGTTTTTCCTTGATCACAAATTTGTCCCAAATTTTTTCTCTTTTTAGTGTGATTGTGAAATTTTTTTTTGTTATGCATCCTTTATTTACTATTCTTTTTTTTTAATTTACATTCCAAATCACTTCCCCTTTCCCGTTTCCTCCCTCCCCGAAAGTCCCATAAGCCCCCTTCCCTCCCTCTTTTCTCCATTCAACCCCCTCTCATTACTCTGTCCTGGCGTTCCCCTACATCCAGTCTTTCCAGGACCAGGGGTCTCTCCTTCCATCTTTTTAGAAATCTATTGATATGCTGATTGTGTCTAGGGTATTCTGAGATTCTGGGTCAATATCCCCTTATCAGTGACTGCATACCATGTGTGATCTTTTGTGATTGGGTTACCTCACTAAGGATGATATTTTCAAGTTCTGACCATTTGCCTAGGAATTTCGTGAATTCATTGTTTTTAATTGCAGAGTAGTATTCCATTGTGTAAATATACCACATCTTCTGAATCCATTCCTCCGTTGAGGGACATCTGGGTTCTTTCCAGCTTCTGGCTATTATAAATAAGGCTGCTATGAATATAGTGGAGCATGTGTCCTTATTGCATGCAGGTAAAGTCTCTGGGTATATGCCCAGGAGTGGTATAGCCGGATCCTCCGGAAGTGTCATGCCCAGTTTTCTGAGGAACCGCCAGACTGCTTTCCAGAGTGGTTGTACCAGCCTGCAATTCCACCAGCAGTGGAGGAGTGTTCCTCTTTCTCCACATCCTCGCCAACAACTGCTGTCTCCTGTGTTTTTGATCTTAGTCATCCTGACTGGTGTGAGATGGAATCTCAGGGTTGTTTTGATTTGCATTTCCCTAATGACTAAGGAACATCTCTTTAGGTGCTTCTCAGCCATTAGATATTCTTCAGGTGAGAACTCTTTGTGTAGCTCTGTACCCCATTTTTTAATAGGGTTACTTGCCTCTCTGGAGTTTAACTTCTTGAGTTCTTTGTATATCTTGGATATTAGCCCTCTGTCGGATGTAAGGTTGGTAAAGATCATTTCCCAGTTAGTTGGTTGCCGCTTTGTCTTTTTGACGGTGTCTTTTGCCTTGCAAAAACTTTGTAATTTAATGAGGTCCCATTTGTCTATTCTTGATCTTAGAGCATAAGCTATTGGAGTTCTGTTCAGGAAATTCTCCCCTGTGCCCATATGTTCAAGGTTCTTCCCTAGTTTCCTTTCTATTAGTTTCAGTGTGTCTGGTTTTATGTGGAGATCTTTGATCCACTTAGAATTGAGCTTAGTGCAAGGAGATAAGGATGGGTCAATTTGCATTCTTCTGCATGTTGACCTCCAGCTGAGCCAGCACCATTTGTGGAAAAGGCTATCTTTTTTCCACTGGATGGTTTTAGCTCCTTTGTCAAAGATCAAGTGACCATAGGAGTGTGGATTCATTTCTGGGTCTTCAATTCTGTTCCATTGATCTACATGTCTGTTACTGTACCAATACCATGCAGTTTTTAACACTATTGCTCTGTAGTACAGCTTGAGGTCCGGGATACTGATTCCCCCAGAGGTTCTTTTACTCTTGAGAATAGTTTTAGCTATTCTGGGTTTTCTGTTATTCCAGATGAATTTTTGAATTGCTCTTTCTAACTCTATGAAGAATTGAGTTGGGATTTTGATGGGGATTGCATTGAATCTGTGTATTACTTTTGGTAAGATGCTCATTTTTACTATATTAATCCTGCCAATCCATGAGCATGGCAGATTTTTCCATCTTCTGAGGTCTTCTTCAATTTCTTTCTTCAGAGACTTGAAGTTCTTGTCATACAGATCTTTCACTTGTTTGGTTAGCGTCACGCCAAGATACTTAATATGGTTTGTGGCTATCGTAAAGTATTATTTCTCTTACTTCTTTCTCAGCCTGCTTATCCTTTGAGTATAGGAAGGCTTCTGACTTGCTTGAGTTGATTTTATATCCGGTCACTTTGCTGAAGTCGTTTATCAGCTGTAGGAGTTCTCTGGTGGAGTTCTTTGGGTCGCTTATGTATACTATCATATCGTCTGCAAATAGTGATAGTTTGACTTCTTCCTTTCCAATTCGTATCCCTTTGTCCTCTTTTTGTTGTCTAATTGCTCTAGCTAGAACTTCAAGTACTATATTGAAAAGATATGGAGAGAGAGGGCAGCCTTGTCTAGTCCCTGATTTTAGTGGGATTGCTTCAAGTTTCTCTCCGTTTAGATTGATGCTGGCTACTGGTTTGCTGTAAATTGCTTTTACTATGTTTAGATATGGGCCTTGAATTCCTGATCTTTCCAAGACCTTTAGCATGAAAGGATGCTGAATTTTGTCAAATGCTTTCTCAGCATCTAATGAGATGACCATGTGGTTTTTTTCTTTGAGATTGTTTATGTAGTGGATTACATTGATGGATTTCCTTATATTGAACCATCCCTGCATCCCTGGGATGAAGCCTACTTGATCTTGGTGAATGATCGTTTTGATGTGTTCTTGGATTCGGTTGGCAAGAATTTTATTGAGTATTTTTGCATCGATATTCATAAGAGAGATTGGCCTGAGATTCTTTATTTACTATTCTGTGAAGAATGGACACATTCTGTACTTGATTCTAACTTTATTATATCTTTCTGGCAAAGCAATTAAAACCATCTCTTAATGCTTTCTTTTTAAAATGATTTGAATCAAATCAGGAATTCTATAGCATCATTAATTTATCTAAAAAACATTTCGTGAAAATGTGTCTTTATGTTGATCTGCAGGAAATCTGTTCAATAGGATGGGCTGATGCCCAGGAATCCTTATGATGGAATAATGATAGGAAAAGGTACATCAGCTGCAAGAAGCAATCCTGAGATGAAATTTCTGAAGGCTCTACTACTCAGTGTTTACACATCTTAGTCATGCAAAAATGGTGGGCTATCTCTAGGAAAATCCCATGCATGCCTTTACACTATCCTAGATGGCTCCTTACAGTGAAGACTCTGCTTTGACCATGGCAAGCAGAGTAATGATCCTGGAAGGCAAGAAAGTGATTTAGTTCAACAGGTCCAAGTAGGTGGTGTTGGTTCAAAATTCAAGAATCTGACCACCCACCTCAATAGTTTCTTTTAGGCATATTTAAGCACAGCACCATTTGGTGAAAACTTTTCTGGTGATAATGAGCTCAATTCCAAGTATACAACAAGGCATACATATATCCCCTTAAGGAATAAAGTAAACTAAAGATTAGACAGGACTACATTGAAATTCTTCACAAAGTACACATAACAATTTCCATAAAAATAGGTTCTATACATTAAAAAAATAAGCTTATGGGAGCAGATGGGACGGAAGTTTTCCCTCCGCCATTTGCACCAGGAGCTGGGTGGCTCTGCAACCTTCTGTGCATGGCCTGCCAGGAGAGAGCGATCTCCCAGTAGCACTTTCAGTTCTGAGCATGAAGATGAGGTCTCCACTTTCTCTATGGAGGGGAACTCCTGGGAGCTCACAGGGCAGATGATTAGTGGAGTAGCTGGGACAAAGGTCTTCGGGCTGCCATTTGCAACAGGGAGCTAAGCAGCTTCACAGCCTTCTGTGTACAGACCCTGCCAGAAGGGACTTGGTTTCCCAGGTGTACGGACACAGTCTTATAGGCCCACAGGAGGGATAAACTCCAGCCAAAGATAGCAAGACCAACTAACACCAGAGATAACAAGATGGCAAAAGGCAAGCACAAGAACCATACTAACAGAAACCAAGGCTACTTGGCAACATCAGAACCCAGAAAAAGCAAGAGTTGGATTTAAAACCTTATCTCATGATGCTGACAGAGGGCTTCAAGAAGGGACTTAAATAACTCCCTTAAAGAAATACAGGAGAACATGGGTCAACAGGCAGAAGCTCTTAAAGAGGAAACACAAAAATCTCTTAAAGAATTACAGGAAAACAGAAACAATCAAGTGAAGAAACTGAACAAAACCATTCAGAATCTAAAAGTAGAAGTAGAAACAATGAAGAAATCACAAAGGGAGACCACTTTGGAGAAAAAAAACCTTGGAAATAAATCAGGAATCATAGAGACAAGCATCAACAACAAAATACAAGAGATAGAAGAAAAAAATCTCAGGTGCTGAAGATACTGTAGAAAACATTGACTCAACAGTCAAAGAAAATGAAAAATGCAAAAAGCTTATAATCCAAAACATCCAGGAAATCCAGGACACAATGAGAAGACCAAACCTAAGGATTATAGGTATAGAAGAGAGCAAATATTCCCAACTTAAAGGACCAGTAAATATCTTTAAGAAAATTATAGAAGAAAACTTCCCTAACCTAAAGAAAGAGATGCCAATGAACATAAAGGAAGTCTACAGAACTCCAAACAGACTGGACCAGAAAAGAAAGTCCTCCCAGCACATAATAATCAAAACACCAAATGCTCTAAACCAAGAAAGAATATTAAAAGCAGTAAGAGAAAAAGGGCACGTAACTTATAAACGCAGACCTATCAGAATTACACCAGTAAGAGAACATAAATGCCACCCCAGACTATTATATCCAGCAAAACTCTCAATCACCATAAATGGAAAAAACAAGACATTCCATAATAAAACCAAATTTACACAATATCTTCCCATAAGTCCAGTCTTACAAAGGATAAAAATGGAAAACACAAACACAAGGAGGGAAACTATATCCTAGAGAAAGCAAGAAAGTAATCTTCTTCCAACAAACCCAAAAGAAGATAACCACACAAACATAAAAATAACATCAAAAATAACAGGAAGCAGCAATCACTATTCCTTAATATCTCTTAACATCAATGGACTCAATTCCCCACTAAAAAGACATAGACTAACAGAAATATTTTTCATGTAAATCTTCAATTTTATCAGAAAATGTTTGTAATTCCTCTTTGAATTAATTTAGTAATGTTTTTTATGTCTACATTTTATCTGTATTATTTTTCATGATAATCTTCAATTTTTAACATGATTTTCTATACATTTCTTCTATTTTATCAGAAAATGTTTATAATTCCACTTTCAATCAACACAGGAATACTTTAATGCCTACCATTATTATATCTATATAAAATTATCCATGATAATCTTCAATTTTGACAGGTTTTTGTACATTTTTCTTCAATTTTTATCAGAAATATTTTCCACATAAATCTTCAATTCTATGATAAAAATGTTTCTACACCCTTTTTCAATTAATTTAGCAAAGTTTTTTATGTCTACCATTTTACTCTTTAATTTTCCATTAAAATTGTCAATTTTAACATGTTTCTCTATATATCTTTTCAATTTTTTTTATTTTCTATATTTTTTGTTTACATTCCAAATGATTTCCCCTTTCCTATTTCCTCCCTCCCTTAAAGTCCTATAAGCCCCCTTCCCTCCCCCTGTTCCCTATTCAACCCTCTCCTGGTATTCCCCTACATCCAGTCTTTCTAGGACCAGGGGTCTCTCCTTCCATCTTCTTGGAGATCTATTGATATGTGAATTGTGTCTTAGGATTTCTGAGATTCTGGGTTAATATCCCCTTATCAGTGACTGCATACCATGTGTGTTTTTTGTGATTGGGTTACCTCACTAAGGATGATATTTTCAAGTTCTGATCATTTGCCTAGGAATTTCCTGAATTCATTGTTAAATGCAGAGTAGTATTCCATTGTATAAATATACCACATCTTCTGAATCTATTCCTCCGTTGAGGAACATCTGGGTTCTTTCCAGTTTCTGGCTATTATAAATAAGACTGCTATGAACATAGTGGAGCATGTGTCCTTATTGCATGCAGGGGAAGACTCTGAGTATATGCCCAGGAGTGATATAACAGGATCCTCCAGGAGTGTCATGCCCAGTTTTCTGAGGAACTGCCAGACTGCTTTCCAGAGTGGTTGTGTCAGCTTGCAATCCCACCAGCAGTGGAGGAGTGTTCCTCTTTCTCCACATCCTCGCCAACAACTGCTGTCTCCTGTGTTTTTGATCTTAGCCGGGTGTGAGATGGAATCTCAGGGTTGTTTTGATTTGCATTTCCCTAATGACTTAGGATGTTGAACATTTCTTTAGGTCCTTCTAAGCCATTCAATATTCTTCAGGTGAGAACTCTTTGTTTAGCTCTGTACCCCATTTTTAATAGGGTTATTTGGCTCTCTGGAGTCTAACTTCTTGAGTTCTTTGTATATCTTGGATATTAGCCCTCTGTCGGATGTAAGGTTGGTAAAGATCATTTCCCAGTTTGTTGTTTGCCGCTTTGTCCTTTTGACAGTGTCCTTTGCCTCACAGAAACTTTGTAATTTTATGAGGTCCCATTTGTCAGTTCTTGATCTTAGAGCATAAGCTATTGGTGTTCTGTTCAGGAAATTTTCCCCTGTGCTCATATGTTCAAGGTTCTTCCCTAGTTTCCTTTCTATTAGTTTCAGTATGTCTCGTTTTATGTGGAGGTCCCTGATCCACTTGGAATTGAGCTCAGTGCAAGGAGATAAGAATGGGTCAATTTGCATTCTTCTGCATGTTGACCTCCGGTTGAACCAGAGCCATATGTTGAAAAGGCTATCTTTTTTTTTCCACTGGATGGTTTTAGCTCCTTTGTCAAAGATAAAGTGACCATAGGAGTGTGGATTCATTTCTGGGCCTTCAATTCTGTTCCATTGATCTACATGCTTGTCACTGTACCAATACCATGCAGTTTTTAACACTATTGCTCTGTAGTACGGGATACTGATTCCCGCAGAAATTATTTTAGTCTTGAGAATAGTTTTAGCTCTCCTGGGTTTTCTGTTATTCCAGATGAATTTTTGAATTGCTCTTTCGAACTCTATGAAGAATTGTGTTGGTATTTGATGGGCATTGCATTGAATCTGTTTATTGCTTTTGGCAACATGGTCATTTTGACTATATTAATCCTGCCAATCCATGAGCTCGGAATATTTTTCCATCTTCTAAGGACTTCTTCAATTTCTTTCTTCAGAGACTTAAAGTGCTTTTCATACAGATCTTTCACTTGTTTGGTTAGAGTCACACCAAGATAACTTTATATTGTTTGTGGCTATCGTGACGCGTATCATTTCTCTTACTTCTTTCTCAGTCTGCTTATCCTTTGAGAATAGAAAGACTACTGATTTGCTTGAGTTGATTTATATCTGGCCACTTTGCTGAAGTTTTTTATCAGCTGTAGGAGTTCTCTGGTGGAGTTCTTTGTGTTGCTTAAGTATACTAACATATTGTCCACAAATAGTGATAGTTTGATTTCATCCTTTCCAATTTGTATCCCTTTGACCTCCTTTTGTTGTGCAATTGCTCTAGCTAGAACCTCAAGTAGTATATTGAAAAGATATGGAGAGAGAGGGCAACCTTGTCTAGTCCCTGATTTTAGTAGGATTGCTGAAAGTTTCTCTCCGTTTATATTGATGTTGGCTACTTGTTTGCTGTAAATTGCTTTTACTATGTTTAGATATGGCCCTGGAACTCCTGAACTTTCTAGACTTTAACTTGAAAGGATGCCGCATTTTGTCAAATGCTTTTTCAGCATCTATTGAAATGACCATGTGGTTTTAGTTCTTTGAGATTGTTTATGTAGTGGATTACATTGATGGACTTCCTTATATTGAACCATGCCTCCAACCCTGGAATGAAGCCTACTTGATCGTGCTGAATGATCGTTTTGATGTGTTCTTGGATTAGGTTGAGAAGAATTTTATTGAGTATTTTTGCATCGATATTCATAAGAGAGATTGGCCTGAGATTCTCTTTCTTTGTCGGATCTTTGTGTGGTTTTATTATCAGTGTAATTGTGGCTTCATAGAACGAGTTGGGTAGTGTTCCTTCTGTTTCTATTTTGTGGAAAAGTTTGAAGAGTATTGGTGTTAGGTCTTCTTTGAAGGTCTGATAGAATTCTGCACTAAAACCGTCTGGACCTGTGCTTTTTTGGTTGGAAGACTTCCAATGATCACTTCTATTTCTTCAGGGTTTACAAGATGGTTTAGATGGTCTATTTGCTCCTGATTTAATTTTGTTATTTGATATCTGTCTAGGAAATTGTCCATTTCCTCCAGATTTTCTAGTTGTGTTGAGTACAGGCTTTTGTAGTAGGATCTGATAATTTTTTTGAATTTCCTCAGTTCCTGTTGTTATCTTTCCCTTTTCGTTTCCGATTTTGTTAATTTGGATACTGTTTCTGTGTCCTCTGGCTAGTCTTGCTAAGGGCTTATCTATCTTGTTGATTTTCTCAAGGAACCAACTCCTAGTTTTTGTTTTTTGATTCTTGGTATGGTTTTATTTGTTTCTACATGATTGATTTCAGTCTTGAGTTTGATGATTTCCTGCCTTCTACTCCTCTTGGGTGTATTTGCTTCTTTTTCTTCCAGGACTTTCAGGTGTGCCATTAAGCTGCTAGTTTATGCTCTTTCCTGTTTCTTTTTGGAGGCACTCAGGACTATGAATTTTCCTCTTAGCACCGCTTTCGTTGTGTCCCGTAAATTAGGGTATGTTCTGCCTTCATATCATTAAATTTTAAAAAGTCTTTGATTTCTTTCTTTATTTGTTCCTTGATCAATGTATCATTGAGTAGAGCATTGTTCAGCTTCCACATGTATGTGGGCTTTCTGTTGTTTTTGTTGCTATTGAAGACCACACTTATTCATTAGTGATCTGATAGGAAGCAGGGGATTAGTTCGATCTTCTTATATCTGTTGAGGTCTGTTTTGGATCAATTATATGGTCGATTTTGGAGAAGGTACCATGAGGTGCTGAGAAGAAGGTATATTCTTTTGTTTTAGGATGAAATGTTCTATGTATATCTGTTAGTTCCATTTGGTCCAAGGCTTCAATTAGTTTCACTGCATCCCTGTTTAGTTTCTGCTTTCCTGAACGATCCATTTCAGGGAGTGGGGTGTTGAAGTCACCCACTATTATTGTGTGAGCTGTGATGTGTGCTTTGAGCTCTAGTAATGTTTGTTTTACAAATGAAGGTGCCCTTGCATTTGGAGCATAGATGTTGAGGGTTGAGAGTTCTTCTTGGTGAAGTTTTCCTTTGACCAGTATATAGTGTCCTTCTGTGTCTTTTTTGATGACTTTAGGTTGAAAGTCAATTTTATCTGATATTAGGATGGCTACTCTGGCTCGTTTCCTGGGAACATTTGCTTGTAAGATTGTTTTCCAGCCTTTTACTCTGAGGTAGTGTTAGTATTTGACACTGAGGTGCGTTTCCTGCACGCAGCAAAATGCTGGGTCCTGTTTACGTATCCAGTCTGTTAGTTTATGTCTTTTTATTGGGGAGTTGAAACCATTGATATTAAGAGAGATTAAGGAATAGTGATTATTGCCACCTGCTATTCTTGACACTATCTTTATGTTTGAGTGGCTATCTACTTTTGGGTTTGATGAAAGAAGGTTAATATATCATTTTTTCCAGAGTACAGTTTCTCTCCTTGTATTGTGGATTTCCACCTATTATCCTTTGCAGGGCTGGGTTTGTGGAAAAATATTGTTTAAATTTGGTTTTATCATGGAATGTCTTGGTCTCGCCATCTATGGTGATTGAGAGTTTTGCTGGCTATAGTAGTCTAGGCTTGCAATTGTGTTCTCTTAGTGTCTGCATGATATCTGCCCAGGATCTTCTGGCTTTCATAGTCTCTGGTGAGAAGTCTGATGTGATTCGAATAGATCTTCCTTTATATGTTACTTGGCTTTTTTCTCTTATTGTTCTTAATAATTTTTCTTTGTTCGGTATATTTGGTGTTTTGATTATTATGTGACAGGGAGTATTTCTGTTCTGGTCCAGTCTGTTTGGAGGCTTCTTGTATGTTCATCGACATCTCTCTCTTTAGGTTAGGGAACTTTTCCTCCATAATTTTGTTGAAGATGTTTACTGGCCCTTTAAGTTGCCTGATGTGCCTTGCCCCAAGTGATGTTATATTGGGTAATCCCTGCACATATGAATGCTCAGTGTAGTCAATCCCTGGAGCAGAGGTCGCCAAGGGGAGACTGGTGCCTTCACTCCCTGTGTTGGTGTGCTCTCTCCCAGTGCAGATCCCCCTGCAGGGCTGATGTCCCACAGCAGAGCTGGCGCATAGGTCACCACAGAACTGCCCAGCTCTTGGGAGTAGGGAGCACAGAAGCTGGCTGAGTCACAAGCGATATTATGCTTGATTATCTCGGCGCCTGGAGGTCCCAACTGCTCTGTTGCCAGAATAAAGATGGCAGAGTGCACTATGCACCCTCTCCGCGCAGATCACTCTGCAGGGCAGATGGCCCATAGCAGAGCTGGTGCCTAGGCGACCACGGAGCTGCTCCGCTCTTGTGCGCAGATGGAAGGCCAACAGGCTCGGTCCCAAGTGATGCTATATTGGGGAATCCCTGCACCTCCGAAGGCTCAGTGTAGTCAATCCCTGGAGCAGAGGTTGCCAAGGGGAGGCTGGTGTGCTCACTCCCTGTGCGGGTGCGCTCTCTCCCAGTTCGGGTCCCTCTGCAGAGCTGATGTCCCACAGCAGAGCTGGCACATAGGTGACCACAGAACTGCCCAGCTCTTGGGAGCAGGGAGCACACAAGCTGACTGAGTCCCAAGCGGTATTATGCTTGATTATCCCTGCGACTGGAGGTCCCAACTCATATCTCTTCTATTTTATCAGAAATATTTTCCACGTAAATCTTCAATTTTATCATAAAATGTTTTTGCTTCCTTATCCAATAAATGAACATGCTATTCAAAAAAAAGTAAGCTTATGATAAAAGTCTGGGAAACTCCAGTGTGATCTCCAGCCACACAGCTCAAAAATCACCTCTCTAAAATGCATGTTAGCCCCCAGAATTCTGGTTAGATAACAGGGTATGCATCCCTTCTCTTGAAGGAACATCTATGTGTACTTATTATATTCCTTGTTCTTTGAGTGTTCATCTGTAAGAACACAGACCTCTATACCTTCTACAGTGGCTAAAGTGCTCCGGGGAGAAGTTGATCCTTACTACACCTTGTTCCCTGTGTGTGATCCAAAATGGATTTTCTTACTTCCTTCAAGCTACATAAAGAATTGTCTGTATCACTCTTATTTCAAAAGCTTTTTGCCTTTTTCTCTCCCTGCCCGAGAAATTACTTTCTAGTAACCCTGGTTGGCCAGGAACTCACTAGATAGACCTCTCTTCAAACTCACAGAAATCCACATGCCTCTGTATCCTGATTGCTGGAGATAAAGGCTTGCATCAATGCAGATGGCTGGAATTATGTCTTTATGAGAAATCACAATCTAATCATGGAACTAAAATTCTTACATGACAAATCTTTCCCATAATCAAGGGTAGATTATAAAAGAAGTGAGAATCTAGGCCTCTGTTAGGAATGTCCCATTCCCTTCTGATAACATTTAGTACAACACCCACATACACAACCCCACCACACATATATTCACATTAATTTAAAAATCTAGACACACCTGTTTTTCTTTCATTTTTGCAGTATTCATCCTAACAGATTTCAGAGTTTTGGGGGCTACTGTTCTTTCTACTCCTATGCTCTTCCTTTTTCCTATAGAATTTCTCATTTTTTATTATGATAGATTCAAACATCAATGTGAATTATTTTAGCACCTCTGACACTCTGCTAACCTTTTATATCTTCTCTTCCTTACCCCACAGATTCCCTTCATCTTTCTGTCTAATAAGTTCTCTTACTGCTTTCATGTCTTTTCCCATATGTATCACACTGTTATTTAAAAAAGGTTACTGTGTAGCATGGGTAGGAGGTTGCTTAGTGTAGTATAGACTAGTTCTTATATCTCCTGTACAAAATGGAACACCTCAATATTTCATTACAGAAGCATAAGGGCTCATAAGGCTCTACCCCCTCCCTGAGGGACTATGGTAACTGGGGGAAAGACTGTCACTTAGTGTTTTTAATACTAAACTTGCAACATGACTTCAATGTTTTCACATGATTGGTTCTCAGTTATTCACAAACCAAGAGTTGGCTTGTCCTTCTGAGGGGTTCAATTCAGAGCAAACATTCTAGTAAAATGTGAGATTTAGGTTATGAATAAAATAAATTGGTCAGAGTCTGGGTCTTTATTTTAGAGTTCAGGTAATATACGTTGTTTTTTTCTTTTCTTAAAAAAGGTTTGCTTAGAAGCTGTAAGTATGATTTCCCTTAACTTCTTACTGAAATACCTACAGAGCTTACACAACAGACATGTAGAAACTCAATAGTAGAAACTTGTTCTAGCGAAGACATTGCACTGCCTGCAGTCATGATGAAGTGTGTGGTGTTGTGGGATGAGAAATTCATAAAGTATCTGTTCTTTTCTGAAATGGCACATAGTGTGAGTATGAATATGGTCACTCAAGAGTGTACGTGTTTACAAAGTTAACAGATCCCTGTCTTACTGTGTTTTATTGGTCCTTCAGCTTCAGGTCAACACTGTATTCTTCAAGGAGAGAAACCAAATAAGTGTTTTCTCTGATTCCTAGATTGCAACTCACTGACTTCAGTCTCAGTTTTCCAAATTATGCATACAAAATCAAAAGTATAAAGTTAGGGAAGCAGATACACTCACTAGAAGATGATGCTGGGGGAAGGGAGAAAGACACACAGTTCTCATGGGATACATCAGTGTCAAGTGTTAGATGAATTAGCATTAGTTGATGTTTAAAGTCAAAGAATATAAAAGGTGAAATGGTAGCAGGCTAAATCGCATCTGAGTGTGGCAGAACCATGTGTGTATTGGAATTATATTGAGTTTCTACTGTGAAGAGCAACAAATCAGAACTCACTCACTCGGAAAACAGGGTCAAGGGCGATTCTCATCCTTAAGTTTTAGCAAATACTAAAAAGAAAATGATTTTCTGTCATCTAAGCATCAGTTTCCAGGAAAACAAATCAACAAGCAGCTTGTGAAATGTATTCTAGGAAAAAAAATTATTCGTCCTTGGGATATTTTTCTAGAGATTCAGAAAGCTGAAAGCTTTAGTAAAATTATAGGAAAAGAGCTAACAGATATCAAAAACAAAATCAATCAAATGACTAAAGATTTGGGTAATTGCATGTAGACAAGCAGACACAAGGTTAATATTTGTTGCCTACAAATTTCTTTTTCCAAAATAACAGGTATAAGATAAATAAACAATGATTATAAGAGCCACTGGCAGAAGAACAAAGTATAATGTTGAACATAAAGAGATGCCTATTTCACAAGTAATTAGAGAAACAACAACAACAATAACAGCAACAACAATAAACCCATCCAGGACTTTTGCTGCAGCTTTATCATCTCAAGCAGTTAGGTAGTGGAAGCATTGCAAATTCAAAACGAGACTGGAGTAGAGAGTGAGTGCAAATCTAGCTTTCCTCCATAAATTAGGAGTGGTGATATAGCTCACTGACACAATATGCCTAGCGTGTGAATGGCCTTGTATTTGATCACTCAGACTCCATAAAAAAGAAACACAAGCCCAACTGACAAGACAATAATGTTACATAGACAAAGATGTTAAATAGTGCCAAAAAAGAGAATAACAACTGTGTTAGACATATGTCAAAAGGAAAAGAGGAAAGGCATAGGTTTTTTTTGTAATTTTGTTGCAGAAAAATGGAAAATTCAAATACATACATTGGCTATCATTATTACAAAACAAAAACAAATATTATAAATTTACAGATAAATGAGTCACTATGTATTACATAGTACTAGGCTTACATCTGGTTATTTGTGAATGTAGTGAAACATGTAATGATAGTTACTGATATTTGTATAATTTATGCTGAATAGTAGAAGGATGAAAACAAATGCAGGAGATGACTTACTTAAACAGCAAAACAAAGGAATCTGCACAAACTAGGGATAGGAATAGCATACTCAAAGTAGAAATTTTGCCTACCATTTGCTGCCTAGACTAAATATATTCATTTTTAAAAGTGCATTGAAAAATCAATAGAGAAAGAAGTGTAATATTCCAAAATAATAAAACCTGTTTACTTTAGAGCAATTTTCATTTCTTTGTATGTTGAAATGAGACTTTCCCCACCAAACATGAAACTACATCTACAGTGACAAAGAAGCTCTTAGAGGACATACTGTCAATGTATGGACTTCCTCAGATGATGGGGTCAGACAATGGACTAGCTATTATGTCCTGGGGAAAACAGAGACTACCCAATATTCTGGGGATTTGCCTAGAAACTTTATTGTATGTATAGACCCCAGAGCTTAGAACAGGTAGAAAGGATAAACAGGACCCTAAAAGAGACCAGAGATAAAGTGTAGAGCAGAGACCAAAGGAAAGAAAGACTGTCCAGAGACTGTCCTACCTGGGGATTCATCCTATAAACAGTAACCAAACCCCCAACACTATTGTGGATGTCAAGAAATGCTTGCCGAAAGGAGCCTGATATGGCTGGCTCCTGAAAGGCCTTGCCAGAGCCTTACAAATACAGAGGCGGATGCTAGCAGCCAGCCAAGGGACTGAGCTTGGGCTCCCCAATAGAGAAATTAGAGAAAGGAGCTGAAGGGGTTTTCAACCTCATAGGAAGAACAACAATATAAACCAACCAGAGTCCCGAGAGCTCCCAGGGAATAAGTCATCAATCAAGAGATACACATGGCTCCAGCTGTATTTGTAGCAGTGGAAGGCCTTATTGGGCATCAATCGGAGGAGAGGTCCTTGGTCCTATGAAAGCTTGATAGATGCCCCAGCATAGTGAAATTGAGGGAGTGAGAGTGGGTTGGGTAGAGGAACATCCTTATGGAAGCAGGGGGAGGGGGATGAGATAGAGGTTTTCTGAGAGGGGGAGAAACTGGGAAAGGGAATAGCATTTGAAATGTAAATAAAGAATATATTCAATAAAAAAATAAAAATAATAAAGAGACCTTAATTTAATTGGCATAAGGAGACTGGTGATGACTGGATAACTCTCCTTCCCTTTGCTCTCTACCGAGTATAAAACTCTCCAATCAGATGGTACTCACCCGTTTTGAAATCATGTTCAGGATGCCCACCCCCACCCCTTATTATTCTTAACATATAGGCAGACGCCATTGCTGGACAATCTCAAAGGAGTCCAATGGCCTCATAAACATGTTTGGCCTAAGTTCATGTTCTCTACGAAACAAGTCCCCCTCAAGTCAAGGCTCCATTAGAGCCTTGCTAAAAAAGTCCCCACGTTATCATCTTGACCACACCCACCATCCTGAAGGTTGATGAGATCTGCTACACAGTGTTTGCAGCTGAGGAGGACCCCGACCAGCAGGAGGAACCTCAGTCTTAGAGAAACAAGGAGGACTGGGTGATGATAACCTTGTGCCCCTCTAAAATAGGATGGTACAGTCCTTTCAGGTCACCAATACATCCATGCCTATATTAACTGAATCATGAAGACATAGCCTTGTTACTAGCTATTCTCATGAGATTAGATATGGCTGGCAATGATACAGAGATAAACTTCCTTGACACTATAAACCAACATTATTATGGACTGAGACAAACAATAGATACTGCTATAAAAAGACTTGAGACTATTTAACTTATGATGATAAAAGGCCATTACCAGGTGCTCCATAACAAAGTCTATGAGTGTCAGGATGTACAATGATTGGGCCTTTTAGTTACCAGAAAAAGAGGAGAAATGAGAGTCCAAACCTATATCTATGGAGAAGATTCCATCTTAAAATAAAAAAAAAAAAGACTGAGAACTTGACCTGCCGCTGAACCCAAGCTAAACCCAAATAGGAAGGACCCCATGACTTGTCTTACCCCAGAGTTACTCCCTAGCTACTTCCTAGCAACAACCAATCAAGGATTAGTCTGATTGTTTCAGACTGTTTGTGATTGTTCATGGGTTGGCTTCAGAATCCCACCTTTGGCTTACAGTAGTCAGACAATTAGATGTTTGCCAGGCTAAACTCACTTCGCTTGCTCACTATTTCCTACAAAGCCTTGGCTTGCTGAGAACTCGAAGCTGAACCCTCCCAGAGGGTAGTATGACCCAAGCTTAAGCTTGAACAGAGAGACCCTAGTGAGATTGCATTGAATCTGCTCCTTGGTGGTCTTTTGGGGTTCAAAAAAGTTACCAAGTAACTCTTAAGAATCTAACTTCAACTTGCAGTCAGTCAAATGTCTGCTCCATTTTCTCTTTCTTTGGCCCATTTGTCAATGTCTAGTACAGTTGCAGGATCCCAAGTGAGGGTCGCATTAATCAGGACACAGGGGATGCACAGCAACACAGTGTGCTAATGCATCACTTATTAAATGTTCCAGCATCTTTTATAGACAAAGCAGAATAAATATTTCTCACAGCTTCTAGTTCTCCACAGCTTCTGTTTCCCTAGCAATAGCTTATCTTGGTTCAATGTGACCCAAACCTTGCATACTGAGAAATTTGTCTGCAGTTCAACTCTTTGATGTGTTGCTTCTTATAATTATATACAAAGTTACTTCCACATGAGAAAAAGATCCTGAAGTCTGCTTCCTCAGGTTTTCAGCTTGGCAGAACACCAGGATTCTCTGCTGAGGAAGTGGGCCTTGTCGGTGTCTCAGTGTGCTGAGATTTACAGAGATCCCATGATTCCTCCTAGCTAGCAGGTTGGGAGCAGTCACCTCATGCTGTTTCTCTACACCCATTGACCATCTATTAGTCTAGTTCACTGGTTCTCAACATTCCCAATACTGTGACCCTTTAATATGGTTTCTCATGTTCCAGTGACCCACCCCCCCACACACACAATTATTTTTGTTGTTATTTCATAATTGTAATTTTCTACTGCTATAAGTTTTAACATAAAGATTTGATATGCTGGGTGATATATAACCCCTATGAGAAGATCCATTGACCCCTAAAGGGATTGTGACTCACAAGTTCGAAACCTGTGTTCTAGTTGGTCAAGGATATGGAATTTGGCCCAGGATTTCCAGTTTACTGTCTATGCTATACTTCAATCTAATACTGAGCCTCTGGTAAAAAAAAAAAAAATTCTTTTTTGTTTGCTTGTTTTTGTTTGCCTTGTTGCTTGCTTTTGACATTGAAAAAAAGAATAAAAGATAATGAAGTAAAAGAAGTCCTTTTGTTGTGTTTGAAAAAAAAATCCAAAAAAAGATAAAATTCTCCAGCAAAATAAAGTACCAAGGGAAGCGTGTATATCATTTGGGAATGAAAAAGAGTATTTTCCATATCAAACCGGTGGTGTAAATCCTGTAGTTCATAATATTGGAAAAGAAAATCTGGACTCTGTCACTAGGGATTGTAAATGGGAGTGGAGATGGGGAAATCAAAGATAACGTTTGTGTTAAGATGAGAACAACTAGGACTCCATTTTAGGGCTGGTGATAGCAATTCAGCTAAGATAAGGGATCACACATTCTCATTCTTAAGTTTCTCACTTTTGCTTTGTCAACAGTTTACAGCAAATTCTAATTCTTTCTTCAAGATTTCTGAGGATGCAGAATGTGTTTTGTGCTGCATCCCCAGGCCCAGATTCCAGAGTACACAGTTTCCCCTGCTCCCATTTCTCCACCCCTGTTCTCCCCTGCACCAGAGTCTGGAACGTGTACCCTATTTCTCACCAAATTGTTAGGGGAACTCCATTCAGGCCTCTGTCTTTTTGCCACATACACCCAAATATTTTATTACAGAATTGATTTTGCTTTCCCCTCCATGGACACATCCCATAGATACTGCCCATCCATGGGGACACCTAGTAAGTAGTTCTATTTATTACTGTGTACTCTGGAATCTGGGCCTGGGGATGCAGCACAAAACACATTCTGCATCCTCAGAAATCTTGAAGAAAGAATTAGAATTTGCTGTAAACTGTTGACAAAGCAAAAGTGAGAAACTTAAGAATGAGAATGTGTGATCCCTTATCTTACCAATTACTCACTTACCAAGAGAGACATGGTAATTGATACTGCTGCCATCTTGCCAGAAGATCTATTTTACCAACCACAAGGAACCTTTCATGTGTGTTGCTGAATCTTCCCAACAGTTTCCAAATGATATATGGAAACTTGTGCTTTTAAAAGAGGGAAGGTTTTTGACAGTTTTAACTTGAGAGCAAATTCACAACAAGTAGCTCTGGTGTTATCCCTGCCATGTGGCAGCTGAGTGCCTTTAGCTGGACTCTTTGAGCAGGTTTCCATGTCCTTTTTGCTTATTCCAAAAGAATCACTAATATCATACAGACCTTTATTAGGAACCCGACTGATTTCCATTTGATTTGGGTTTCTGAGTCTTGTCACGAGGACGGGAACTTCATTTCATGGTTGTCTTAATAATAGTGTTAGGCACATCATCCTTTTTACTTTTTAAAATTGGAAGCTAAATTGATACAATTGACTTTGTACCTCCTTCCAGGATTCCTTAATGTATTCTTAAATAGATGACAAGCAGATTTATGACTTGGGGCATGATCCAGACACTTTGAAAGGAGGTGGGGTGGGGTGTTAGATTCTATGGGTGCTTCATCACCTGCAAGAGATGTGAGGAAGATCAAAGTGCACTTGAAGCCTTAGAATCTCAGAAAATGCAAATCATGCTAACTCAGGAAGCACTGGTCTTACAAAAAATCCATTTATCCACCAAGGTTGCCTTTTGTCCAATGTTTTTATTTTTATATTATTAATTTTCATGGAAATCTGAAATTGCTAAGCATTTTAAAAGTACCTCTAACAGCATGTTATATAAGAAGCCAGTCAAAATCAGTTTCGAGAGCTAAGAAACAGTAGTAAAAGGTTTGTTAAAGTATCCTGGTGTCACTGACATCATATTGCTCTTTAAATTTTATCAGAATAAATTAAGAAAATGAGCCAGAAATTTGAGCATTGTATTTCTCTAACAAGAAATAAAATCTTAATAATAAAGGATTGAATTTGAATAAAGACAAAAGAGAGTATATTTTGTTTTGTATAATAGTCTTGCAAAAGTTATATCCTGATTTTAAATTTAAATAACATTTGTATAACTTTAAGATTACAATACCAATTGTGTGTCTTTCCTTTGGAGATCAGATTCCTGGTCCTTCACTATAAGGCTCTCCTTAAAATGCATTTGGAGTTAAGACTCTTGATGAGTAAGGTAATGTTTGCTACTCTTGTGAGACAAGCATTTAAGAATTATTTTAGTAAATGCTAACATAGACTTGTTTATATTTCATTCTTTGAACAGTTTGCAAGGCACTAAGAGCTTCTTTGTCTTTCATGTGGTTAAATTTTTCATACATGCTTACATTTCCATTATCAGTTCTGTTATATTTTTGATAAATGCTGTGAAATTATAATTTAATATAAAAACACCATCTTCATTTTCTGAGCTGGTGCTGAGGATCAGTCAAATTCAAAGAAAATGCATGGGTAAGAATTTACATTGCTGTACAAATAAATAACATAGCATCTATGCAATATACTAAGAAGCCTTAAGGGCATTATTTACAATAAAAATTATGAAGATCCATGACCTCCAGGAACAAGGATAATTTTACACCAGCCAGATTCTATGTGCCAAAATTGAGCTGACTTTTTTTTTGTATGATAAAAAGGTTTTCTAGTATATGAATATTTTAGTATATTTGATATGAAGGAACGCTCATTTTTAATGCCCCTATTAGCTGAAGATTTTATTATCCACAAAAATCATACTATATTCAACACTGGACTAATGTTATCCCCTAAAACATATCTGGAATATTTTCTAATTTGCTATTCTACCATTTGTTGAAACAACATGTTTATTTTGGTTTTAAACCTATATGTGAACCTATACTATAGGGTCTTTTTTTAAAAAAAAAAATTCATGCTTAAATACTGCAATCTTATATAGATATAGGGATAACTAGTCTAGAAACTTTCAGTTATGGTTTATACGTCTGGAGAAGTCACTTGAAATAACTGTTATGAACATGAATCACTGTGGGGATTTTTTGTCAGCCATTGTAGTTTGTGCATGTTGTCTTAATTCTCAGCATGCAGAAGCTCATGTGATTAAAATTAACTGCACAGGGATTTCCAGGCCAGTGTGTGCTATATATCAAGAAGACATATCAAACATATAAGCAAAAACAAGCAAATAATACATTGCAGATCGTAATAAAGAACTGTCTTTTAGTCAGTAAACCCGATGTTGTTTCAGTCCTTAGCAAGCCCCACAGACTTTTGGAAACACATAAACATCATAATGAGAGCAATTGAACTCCTTGATACTCTTAACAAAGAGTTTAAAGAGTGAACCTTCCCTCGTTAGTGTGTTTTTGCTGCAATTTGTTTTCTTTTGTTTAAAATATGAATTGTGACTTAGGTATAATGGTTCATCATGATCAATACCATGCTGTGCTAAATTTCTGAACTGAGCAAAAAGTTACAAGCAAAGCAAGAAGCTTGTGGAAAAATACCACCATCATTCCCTCCCAGAGCTCTGGGCATAATTCAGTGTACATTTTCTGAATTCTTGCCTTATTTACCCTTTAAAACTCTAGAGGTACCAAATAAGCTTTCCCAGGAGAATCTGACCTTGGGGCCTGTTGCCCAACTGCATGGATCACAGTTCATCCTAGAACCACAACTAGTTTTCAAATAAATGGCCAAGAATCCTACCTTTCACCTGTGTCCCTTGATAGCAACATGACTTTTATCTCCCATGGATCCCTTAGTATACATGTAAAAGAGAAGTCACTCTCTCTTTCATTGCTTCATAGAAGATTGTCCAGGAGGAGAGGCACCAGGTCTGCTATTGAGCACTAATCCAGATGCCATTAAGAGACTCTTTGGAGGTGCCAGAGTATACATCAATAGCCAAGCTACTCAGGAAATTGCTAAGGAAGAAATGCTGATGCCTGGTATGGAATGAATCCAACTGAGTAATTGTGACTTCTGGAGCAAGGAATTTTCTTCCAACTCTCAAAAATGCTACTCAGGGGATACTAGTGACTCTTTGTATTGAATAATGTAACCTTGGATTTGGATGCAGGTTCATTTTATCACAGAGTAAAGGCAAAATAAGATAACTTACAGTGTCAGCCCATTAAGTAACAAATATTTAAACCTTATGATATTCAGCACCTACTAACTGTCTTCCAGGAATCACACTTATCCCAGAACAATTCTGTTTACTACTGAACAACTTCTGAACCAGGAAAACCAAAATGGACCCAGTCATAAATCATCTGAAACCGTTTCTCACTGCCATTCTTAATACCACTAAATCATCTTAAATGTAAGGAAGATTGAAAACATGGTGGATATGCTTTATGGCTGGCTGTATTTTTCCTGGATAAGTAACTTGTTTTTTATGAATATGTCAAATGTAAATGAGAACAGCATGCATAACTCATTAATGATCCCCCTTTCAGCAGGAACATGCTCTTTATTTTGTAGATTCATAAGCATAACTTTTCCTCATGTCAATGAAAAATAATATACTGTGTACCTGAATTCAAAATTAAATGCTGATTTTTGAAAAGCTGAAATCATGCTAAGAGTCTCAACATTTGAAAAAAAAATCATTGTAAATTGACATAGCTAAAAATCTGTTAAATGGCATAGTCAACATTTGTATGGCTAGCCTTAACTAATGAAATTCCATGTAAGAGGAACAGTTCTTTCTCCCTTAATATTTTATACTCTAAAAATAAGAGAAACGCAGTGCTGAGAAATATGTTTCTAGACATTTGACAAAACAACATTTTAATGAGTTTTATAAAAGTTTGTTTCTTTAAGGACTTTTCTGTTTCTATGTTTAGTTTTTAACTTTATTAATATAAAAGAATTAAACCAACTCTGTGAACTCTTAAGACCACAAACTGAGAAGAAAGATGGACACTTGACAGTGTAAGCAACTTGGGATGAAATATAATGTTAGTTTTAAAATATTGTTAGAATAAACCACATTAACATACTTGCATGTATGACTTTACTTTCTTTTTTTTTATTTTCTAAGTTATTTTTATTTACATTCCAAATCATCTCCCCTTTCCCATTTTCTCCCTCCCCGAAAGTCCTGTAAGCCCGCTTCCCTCCCTCTTTTCCCCATTCAACCCCCTCTCGCTTCTCTGTCCTGGCATTCCCCTACATCCAGTCTTTCCAGGACCAGGGGTCTCTCCTTCCATCTTCTTGGAAATCTATGGATATGTGAATTGTGTCTAGGGTATTCCAAGATTCTGGGTTAATATTCCCTTATCAGTGACTGCATACCATGTGTGTTCTTTTGTGATTGGGTTACCTCAATAAGGATGGTATTTTCAAATTCTGACCATTTGCCTAGGAATTTCGTGAATTCATTGTTTTTAATTGCAGAGTAGTATTCCATTGTGTAAATATACCACATCTTCTGAATCCATTCCTCCGTTGAGGGACATCTGGGTTCTTTCCAGCTTCTGGCTATTATAAATAAGGCTGCTATGAACATAGTGGAGCATGTGTCCTTATTGCATGCAGGTAAAGCCTCTGGGTATATGCCCAGGAGTGGTATAGCTGGATCCTCTGCGAGTGTCATGCCCAGTTTTCTGAGGAACCGCCAGACTGCTTTCCAGAGTGGTTGTACCAGCTTGCAATCCTACCAGCAGTGGAGGAGTGTTCCTCTTTCTCCACATCCTTGCCAACAACTGCTGTCTCCTGTGTTTTTGATCTTAGCCATTCTGACTGGTGTGAAATGGAATCTCAGGGTTGTTTTGATTTGCATTTCCCTAATGACTAAGGATGATGAATATCTCTTTAGGTGCTTCTCAGCCATTAGATATTGTTCAGGTGAGAACTCTTTGTTTAGCTCTGTATCCCATTTTTTAATAGGGTTACTTGCCTCTCTGGAGTTTAACTTCTTGAGTTCTTTGTATATATTGGATATTAGCCCTCTGTTAGATGTAGGGTTGGTAAAGATCATTTCCCTGTTAGTTGGTTGCCGCTTAGTCTTTTTGACAGCGTCTTTTGCCTTGCAAAAACTTTGTAATTTAATGAGGTCCCATTTGTCAATTCTTGATCTTAGAGCATAAGCTATTGGAGTTCTATTCAGGAAATTCTCCCCTGTGCCCATAGGTTCAAGGTTCTTCCCTAGTTTCCTTTCTATTAGTTTCAGTGTGTCTGGTTTTATGTGGAGGTCCTTGATCCACTTGGAATTGAGATTAGTGCAAGGAGATAAGAATGGGTCAATTTGCATTCTTCTGCATGTTAACCTCCAGTTGAGCCAGCATCATTTGTTGAAAAGGCTATCTTTTTTCCACTGGATGGTTTTAGCTCCTTTGTCAAAGATCAAGTGACCATAGGAGTGTGGATTCATTTCTGGGTCTTCAATTCTGTTCCATTGATCTACATGCCTGTCACTGTACCAATACCATGCAGTTTTTAACACTATTGCTCTGTCGTACAGCTTGAAGTCCGGGATATTGATTCCCCCAGAAGTTCTTTTACTCTTGAGAATAGTTTTAGCTATCCTGGGTTTTCTGTTATTCCAGATGAATTTTTGAATTGCTCTTTCTAACTCTATGAAGAATTGAGTTGGGATTTTGATGGGGATTGCATTGAATCTGTATATTGCTTTTGGCAAGATGGTCATTTTTACTATATTAATCCTGCCAATCCATGAGCGTGGCAGATTTTTCCATCTTCTGAGGTCTTCTTCAATTTCTTTCTTTAGAGACTTGAAGTTCTTGTCATACAGATCTTTCACTTACCTATTGATTCAAACAATTGCTACTGGACTATTACTATGCATAAGAAATTCTGTGCTGATAAAGGCTTTCAAATAAGAAGATGTAGTTTATCTTTCATACTTTCTGTGAACTAATATCAGTAATCAAAGGAAGAACAACACCATGCAGTAACATACCTACAACAGCACATAAAGAGGATCTCAGCTCTCAGTCAGGAAAGCTTCCCTGAAGCTGTGTATACACTATGATTTTGATGGTAAGAGCTGTTATAATGAGAACAGAGACTTAATTCCTTCAGCAGCATGTGCAGAAATCCAAATAGTTGGTCAAACCTTGCAATTTCATGTATTGAGTAGCAAGAAAGACCAGTGATGACATGCATGAGAAACTAGAGAGCTCCCATTCATCCGGGAATTTGAATGTGGAATTTTGATATTTAACAAGGGGATGGGTTAAAGGTTAATACATAGTTAACAGTATTTTTAACATTCTGTTATAAAATGTGTATGCATTAGTAGGATTTAACATGCACAAAAGCCTCATTCTCTTATCTTCAAAGATAAAGATACTTGGAATATGAATTTTCCTGACCAGATCCTTTTAATAACAATGACATATTATCAGCATCAGAAGCCAGCATTCTTCATTTTCTCAGCTAAGTGATTATGAATATTGCCCACTTACTTTTTATCATATTTTATTAATTCTATAAGAATGTTGTCTAATGTGTTTTGGTTATATTTACCCATCTCCACACTCTTCTCACATCTACCCATCATCATTCATAGTATGTACCATCTTCTCTCTCTCTCTCTCTCTCTCTCTCTCTCTCTCTCTCTCTCTCTCTCTCTCTCTCTTTCCCTCTCTCTTTCTCTCTCAAGTTCAATTTGTCCTTTCTATTCTCTTGGATAAGTGGCCTTTCTTCTTTTTATTAATTTCTTTTTTATTAGATATTTTCTTTATTTACATTTCAAATGTTATCCCCTTTCCTTTTTTCCCTTCTGAAAACCCCCTACCCCATCCCTTCCCCCTGCTCACTAACTCACCCACTCCTACTTTCCCATCCTGGCATTCCACTACACTGGGGCAAAGAGCCTTCATAGGACCTCTCACTGATGTCTGAGAAGGCTATCCTCTGCTACATATGGTGCCACATCTTTAGAAAATCCCCCAACTTCCTAACAGCTATCAATGGCTAACTGCTGCTTATCTATAAATGGGGTTTTATGCTCATCTCCTGTCTTCATGCTTATTTTGTCTGACTTAAATTTGCCTAGGTCTTGGGCATGGTGTCACAGATATTGTGAATTCATATGTACAACTAACCTGCTGTTTCTGGAAAACACTGTTTCTTTATGGTCATCCACCAGCTCTGGCTCTTAAAATCTCTCCACTCACTCTTCTGTCATGATCCTTGAGCCTTTGGAGGACGGTTTATAAAGTAAAGGTCATGTTTCAGGATGAGCATGCTATTCTTTGTTATTTTCTGAACTTTTGCCACTTGTCAGTCTCTGAGTTAATTGCCAACTACTGCAAAAAGTATCTTCCCTGAATAGATTTGAGAAATACACTGATATTGATACAGCTAAATCATTAGAAGTGACTTTGCTACTATGTCTGTTTTGCAGCATAAAATTAGAAGGTTATTCCTTAATGCCTATGACCTATATAACCACAGGTTTTTGGCCCAGATAATGGTTTCAGGTATAGGTCTCAACCTGTGGAGTACACCCTTAAATCCAATGAGGAAATGGTTTGATATTCCCATGGCATTTTGTGTCAACTTTTTCAGCAGTAGCCATATCTTGCCAGCCCAGTTGTTATCACAGATGGAGTGTTCACTGTTGGCCAGTTTGATGATTTCTTCTTTCCTTTGGTAGTGTGCATACTCCCTCCTTTGACTATGAAACCTAGCCAGTAGGGATGAAGATTCCAGGTCAGAATCTATGCTCCATGCCCTATGATTCAAGTATATAGTCTCTCTAATAATAGTGTCTTTCTACCAAATTTGCATACATTTATTGCCTAGACTATCTTTCTACTACCAAGACAACATTCAATAAATTTTTATAAGGAGAATAGATAAATATTATACATACATATATAGATTTGCATGCATTGGTATAAATGTAATGGCTACAGTTTTGTTAGCATATAGTATGTGCTCCAAACACACTATATCTACTTGTTCAGAAGTCATTTGACTTGTTCTCTCAGTAGATAGAAAGTATGTCAGTTCCAAGTGGCAGCTGTTCCTGTCTGGTGTGCAGAAAATCAACCAAGAAAATGCCCTGTGGACTAACCACAGCATCTGCTTTTGCTTTTAGGAGACACCTGTGAATTTTCTTAGTTTTAAATCCTTCTCACCTGCTACAACTGTTTAATTATTATACATGCAATAGAAATTTGGTATAAAAAACAAATATTGAAGAAATGGATGCTCTTTCAATTCAGTTATTCCTGGTACACAAAAATACTTAGATCTATATTCATTCACAACTTGTACTGTTGAATACTAAGTTGAAATTATACTCAGGATATCAAAAGAATGACTTGGGGTGAGCTGAATTTAATAGTCTGAACGAAGAATGGCTCCTAATTCCGACATTCTATAAACCAGAAGTTCAGAGAGCTCCAAGCCCCAGTGCAGAAAATCTACCACTTTATTACTAACAACTGTGCTTTAGCACTAGCTGGGCATAGTGTATTAGGCAGGTTAAGTAAACATGATCGTAACAATTGGTGGTTGTGATTGGCTGAAACTCAGAAGCTGTAGTTGACTTAACCTCAAGTTGTTTCAAGAATACTTTCTGGAGTTTGTAGTATTTTTATATATTAAGGTAAATCAGATAAAAGTATCATCAAAGAAAATTTAATTTAACAATTATACAAAGACAAGATATATTATAGAACATTTGAAGAGGAGTCTGAAATATAAGTAGTACTCTATGACTTTTTTTTTTACAGAGGTAAATATACACAGTATAAATTATAGTAAATTTTAACCACTTTAGTGGTGCAATGTAGAAGAAGAATAAGAGCCATTATTAGTCCCTCATTTCAAAATTATGCAAGGCCATGTTTGATTAGTTATTCTTCTCTATTCATTTTTCTTCCTTTTCCCCCTCAAACCCTTTCTTCTGTTTTGATTATCTTGTTGTATTTTCCTTTAATGTGGCTTTTATTTCTTTGCATGTGTATATATAATATAGAAGAAACTGTACTTAAGAATGGTTTTGCAGTACCCCTTTCAATATACATGGTGATTTCTACTGGGGGACATAATTTTGTAGAATCTCACATCATCAGGGTACATGATAAATTATGCACATCAAAGGAAAATGGGGCTACTTCCCTGACCCATTGGCTAAACTTATAAAGCCAGAATACTCTATGATAATGGTAGATCCTAGAAATCAACTCATGGGGTTACTAGGAATGAATAACTGCTTCATTGTATACTGACAAAGTTCTTTACAGAATGATTACATGTTTTATGTTCTCTTAGAATATTTTAACAATTTCCCATGCTCATATTATATCTATGGAAAGACATATTTCTAATGATAAAACAAAAATAACTTCAATATACATTGCTATTATAAGACTGTTCATGTATTCTGTTCAAGAATTTAGCTATTTTATGAGAATTTATTTCTCCCTACAATGGAGTTTAAGTTTTTAAATATTTTAATTGAAATTTTAGACAAAAATATAAATTATAGTATTATCATTAGATGTCTGGATAATCTAACCATTATGGGTATTTGTCTGAGACTTCTAGGTACCTAAAAATGTCCATGTTAGAATTGGAAGTCTATTAAAGTCATTTGTTCAGAATATACTGAACATGTACAGGGTTTATTTTAATGAAAGCAGGCATGTAATTATTTTTTGGTTCAAAAATTTATAATAATTGTGATTAAAATATCAAGCAAGCTACTTATATAAAAATAAAATATGATATAAGCAAAGATAAGGGCAAGTATATCAGAGATTTTTATATAAATTTTTCACCATGAAGATTCTAACAGAAAATGCAGATAAATAGTTCATTTATATTTAAGGTTCAGAAATTTTCTCAAGTATTTTAGGTTATTCAGTTATATAAATAATGATTAAATATGGACTTATAAGACATTAATTAAAAATAAGTGAAGACAAACAAAAGATGAGAAGCTTTTCTTAAGCTAGTGTGCCATCCAAGGCACTAATACCATCTTTACACTGGATGCTTACAAAGCAAAAGAATGTGAACAGATAGCAATGCAAATACCAATAGTGAGTTTAAGTTTTATAATGCAACTTAAATCATAGAGTGACTGGGGGTTTCTGGTAGCCATTTGCTGATAACACTGTTAGACGGTATGAACAAAATAATACTTTCAATTCAGTAGGAACTAAATTGCCTTAATCTGTGTTTCGTAAATATACTTTCACTTCAATAAACTAATGTGTAAAATTAAAGGTAGTAATGCATTTCATCAAGTCAATTTTTATCCTGTTCCCTCACTGGAAGAACAGTTATGTTCAGAGAGTGTGGCTAAATTAATTTTTATATTTTAAACAGTAACATAGGATGAGGCATTAAAAACTATTTATGTCTAAGATGTACTTAATACTTTGTGTACATGTGTATCCTTGTCTGTGTAGTCGCACACTTCTAACACGTGCTTAGTGAGAAGGCAAACTTGGCTGTCAGTTCTCATAATCTTTCTTAGTGACACGGGGTCTCTCCTGTTACCTGTTAGTTAAGACATCTCATGAGCCTCTAGCGATTCTTCTACCTCTATCTCCCTTCCTCAAAAAGGGCTAGCCTGAACTTCAGATGCATTTTTCCTTGGATATTTACAAGGATTCTGAGGAAATACTTTATGCCTCCACACTCACCAGCTCCTTTGATATTTTTTTTTAAGTACAAAAACAGTTATTACAAAAGTGTGGGTTGTGGTATACAGTTAAAAATGTAACATCAATCTCATATTGAAATTATTAGTGTTAATTTAACTTGTTAACTTGGTATAAAACTAATGTAAATTATCATGTATGTAATTTAAAATGTGTTTTTATAAGATTGTATACAACTACATTTAAGTGTGTGTGTGTGTGTGTGTGTGAGTGTGTGTGTGTGTGTGTGTGTGTGTGTGTGTGTGTGTGTGTGTGTGTGTAGCTTCACTCACATTTCATCAGCTCTTCAGTGGCTTTGGATGATATTTCTGACAGATCCCATATGTATGAGTCTGGGTCAAAGCAGGAGACAGATGGTACACTCAGCATTGAAATGTGAAAGAATTTAATAAGTTGGTCTTTGCAGAGATACTGGTAAGATTACGAAACCGAGGAGAAATAGTGACACTCCTAAGGATTCTCAACAGTATGCTCTAATAAGCTGATAGCTTTCAGGGGTTGCAACAGAACTGCTATTGGGGCCCATGAAGCAGGAAACCATGAAATTAGGTATGCACAGGTGTTGGTACCACAGACAAGAAGTTCACTATGCAGCCATGCCAAACTAAGTAGGGGTAAGAGAAAGTAGTAGGTTTACTACTACAGGAATATTCTTTCCCCCCTCTCCTATATCCTATTGCTTTCACAAATGGGTAAACAAAATCAGAAGCAAGCACTGGAATCCAGGAACTGAATAAAGTAGTAAACAGCAGCTTGGTCAATAAACAAGGCAGGAAAGAGATATAAATAGTAGATATAAGTCAGAAAGAGATATAAGAAGTAGATACAAGTCAGAAAAGATGAATATACAATAAGCAGTATACTCGAGCTTTGTTTTCTCTTATAAGGTTTAGGTGATATTTCCTCTTGGAAAATCAGAACATCTGACATGACTTATGTAAACCTGACCATACTCACAATCTGTTTAGAGTCTGCTCCCCCAGCCCACTTTCTCTCAGCTACTGTTGTCCACCATTGACTTTATCACACACTCTCTTTTTCTGTCTTTCTGTCACCCATGAATCATAGATCTTGGAAAACTACCAAGATATCCCCTTACACTGGACCATCTCCAAGGCTGACTAATGGATTAAAAATTTAATTACATAGAGAGCTTGGAATGCTGCAAATCCATTGCCTAATTACAAAATATTCTGGACTCTCTTCACCCTTTTACCAGCCATTCCTTGCCCACCTCGGTTTCTGTTCTATTATCTTGAGACTAACAGGTGAAAGTTTTGTAATCTATTACCAGACCACTAGCATCTATCAACCAAAAGCTAGAAGTGTCATCACACAGCATCTAAAGTCTAGAGCAGAGATTTCCCAGGCTGTTCCTGTGTCCTGAGGGCTCTGGGCGGGACCCTCATGGGCCAAGTATGAGTAGAAATGGTGGTCTCACCTATGCTCTCAGCACTCCTGGGAGAGTATCTCCCAGTGAAATTTGGTTATGGAGAGTTGTGGCAAAGGGTCAGCTCCAAGGACACAACTATGTTTTAATTAAGAAAAAGAAAATATAAATAATATCTTTATGAATCCATGCATTCATTGGTCTTACGTGACTTGCTTTGGATGCAGTATGAGGAGCTATCTCAAATTCCTGCCCCCTTGCCCCTATGATAATTAACGGTACCTTTAATCTGTGAGCTAAAGTAAGCCCTTTATTCGTTAAGTTGCTTTTGTTGGGGTATTTTAATACAATAAGAAAAGAAACTATATTTGAAAACTTGGTCCTGAGAATTGGCATACTGTGTTATAGTTAGGTCATTGAGAGTGTCTTGTGCTAGCATGCAGGAGAGTTTGGAACTTTGGTTGAAATAACTCTTGTGTCTTGAGTGCTAGCCACAGAATTTAAAGGACTGTTCAGATGGGAACATGGAAAACAAGAATTCCAAGAGAACTGTGAGTTTTCAGTGTAGGACAAGTATAAGAACTGAGCAGGGGGTCTTGTTAAAGAGTGGGAGGAAGGACTAAGTTACTGGAAGGGTCAATGGTATCACAAGAATACCTAGAGTTAACTCTCTTGGTCCATGGGGGTTCACAGAGACTGAAACAACAACCAAAGACGATGTATAGGCCAGACTTAGGCCCCCTACACATATGTAACAGAGATGTAGTATGGTCTCTATGTGGGTCCGCTAACAAGTGGAATGTGGGGTGACTCTGACTGTTGCATTACTTTGGATCCCTTTCCCCTAGCTGGGCTGCCTTGTCTGGCTTCAGTGGGAGAGGATGTGCCAAGGCAGTTTGGTACACATTGTGCGGGGGGGGGGGGGGGATGGGGGGATGGGGAGGAGCGGGACTTCCTATCTCAGAGGAGAAAGGGGTTATGGGAGGAGGGCAGTATGACAACAGAAGTAGGAGAAGAGGAGGATGTAAAGTGAATAAATAAATAAACTAATTAAAAAAACAAAACAAAACAAAGAACTCCTTGGGGACAATCATATACTTTGGTAAAGAATATGTTTTCTTTCTGTCCAGATCCTGAGAAGCTGTGAGAAGTTGAACTGAAAGACAATGAACTAATTTGTTAACTAGGCTTGTGATCAACCTAAAGTGTCAGACCAGGAGAGGGCAGACAACAAAGCAGGTGTAATTGTTAAAGAGATTAGAACTGTTGTAAAAGATGTCTTGAGTGCAAGACTCCACCCATCAAAGGCTCAGACTTACAAATATGCAAATTTATGTGAAATAAATAGGCCTGAGGTGAGAATGCATCTGAGAGGGTTCCCTCTTCCTCAAAAGTAACTCTTTAAGGAGTATTTCTCCAGGCTCAGTACTGAGAAGCTTTTTCTGTTCTTGTTTCTGCATGTTATATACTTACTTAAAATGAATAACATGATAAAATTAAGAAGTAATTAAACAAAAGAGAAGTAATGGAACATCCTTAATACTAATAATATCATAATTTTACCACTTCTATTAACATGATAATGGCAAGGTAGCACATTATCTCTTTGAGTATCTTACTTGGGAGTGTTGGTAATTATGTTACGCTTAATGAAACAAAAAATACTAATAATTTCACAACAGATAACTAAATTGAAAATTTCCAGTTAGACCTTAGGCTATGTACATATTTTATTTATTATAGGCTCTTGTTGCATTGATGTATTGATGTATTTTTTCCACATTATGCAGGCAGTAATGTCAGCACTTTTGCACTTGAACAAAATTATCCTTTCTTTAAGTACTTGCTTTGTAATTAGAAAGAGGATAATGCACTTGCATAAGATTTCTAAAACAACTATCATTTATTTATGTTTTAGAACCAAAGTCTCGAAAGGTCATGCAATCATGAAAATGCACCTGGGAAACTTATGTGGTATAATACTTTTATTACATTCATCAAGGATCTGCTACTGTGTTGAACTTAACATATATTTTTATGAGACAGATTTGTAGTAAATATGAAATATTTTGGTTTGCAATCTTTGGTACATGAGTTATGTAAATCATATAATGATAGTAACTAAAATGCACAATATGTATTGATTTGCTATTAAGTGTAAGAATAATACCTTCTTTTTCTGCAATCATATCATAGCATATAAGCAGCATTTCCACTGACAGCAACATGTATAGTTTTCCTGAATTTCCGGTAACACTTTCAGGGAAAGATATCTTTGGTTATGACCTAAATTGCAATAGAAGCAAGACATATATATCACACAAAATGTCTCCCCTAGTGATGACAGAATAATTTTAGGAATAAATAACAATGAAGATTGAAGCTTCTATAAATTTGTGGAAATAAACATTATATTCTCACATAATAAGTGTAACAAAAAATAAATTAAAATGGAAATAAAGATGAAAGAAAAAGAATAATACAGCACTCTAAAATTAATAAGCATTTGATTTAAACAACAAGAAAAAACTGAGCCCAAACATACACATGTAAAAAGAATACACATGACAGATATGTTAGTTGAAATAAAAAATAGAGTAGAAATATCCCAAATTAATGCAACCAAGAATTGATTCCTTGACACATATTGAACTAAATGGAAGAGTGTGGTAAGAGACAGGCTCAAATGACTAAAATCAGAAATAAAATTGGGACATTAATATTGATTCCACAGGTATTGATAAAAATAAGATATTACAGGGAGGTACTGTGGACAACTGGGAATTAAAACCTGAGATAGCTGATAACTAATTCCTAGGAACACAAAACTTGTCACATTCAGGAAGAAGGCCAGTACAACAGTAGCTCACATGGCGTACGTGAGTTCTTTTATTTTAATTATGTTTGTTTAAATGCAAACATTCTTAGTTCATTTCTCACATATGTTTTACAAAGTGAGCAAGGATCAGTAAACACCTCACAGTATAACCAGTTTCCCAGCAAAACTGGTCTTTTATTTCTACTAAGAAAAACTCCTGGACTTCAGAACAAATACTTCATTAAATTTTCTCCAAGTTCCACTACCCCCACAGTTAAGATTGACTCTGGCTTCTTTCTTAGCATTCTGGCAGAGTCCAGTGGCTTCTTTGATATTTCTGACACCCAATGAAATTCTAATCTCATGACTCTGTCTTGTTCGGAGTTTCTGACCCAATTACCTGCTAGTGTTAAAGTCAGTGGGTGTTTTATTTTTCTTTCTGACATTTCTCCAAATATTGTGACTAGGGCTATAAGTCTGTAAAATACAATAAAAACAAAATAAACAAAATGTATTTGTGTCTAAGAGTTTACCATTATGCTCTTTTACGCAACAGAAAGTGTTTATTTGAAAATCGATATAAAATTTCACGTGTTCTGAGACATCCTTATGGTTACTCCATTATGTCTATCAGTCTTTCTGTTTATCATCATTTCTCAGGCGAAATAAAAACCAAGAAACCAAAATCAACACATAAACATCCAAAACTCTACATAAATGATTTTTTTGTAGGGTAGTTCTCTCTGTTTTATCTTAAATTTACAATACCTTCACATTCTTACCCAGAAGACCTTAAGAGATTTTCTCTGAATATATGGAACAAATGATTGGAGGTGACTGTGGTTTGCAGCATGTTACCTGTAAGCTACTCTCAGGAGTGTGCTCTGAGATAGAGTAATGGATCCAGATATCTGTCAACTCCTGTGATGAAATCTTATAGGTGCAGGAGTCATAGAACTTCTTTAAAGTGTATTGTCCACATACAATCAATCCCAGCTTCCCAAATACTTGAACTTTACCTCCAGAGCTGACCCTGACTCACAACACTTCGTAGGCAAACACTCTGCTATTGAATACTGCTTACAAAGAGGTACTATTAATTTAGAAACAGGCCCACAACACATATGCAGCAGAGGACTGCAGGGTCTGGTCTCAGTCAGAGAAGATGCACCTAACCCTGAAGAGACTTGAGGCCCCAGGGAGTGGGGAAGTCTGGTGGGATGGGGAATGTGGGGGTGGGGACATCCTCCTGGAGATGGGAGAGGGAAGGGAGGAGGTATGGGATGTGGAACAGTAAGAGGGTGGACCTGGAAGGGGATAAAATCTAGACTGTGAAAAATGATTAAATACAATTTTAAAAAAAGAATGAACTTTTTTGCTACATGACAATACTTCAATGCATAATTTAAGTACACACACAGGCTCTCTCTCTCTCTCTCTCTCTCTCTCTCTCTCTCTCTCTCTCTCTCTCTCACACACACACACACACACACACACACACACACACACCATTCTTGCAGTACTTCACCTACTCTAATAGTGGAATTATTTCATATGATGATAGTGATTATAGTTTGCTATGAATTGATTTTCTTTTCTTAAAATATGGATCTATTCAGCTCATTTGAACATGTCTAATGAAAACAAAAACAGTACTTGAAAGTTTGGCTTGTATAATGATTACCCTCATCCCTTTCTTTTCTCCTATGCATTCTCCCTCCCTTCCTCCCTCCCTTCTCCCTCCCTCCCTCCTTCCCTCTCTCCCTCCCTCCCTCTCTCCCTCCCTCCTTCCCTCTCTGTGTGTCTTTATTTTTATTATTATTTTTTTTTTTTTTGGTTTTTCGAGACAGGGTTTCTCTGTGTAGCCCTGGCTGTCCTGGAACTCACTTTGTAGACCAGGCTGGCCTCGAACTCAGAAATCCTCCTGCCTCTGCCTCCCAGGTGCTGGGATTAAAGGTGTGTGCCACCACCGCCCGGCTTCTGTGTGTCTTTCAATACAAGTGAATGAATGAGAAGGATGAAGGCAAAGGCTGCATGTCTTTTAACCATCAATAAGATATTGGCATTTTGCCCTTCAGACTTTTCGTCTTGAAATTATAAACCTGGAATACGAAATATGGCTCAAAGGCTAAGAACTCTTGCAGAGGACCTGGAATCTTTTCCAAGAACCCATATTAGTGAATTTAGTGGATCTGTCACGCTCACTGAACTTCTGTAGGCCCTTACAGACATGCAGTATACATATGCAGGCACACAGCCAGACAAATTGCCAAATAAATAAATATATAAAATACCATATTTTTTGACTTATGGTCTCATGTATTATGTTGGTTAATTGTCTTTTAAATTGATTACATTTGAATCACTAGAAGACAGAAAAACTTCTGGGTATACCTGTAAAGGTATTTCTCAGAAAGATTGTTCAAGATAAGACCCACTTGGCGTACAGTCAGTATCATGTCATAGAGTGAGTTCCTGGAGTAAATAAGAAAGACAGTACAACATCAATATCCTGACCATGGATGAATGTGACCAGACTCCAGGTTCCTACTACTTAGCCTTTTCACTATGATGGGTGATACCCTCAAACTGAGAGCTCCCCCAACTCACTTTCTTCTTTGAGTTGCTTTTGACAGATATTTCATTGTAGTAAGTAGCAATGAAACGAATACAGAATATAGGCATTCCTTGGTGGGAGATGGTGGGTGGTTGTGACCCTTTTAAAAGGAATGCACTAACTTCAGTTGGTAGTTCCTGGTAAACTTGAAATTGACTAATGCCACACTTGACACTTGCAGTGTAGGATATAGCATGTACTGTTAGCAGAGTAATTGAGACTTTGGTAACAAATCTTTGACATTAGTAAGTGCTATGTCTGACCCAGATTCTTATCAGAGTTTCAAGGAAGAGTTCCCTGCGAAGCAGTGTAGAGAAAAGCCACCCCAAGGCCAGCAAGTAGTCTGAAGCTGCAAATGATGAGAACTTACCCTTAACATTTAAGGGAATTTGATTAGTGTTTCAAGAAAGCTACAGGCTTCCTTTAGCCACGCTGGTCTGCTTAAAGTTCATACCTTCCTGTCAGCTTGAATATTTGATGGTGTCTCCTGTATTTGCTTGTTTTTTGTCTTGTCAATCTTCTTCATGGTCTTCATTTCTGGTTTCTGCTAGCTTCTCTTGCTCTAGTATTTATATGGCTTTGATACATTTAGACTCTAAACAAAAGCAAGGCATAAACAATTTCAAAGAAGAAACTTGAGAAAAATTGTCTATACTCCACTTTACCTTTCCACATGGTGTTAATTTCTAGCCCTCTTCATAGGTATGTTTAAAGGAGGAAGAGCTACTGTGCTCATCAAAACTAACATTTTCTAAGTGATTTTTGTTTTGCTGGTTGAAGGCAAGTTAAGGCTACAATGACAATATTCTCAAACAATTGTATTTTCATCATTTGTATGAAAACCTCATAAATCCCATTTGTTCTTGGGAGAGATGAAACATTTCAGTTGAAATGTATAAAGAGGTTTAGATGCCGGTCAGAATAAGACATATCTTCTAAGAAGAGCTCTTTCTTTACATAGTTCAGACTCTCTATTTGGGCATCAGTATTATTTAAATATGATACATATGGGAAATAGTCTTGAATTTTTATAACAAACAAAAATCTTTATCCACTTTTAGGTTTGCCCAAAGGACATATATGAGTACTTTCACAGGATCTATGCCAGGATGTGGGAATGTGGGGTGTGGTCACTTATCTGAAATAAGGGATAATAAAAACCATGAAAATAAAAATTGAAACATTATTTTGTGTGTGTGCATGAATCTCTCTCTCTCTCTCTCTCTCTCTCTCTCTCTCTCTCTCTCTCTCTCTCTCTCTCTCTGTGTGTGTGTGTGTGTGTGTGTGTATACACATCAGGGGATTGAACTTGAAATTTAGTAAATCACATGTTATGAAAGGAAAGCAAAACAACATTTTTCTTATTTAATGCAAGAAAGTCCAACAAAAAGAATGAAGAAAAGGAAGGAAGGAAGGAAGGAAGGAAGGAAGGAAGGAAGGAAGGAAGGAAGGAAGATCTCAGCACTCAGACCTTGCAAACTGACTTAGTGTCTAAGTGAACACACAGTATGGTAAAAGGCAGCTGAAGTACCAGTGTATACTATCTGTCATCACTTTTACTATTTAAACATTTATTTAAAAGATGAGTATATCTAAACCACTAAAGCTAACATGTTGATGAACCATTGATTCTAGCATAGTTAATACATGCCAGTTCATTTTGTGGAAATATGTATTAGCTAACGTAGATTAGACTGTTATCATGTGGGTAACAAATCAGAGTTTCTTGTTTTCTGTAGTTTGTTCATCATAGAGTCAAGCAGTGTTAAAGATCCAAAAACGTTTTCAAACATTTTATTCAATTGCCTACATTTTGGTATTAGTTCAGAATGGCTCATTTTTAAATTTTTTTCTTTAGCATATTTTCCCCTTAGAATCCTATTTAGGTTTTTGTTGTTGTTTTTCAGTGTTAGTACTTTTATCACTATTTTTTACTAGATATTTTCTTTATTTATTCAAATGTTATCCCCTTTCCTCATTTCCCCTCCGAAAACACCCTATCTCATCGCCCCTCCCCCTGCTCACCAACCCACATACTCCGGGCTTCCTTGTCCTGGCATTCCCCTATACTGGGGCACCGAACCTTCTCAGGATCAAGGGCCTCTACTCCCATTGATGTCCAACAAGGCCATCCTCTGCTACATATGCAGCTGGAGCAATGAGTCCTTCCATGTGTACTCTTTGGTTGGTGGTTTAGTCCCTGGGAGCTCTGGGGGTACTGGTTGGTTCATAATGTTGTTCCTCCTATGGTGCTACAAGATCCTTCAGGTCCTTTGGTCCTTTCTCTGGCTCACCCATTGGGAACCTTGTGCTTACTCCAATTGTTGGCTGAGAGCATTCACCTCGATATTTGTCAGGTATTGGTATAGCCTTTCAGGAGACAGCTATAACAGGCTCCGGTCAGCAAGCACATGTTGGCATCCACAATAGTGTCTGGGTTTGGTGACTGACTGTATGGGATAGATTCCCAGGTGGGGCAGTCTTTTGACGGTCTTTCCTTCAGTTTCTGCTCCATACTTTGTATCTCTTCTCATGGGTATTTTTTCTCCCTCCTAAGAAGGACTGAAGTATTCATACTTCGGTCTTCTTACTTTTTTAGGTTCCTTTAGTCTGTGAATTGTATCCTGGGTATTCTCAGCTTCTCGGCAAATATCCACTTATCTGTGAGTGCATACCATGTATGATTTTTTTGTGATTGGATTGCCTCACTAAGGATATTTTCTAGTTCCATCCATTTGCCTAAGAATTTCATGAATTCATCGTTTTTATTAGCTGAGTAGTATTCCATTGTGTAAAATGTACCTCATTTTCTGTATTCATTCCTCTTTTGAGAGACATCTGAGTTCTTTCTAGCTTCTGGGCATTATAAATAAGGTTGCTATATTCATAATGGAACATGTGTCCTTATTACATGTTGAAGGATCTTCTGAGTGGTATAGCCCAGGAGTGGTATAGCTGGGTCCTCAGGTAATACTATGTTGAGTTTTCTAAGGAACCACCAGACTGATTTTTAGAGTGTTTATACCAGCTTAAAATCCTACCAGCAATGGAAGAGTGTTCCTCTTTCTATACATCCTTGCTAAGATTTTGATCTTAGCTATTCTGAGTGGCACGAGGTGGGATCTCAGGGCTGATTTGATTTGCATTTCCCTGATGACTAAGGTTGCTGAACATTTCTTTAGACGCTCCTTACCCATTTGGTATTCCTCAGTTCAGAATTCTTTTAGCTCTGTACCCCATTTTTTAATAGGGTTATTTGGTTCTCTGGAGTCTAACTTCTTGATTCATATATATATATATGATATCTGCCTTCTATTGGATGTAGGGTTGGTAAAGATCTTTTCCCAATTTGTTGGTTGCCATTTTGTCCTATTGACAGTGTCCTTTGCCTTACAGAAGTTTTGTAAATTTATGAGGTCCCATTTGCCAATTCTTCATCTAAGACCATTAGCTATTGGTGTTCTATTTAGGAAATTTTCCCCTGTACCCATGTGCTCAAGGCTCTTCCCCACTTTCTTTTCTATTAATTTCAGTGTATCTGATTTTATGTGAGGGTCCTTGATCATCTTGGACTTGAGTTTTGTACAAGGAGATAAGAATGGATCAATTTGCATTCTTCGGCATGCTGACCTCCAGTTGAGCCAGCACCATTTGTTGAAAAGGCTATCTCTTTTCCACTGAATGGTTTTGACTCCATTGTCAAAGATCAAGTGACCATAGGTGTGTGGGTTCATTTCTGGGTCTTCAATTCTGTTCCATTGATCTACATGCCTGTCATTGTACCAGTACCATACAGTTTTTATCACTCTTGTTCTGTAGTACAACTTGAGATCCAGGATGCTGATTCCCCAGAAGTTCTTTTATTGTTGAGAATAGTTTTCACACTCCTGGGTTTTTTGTTATTCCAGATGAATTTAATGATTTTTCTTTGTAACTCCATAAAGAATTGAGTGGGAATTTTGATTGGGATTGCACTGAATCTGTATAGTGCTTTTGGCAAGACGGCCATTTTTACTATATTATTCCTGCCAATCCATGAACATGGGAGTTCTTTCCATCTTCTGAGGTCTTCTTCAGTTTCTTTCTTCAGAGACTTGAAGTGCTTGTCATACAAATCTTTCACTTGTTTGCTTAGAATCACACCAAGATACTTTATATTGTTTGTGGCTATTGTGAAGGGTGTCATTTCCCTAATTTCTTTCTCAGCCTGTTTATCCTTTGAGTATAGGAAGGCTACTGATTTGTTTGAGTTAATTTTATCTCCAACCACTTTGCTGAAGTTGTTTACCAGTTGTAGGAGTTTTCTGGTGGAGTTTTTGGGGTCACTTAAGTATATTATCATGTCATCTGCAAATAGTGATTGTTTGCCTTCTTCCTTTCCAATTTGTATCCCTTTGACCTCCTTCTGTTGTCTAATTGCTCTAGCTAGAACTTCAAGTACTATGTTGAATAAATATGGAGAGAGAGGGCAGCCTTGTTTAGTCCCTGATTTTAGTGGGATTACTTCATGTTTCTCTCCATTTAGTTTGATGTTGGCTACTGCTTTGCTGTATATTGATTTTACTATGTTTAGTTATGGGCCTTTAATTTCTGATCTTTCAAAGCCATTTACCATGAAGGGGTGTTGGATTTTGTCAAATGCTTTTTCAGCATCTAATTAAATGACCATGTGCTTTTTTTCTTTGAGTTTGTTTATGTAGTGGATTACAATGGATTTCTGTATATTAAACCATCCCTCCATCCTTGGTATGAAGTCTACTTGATTGGCAAGAATTTTATTGAGTATTTTTGCACTGATATTCTAAAGGAAATTGGTTTGAGGTTCTCTTTCTTTGTTGGATCTTTGTGTAGTTTTGATATCAGAATAATTGCGGCTTCATAGAACAAGTTGGGTAGTGTTCCCTCTGTTTTTATTATGTGGAATAGTTTGAAGAGTATTGGTGATCAGTCATCTTTGAAGGTCTGATAGAATTCTGCACTAAACCCATCTGGTCCTGGACTTTTTTTGGTTGGGAGACTTTTAATGACTGCTTCTATTTCTTTAAGAGTTATGGGACTGTTTATGTAGTTTATCTGATCATGGTTTAACTTTGCTATTTGATATCTGTCTAGAAAATTGTCCATTTCATCCAGATTTTCCAGTTGTGTTGTATATAGGCTTTCATTGTAGGATCTGATGATTTTCTTTTTTAATTTCCTCAGTTTCTGTTGTTATATCACCCTTTTCTGATTTTGTTAATTTGGGTACTGTCTCTGTACTCTCTAATTAGTCTGGCTAAGGGTTTATCTATATTGTTGATTTTCTCAAAAAAAAATAGCTCCTGATTTGGTTGATTCTTTGTATAGTTCCATTTTGTTTCTACTTGGATAATTTCAGCCCTAAGTTTGTTTATTTCCTGCCATCTACTCCTCTTGGGTGTATTTGCTTCTTTTTGTTTAGTGCTTTCAGGTATGCTATTAAACTGCTAGTGTATGCTGTCTCTAGTTTCTTTTTGGAGGTACTCAGAGGTATACATTTTTCTCTTAACACTGCTTTCATTGTGTCCCATTAGTTTGGGTATATTGTCCCTTCATTTTCATTGAATTCTAAAAAGTCTTTCACTTCTTTCTTTATTTCTTCATTGAGCAAGATGTCATTGAGTAGAGCAATGTTCAATTTCCATGTATATGTGGGTTTTCTGTTGTTTTTGTTACTATTGAAGACCAGCTTTAATCAGTAGTGATCTAATAGGAGGCATGGGATTATTTCAATATTCTTATATCTGTTGAGGTCTGTTTTGTGACCTATTTTATGGTCAGTCTTGGAGAAGGCACCATGAGGTGCTGAGAAGAAGGTATACTCTTTCGATTTAGGATGAAATGTTCCATAGATATCTGTTAAATCCATTTGGTTCATAACTTCTGTTAGTTTCACTGTGTGTCTGTTTAGTTTGTGTTTCCCTGATCTGTCTCTTGGTGAGACTGGGGTGTTGAAGTCCCCCACAATTATTGTGTGAGGTACAGTGTGTGCTTTTAGCTTTAGTAAAGTTTCTTCTTTGAATGTGGATGCCCTTGCATTTGGAGCATAGATGTTCAGAACTGAAAGTTTTTCTAAGTAGATTATTTTTCTTTGATGAGTATGAAGTGTCCTTCCTTACCTTTTTTCATGACTTTTGGTTGAAAGTTGATATTATCTGATATTAGAATGGTTACTCCAGCTTGTTTTCTGGGTCCATTTGCTTGGAAAATTGTTTGTCCAGCTCTTTACTCTGAGGTAATATTTGTCTTTGACACTGAGGTGCGTTTCCTGTATGCATCAAATGCTGGGTCCTGTTTACATATCCAATCTGTTAGTCTATGTTTATTTATTGGGGAATCAAGTCCGTTGATGTTAAGAGATATTAAGGAATAGTGATTATTGCTTCCTATTATCTTTGATGTTATTTTTATTTTTATGTGGTTATCTTCTTTGAGGGTCGTTGAAAGAATATTACTTTCTTGCTTTTTCTAGGGTGTAGTTTCCCTCCTTATGTTGGCGTTTCCCATCTACTATCATTTAAAATGCTGGATTTATAGAAAGATATTGTGTAAATTTGTTTTTGTCACCAAATATTTTGGTTTCTCCATCTATGGTAATTGAGAGTTTTGCTGGGTATAGTAGTCTGGGCTGGCATCTGTGTTCTCTTAGGGTCTGTATGATATCTGCCAAGCTTTCATAGTCTCAGGTGAGAAGTCTCGTGTAATTCTGATAGGTCTGAATTTATATGTTCAGGTCTGCCTTGATATGTTACTTGACCTTTTTCCTTACTGCTTTTAATATTCTTTCTTTGTTTAGTACATTTGGTGTTTTGATTATTATGTGATGGGAGGAATTTCTTTCTTGATTCAGTCTATTTGGAGTTCTGTAGGCTTCTTGTATGTTCATGGGCATCAATTTCTTTAGGTTATGGAAGTTTTCTTCTATAATTTTGTTGAAGATATTTCCTTGCACTTTAGGTTTGGAATCTTCACTTTCTT